>OZ010666.1:71232476-72432476 GCA_963932185.1 Troglohyphantes excavatus | reverse complement strand
ATAAAAAATATTTACACTAGCGAGATATTAAGAAAAATAAAATATAGGAAAATGAAATATATGTTTTTTTCCCCAAATAAGTATTGCTTTGTAGAGAGGTTTGTTGCACGCATAATTTGTCGTCGTTATTTGTTCTCATGTTGGCTTTGGTGTGATTTTGTAGAAGAGGTGAAAGCTCAAGTATTGTCCCTATCATCAGTCCGTTGCTTTAAATTAGTATAGGCAGTATTTCCAAAAGCTCTTCGTTATGATAAATTCCTTCCAAACGAAAAAAAAGTTCATTTTATGTATTGCATGGTAGAAAATCTCGGAGGGGGCAATTACCACTAAATCCCTAAAACTAGATTCAATAAAACACCGATCCCACATTGATCTTTAATATTATTTTCCTGAAATAAATGTATTCAATGTAACATTAATTTTTTGTAAACAATGTAATTTTTTTTTAATTATTATGTTATAAATAGATTTTTATCAATTGAGTACCTCAGATGCAATGGCAGCTCTATATACACTTTTAACTATTTAGAGACAATCACGAAACGCCACCTGTCGCCCAAACGATATAAAATTTCATGTTTTTGGAGGGGTTTTTTATAAGTAATTTTTTTTTTTTTAAATCTTCATTAATAAGTAAACAAAAACAGAATCCAAAGTGGTAATGTAACTAATGGTAACAGATTGACGATTCTACGAATATTTGTGTGTATTCTTTACAACTGGGCTACTCATATATGTATTATCCAGCTATTTAAAACTTTTTAAATCCGTAACGGGGACCTAATATCGTTCCACCGATTCAATAAAACAAAGTTAACGGGTCCACTTATTTACGACTCCATTCCTATTCACAGAGATCGAGTCTCGTTGTGTCTACCATTAGTCGAACACGTGTCACAAGGGCAACAATGGATTCTCCACTTTACTGTTCCACAGAAAGAGGAAATCTTTTTTTTTATTACCCCCCCCCCCCCTTGTTACGTCATAATGGTTGGCATTGTTGCCACTTCCGAAGCACAAAGAGCGCGGGTGTGTGTTAGCATCTCTGTTTCTGAATGCCCGGATGGACGGACGGACATTCCCGATTGAAGGACAATAATCATAGAAAAAAAAATTCGTCGAACCCGATGACTTTTTTAAAAAAACAAATCGTAGGGCCCTGCGGCGATTTTTTCAATTTGGTGTAGTGCAATTAAAAAAAATTATAGGTGGGAGGTTATGGGCAAGTTATTATATCAACTAGCTCCACATTTAATTACATATAAAAAAAGGTAATATGCAGTTATTGTAATGAACAATTAATTAGTATTTGTTCATTGTAGATAAATAATTAGAATTAATTTGTTAATTACCATACAATTCTTAAGAGATGAACAATTTTGTTATTATTTAATATTAGAATTAAAATAATTTTAATAAATTATGTGTATTTCGATTGAATCTCGCTTTTTTTTCTTTATTCAAAATATTTCGTTTTTCAAAAATGTCCTTAAAATAAAAAATTGAAATAAAGAAATTTAATATATTTTTTATTAAAAAGTTATAATTGTAATTACTTGGGGGGTCTTCACGGGAAACTAAAATTTGAAGTTTGATGATGATGAAAAAATTATGTTTGATTCTATGTTCAAGCATAGAAGACTGTCAACTATTTTTAGCATAAGGCACTTTATTTTATGAAGAGGCTATATACTCTTTTATACTTCTGTATTGATGAAGATACTAAGAAATATCAGTAACACACAAACTGAATCCCCTCCCCCCTATTTTTGCGTGAGCTCCCTCATATACTTCTTTGCTAATTGGGTTGGTTAAGCACGAATTTACGTATCACATAAGTATAATATAATATTAAAAAGTCGTAATTTCCAAATTCGTTTTACATTAAATATGTAAATTAAATCATTTTTTCACCACTGTAGTATTTTTGTTGGGTATGTAAAACTCTCGAATGTATTAATTATTACTTGAAACGTCTTTCGTGAATAATTCCCTTCGAAGTTTGTTTTCAGCTTTTTGTTCAATCTCATCCTCTTGCGTATGGAAACGTGTGTGTGGCATGCGCTTCTTGCTTCACAAACTGAAAGCCGATTTCAGATTCTGAGCGTGCCGCGACTAACAGGAGTTACGATTTCACATTCCGCCACCTCTTTCGTCCTTCAGTATGTGACGTAAAAAGCATGCACCATACGGCTTTCTGTACAGTGGGCGCTGCTTGATAACTTAAAATCAAGATCACTACTGTGAAAAAAATCAATCGCAATCAAACAACTTAGAGCGCCGTTTTTTATATTATTGTGAAGAAAGCGGAGAAGTGGTAAACCATGCGTTAACGGATACTTCAGCTTTGCTTATTGAGGGAAAATTTCGAATGGCATTAGTTGTTTACATATATTTAAATGAGACCAAATTAATTTTGTTCAATAAATATTAAAAATATATATTTCGTACTTTTCAATGTCTGAGATTAATCTATTTGTTGACAAAGAAGACAATGGAAGAGATTAATCTATTTGTTGACAGTTGCAGAAACTCCAATATTGGGAATCCTCGTGTTTCAATTGTCCTCATGCTGTTCGTGGTGTGCAGGTTTGTAGAAGGAAACTGGGGGTATCAGCTAAAGTGTTGTCATTTGACTATGGTTCAAAGTTACAATGCAGTGTGTTCTTGGGGTCTAAATAGCCCACACTCTCAAAAATAACACTCTCATTGCTCAGAATTCTGTAATCGTCAAGGCTACTTTCGTTATATTTGACAATTTTTTCGTCATGGAATCACTTGACTTTTGAGAAAACAAAAAATCCTCTAATTTTTAATAAAAGTAATTTACATCAATCCCTCTTCAGTCCTTTTTGGGGGCATCAGCTCATGTTTGGTTCTTATACTTACATTGTCAGAAATGAAACGAGCCTTCATGTCCTAGTGGATAGATCGTTGGACTCTGAATAGAGAGGTCCGTTGTTTCTACTCGCGCTTTCTGTATTTATTTGGAATCGACCTCATATGTGACGAAATAAATTTTGTTAAAAAAAAAATTAATTTCCGCAGTTAGACGAAATATTTTATCACAGCATTTAGCAGTCTGTTTCGTTAAAAGTGACAGAAAGTTTCGTCAAATATGAGTATGCATTTTTAACAGTGAATTCTGTAACTTCAGTGCAACGGTTTTTTTTAACCAACCAGGGTTTTCCTGCATGATGTATCAGAACAGTTTCAAATAGCCCATTTGTGTAGCTGTAGCGCAACGTTAATCTAACCCAATCCAATTTTGGTAGGAAACTTGTATTGATTTGTTATGCCTACTTAATTATTCGTTATGTAGTTTACTCATAAAGAATTCCTTTGATTTTTTAAAAATAATGTATTGCACTATAAAATGGATTGTAAAATGGACCCCGTATACCAGAATATATTTCCTTTTACAACACGCAATAAAATCGTCATTAAAGAACATTTTTACTCAAAAATATTATCGTAAAAATCTACCAATAACTCCATTTATTAAACTCGGCAATAGATTGTCCTCCACTAACGACATTTTCTGCGATGACTTTGAGAACTTTAAACCCAATATAATTTAATTGTATGAGTATGAGTTTTGAAAATTTTAATTATCGTGTTTTTCTGTTTTCTGAGGCTTTTGATTATTGATGCATGTTTCTGTTGCTTCGGTTTTTTTTTCCTGTCATATAAAGGGATTTTTTGTTTTTTAGTGTACGTTAATAAATAATAAATGAAAACAATGATTCGCTTATCAATTTTAAAACAGCGGTTCCCAATCCGTGAGAGAGTCTGAAGTGGTTCGCAGAGCTACCGTCTAATCACCGAGATATTTTTTTGAGATTTTTTATTTGAGCCTTGTTTGATGTTTATTCATTTCCAGGGACTGAGATTCTTCCGCTTTTTTTTCTTTTCCAAAATATTCCGAGGCCTCCGTGGCCGAGTGGATTAAGGCGTCAGCTGGGAATCCAAGGGTCCCCGGTTCAAACCTTGCGACGGACAGACTAAAGAATAGTAAAAAATAGTGATATTGCGATCGGAGGGTTGCCTACTTCGTTACCAAAATACTAGAATGTCGTCCAGAACATCCACAAAAAATTAACGGCGTGTATACGGGACTGGTGCACGATAATTCTGATCGTGGTCCAAAGTCCCGACGTCTATTGAAGGCGTTGGGTGCCAGCTCAGGTGTTGTCCTCGTCATCTCACCATGGTTCAAAAATACCAGGCATCGTTCCCGGGCCTTTCCTTTGAGATAGGCCCCGAACCGTCGCCAATAGCCCACTGTGCAGCTCTAGTGCGACGTTATTTAACCAAAACAAACCAAAAACCAAAATAGTCCTCTTTTTTTTTTAATTTCTTTACAAACAATTTTTTTTTTAGTTTACAGTACTGCAGTTTAAATTTATTAAGGTTGGGAACCACTGCTTTGAAAAATGTATTGTTATGAAGAGCCCCATTTTCCGAACTTTCGTTAAAAGAGCGGTTAGAAAGTGCTTTACTTTCTTTTGAGAAATGAGCACCCCGGTGATGAATTCATTTCTGTGGCATAAATCCTCACTTACACTCGAGAGTTCGCGGGGATATCTCAATGAAAAATGCACGAGGAGCCGCCGCCCTGTTCCCCTATCGCGGCGGCCATTTTTTTTTACCCACCGTTGCCATGTGAAAGAAAGAATAAAATTGGCGAGTGGCCATTTTCTTTTCTTCTTTTTTTAGTCCAGAACTTTAACCACGAGTAGAGGCTTTCGACCGCTCGCAATCGGGCGTTACCGGACCTTAATGGACATCTGGAATGTCCCCAGATTAGAAGGATTAAATAATAAAAAAAAGCTATGGATTTCGTTCCAAAAAAGTATTTCCTTCTGAATCGAACTGCGAATTTATTCCATTTGAAATCATTTTTCAATTTCTGTCGTGATGTACATATTTCGAATTATGCTCAAACGAAACTATTAATTTTTCGTGATTAATTCGTTCAGACGATATCGTGTAGAAGTATTATTCTAAGAATATTTTTAATCTTTTCATAGTCCCTTCAAATTTTGAGAAAATGTTAAAAAGGAATTGTAATGGTGACATTAATTTAACTTTTCTTCATGTTTTTCTATGGAAATACCAAAGTTAATAGAACAAAATGTTCGCGTCTTTTAAATTCTGTTGGATTAAAAAATAGGTTCTATATTTATATCTAAGTTCTATATTTAAGTTATTCTATAATCCTATACTTAAGTTATTCTACAGTCCTATATTTAAGTTATTCTATAATCCTATACTTAAGTTATTCTACAGTCCTACATTAAAGTTATTCTATAATCCTATGTTTAAGTTATTATATAATCTTATAACTCAAACGGAATTGGTATTGGTTGGTTAAATTTTATATTATTTTAACTTCCTTTGGTCTTGATAACAAAATGCAGTATTGTAATGAATTATTTTCAGAGAACGCAATCTGTCAACAAAATGTGAAGAAACGCTTTGTCTACTAAAAATATAATAATACTAAAAATAATGGATAATTTTAAAGATAATTTAAAATTTGTCAGTAGAAGTGCACTCACTATGTTTCTTAGTTTTTAAGCATTTTTGCTTCCGAAAAAGTATGTTTCACAAAAAGTAAAAAATAACATGACAATCCCGCATTTTTTTATGAGGTATGTCAGTCTTGTCAAACATTCCATTTTGAACGCGGTACTCATTATTTTAGCAGCATGTCCCAATATTGTTATTTTGTCCCGCTTTTCCGCCACTAGAAATTAACCGTCTTTGCAAATTATGCCCATTTCTATTTACATGATTGCAAACACTTTTTGTGAATAATAAATATTTATTAAAAAAATTATTCTAAATGCTATAAACTGTGTTTAAGCACTTTATATTGTTTTTTAAGTCTTAGTTTTGTATTGAAATAAATAGATAGAAGGTATGATTTTTAGCTTCAAATTTAATACTTCGAAATTGGTTCATTTTTTGAAAGATCTTTATCGTTTCTATTTTCTAACATGAGGACAGAAAAGACCCATTTAGTATTAAAGATATTATTTGAACTCAATATTGAATTTTTTTATTTTTGTGTACTCATTCATTTTTCTCCATTTTAGGTATGTATATCAGTCTGACCCCAGTTTTCTACATAAAATACCGTTACACTCGTGGAGGCTGATCGAACATGTATTACTACAGGTATGGCATACTTTTGATTTTATTTCCATCATGCAGTTTATATCGTGCTCCATTAACTGAACATTTTAATACTCTGATGTAAAAATATTATGCTTGTCCTAGATAGCAAGGTTTTAAAGTTATTCAAATTACTTTCTAATTTAAAAGGCAGTCTAAAGCATTCTATGAAATACATAATTTTCGTTGTAAAGTGTATTTTCTATCATTGGTGATTTTGCGATAATTAATTATTTTAGGTATTCAAATCTTTCCAAATAATACATCCAAATATTACAATATCTTTACACGCATTTTGCAAACAAAAAATACTTGACGAACACTTACGGCAAAAAAGCATTATTAAGCACTCCTGCTTGCATGTTTCCCTGCCACAAATGTGTACTAGTAGGAAAGCCACATTTACAATGAATCGCGCTGTCGGGTTGTATGTTTCTAGCCACTTTGTTTATCAACGCTATTTGAGTTTCAATCCCGTTATCGTGTTCGGATTTTAATTATTTTGTTGTCGTACGAATAACTCAAAATTATATACGATTTTCGAGTTATTCTTTATTTTGTGTGAAACAGATTTCGCAGTGGTGAAATTATTCTAAAAAATTTTGCATGAAAGACGAAACCCTTCTGGGGGGCCAAAACATACGTGGGGGAAAGAAACTTTCAGAAAATATTAATTTCTAAGAAATTTTTAATTCAAATGTTGCTTTGTGGACTGATATTTTGTGTAATTCATAATATTTTTTTAATGCTTAATAAGAAATAGGATTTCAATATTTAGTATCATTCTGGAAATAAATATATTTCCACAGATTTACAAACTTTCACTCTATTAAACCATTGGACTAGGGTGGCGACTCTCATTAAAATAACGACCTGTTCTTTTGTTTTCTTTTCTTCAAATTGAATGAGAACTGCTTGTTCTTGAACAAAAGAACGTTTCTCAGAAGTCCTTTTCACAATTCTATTTAAAAATATAACATCAATTGCAGGGTGGCAACATAACCTGGAAAACCAAGAAATCAGGGAATTATCATGGACATTTTTTATTCTGGAAATATCAAGGAAAAATCAGGGAAATTTAATTTTTGTGACACCATCAGGGAAATATCAGGGAATTTTTTTGCAGACTGTTGTGGCCACCTTGAATTGGGTAGCAACATATTTATTAACCCTTTGCACCCTAGTGTTGCCTTTTAAGTTACCAAAAATAACGACGTATTATTTTTTTCTCTGTTCTTCAGAATGAAAAAGAACAATATATTCTTGAATTTAAAAAGATATTTTTTCACGAACTTTAATAGAAATTATTTTTGTCATCTAGAAGCACTTAAGTATGTTGATCACGAAAATATAGTTGGCATACCAAGATTAATATTCAGATTCAGTCTTATTTTTTTTTTTACAATTATCCACCCTAAATGTAAAAAAAAGGACACCATACAAAATATCTCTTTAAAAAGAACAGGAACGGGGGATGAAACTGTTCCATAAAAATAATGTAAATAACAAACATTTTCCTAGAGTACAAAGGTTTAAATTGGATTTGGCGAGAGAACTCGACGCTTTTGAATCTCCTCTCCTGTAATCGTCATCTGACCATGGTTCAAAAATACGAGGCATCGTTCCAGGGCCTTTCCTTCGAGATAGGCCCCGAACCGTCGCCAATAGTCCACTGTGCAGCTCTAGTGCGACGATATTTAATCAAACCAAACCTCTCCTGTAATGTGTCCTTGAATGAATTTGAAACACTGCGCGGCGCTTTTCCCTGTCCCAGATGTGGCCAGCATTTTGCATAGGATGGACAACTCGTTCCGATTCCGACCTGTTCGCGCGTGCGCGCTTTCTCCATTACCAGTTCAAACAAATCTTTAGTTGCAAAGGAGGCACGAGTAACCCACTGAGGCTTCGGAAATATCCACCATTTCGAGTTCTCTTCGAAAAAAAAAAACCTGTTGCTTGAAGGGCATCCTCTTTTTTTTTCTTCTTTTTCACAAACTGGGTCGGAGAACCGAATTCAAGAGAGAAAAAAAAAACACCGGGGGGGGGGGGGGGGGGGATATATACTCCAACCCTTTTATTATTATTTATCCGTTTTTCTAAAACGGCCATTGGCGATTTTTTTTTATATATAAACTGGTTTGTGCTGGATCTGGATGGTCGAAGTTGGGGAATAAAAAATAAAAAACAGGAACAAAATTATACCGTATGACGCATCAAAGTAATGCCAGACAATCAACTTCTGTCTAACACGGGAAACGTGCCCAGACGATCAGGCTCAATTCATTATTGTTATTCTTTTTTTTAAGGGGGGGGGGGGTGTAGTCTGAGGCTCGCGCGAAGGCTGAATCTACTGGGCACGGCCCAAATCACCATATTGGAACAAATAATGCCTCGACACTAATGGCAAATCTACTGAATTAGCACAAGTTCTTTAATGGAGTTTCCTCTATTGTTTTTTACACGCACCTTAGTTTTTTTTTTTGTATAAATTCCTTTTTGGAAAAACTATTGCACTTCAATTTTGTTATTTATGAAAAATACTAAAAAGTAGATTTTAAAACAATCACTTACTATAGGACCATCCCATGGTATTTGTCCCTACTGCAACTTTTTGTTATTATTATTGTTATGTTATTTAACGTAAAATAACCCTAATTTTTTTAAAAACTGATTCCTCTAAAAAAATTGGGGTTATTTTACTTTAAATGACATATTATAAAATAATAACAAAACGTTGGGTAGGAGACAAATACTGTGGAATGGCTCTATATCTATTCTAAAACAATTATTTACTATATATTATAAAACCATTGACATCAACCTGTTTATCTGCCTTCTGTTGGCGAGGGATTTTGTTGATGGTCAATCTTTATTTTTATAATATGGAATGACGTTTTATATAATACCCGTTTGCAGGGGTTGTAGAAAATGTTGTGACCCATAAAATTCC
The DNA here is from genome assembly GCA_963932185.1 of Troglohyphantes excavatus. Lineage (NCBI taxonomy): Eukaryota > Metazoa > Arthropoda > Arachnida > Araneae > Linyphiidae > Troglohyphantes > Troglohyphantes excavatus. The sequence continues at coordinate 72,423,343 of OZ010666.1, read as the reverse complement.
TCCGGACACATTTTCCCAATCAAAAATTTCCCCATGAATATTGTAAGGGTTCATCATGTTTTTCCATAGAAAAATTGAACCGTCATCGGGACGGGCCGCAGAAGTGAATAATTCGCTCTAACATGTGGTCAGAAAAGAACATTAGCATCTTTAGCATTAATAAAATAACTTAATGAAATGCGTTTTTAAAAATTGATTTTGACGACATCACTCCACTTCTAACTGATAATTATAAAAAAGAGATTTGCGAAAAAACATAAATAAGATATCTTTGTTGTAATTTTTATTTTTCGTCCTTAATAAAAGTATCCCCTGGCGGCCCAAATTTCTTCCGTACTTCGTCCCCACGTTAGGACATATTCTGCACGTTTGGCCGTGCACCGAAAGAGCCACACCCGTTTTTACCCATAATATAATTGTAGATATATGCATTTTGGTTAGAACCATTAATATGACTCCTGCCTGTTCTAAATATTTTTTTAAAATTAATTCATATTATATGGCATACACTATACAAGTCGTGAAATAGTAAATTTTCATTCACATATCTATAAATGTTCCAAAATTAAAACTTTCACATTAAGGATTGCGATTAGATTTTTTAACAGCTCTCTAAAAGTGTAAACAATATACAATACTTTTACAATTATCTTTGCGGTTTGCGCAAAATATTCCACTGATGTGTATGATTTCAACAAATTCAGTTCAGTTATCATTCCAATTTATCGTTTACTTTTTTTTCCCTTCCTAAGAATGTTGATTTCGAGTTTTAGAATTCGGTCATGCGAACTAAATTCTTTTTTTTTCCTGCATAAAATGTCTCCTTTTCCATGGGCGGACATATTTCTTTCCATTTCCGATCAATCTAATTAACTCTGTTCAGTTCATTTTTTGTAAACGACAATTTCGATTTCATGTTTTTAAAATCCGGTCGCGCTCATTGGTCAGTTAATAGGTCGCGCGTCCCAACGCGCTAACGTAGCCTGTCTGTTGTTTGTTCAACAATGTTCATTACTTGTCATACCGGTCATGGGGAAATATTTGCAGCTATTGGCATGATTGTTGTGTATGAATCATCTCGTCATTGTTTTATTTAAGTTATTTTGCATGTTGCGCCATCAGGTGCATTTCGAAAATTATTTTTGTAATTGCTTATTGGACTGAAAGAAATATTATTAGTTCGTTGGGTTAATCTGTCACCGATAAGTCAGTTTAAGGATAATTAATATTTGAGGTTCATTTAAGATCCGATAAGTCCATTTAAGGCTATTTTAAATTAATCAATGTTAATTGTTAAAATTACTAATTTTGCAAAGGTTAAATCGTCGTACAACAAGAATGGCCTTTCATTTGTTGTTTTAAATTTGTGAAAAAAAAGCTGAAAATACATAGGGATAAATAGGGTAGCTTTTCAACTTTATTTTGTGTTAATTGTAACCAAAAGTAATTGAAATGTGAAAAAAAAGACAAAGTATGAATTAAAAAAAATGGTTTAATTAATTTATTTATATATATATATATCATGGCTTTGGGTGTTGCGTAGCGACATGACTGAAGTTCATTGACAACTTGTTTTGGTATTTACGTTTCAAATCCTTTTTAATTGAAGTCGCACCCGTTGCTGCTGTAGAACGGAAAAGGTATCAGTTTCAGAGTATGGACGAAGCAGAAAACAGAATAAGATACAAATATCGAGTAAAGATTCCGATTCCTTCTTTTTAACTGTGGAAAGAAAATCCTAGATCGATACCCCTGTAAAAACAAATTCTTCTCGTGGACCCGGAAACTTTTTGAATATCGTCAGATACAAGTGCATATCTTCCAATGATTCAAAAGAATATTTTATTAAACCAATTCGAGTGCATTTGTGGCGAGCTCACCCCCTCAGCAGAAGGAAAAAGGCGGGAATTATTTCCTTGGAGACCGCCCCACTCCAGCTGCGTCCTTCGGGCGCATGACGTCACATTCCTGAAAATTGAACCCCGAGGTCGATTCCATTGCGCCCAGTTGAGACTTTTCTTTTCTCGACCAAACGATTCTTATTACTTGACGCGACTGTCTTTTCTCGCAATAATGCGAGACTAATCCCATCTCTCTACACCCCACCCCTTCTCTTTTTTTTGTGATGCAATCTTTGTTTACCATTTGTCGTCGTATTCTTCTCATCATCTTTTCCGGTCTGTCTGTGTGCGCAGTAGAGACACCCAAAAAACCCGAAAGAGGGGATGTACAGCTATTGTGCAAAAGATGTGACGCGTAAAAATACTCACATGATAGATAAAGAGAAAATGGAAAATATAAAATATTTTTCTTTTTGAAGTCTAGTGACTTATATTTCATAAATGACGTTTGTTAATATCGTAGTGGTGCTTGAAAAATGTTGCTAACAGTAATAATGTAAAAGTGTTTTTGAAATAATCCCCTACTTTAGGAACTAGTCAATTAAAAAAAAATGTATTTAAAACCCCGTTTTCGTTTTATTTGTTTTCTCTAGTTCCGAGATATGATAATATTTCCGATTAGTTGACGTTTAGGTAACGCCCCTTTAAACTGGTTTCAGCGAATTAACAAACAAGTTTGGAGAAATTGATCAATTGGCTTATTTTATACTCTGTAAATAATGTGACGTTCCAACGGCTTTTCTTTTCTTCTTTTATGAGCATCTTTTCTTCTTTTATGAGATTTTCTTTTATGAGCATTAAATATTCTGGAAAAAAAACAGAAAGAGGAATAACTGTTCCGTAGAAAGAACGCGAATATTAAATCTGCTCTTTGAGTGCAAAGGGCTGAAACGACTGAACTAACCAGGAGTCCCAACGTGAGGGAATATGCAGATTGCGTCCATATTCTCAAAGACCACCATTTTTACCGCACTAAATTAGGGTTGCTAGTGGGATGCAGTCTGCAAGTTCCGTACCGTGACGGGTCGTAGCCTGATTTAGAAATTGTTAAGTTAATATACCACTATTAAAAGGGTCTATTTCGGAAATGTATTATGTTTTGAACATTGTTCATTACCAGAACGTTCAGAGAAAACTCATGTTTCGTCTTTAGTCGATTTTTTGTAAGTGTTTGGGTTTAATTGCGTATTGTGGCAAGTAACGTGAAGAGCAACAACATTCTCTTTTTACATGGCAACCTTCCAGACCTCGTTTTTTTATTTCTCTAAAAATGCGTTTTGTTGAGGGAGGAAATGTTTACTTATTTTTTATTTTGCGGTAGAGGAGAGAGAGAGTTCAGGTATATTTAAGCGAGACGTCGATTGTAAACATTTTTAGTTCTAAAATCCTTTGAATATCAAAATATCCTTAATATCAAAATAAATATGGCAACTGACAATCACACTTATTTGAATTCCTAAAAGGATTAAAGTTTTTACGCGGAACCGAGGAACAAACGAATGGATGGATGTACTCGGTTGGCGGCGAGTAGGAATGGAGAATGGGAACGTGTCATTTTCCTTTGTAAAGAAATTTAAAAAAATTACACCACTCTTGACATACAATCGCTGCCTCTGGATACACTTGAAACTATTCAGATTTTATTGGCCAAAATATTTTACAGCAGGACATCTTTATTAACATTAATATCTATGGCTGAAAACACAATCATTGATGTATGTCCATTTTTACTAGAACCTTTTTAACCCGACAAAATATACATTGTCATCCTTGTTTCCTCTTCCATATGGCGTGTCCTTTGCAGCCGCAGCTTCTTCGAGACGTTCTCCGAAAAGGTCAACTCCGTGGACAACTTCAACTTCCCCTTTTGACCTCCACCGCCCCTTGCAGTTACGCCCCTTAAAAGTAAAGTGTGCCATTTCCAACTCAGACCTCACCAAAAACGACTCTACTTCTTGTTGCCACCCACCCTACTCGATCCCCCTTTGGGCTCTAATTGTCCACTAGAAAGCAGTGCGCCCCCGGAAAAAAGGCGCCCTTTTCCCGTATCCACGCCCTGCTATGCGCGTGCGCCCACCCGCTGCCCCCCGACAGTGGCGCCCTCTCCCGGCGACGGGGAGGTCATTGCTTGAGAATAAAAATCCTCGGCTCCATCGATCGCGGGGTGGGGGAGGGGGCGTATCCCCCCACCACTTAATGAATCGATAGCCCCCCCCCCCCCACGCATTAGCAGGTGGACCGACTGGCGCCACTCTTTCGGCCCCACTCACTTTGCGACGGGAGTTTATGGAGATGTCTCCTGGTTACTCTTTTGGGTTCATGAGGGGGTGTTTGTCACCTGGCACTCCCTTCGGACAGACGATTATTTCAATTACCTGTCAGCAGGGGTGGTTGAAGGGTTCCGAGTCAAATTTCGAACCATATTGGGTATTTTTTGATTTGTTGCTAACGCTTTATGATTGAGCTGGTACATCCTTAGAGCATGGGTATATCTGCTTGTAATTTTAGGTGATTTTAGGTAAAAGTGCCTATAATTTACAAGCAGATACTCAAGCTCAATCATAAAGCGTTGTGCATTAGCAACAATTAATCATTAATTAACGATTTTTCCATTGTAAAAATGTGTTACTAGTTTAATTCTGTTTTCTTCATCCCCTTCTTTTGTTCTATAAAACCCAATGTATATATTTTACGATAAAATAAGTATAAATAAAATGTAATTTTTCTTTTGGTAAAACGTACCTGTCAAAGTCTTTATAACTATTCGGAAAGTTACAGAAAACGAGAATGGGAAGGAGGACCGTTTGAAAAATTCCTGCTGAAATTCAAGCTGATTTTTAAAATATAAGTGATTAAATTAGAGGTTTAAATGTATTTAGAGAGACAAAAGAGGTATAAAATATCTGTAACGAACGAAACAGACGCTTTGGACGAAACAGACGCCTGCTATTTGCTAAATGTTTCAACTGAGAAAATTCATATTTGTCGATTTTTTTTCAAGAAATTTATTTCGTCAAAATTCTATAAACTTATTTCGTCAATTTTAAATAAAAATCGTCGGCTCGACTCGAACAACGGATATCTCGGCCCGAAGTCACGCACTCTATCGACCGAGCCATTAAAGCTGTATCGAAGTGTGTTCTTTTATACATATAAAAATCAAAATTAGAACCGCATGAGCTGATACCATCAAAAAGGAGTCAGAGTAAATTACTTTCGTCAATACTTTGAGGGTTCTTCTTTCTTCAAAAATCATGTGATTTAACGACGAAATGATTGTCAAAATTGGCGAAAGTAGCTCCGAATGCTAAAAAATAAGTGTTATTTCTGTGAGATAAAAGTGCTTTTGTTTGGAGACAAGAGGTTCTTTTGTTGTTAAATTAGGATCTTTTCCAAAGAATATGATTTAAACAGCTGTTTTTAGTGAACTAATTTAATATTTATGAAATCTCATTTTCTCTTTTAAAATTTTATGGAGAAAGTCAATTTCCTGACTATAGGATTTATGATTTTCTGAGGACCTTAGTTTGTATAGACTTTAATATTAATGCGTGAAAAATTAGTTGTTGTCCTATGTATTTCTCAAACTGAATTAAAAAAAAACAACTTTTTAAATAAAACCGGAAAAAGTCAAGGAATTTCAAACTTATTATTTCATGTCTGAAAACTAATTTTTTTTATTAGATGTTATATAATTTCTTTACTTTTATTACAGTGTTCTTTCAAAGTTCCAATAAGTATAATTTAAAAGTCATATTGTTATGTTGTTGTTGTTATCTGCAAAAGCTTTAGCATTAAAGCTACACACAGTTACTTCGAAAACCACCCAGCAATGTAAACGCTTCCAAATGTCACGGTTGGATGCGTCGCGTGCTGTTCACGTGTTTTTTGAATTGATATTTTGTTTATTGTCTTCTCTTCCCCCTCCTCCTTGTCCAACTTTCTCCTTGTGATTGTGGTTCGACACCTTTTCGTCTCGATCTCGTGATCGGCAATAAAAATGATGGGAAGTTTTTCGTTGTTGTGTCGACACGGAACAGAAAAGATTTGTTCGCGCGGGAAATTCTGCTCTTCGACATCTGTCCCCTGTTTCCTTTTATATATATCCTGAATAACGAGAGAATCCTGAATACCCTCGAATTAGAGATTTGTAGAAAGATTGCAACTCGCAGATTTCGGGAATAGAAAAATCGGAATTCGTACAATTTAAAATAGTATACTTTCGTGAGCATGTGATGCCAAATTGCGTATTTGGCCTGACATTCCAAATGTGTGATTATTTTTTCATTTTCATCATTCTCGGTGTGTTTATTTCCATATTAATTGCTCCATATGCAATTAATAGAAATTTTAACGCCTAAAGTTTTCCTTCCATACAGGGTGGTCACAAATTATAAGGAAAAGGTAATTGCTTGGCTGTATCACATTTAGCTGTAATAATGAAATATTAATTTTCCCCAACTACTTCCTTTATATTAAAAAAAAAAGTCATTTATTTGTAGTTAAATCATAGTAAAAAGAATGGTTTATTATGTGTGTATTTAAATAACCAAGCAATTTGTTAGCACCCTATATATCTTCACAATAATTCATGAAGTTGACTGTATGATCTCAACTGGATATCTACTATTCAGAATTACATTTTCCCCCCTTTAGCTACATATCAATGTATTTACTTTTATTTAACCTAATTTTCACTTTCTCTCGCAGTTTTTTTAAGCGTATGAGTATTAAAAAAAATCAAAGTTTATTTTGTTTATATTTCTGAGGGATCGCGCATCGATCTGTGCCCGAATTAGCTAACCTCGTGATCCACAGCAAGTTGCCCTTGCCATCCCGGCCAAAACGATCGCCGATGACCGAGAGTGCAGAGTTGCTATTTAAGCTGTTGATTTAAGTCGTTGTTGTACACCGTAGTCCGTTCGGTTATTCACGTGATAACATGAAATGTGCCCTTACTGAGATTATGGTAATATGTTTCTCAATTAACGTTTGTGTATAATTAATTGAGAAACACGTCTTTATTGAATTTATTTTATTTATTCTTAGAAATTTTTTCGCTTCTGATATTGAAAAAGTAAATTGTAATTTTTGTTTTACTTCTTGATCGATGATACGTAAAAATGTACTAACGTCGCTAACAGTAAATGGAACGAAAGAAGCGAAATATCTTTACAGTTTAGCACCGCGGCCTATTGCACTTGAAACACAGATACCGACTCGTGGTCTCATCACTCAACGAGCAAAATGTTCCGTTGTTATCATGACGCAGCATCTGTATTATCAATGACATCTCTTGAAGAAACGAGATGCATCCATCCATGTGCGCGCCAACACAAAGAAGCGAATCTGTTAAGATACTTTATTATTATTTTTTTAAACTTGCACATTTCAAGTCCAACAATTGATTTAATGGTCCACGGTCATTTGGAATTTCTGTTCTGTTAAATTATTACATATCTGCCATCAAATTGATATAATTATTTGAAAGGCAGAACGCGTATTTGATGTAACCCTACAGCACAGAAAACTGTCAAGGTCTGTTTTGAATAATTAACAATAATTATTTATCTCAAATTATTGCTTGTTATTGAAAAGGGTTGTAGATTATAAAAAATAAAGATTATATAAAAATAGTCACCAAAATGTGAGTTATATTATCATATTCCTCACATTTTGTTCCATATCTATGAAGACACCAATTCCGTTGTGTGTGTGCAAATAAATAAGAATGACAAATTTTTACAATTGGATTCATAAAACTATTCTGTAACTGTTAATTTCTTAGAAAGCTCAAAATAAGTTAATTATCTCCTTCTATCAACTCCCACTCTAACATTATTAAGAACTCGGTTGGTTTGATCACAAGATTTTCCCCAACCAATCGAACATTCGAATTCATAACAACAGTTAAACAAAAGGGTTATTTCATATCACGAATCTAAAAATAAATATTTGACCCTCGTCGTGTGTTATGATGTTTGTTTGAAGATATCGAATCTTTCAACAAGCCATTTTAACGATCCATTTAATTTCGTCTCTTTGATGATGATTCACCACTTTTGTGTGCGCCATTTTCTCGAGTCGCGTTCAATTAAGGGGAATTTAATAAATTACGAGGAGGAAGTGATGCTTTATGCAGTTTCTTTATTTAACCCTTTCAATTGGTTGTGAATTATGTGAACGTCCCCCCCCCCTGGTTTGAATCCGGAATGTCGAAGGATCGAAATCAAATTGCGGAAGTGAACGATTTGCAAATAAGGTGTTCGAACATTTATTTATGACTTCTAAATTTCCCCCTCGTTCTAAAAATAGTAATATAAGTTATTTGAGGTGCAGTTTCAAGTGGTGATTTGAACTAGAATTGTAACTGTTAGAATGGGTTGTGCATGGCTTCCGTTTTATTTAAATGTTCGGATTTTATTATTATTTAAATAGCTTTTTTTTTAAGTGTTTTATGTTGTTGCGAGTTAAAGCTTTCTCTGAGTAGTTTTTGATTTTTTTTAATTAAGCCATTTATAAGAACATTATGCTTAAAGTGTTTGAAAAGTTCTTGATTTTTTTCTTAATTGTCTGTTTTTGCAAGTATTTCTTTTATTTACCTCTTTTTTTGTAATTATCTTTGTTCTTTTTAAAGAAATATTTCGTGTAAAGAAAAATACAGTAAAAAATTAAGTATTTTTAAGGCCCAGTTGTTTAATTTAATAATAATACTAATAAAAAAATATTAAATACTTAAACAAAATCAAACATTGCGTTTGAAATACATTTTTTATGAATATTTTTTTTATTTGAAAAGTATTCTCTCATAGTTGAGAGCAAATGTAACATTGTTTGAAAGAAGCATTGTACTTAATAGAAGTGCATTTATTAAGAATTAATTGCTAGGAATTAAAGACGTTGGCTAATGGCTCCTGGGCATTTATGAGTTTCTTATAGAATTCTTATTTACCCTAGAATACTAACCACATTTATTTACCAATGTAAAGTCAAAGGAAGAATACGTAAATTGGTCGTATGGTTAGTATTCCAGGATTGAGTATGTTTGTTGCCGTATCACGTTGCCAATATTTGAATTCTTTTTTGGAAATAAATTTTAGAATGCAGGGACTTTATCTTTATTCATTCAAAGCAAGATAAAAAAAATCACTTTTTTAAAAATCGTTTGTTATTTCTAACTTTACTTTAAGTAGTGCATCATAATTAATATTATATAAATATATACCAATTTGATATTATATAATTATTTTTCCAAATTCAACGTGAAGAAAAATCACTTCTTTTTCAAATAATAATAATAATAATACCTTAAGCTTTTCTAATTCTATCTGCAATATTTATTTTTAACTGGACAGTTTTTAAAAAGAGAGATAAGAATAAAAGAACAACCAAATCATTTTTGTATTTCATTTTGAACTAGTCATTTTTGTATTTGTAAGTTATTTCATTTCATGATGTGGAAAGTTCTAATTTACTTAAAATTCTAACAATTTAGCAACTATTATTAAACATAGCAAATATATAATATAATGAACATGAAAGTGTGGAGTGGAGATAACTTTAAATTGTATCCCTTTCATAAATGAGTTTTCAAATACGAATAAAATATGCCAGTATCATTATTATAATAAAAAAATAACTGTAATTTTACAAATTTAAAATTTAATAAAAAACAACTTATTTTTTTAATTTAATCAATTTTAAATAATTATTATTTTGCAATGAAATTTTTTCTTTTAGACTAAAGTTGTTTTTTTTAAAGTAAAATTTAAACCCTCAGTGTTATTCTATGTAAAAATCTTAAAAATAATAATAATAATAATAAACTGTTTAAAATACTTGTAAATTGCGTTAGAGGCTTTTTCAATCAAGAATGATCACGAATATCTCTGCTAATTTCTAATTAGGAGAAAAGAAAAAAATGGCCTAAACTAGGCAGGGACAAGAAGTTGTTATACAGGGCAGCTATCCCGGGCGTCGGCATGGCAAAGCTTGAAGGCGACGGAAAAATAAAAGGAAAGCGACAAATTCGATTCTTAACTGGCAGGAATTTGTTAAGTTTCAGTTCGAACAATCTACACTGATGTACTTGTCTTTATTGATTGTTTATCGCCGTAAATAAAATTAACCTTTTTTAAAAATATTTTCCAAATGTCGATTTTTTGTAAAAATGTACTTTTCTTCTTTTCGAAACTGAGTATTTTGATTGTTGGCCACTCTCGACATAAGTTGCGATGTATTTCCCTAAATGGACATTACGATTTATTCTTAGCACAGTTTTGGAAAGAACATTCCTTAACTAAACGCATTAAGCCACCGCCCCTTTACAGTCTTTTCCGACCAATAAAGTTTCTCTGTTCAGGAGGAATACTGGCCAATTAGCGGAGAGGAGGTGGTACAGGACTTAGCCGTAAATGTCCGAAGCATAACGCGGCGTCTGCCCTATTATTGCTGCTCCTAAAAGCTATAAAACTATCTTTTTTTGAGAGGGCTCGTAAATAGGGGGGAAGAACTAAACATGGCGGAAACAGCTTTTTGCGGCAGTCAATTTCTTCTTTTTGGCAAACATCCTTTCCATAAAAGAAGAAAACAACCTTTTTTTTCGATAAATCAAAAGTTCGAACTTTATAGGCTTTTAATTTACGACGTATGGTATAAATTTTCAGATGTCTGATATTCTTTGAAAAATATAAAAGTTCTGATTTCATGAATGTTGTAAAACAATTTTAAATTTCTATTTTATCTGGCTTCGATTAATGGGTGGTAGATGAGTAACCCTCCTTTAAGCTAGTTCCGACGAATCTCCAAACGAGTTTTCTCTAGTTGATCAATTGGCTTAGCTAAACCATGTGAATAAGTCGCAGCGTCCATTTAGTCGCAGCCGAACCATAATAAATTTATTATTTTCTATTTTATATAAAAACAAAAAAAATCCTGAATTTGAAAAGTTTATTAAATTTAATTTTCAACACGTATCTATCTTCACTCCATTTTCTCGAATAATTCCATAATTCGTGAAATCCCCAGTTGAGTAGTTTGTTGACTGTATTTTCCCATTTCGAATTTTCCCGGATCGTTTATTGTTATTGGGCGCGGGAAATTGGAGCAGGATTGATTTTTTCTCCACCCCTCAGCCACCTGTGGAGTCCTAATGGTCTTTTTTGCGGTCTTATGAAAATCTCGCGGGGAGGGGGTGTGGAGAGAAAATAATCTCCACCCAACCCCCAACTCCATTCGCTGATAAAGAGAGTTCGTGTGAACTACGCTGGCAGCTAAACTTCGATTATATACGTCATCCGAGTTCTTCAGATCACGAAACTAACGGTTTTTTATGTAGGTCCATTTTTTTTTACCAAGTCGGCTAATTTATTACCGTTTGTTTTTAATTGCTGCTTAGCTACTAGCTTCGGCGCTAACATGCCCAAGATTGAAAAGTTTAATTACAATGTATTCTACATAAAAATAAAATGTGGTGATTGTATATTGAAAACTGTTGTAGAAAAGTGTACCCTACGAACTTATGAACCTAACATACTACAGTTATAAAATTACTTTTTTCATAAAAAGTATACTAAATGCAGAAAGTATTGTGATTGAATCATGATAAATATTGTTCTTCACAGATGTGTACAAAATTTTATTCTAATTGAACTTATGGTATTGTAGTTGCACTGCTTTTTATAAGCACAAAAAAGTATCTATTTCTGTTCATCGTAAACTGCACGGCCCCCCCCCCCCCCCCTATAGAGATTTGCACGCGCGGTTTTAGCTCCTTACTCCTACTTGCAAAGTTCTTAAGAGCTCTAGGACTCTCCGCACTTGTCAGTCACAAGTATATACTTCTTGGTATCATTTTCTTTGTCTTGAACTGCTCTTCCAACCTGTTTAAGTTTCTATGTCGTAATATAGGTTTGGAAGAAAATTTTAACTTCACAGTAAAATATTTGACAAATTTTCATTTTCTACTCCACACAATTTTCTCAAATAGTTTAATCTGTCAACTAGTTAAACACACTTGTCACGGTCCGTCGATTTGAACTGAAGTTACAGCTGTTAAAGATACCAAATTATGCAAGAAATATGACTTATTTCCACCTCTTCCTAAGCGTCAACGGCACCATCTGCGCACGCGACAGACATGCATGATCGAGTAACGGCTTTCTTCCTCTATTCAACGATAAAAAAAATAAGGTCCGTCGGTAGTATGGTTGCAGAGATAGAATCGATATTAGGATACATGTGTTCATTACACAACATTACATTTGGTTTTACCAAGGGACCAGATAATACTATCAAAACTGAAAGATATTTCACTTCAAAATGCCCTATACAAATGCCCTATACATTATGCCCGTCATAATGCGAACACGCAGACTTACATTACATTTGTTACAGACATTCTGAAATGAAGCTACGCAGAAGGAGATATTTCCCCCAAATCCTAGAAAAAACGCAATAGCAGTCGACAGGTTTACAACTTCCCAGTGTTTGTTGACTTTGAAGAGAAAAAAAGCCGGGATTTAGGCTTCTCTTTTCGAAAACTTGTCTAAATATACGCCGTGCGTGTATATGCGCGTGTAAAGCGAGCGTTCTCTGAGAATCGGCCAACTTCTCCTTTGACGAGGTTCGCGTAAACATTTCTCGGGGGCCTTATCATCCGCGCACAAGTGCCGAGAGAGACCCACGGGCGGCTTTCTTCCTCTGTACACCTACTACTTCTTCCTGTCAGCCTTTCCGAAACTCGTCGCCATTTTTCGATTTCGTGTGGATTACACTGAAAAATGAAACCGTAAGTTTTCTTACGATTCACATATGAAAATAGACACACTAGATGCTAAAAAAATTAAATAGACCAGTGGGGGGGGGGGGGGGGGGGGGTAGGAACGGTTTTAAATTCTTGTGTATGAATTTTTTTTACAATATCCCCTTATAAAGATATCCCCCCCCCCATAAAAAAAAGGACTTTGTAAAAAAAATTGTGCAAATGATGGTTTCTTGAATGTTTTATAAAGGAATTTTAAACAAAATACTGCATTTTTTATTAAAAAAGTTTTTAATTTTTCTTTTATAATACCTTTTTTTAAATGTGTATTTTCTCCTTTCCTAATTTCAATACTTTAGAGTTTATGGTTTTCCAAATTTTTTTTCAGGTTTTTAATGAAGGCATTTGTTTGATACAAAATCTCTTAATTTAATAGAGAAAAAAAAAACCCTGCAGTTTTCTGCATAAAACTTTTTACTTCACAATTTTAATGAAGTTCTAATGCAATTTTTTTTTGCTGGGACATTACAAAATATGAAAAGTTTCAGTTGATAAACCTTTAAAAAAAAATGGTACAATTTTTTTATCTAGTAATATTTAACTTTTTTAATGCCCATTTTACACTACTGGATATGCTATGTGTCCATTTCCCAAAGTGTATAGACAAGTTGGAAAGCCACTGGTCCAACCGGGACTACGTCCGAAAGACTAATAATGTTATTTCTCTGTCGGAACCTCAAATGCACTTTCTAAAAAAAAATTATCCGTTTGAACTTTTCTTCGAATATTTTTTATCTTTTCCGATTCAGCTTGTTCAATGATTGTACAGTAATGGTCCGACTGTCATGAAAGAGTCGGAATAAAATACATTTAGTTCAGAAAGTGTCTTTCCGATAAATCCTTGTCTGCGTGGCGCCATGTTGCTGCCATGACAATATGTTGCCATGCCGACCAAACAAATCTTCATCGGCGTCACCTGTTGTTTTCTTACTGGTTTGGAACCATTTCGAAGGGAGATGATCGTCTGCGTCCCCAGTCGAATTTTTAACCCACCTAAAACTTAAATTTCTATTGGTTGGTTGATTAACGTAGCACTATAGATAACAATGGGCTATTGTCGCTAGTTCCCTATATATCCCGAATGAAAGACCAGCGAGCACTGTCTTGTAATTTTGAACAATGGTCAGATGACGAGGGCAACACTTGAACTGGCACTTCATTCACCTGATGTAGGCGCGAAGACATTTGGACAACAACAGATTTACAATTTTTTGCTCCCAATCGCTGGCTCGCTGCACTCTCAAATTAAAGATTCGTTCCCACAACCTTCCATTTAACTTTATGAGCCCGTTACTCTAACTACTCGACCACCGCGGGACCCTTAAATTACTAGTGGCCATTTGAGTGTATTTTAGAAATAAGTAGATTTAAATTATTTTAAAAACACACACAAAAAAATTAATTTGTTCATAAAAATAAAATACGCAAGGTTTAAAAAAATAGTTTCGTTTTTTTTATTTATAATTAAGAAGATTTTTTTTTTTTTAAAAAGAAATTCAATTTTTTAAGAACTCCTTTTTTATATGCATTAGTGAGTTAGAAAAAAATGCAATTTTGCGTCGAAATGTTTTAGTATTTTTTCTCCCTATATTTTCCTTATCAGTGACAATCAAAATCGTAGACTTTTTTGTTTTTAAAAAGACAGATTTTATTTGCTTTAACTTTGCTTGTTAAAGCGAATAAAATGTGTTCCACTTTATTCAGTTTCTTATTATTTAAAAGAAAAAAAAGCAGAATTCTTTTATATACCAGATGATATATCATTAATATATATTTTGATATTTTTCCCTTTTCGAATAGGGTTTACAATATCATTGTTTTTTCGCCTAAAATTGTGAGATTCCTTACTTCTGCAATAAACAACGTCTGATTACAGTTCTCATCCCATACATCAGTTGACCTAGAATTCTAAAGTTTTGAAATTATATACCAGATCTTAAAAGCGACTGATCGTACAACAATAGCAATAAGAATAGAACAAAAATATATTATAAAGAATTCACTAATAAAGAACGAAAATAAGAAGAGTACATTTTAAGCTAATAATAATAATTCAACCATCTTTTCCTAATGATTCATGTGGAGATATTCGATTTAAAAAAAGTTTTTCTTTGTAAGGTCTCAGAATGGTCTTCACTGCGGGTAATTTATTCAAATCGTTTGAAGAAAGAGACGCCATTTGTTTTTGATGGTTTTCCCAATTACACTTCTTGATAATGTCTGCGTTTTACGACCAACGCATATTTCGGAAAACGATCTTATTTTCCATTTTCCCCGAAAGTTGTTTCTCGATTTCTCTCCTCAGTTCATTTTTTTTTTTGCCTTTTCTGATCTCTCTAAACGACCGAGAACTTTTTTGTTGTTGTTCTTTACGATGATTCTTAAGTCGTCTTTTTCCGAAACATTCTCCCGATTTGCTATTTTACATCTTGTGCATTTATTCCGTCGATCGAGTGTTTGTGATAGCATGATGCCAAGTTCTGTATTCGAGTCCATATACTGTTTTGGAACACTTTAAAAACTTTATACAAAAATTTTAAATAAAATTTTAGGCAAAAAAAAATAACTTTGTTTTCTCAGCCTTATCCGTTTTCGATTCGCAAATACAACGTACCAAAATCGATCATATTTTCCAATCACCATCACATTTGGTGCTTATTGAAGATGTATGTCGCCATATATCATAAAAAAAAACATTCGAATGAAATTCAATAATTTTTCTCTTAAATTATGTATAAATATATTTAAAAAAAACAGTGGGGCTATATCAGTGGGCCGAACTTATTTTGAGATATATTTCAAAATTAGTTCGGGCCAAATATGTGACAGGGCCCATGGCACTAGCCGCCACTGATCGATATCAATTGTGGAGACGATGCGTGCAAAATTAGACCTGCAGGGTTAATTGATTTCATTGATATAGTTTTTATTTTTTTATACTTTACATTTTGTACATTTCAATTTTTTTACTACATTACATTTTTATTGCAAATTGCGTTAAATTTTTATTGCAAACTACCTACAAGTCCCCCAAAATTCTGACAAAAGTTTCCCACTTTTTATCCTGCTTCGCAATATAATTGAGATTTAATTTTGTATGGGGTGAGCGGAGAGAGTTGGAAGGTCTGGTAAAATCTTGAAAGAAAGCAATGCATGTACAGAGAAGAAGGGGGGGGGGGAAAGGGGGAAGAGCAAAGTCAAGGTATAACAGCTTGCGTATCTTCCTTCTGTTCACGTGTTACATTGGAGACCTATTCGTAGTTATATAATCTGATAAAATGACGTTTTTGGGGTTGGTCAGAACAGCCACAAGCGATTTGGTCGGGGTGGGGGTGGGGGGGGGGGCAGAGAACTCCTCGTTTGTCAGTGACTCGGAGGAGAGAACAACTTTTTCTACTTCTTCTAATAATGCAATACTTCAAGACACCACTGGAAATGGGCGAAGGGAAAAAACGCATTCGTCTTTTAACTCCGAGCACTAACAAGACTATTTTCTCCCAACTTTATATCAAACTGACGGCTTTCTTTCCCAGAATAAAAAAAATTGTGTCACTCTTTCTCCCCAAAAAAGTATGGAACTTTTTTTTCCCCCCTTCCTATCAGCGATCGATTTCTGCATTTTTCTGTCCCTTCTCGCATGCCTTTAATCCGATTTTGAAAAAGAAAACCTCTTCGGAATTCTTGTCATCGCAAACACTTCTTGCTCGGGAAACGGAGGAGAAGGGGGGTGTCCACAATACTCAACTGGGAGATTTAGATTGGTAAAAGTGAAGCTGATAGGTTTCTTTCTCGAATTAGCGGAAATCCGGGCATTTTCAAATAATTTGACAACCGCTCCATTAATGTTTGCAATTGTAAAGTATTTTTAACTGCATGGATGTCTAAATATTTTTTTTTCCTGTGCATGCGCTTTTATATGGTTTTTTAAAACAATCAGTTAATTGTAAAGAGATAGCTTGTAAGCTGTTCTTCAAACCTTTACATTAAAAAATGTTGTAAAATGGAATATATTTATTAAATTAAAAACAACGGGTGCATTTCCGGGGAAAAACTAGCGCAATTCGTTCGTTTAAAATCTATTTTATTATAAAGCAGATTTTTGACGAATTATGGATTTGACGATATTATTGGTAAATGGGATGGGAGGGGGTGGCAGAATTTTCAAATGACATTTTTTTCAAATTTTCTTCCAATATTTTTGTTAATTTTCATGCTGTTCCCCCTTCCCCCCCCCCCCCCCCCCCCCCCCATTTTCTAACTAAATTTCACAATTAAACTTAAGCGTTTCTCGCTCAAGTTCGTTCGGTAGTTCGATGAATTTCGCTTCGTTTAGAGAAAAAATATTTTCCGACAATTTGTTCAAAATATTCCTAAACTTTTTAAAGTTATAAGACTAGATTAAAAAAAAAAATTGCATTATTTTTAATATTATTGGATTTAATTAAAAAACCCAAACCGTTTCATTTGCCGTTGTTACAAAATATTTCACAAATATTTCCCTTCACCATGCAAGCCTGGTAAAAAAAAGTGTGATACTCAGTTGACAAGTTACCAGCTTAATGCCTTTTCAACGCGAATACTTATTTTTAATACAACCATCATAAGAAAGAAAGCCCTATTTCCTTATAACAAATCTTTACAAGAAACTAGAAAAAGACAATTTATCATCTGCATCAAAATTTTTATACTTTAAAAGCTTTTTTTGTCTAAAAGTAGTTGTTTACACAATTTTATTTTGGTGATAATTTTTTTTATCATGTAATGTTTACCATGTTTTTCTATGTACAAACCATCATGAATTATGAGCTTTTTTTAGTATTTACTTGTCACATCGGGTCTGTTATCAAATATCGCCTCGGAACTGGAGTTAGGGTCAATATAAAAAATGTCACTATAACTCTACATTATATTTGATTTTTGAATTTTTAATGTCATAAAAAGGTGTATTTTTAAAGACAAATCAGAGAAGCTAAAAAAATTAATTAAAAAAAATCTGGAGTTAAGGCTTTTTAACTTGTGACCTATATACAAACCAATTCGTATTAAATTGTACTCTTTGTATCACCATTGATGAGGCAATTCAAACCCTTGACATATACGGTAACTGGACCTCTCTTGAGCGGTTTTTCCATAAACATTGGCCTGCGTAGATTAAAACCCGCCATTAGCAGCCACAATTATATGAATTTCAATTCTTTGGTGTATTACCATGTTCTACAAATTAATCACTTGTCTTAAGATATTTGTTGACATCAGCCGAGAAATAACTCGCCTATCTTGAAATAGATCTTGGTGTCATTAATGATGGTGTTCAAGCAAGCGCGGATCCAGGTGGGGGGTAAAGGGGAAATTACCCCCCAACCCCCCCTAACATCTAAGATTATATTTTCAAAAGTCACCTAGGCAATGAAAAATTTCAAACTAAGAAATGTTTTTGCGAATCGTGACATATATGCATTGTTTAATGCTCTTTAAAACTTCCCAATACCCCCCCCCCCCCCCTCCCGTAGACAGAGTTACTCAAAGTATGCTTGTTTTAATTTCTATAGAGAAAATTTAATGAAAAGGGAATGAAAAAAAGTTAAAGTAATCATTTCAAAAACGTTAAACTTCAATGTAGTTTTTCCAGCAACGGAAAAACTTTCGATTATCAAGTAGCTTGGATGGCGTTGGGGGAGGGCGTCAAATTTGGTGTTCATGATAACAATATACTGTATTACCGCCCCCTAACAATAATCTCTGGATCCGCCCTTGTGTTCAAGTTCGGTAAACACTTGATAAGTGTTTAAAACAATCGAACATGACATTCTGAAGGTTTTAATACAAGTACTCCCTGCACATAATAAAGATATTGATATATATATTTATGTAGATATTTAAATTTATTTAAATGTTCGGAATTATTCACTGTAAAAGAAGTTTCGGTTATTCACTGTAAAAGAAGTTTTCACTCGTTGCCTCTTCTATAAACTTTCCGCACTTTTTCATTTTCCAGATGATTACAAAATCATAAATACCGGAAATATTTTCGAAATATAACAGAGAAGCATCAGGATATTTCACTTTGGAGTTTAACACCTCACTGAATAAAAACTAAGCTAAGAATTCCATCTGTAGCTCAAATAAGTTCATCTGTTGAAGCAGAGATCAGCATTCATTTCACTTAACAACGTTTATCAGTATCTCTCTCGAACACGTAAATGTCCAGTTGGTAACAGCGTCGTCGACAAAGGTCACTGACGTCGCATGAGAGAACTTATAAAAAACGATTTATTTTACTTAGAGCAGACGATTCCGAAACTCTTTTAACCCTTTTTTTCTGTCTAAATTTTTTTTTTTTGCAGTAAAACCCATTTTGGTTTTTTAGTTTTTTAAACGTGACACCTAATTTTTTACAGAATTTTAGGATTACTCATTTAGAAAATTGAAAGCATCAATGGAACGTCAAATTTGATCCATGAAGCGTCATAAAAGATCCACGGAGCA
This sequence comes from Troglohyphantes excavatus, assembly GCA_963932185.1. Lineage (NCBI taxonomy): Eukaryota > Metazoa > Arthropoda > Arachnida > Araneae > Linyphiidae > Troglohyphantes > Troglohyphantes excavatus. Next base: position 72,404,134 of record OZ010666.1, on the reverse strand, counting down.
TTCTTTAAATCTTCCAATTTCCCTTATAAACTTATCAGGCTTAATTAAGATTAAAAATATTTACTTTATTGGCAAAAAAAATAGACAAGTATTAACATATTTTAACAAATATCACAATAGGGAAAAAACAGATTTTTTTTTTGCGCAATTCTTTGTGATATAGAATATTTTTTTTCACTGTTATTTACAAATGAGCAATTAATTTTGCTGTGCGCCAACAGATTCCGCTCTACGCTTCCTATTCTCGCTTGTGGTGACCATGGAAATCATGGGGCCTCATCCTACAAATTAGTAAATAGGTTGTTGTAATGCGTAACTACCGGGAACGGAAGGGTTAAAAACAACGAACTGTTCTTCAGCTCTTTTATTTTGCTTGAAAAAGGATTTTAATTTTATTATTGTTAAATCCTCCCTTCTAATATATCCCCATGCTTTCAAATTTAACAATTTGATGAAAACTAATATTAAGAATTAATTTTCAAATATTCTGATGTCTTGCGTTCAAAGATGTAATATTCTATTTAAATGATAAAACGTACAGGCATAAGTCCTGCAGGAAGAAATGTTGCAGAAAAAAAAAAGTTTACAGTCGAATTTTTAAAACTTTTTTTTGCGCCAACTTAGAATTTTCTGGTGGTCGTCCTGTCAGAAGGATGGAGATATCTGCGATTGTGAAGGGGAGTCCTGCAGGCAGTACGCTGTGTCTTTCTTGAAACGTTTTATCATTAAAAAAACTGAGAGTAATATGTTAACAAATGAACGGTCCAGAGTTAAAGCCACTTTACTCTTGACTTTCTTTCGTCGGTGTCAAATTGTAACTTTCAAGGAGTACTATCGCCACGTGCATTCATTTTTGGGGTAGAGCCATTTTAAAGCAGCGAGGAAGTTTTGATATGCTGAGAATTTACCACACCTTCTTTCTCTTTCAAATTTGTTTTACTCAAAATCAAACTTTGGGTTGTAAAGTGGTTTTACCCCTGGACCCTAAAAATGCATTCATATGTTACTCCTTTAAAATATGCTTCTAAAATTATTTAAAAGTATTCGATCGATCCATAATTCTTGCTTGAAAAATGAATTTTTATAGCAACGGTTCCCAATTAGCATTAAACCACGGAACCCTAGCTAAAACTAAAGTAGGACGGGGACGCCTTTTTTCCCCTATATGTACATGGAATTGTAGAAGTTTCAGTATTGTGTATTCGTATGCTTTCTCAATTTTGTTTGAAAAATGAAGGGAAGAAAAAAATTCTGAAATTAATTTTATAATTTTATTTTACACAGATTTTACTAAGAATATAGATACCATGTACCCAACAAATACATAGAAAAGATAACACGAGAATCGCAAGTTTAATTACTTTTATTCTCTTTGCACTGATTTTCAAACTGTATGGGATGAGTGAAATTTTTTTTTCTTGTTTATAACTTCATCCGAGCTTGCTCTGCAAGCTTGAAAATTTCACTCTAAAATCAATGCACTTCATTATTTTTTTCTTTGTGCCCCGCGGACCCCCTAACATCGATCCACGGACCTCCGAAGTTACGCGTAACAGCCTTTTGGGAACCATTGTTTCATGGAACGACTTAATCCTAGCAAAATGTGGAGACGGTCCCTTGAATCCTCAATTTTAAGAAAGTGCAGAAAGGGATGAAATTGCGGAGAATATTTAAATCAATCGAGAGAAGCGTTTTAAGAAAAAGCTGGAACCGACATTCCAACGGCGTTTCTTCAGGAGGACTTAAGGCATCTCTAAAGTGCATAGAACAATGAGACGGGATTTTCGCATAAATGCTTTGGGTGACTCGCTCATTTAAAAAAAAAAGAAGGAAGATTAAAAAAAAGAAAAAAAAACCATTGAGTAATTGAGTTAAAAATGTTTTTTTTTTAATGTTTGATTTCTTTTTAGAATTTGAGTGATCCTCCATTAAACGTTCGTTCACAGTTGTTGGTACTATATAATTCTCGACATTGTTTAATATAAACTTTAAATTAAGAATTTAGTTTAAATATAAATTGGCAATATAAAGGGATTATACAGTTATTTTATACAAATCATATTAAAGATTTCGGTTGCAGTAGACTTTTTTTTTTGCAGTAGGATGACACCGCTGTTATTGTTTACAGTATTCTGACATTTTTTTTAGTGCCATACACACATTAATGTAATAAAATGTAACTTATGAATAATTATTTTTAAATGTATTTCACTGATTCCAATATTAAAAACTGCTAAACATTTTTTCGCATAGTAATTTTACAATTTTTTTCGGATCAGTTTTGAGCAAACAACTAAAAAAAAAAACGAACCGGAACTGTTGTACACCGTTTCTCAAATGTTCGATTTTAACCCACCCCACCCCATTGTCGTAGGCAAGGAGGTTGAAGAAGTCAGAACCCCATGTATTGATCTATTAATTGTTTTAAGCGTGTATATGTTAAACAAATTTATTCATCTTCCCTTCGCTGAAAAAGTTGCACGAGGGTCTATACCAATAGAACGGCAATAACCCAATTGCGGCCGAAGGAAGCCGGGTTTACCATATTTTCAAAGAAGAAAACAATTGTTTATCGCCCAGACAAAAGGTTTTCATGGGCCACAATTGGAACTTTCCGAGTAGAACACATGATTCGGTAAAAACCTGACAAAGTGCAGTCGATCTCTATCGCGATAATGTCCCTCCCTCTCTGCAAAAATGAAGAAAAAAGGAATCTCCTCACTCTTGTTTGAAGAATGATCCATCCTCGTCTGCTTCGCGGAAGAAGAATGGCTCGTCCTCCCTTGTCATTAGCGTTCGTTTGTCGGACTGTCGCCGTCCCCCCCTCCAAAGTGAAACAAATGATTCGCCCATTGTCTTCCGCTCTGTTCCTTGCTTTCTTCTTCTTCTTCTTGACATCCCAGACGAGACGGGTGACGACGCTCTCTTGCTCAACTTCGAAACTTACACCGTTCCTTCGTAATTGAATCTCCACCCCATATTTCTCGGAATAATTAAATATTCTCTACATTTAAGTCAGCTGATTCAGCAATTAAAAAAAAAAATTATTGGTTATTTCAATTCAACTTCTCACTACAGCTACACAATAGGTTATTTGGTATCTGTTTCAAATACAAATACAAATAATGTCGACCAACTACAGGCTCTAGTCCCAGCAAGGTTGGTCCTGTCAATCCATCATCATCACGATTCCCCAATGCCGATCCAATTGCTTTTTAAAACTAACCACTCCTGAAGAATTAACAATATACTCATGCAAACTATTCCATTTGTCTATAACCCTATTAAAAAAATAATACTTTCCAACGTCCCGATTAAGCTGTGATTTGTATAGTTTGAATCCATGACCTCTAGTCACATTAGCAATATTAAATTTTGATCCCTCCACATCACCCAATTTGATAAATTTGAATAACTGAATAAGATATCCTGTAATCCTTCTCTCCTCGAGTGTATACATATTTAGAGTTCTAAGCCTCTCTCCATAATTCATTCCCGAAGTACCCTGAATCATTTTTGTAACTCTTTCGAAGGAAAGACCCGGGAACACTGCCTCTTAATTTGTATTTTTAGTCAGATGACGAGGACGACACCTGGGCTGATGCTTCACTCTCCAAATTTCCATATCACCATGGACATGAGGATATTTGTTTGAACTTGCAAGGGCCTCTTATACTCGGTGAATGCTTGACGGACGACGGGTATTGAACTCGCAACTCTCCGTGTACAGAAGGCTGTTGCACGTTAAAACTGCCGTTGTCCACTTTGGTCCGTTGTGGAATAATTTGTGAAGGGTGCCAGCTCAAGTGTTGTTCTCGTCACCATGGTTCGGAATTGCGAGCCAGTGCCGTCGGATCTTCTGTCCTTCCATCGAGATAGATTTCAAACCGTCGCCAATAACCCATTGTGCAGCTACTGGGTGGCGTTAATTCAAACAAACAATGAGACATTCCTAAAATAACAATGGGAAAACAACAATTATATTGTTACTTTTTGTCAAGTGCCTCAACTAAAAAAATCTTAATGCAACTCTTGTTGATTATTTAATTGCCTCAAACTCACAGCTGTCAGGTCTCCAATTTCGCAATCGCCACAAGTGAAGGGAATAAATCGTTAAACCACAATCCGTTGAAAAACGCCTAATTATCAAATATTTTCCACTGCTGTTAGAACGGGGTAGCGAACGAATGGATGTTTAATCCAACTACAAAGTTACTCAGTGAGCGGATACAATTTGAGTTTTTTCATTGTGTGCAAATAAATAGTATCTTTTGCATGTGTGGTTATTGCCAGTGCACGGTTAGCCTAATATGAAAGAAAATCTTTCACTTTTTAAAATTTAAATACATTTCTAAAATAAATGCTTAAGCATCGAAACGATATTGCTCTTGACCGTCCATTGACATTCTTGACGTTGTACTATTTTCATCTAACCGCTCGCCATCGCTAAAATTTAAATTCGAAGAACACTTAAATCCGAAGCCAGTGTTTTGACACGTCGAGATTTCCTTAAAACCCCTTTGATGGTCAAATATTCGAAATTCTCCACCCCGGACTTGTAAATCGTTTTGCGGGTGAGACGAGGGAGAGAGAGAGAGCGAGAGAGATGTTCGTGCAAACGATTCAGTCATCACTGCCAGATTCCTTCCTCCACCTCATTTTCCACCTGATAGCAAACGATTTCCATCTCAATCGAGCCCTCCCTCCCCCACGCCCTAGTCACTGGGAAATAGTCGGGGCGGAAACGTTCTGCCACCCCCTTCACCCCTCTGAAAGTGAATGTCGAGCAGACGAACAAACGGGGAAGAGAGGATCGCCCATTTGCAAACAAATAATGGAGTGAAATCGAATTTACTCCCCCCCCCCCCCCCCCCCCCCCTCTTATTTCAGTTCACGTCCCGTTTTCCCCGCATTGGATATGAAATGTGTAATCGGCCCGTCCGCAAGAGTGGAATGGATGAAACAATTTCTTACTCTATTTTGAAATTGAAGTGTTAAAGAAGTGGGGTGAAATGTGAAATGCAAATAAATAAATATGTATATCGTATACCAAAATGATTGGATCGGTCATTCTTTTGAGTCACACAGTGATTGTATTTACGAATTAGATGGGATATCAAAACATGATTGGTGAAACATGCCGAAATATTTCGTAACTCCTTATCTTCCCAGTGGCGGCCCGTGGTCGATAATGTGAGTGCAGCCGAAATCCTGTGAATCCCTCCCCTTATTTTCCACAACCCATACATGAACGGAAATGCTTTATTATTTACTACTCAAATTAAAGTTTCCTTTCAATTTTTACAAAATGATAACATGCGAAAAAAATAGAAAACACTTACTTATTTTTTTTTAATTAAAGCAATACTCCTTTCTTTTAAACATGCGAATCGGTCAATTTTAATATTAACTTAAATAACAAAACAACAGCAGGACCCTGTCCTGAAACAACAGCACACAGTAAATTTATCACGAAAACCATTTCGGTTTGGAGATATTCTCGTAAGTTATCGTTTCACCCACCCATCCCTGCGTTTCACGGACGAGCCAATCAGCATATCAAATCTCAAGTGCAGCTGAAACAAGAAAATTCATTTTGGCTGTACCTTCTCACAAATGCAGTGCATTAGCATGGGGAGGAATCTCCATAGTACGTAGAGGTTGCCATGGCAACGATGCAGCCGATTTCGAATTTTAGTATTCATTTTTTTATATAAAATGTACATTCCTTAAAGCAACGGGGGGATTAACAGCTAGATTCGAATATTGAAGGGGTAAGTGGATGAAAACTATTTTTTTGAGTTAATCTTTTCCTTCCATGAGCACGGGTCTTAAGACCCGGAAATATTGCCTCGTACTTTTGTAGCATTATCAGTCGGCGAGGACAATGCCTGCAGTGGCATGTCACGACCTTGTAGGCGTGAGGACGTTTGTACCACGGGAAATTTAATGTGCACCGGTCCCCCCCCCCCCCCCCCCCCCCCCATACATGGTAGTTGTTTTTTTTGTGGGCAACAATGCACAAAACTGACAACCCACTAATCACGATCTCGCTGCACTCTCAAAGTCTGACGGAAAAGAACTTTCAAATGAATGACACAGGACCTCTAGCCCTTTGTGCCGGCCCGTTCGAGAAACTCCGTGCATCGATTCATCGAGAGTGCGGTGTGTCAATCGATTTTTCTCGGGCTGAGCTGTCCAAAAAAAGGTTTCGTTCTTCTTTTTCCATTGGGTCATTTCATGAATTGTTTGTGTTCTTGTTGGAACTATTTGATAGAGGGTGGAAGCATTCGATTGCTTAGCTGGAATCGATTCCTTAACCCTTTGGAACGATTTATTTTTTTCTCTTGGGTAAATCGATAGTTGTTTTTTTAAAAGAAGCAAGCAGTTCAACCGATTCTTATTGGACAAAACGTTCTTTTCCGAGGTTGCTAGGAGTAATATCATCTACTGATTAAGCGTGCAAATCTGTAAAGTTATCTTGAGAATGGATATTTAAAAGAAACATAAATAGAAGAGCTCTGCCTAATACCCTTCAACATATTTCATATTTAGCATTGGAAATAAAACATGCGTAAATAGAAAAAATCGAGCTATGAAACCATAAAAGTTCTTAATAAACGTTAATAAAAATACTGATTTTACAGAAGGACGAAACAATATTTAATTTGACAATGCGTTGACACTTTTTTTTTTCCTTTTCATAATCAAAAATTGTTTATTTATCGCCAAGCAATTGAGATAGTACCCCCTTTCCTATAACATCCGCCTGCAACGCAGGATATCCCCCCTCCCCCCCTTATGTTAGGTGGGGTTGCCATACTATAAATTTATCGCCCTTATAACACACGCCAAAAAAAAACCTCGCACGCCAAATGTCCTATACTACATCTGTACCAAAAGTTGGGTGGCGCACAGCTACTTTCTTCATTTGTCACAAGACTTCCAAATACTAGTTATTCATATTATATAAGAGATCTGAGATTGTGATCTATTCATATTAAAACCTGCCGGATGAAAAAGCATAAAAATATTTCAAATCAATAAGTTTGTAAGTGGTATTCTCGCAAAGTTATTTTAATAAATAATTTCCTTTTAATAACAAATTGAATTAATTGGAATGAATCTAATTAGTTTTCTTAATTTTTAATTAGAATAATTATTCGCAAAGATGGATTTCAGTTATTACTTTAATTAGTTTCGCCTATATGTTAAGAGACAGTAGTCATTAGTAGGTAATTTAAAAGGATTTATTTAAATTTGAAATTAGTAAACTTAAACGTGTATTGTTTTAGTATTTTTTTTTTACAATTTTTAATAACAATTTATCATTAAGAGGGGGAGGGGGGGGGGGGCAGTAAGACACGCTTAAAGTCCAACTGGGAAGGACTTCCCAAAAGCACTATTTTACATGGCCTCCCATGAATCACTGCTTCCTGCAGGCAGGACGTCCATTTTGTATACATTTAGAATAGTGAATTAACAGCAAAATTGACGAAGAGAGTTTTACTCAGAGAGTTGTAATATTAAATAGAGAGCGCCTTCAATACCTGTCTCTCATAAGGCCGCGGTGTCAACATTGAAAAGAAAAACCAACATCACGTGGTTATAGCGCTGCCACATTTGGCGTACAGACATCTGCAGGAGTTTCAAATTTGGCGCACTTTCTTCTTTTTTGGTGATAAGGAGTTCTGTTTGTATTCAACTTCTTAACATATATGTACGTATTTACTTATTTTCAAACAATATGTGCTAAATATTTCCGCTTCATTAACGAAACAAAAATATTTTATTTGTGTTCAATACTTGAAGAAGCGAAACTTTTTATATTTCTCAGGTTCTATTGTGCATATTTTCTTATTGAAGTATACAAAATAAAAATTGAAAGAACTTCGCTTATGGTAAATTTTTTACATAAAAAGGTAATGCAATTATTTCAAAACTACAAAGTAAGAAAAATCTCCTTAATATATCTGTTAAACTCCCTTAAATTGTGCCACTCGTTCAAAAAAACGATATTTAAATACAAAATTAAACGGCATTTCCACATATCACGTGGTTTCAATGATGGACACACGGAAATCAGCATTTTTATTCCTCTATTTGTGTCATTACTCTATGGTTTTACTAGCTTAGTTTACTTTTGTTTTTAGAAAAATTCTAAATTTTCAAAAACTCATTACCAAAATCTTACAGTTGCAAATTTTTAAATTTTTTGCCGCCAACTTAGAATTTTTTTTTACGTTAGCATCGATCGTCCTGCCAGATGGGTGGAAAGACCTTTTGCGATCGTGGAAAGACCTTTTGCGATCGTGGAAAGACCTTTTGAGATCGTAAAGGCGAGTTCTTCAGGAAGTACTTGCACATTTCGTCATTAAGACGAGAAAATCAAATCTTTGTTTTATTTTTAAAAAAGAAAAGGACAAAATCGGGCATTTGAATCGCATGGCACATCATTTCTTAGGCTTTCAGGCGGTGAAAACAACACTGCGGAGTGGACGACAGAACTCTCGATGGATTATTCGCGATTAACAGAGACGCACGGTTGAACGAATGACGGATAATTGAGGAAATAGTTATCCGCTTCCTGCGGAGATGCCACGTGGAGAAAGGCCCACACCAATAAACAATTTTTTCCCTTGGGTATCGGCTCAAATAAGGGAATGTTTACGTAGTGATAGGAGGGAAAGTAGGAACAGACAGACAGGCAAGTCAACAGTCCGTCTTCCCCATCTTCTGCTGGCAGACGATGAAGAAAGTTCCTCCCCCGCACCCATAAATAGAGCCTTCCACCCTTGGGAGAGAGAGGGGATTGCTCCCCCTAAAAATAGACCGATCCTTCCATTTCACATCTCTTCCTCCCGTAATAAAGTGATTCACGCGGAGGATGGAGAAGACGCACACCCCGTCGTCTACTCTGCGGGTAATTTATGGCTCTAAAAATGAAAAACTATAATAATTCTCCGTTGGTGACTTGCCTGTGCAGCCTCGCGTTGCTGGTGCTCTGGAGAAAAGAGTCATCGAAGAGATGGGTTCGATTCCTGCGAGAGCCTTGACAAAGAGAAGGGCCAGATAATATGGAAGACAAGTGCATTTTAAGGTTTATGAAAATCCCGAAAAAATTTGAAAATACTCATAATGTTTTTAGCAATAATTTAGTCCTCCCCTCTAATGGCGTATACAATACGGTTCGCGATACGACTTTTCGCGCGCAATTTTTGAAAGCACAATTATAATTATAATGGGATCGGGCACTTCGTGAAATAAATGAGTTATTTCATGAAATGTAGGATTGGATTTCGCATATGAAGAATCAGTGCATTTCAAATTCAGATATATATTCTTTATTAATGTGAAGTAGAATTTATTTAGATTATAGTCATTGGCATTTGGGATTCGCCAATTGATTTTTTCCCTTTCAATACAGCAAGCCTTATAATTTCTATTGATCACTTAAAGGTACTTCAGAAATAATCTTTGCGTTGAAAAAAAGTTAATTTTATTCTCGTATAACTAGTAGAATTAAATAATATAAACTATTGTACAAAACTTGTATTCGAACGTTTCCAATGTCTAAAGGTACCAATTTAATTTTTTCCCCTTAAGCGTTTATAAAAAGATGGCATTTGTATTCGTATTTCATCACCGCAAAAAATGTAAATAAGCACGCATCATTTTACTTACTTATTGTTCAATAATCATTTACGATTAACCTTTTCTGTGACGGTATGTTTAATAAGCTTTGTAATTAATGACATTGAAATTTATAGCAAAAAATTACATTTCTCTGTCAACAGTATGTATTTAAGTAAGACTCACCTACAAGCAAACCTTGCAATTTAGCTTAGAAATCGCTATATTTTTATTTTTTCAATCTGCGTAGCAGACTCGGTATTTCATTTGTAAAATTCTTACATTTCTGTTAAAATAGCGTAATCACACTCTGGATAAATAGCCAATGTGACGGTCATATTGTTCATAAGCTTGTTCAAAACGGCCAAACTTGCTAGTTGATTCGCTGAATCCAGGTTTGAGGGGCGTTACCCAATGGCCAATTAATCAGAGCCACACTATAATTCACTTTTCTCGTCGGAATGTCGCGCGCTAAGCGTCCAAATCCGAACGTTTCGCCCCGTCTCGTTAGAAGGTTGGAAACATCGGTCGGAATCTGCCTGTGCGAATTCCGACGTTGGATGTGTTGCTGTTCGGGTTGAGTTGTTGTGTCGAGAAGAATAAAAAATAAATCCGAGGTCTATTTGGAAAATACGGAACTTCTTCCACTCGCACGCGGCGCTTGTGAGTTGGGGGAGAAGCGAAACTATATTTAAACTCTTGCCATTTTGGCAGCGAGAGAATTCTCGGATTATTGTGGAATGATACATTTATGCCAGCAAAATATTGCGTTTCTTATATTCCGAGACAGCCAATGAACGCCGTTTTGGGGGACGAGTTGGTGAAAAAAAGCTTTTCTGGAACGGATTTTGTGATGAATGGTTTCGGTTTGGAACTGTCACAGTTGAAGTGATTGAAAATAAACAGGCAATTAAAATTGGTTTCGTGTAAATCGACTTGTTTTTAGTGTGCCGCACCGTGGCTCAGTGCCTTGGAATGAAGTTACGAAATGCATGCAACCCTCATTTTGAATTGTATGAACTATTTTCACAATTCCAAATGTATAATCTTTATATATGAATATTTGCATTATTATACCCATTCTTATGTAATTAACAAATTGACGACGTACAAATAATACAGTCATTATAATGCCAATGCAATTATGTAATGTAAATATTTATTAATAAACAAAATTTTCTCGCCCGTAATAATTAATACCACTTATATCCAATATACTAAAAAATATTTTATGTACAAACGCGCTTTGAGGAGGTGATTTCTGCACTTCCACTACAAATCCACACTCTTTTTACCCACATTTGCACTTTATTGTTCTCAACTTTATTAATTTGTCTAATAAAAGAAAACCAAATTTCAATCAACCGTATTATTATTTAATTCATATTTATTCTAAATTAATTGCATTATAGGAATATTATCAAGGAATTTGAAAATATTATTGTAAAAGTTAATAATTAAAAAAAAATTATTTCGCAAATGTAACTACTCTGATAATTCTTTACTCGTAAGGATAGCTTCTCTTACTTCAGATTATAATTTAATAACCCTTTATATATTACAAATTACCCTATAAACATAAATAAAAACTTAAATAGATATAATTTTAATTAAAAAATCATAATTAAAAAAATTGTGTATGTGCGTAGTTAAAAAAACACTCAATGAGGGGCTTGCGCTTTCTTTTGCCTACCTACTGTTATTATGGTTTAGCTTTTTGGAAAAGCCCTCCCAATTCTAGCTACGCCTATGGAAAGGATATGTTAATTAAAAGTTACTCATTGAGCGGATACAATTTGAGTTTTCCAAATAGTTTAGTTCCATGTCCAATAGTTGCCAGTCTACGGCTAGCCTTAAGCTTTAATTTTAATGGAGCCAATACTGCATTGTTAGTATAAGTATAGAATTGAATGCCATTTAAGTTCAGCTGTGTTACGGTGAAGCTGCAATGACGTTGTGTGTTCTCCCAACAGCCGCAGCGACTCCCCCCTCTCCTTCCGTCCCGCAGCCGCCGCCCAGGGCGCCGAGGATGCGATGTCCATGGTGGGCGGCCTCTCCTCCGTCGTCTCCAAGGACTCCCGGTGGCTGCAGCTCGAGGTGTGCCGGGAGTTCCAGAGAAACAAGTGCTCCAGGTCCGACACCGACTGCAAGTTCGCCCACCCCCCGCAGCACGTGGAGGTGCAGAACGGACGAGTCATCGCCTGCTACGACTCCATCAAGGTGAGCACGCCACACACTTTGTCGCTCTGTGGTAGCATTACGACTCCATGAAGTTAAATGCACACACTTTGTCATTATGTCACCCTGAATCGCAATTTAACATTACGACTCCGTCAAAACACACTCTTTGTCTTTGTGTGAACCCAGTCGCGACTTTAATGGCATTAATATTCCATCAAGATGACACACAGTTTGTAGCTGTATGACCCCTTTCGCGATATTGTAGCATTTATGTGGTCTCTATCAAGGTAAAGGACAACGTACGTACAGTTTAGCGCTTTGTGACTCGAATCGCAACATTTGTAGCATCTATGTCGTGAAATTAAGAAGAATCATAATGTTGTGTAAAAACTGAGTTTACCATATACATTGATCCTTTTATTCGACATTTTTGTAGTTTTAAGAGCAATGCTGGGGGGGGGGGGGATAAAAGTCTTATAAGTTTGCATACAACTTTTCATATACATACATCACATTATAGGAAATATTATGACGTGATATAGCGAGAGGTATTTCCTAGACAGTAGACACAATTCATGATCTGTGAGCACTTACAGAATAATGACAATGTTAAGGCCTTAACCAATCTCACAAAAAAAAAAGATTAGCAACTATACAGATTTTTGAAAAGACATGTCCTCGATTGGTCACTCCGGAGTCTACACTCATGGGAAATCCTAGGTTTGGATCGTCTGTTCAAATGAGAATATTTCTTATCATTCACAGATCATCCATAGCTACCGACCAACACTTAAGCCGTATCTCGCGACCGCAAAGAGTTTAAGGGCGTCGGTAAGTCTCCCAACAATCGGAATCCTTTGTTTGAAAAGGCGTCTCGTTATTGGCACTGGAGAGAGAAGACTCCTGCTTGCGAGAAGAAGTCTTCGCAGACTGCTTTAAAAAGAATCGCCACTCGCAGTTGCTTTTGGCACGATGCTCCCCCCTCATCCATCAAAGGGGAGGCGGGGGTGTGGGAGTTGAAATCTTTGGTGTAGCTTCTGGCTGCCTCGCCAAGTGGCGAGAACAAAGACTCGCGTTAAAATAACCGTTCTAAAGATGTTTACTTTGAAATGCTCGCGAAACGAGGCTTGTCTTTGAGTTGGGAATATTTTGGCGGCAGAGTTATCACAGTGCCCCACATGGGAATGGAATGTTTTACGTGCGAAAGGCAGACAGACTTAGTCACACTCATTGGCGTAGATTAGGGGTAGCACACCACCTTACTTTTTTAAAAATTTAAACAGAATTTCTTATTAAACTGTAACGAAATTGGGCATTTGCCCCCTCAATTTTGGTCTTCGAAACTCACCCTTGGCATACATTTGCCACCTACTTTCACATAATTATCATCTTTAGTGGACCTCAAAATTAACGAGTGTTATTTCTATATTTGCTGAAAGATAGGTTCTACAGACAGATGCTTAGAAATTCAATAGGTTTTCGCATTGTTATGGATTTTAAGTCATAACGCTATTGAAACAATTTGAAAATGGCTGATCTAATCAACAAATTCATGTAAGGCATTTACTCCAGATTTCGTTATATTGTGTTGCAACTTGACAATAGCTTTGAATGCGTAGATTTAAGAATTGAGTTTTGGGGTTACATATAGTTCCCATATTCTTTGGTATCCAAGACCCCAAATTTGGTATCAAAGACCCCAAAATTGCTAGACGGAATCTTGCTACATTGGCACCTTGACATATAAAGGATTATACTCAATAGAATAATTAGGAAAATTTTAACGTGTGGGGGACGAAGTTACTGTAATATATTCCCTTAAAACCTTGGATGACCTGATTGATAGACACATATTTTTTTAAATGTTACATATTATTATAAAATGTAATTTCTAACAGATTTTGTAAAAAAAAAAAAAAAAGAAGCAATAAACATAATAAAAAGTATTCTTTTACTGGGGTAAAATTAGAGTCACCCAACCCAGTATTTTTACAGATACAAAAATAATTTTATAAGTTTAACATAGGATGAACAAAGTTTCTATTTGAAAGGGCATTTTAAATAACTTTAAACAAATATCTAAAAATAACTTGCTTCAAAAAGATAATAACGGTTTCCCCGCAACATACTTTTCCAAGAAATGTTTAAAGTTATTTGTTATCTCGACAAAAGACCACTTCCCAGACTAAAATCCCGACTCTAACGCCACTGGGAAATGTCGCATCCGCTCACTTCACTTCAGCCGACCCCTTTGTGTCGCCCGACCTCTCGTAAAAAGATTTTCTGCCATGTTTGTTCGGCTGGCGCCGGGACGCCGCGACGGCGCTTTCCTGGCGCGTGTAGACTTTTCGGCCTGTAATAAACGCCAGCGATCGATCCCTGCGAGCACCAAATTGCCCCTTTTTATTATTTCTCCCCTCGAAGCTCGCCGCGGTTCCTGGGAGGAAAATGAGCTTCTCGTGTCATTTGAATATTTCTCGCATTAGAACCAGATTCGATTTCCAATGACTCCCCTCCTCACTAACTAAGTTTTGGTTTTGCACAAAAGTTCTCCGGAATAGTTGTTCGGCCTTTGTTGGTTGTCGAGTTCTGTCAACTCTTTGCATTCGATGAACATCTTTGATATTTATGTTATTTTTATAGAACAGTTACATCCACAGTTCCTGTTCTTTTCATCTCACCCCCTGACAGGGCCCGATTAAGACATTGAAACAAGGGAAGCCTACCTCTAAATGGGGCACCCCCTGACAGGGCCCGATTAAGACATTGAAACAAGGGAAGCCTACCTCTAAATGGGGCCCCATCGCTCTCAAATAGACTCTAGAACATCAAATTGAACTATTATATGTACTAGAATTCTTGCCCCCGAATGACATTAAATCGAAAAATTATATATATATAAAAATATATGAATAAGTAATTAGTATTCTATACGTTTTTTTTCCAATATTCGAATAAATTTAACACAATTAGCAATTTTTTTTACTAAAGTTTGTAAGGCAATTTTTTAAGGTAAATTCAGTAGCAAACTAAGTTAAGGTGTTAAATATTTATATAAAATGTATGATTTGGGGCCCCCTCAAAAATGTAACGTGTAAGCCTGGGCTTCATGGGCCTATTCGGTAATCAGGCCCTGCCCCCTGATGTCTCACAATGAGACAACCGAGCCGGCCACCAAATTTCAAGGTGGGCATGGGAAAGGTCAGTTTCAGTTCTCTTTTTAATTTAGGTATTATTTAGCGTGTTCTTTTTATGTTTTGAGTGAATATTTATAAAAAATAAAAAAAGTTTAAGCATGAAGCTGAACACTCATCTCATTCCTCAGTATACCAAACATATGTTTGTGGTTTTGTGTCAAATGTTTAAATTAAAAAAAAAAGGGTTGTGAAGAATTTCGATCGGAAGAAAGTTTTAGATCACCCACATACTTGGTGCTTCTAGATAACAAAAATATTTTCTAATGAAGTTTGTGAGAGAATAAAAAAATTCAAAAATATTGTGATCTCTTTCATTTCAAAATGATAATCTAATAAAAAAATATCTAATTTTTTTCACTGTTCTTCAAAGAACAGTGAAAAAAAAGTACACAGACGTAACACAACAAAAAACAGAGACGTCGTTGGTGACTTAAAGGCGACATTGGAGTGCAAAGAGTCATTAAAATATGTAGATACCAAAGTGATGCCATACTTTCAAACGGAGTTAGAACAAGCAAACGAAATAAAAGCATTTTTTATGTTCAAGAACATGAAGTTCTCGTTCAATTTGAAGAACGGGGAACAAAAGAACAGGCCGTTATTTTTGTGAATCACAATACGAGTGCAAATTTGCTTCCTATGTAATGGCTGTGTAGCAACACATTTCTGGGGAATCTTAATGCAAGCATTTTCTCTAGGTTGTAGGTTTGACCTTTGTATCTGCATGCACTCTAGTTCTTCGCAGTGGCGGCTCGCACACTACAGCAAGTACAGCCGGGCTGCACCTACATTCAGTATTTTAAAACTAAAATCATATATATATATATATATACTTTACAATTTTCTTAAATAAAGATTAGAATTGAAAATGAAATTTCTACGGTAGTAAACTAAATCTCCGATAAATAGCAAGCCTGTTACCGTAATGCACAAAAAACTCCATTCAATAAAAAATTGCAGCCCAAAAGCGAAATTCGAAATCGGCTGCATCGTTGCCATGGCAACCTCTACGTAGTATGGAGTTTCCTCCCCATGCTAATGCACTACATTTGTGAGAAGGTACAGCCGAAATGTATTTTCTTGTTTTAGCTGCACTTGAGATTCGATATGCTGATTGGCCTGTCCGTGAAACGCTTGGATGGGTGGGTGAAACGATAACTTACGAGAATATCTCCAAACGGAAATGGTTTTCGTGATTACGCATTTACTCTGTGCTGTTGTTTCAGAACATGGTCCTGCTGTTGTTTCGTTACTTAAGTTAATATTAAAATTGACCAATTCGCATGTTTAACAGAAAGGAGGATTGCTTTAATTAAAAAAAAAATTAGTAAGTGTTTTCTATTATTTTCGCATGTTATCATTTGTATGGGTTGTGTATAATAAAGGGGGAGGGGGGGGGATTCACATGATTTCGGCTGCACTAGCATTTTCGACCACGGGCCGCCACTGGTTCTTCGTGAAATACCATATGTAATATCCTCAAATTACGTAATAAATTTCCCCTTTATATTATTTGATGCTTAAAAAGTAGTTTTCTATAAAGGTATTTCGCACAATATGGAAACTAGAGGAAATTGGCAATTGAAATAAAATTGCCGTTTTACATTTTATGTCTCGAACGATTGCGTCTTCAAGACCTGTTAGAAAAAAAAAACTGTAATTAGTTTATAAACAAGAATCAAAGTTTGAATACGATAAAGCAATAATTCCATAATGTTACTTTTGCAATTACGTAAAGTTATAAAGTTATTTTGATTTTTTAAAAGTTCCGAACAATATTTACTGTACAAGTTTTTGTAATGTATTTTTTTTAAATATTAATAAATTTTAAATACATTCATGGTCGGATAGGGGGAAAAACTGAAGATCCCAACAAGGGATTTCGCATTCTTGAGCTTCATATATAGAGGGGTTGTTGTAAGATTTTCAATTGAGTTTTATTTAATATTTTAAGCGTAAACGTCTGTTTTGATTTTAAAAGAAGCATCCCTTTGATGATTTTGTATTTATTTATTTTTGCTAAAGTTAAATGTGTGATTCCAACTAGCAGCAAGGCGATATTTTTTTTTTGTGAGAAATAAAATAACTTTTTTTTTTTAAAAAGGGAAACAAACTTTAATAAAAATTAAAAAACACTATAAAGTAAAAAATAAAAAACACTATAAAGTAAAAAATAATTTTTAATTTTACGAACAAGTTGAAAACAATGAAATATTTAATAATCAATTAATATTAATCAATTAATATTAATCAATTAATATATCAATTAATATTAATTGTTTCTTATTTCAGCTCTTTGAAATCAGTGCCAAAATTTAGGTATTTTTTTTGTAAATTGGCATCAACTTCAAAAAAAAATTTAATAAGTATACAATTAATATTAAAAATTTAAAATTTTTTTCTACTTGTTCGTAATTTTTTTTTTTTTTTTTTTTTCACTTTAAAGCACTTTTTTTCACAAAGTTTTTCATTTTAAAGCACTTTTTTTCATAAAGTTAGTTTAACCTTTTTTTTAGAAAAATATTATTTCAATTTCCCCTTTTTAATTTAGCAGACGGCTTTGCCCTCTGCTATTATTCACCAGGAAACTAAAGTAGTTGCTCACTTTTTTCCACGTCCCGGTATTATATATTGATATAGTATAATATATATTTTATTATAGTATATTTTCCCGGATAGTATATTTTAATAAATGGATAAACGAAATTATATTGTAATTAGATAATTCTTGTAAAACAATGAAAATATTTGAAATCGGAGAAAATATTAAAGAAAAGTCACGTTAATCGATAAATGAATAAAAGCCGGATTGTCAATTTTTTATGTGCATTTTTTGGCAAAGTGGATTTTTCGCTACCCAACAACAACAAAAAAAATTCGAAATAGGACAATATATTTTTTCCAGTTAATTTGAGAATTCCGGGTAGTTAAATGCTGGATAACCAGATATTTGATACAAAGAGTGCCAGAGTGAGACATCCCTTAGCCAGAAAAATAGTTATTCAAATATCTTAATTTGAATATTTAAAAAAAAAAGTCGAATTGATAATCTCCTTCTTGGCGCTTTTGGTTGACGCGCTTAAATTGGTTAAAAATTAATATTGTTTTCATGCTATACACCATGTTTAAGATCTAAAATAGTTTCTGAGGAAACATATATTATGATCTTTGAGGGAGCAGAGTTGGGTCGTCCGTGGCCTTGGAGGAAAGATTGCTTGTGTAATAAACAATTAAAGCTGAAGACATTAAAACATTTTACACAGCTAATAACATTTCTCAAATGATTCATTTTCCTCAACCCAGCAATGTTTTTTATTAAAAAACAGTGGTTTCTTCCATGTTTTGTATAAAAATAATTTTACAGTATATATTTCTTTTCCGAAAAAACTCTTCCGAAATAAAAGACACGGCAATAAAAGACCTCCGATTCTGACGATACTCCCTTGGCGTCGTGAAGATACCGCATCCGAAGAACTTTTAAGAGGGGAGGAAAAAAGCGCATTGCAAACTCAAATAAAGTGCAAGGCCCCTAATAATCCTCCAGGTTGGCAACTCTGCGTGGAAGGGGCGGTGGAGGGTGTGTGTGTGTCTTTTTGCTGACGCCGTATCATCGCTGCAGAGAAAGTCCGGCCGCCAAAGAGTCGGGGCTGCATTGCGTGCTTACCGGACTATCCGGCCTATAGAGTGAGGTGAAGGGAAGGGGGGGGTGGGGTGAAAATGGCGGACCTGTGGCGCCACATGCCCCCAGACCGATCGATCGTCCGGGAAATCACGTGACGCCAGCCCGCTGGATCAGCTGTTTTCTCTCTGTGTGTCACCCACCCCTTTGCACACTCCCCCGCCCTTTCCCACATGAGCACCCTGCCGTCCCCCCCTCCTCTTCGCCCCCCCCCCCCCCCCCCCCCCCCGAATTAGAAATGTCAGGGGTTGAAGTGGCGTTATTAAAAGCCAGCGAGAACTTTTTCTCAATTTGTTTTTGTGGAAAAAAAAAGTGTTTTTTTTTTTAATTATTTGCTAACTGATGCAGTGGAATCTAGATCATCCGGCATTCGTAACTCACGCGCTCAGCTTTTACACACCCAACAACTGGAGGTTTTTGTTTGTGTATAGTTCACATTCCCGAAAAACTTATCCCTGCATACCCGTGCAATTATCCTGCACGTGAGCTTTTAATTGCAATGGAGTTGCGAACTTTAGACGGTGAAGACAGTGCCTTGGAAACCCAAGCAATGAAGTGGGCATAATGATGCACATTACATTTGATTGTTGTTTCAATCAGACTATCTTTTAAAATCCAGTTATGATCCAACAGCTTTCGACAAGTTCCAATCAGATCCTAAATGACAATTGAGGGGCTGACATAGGGAAGACAATAAGTCACAAGTTTTGAGTTTTTTTTTCACGGAAAAAACAGTAAACGCTCAAGCCAATGGAATGGAATAAACAGTAAGTCAATCGGCAAAATGGTTTAGTTTCTACGAGCGACGGAAGATGTCACTTGCATGTAGTCCACGATACTTGGCCTGAAGAACAAATGCTTCGCCTGTAAAATTTACTTTTTGTGACTTACTGTCTACCCCATGTCAGTGCCTCAATTATCTGTGTATATAAAAATATTTATTCGTCAGTAGTCGCAAAAAGGGAGTTAGCAGCTTGTTTTTTATTTAGATTAATATCGTTCTAGAGAAAGATATGAACAATGTGTCGGAATGTTTAACTAAAGCAAAAATACGAGTAGCATACTAGATTTTATTAAACCGAGGCAGGTAAATTTTGTCAGTCTATTTGCATTAGAACCATATAAATCCATGTCACTATACCCACTACATGTTTTTTTTTCTTTTTTAAATATTTTTATGAAATAAATTTCGTATTTGTTTAACCAATATAAAATATACGAGCAATTCTAAAAACAAATAATAGCTTTTGTGCCTAGTTTTAAAGAGAATAATCAAATGGTGAGGATGTTGAACTCATTTAATTCAACCAATCATCAAAATTACGAGTTAGTGCTTCCGTGTATCTCTTTAAGAATATAGACCGAAACATTTCCGTCCGTAGCTCGGAGGTACCGTCGTCGGCTAGCAACCAGAGGTTTGCGAGTTCGAATGCGGATGATACCAAAGACTTAACAAAAACTTTCAAATGCAGTGAACTTGTGATCGGAAGGTTGCAGATTAGCTGCGAAGTAATAATACGCCGTCCGAACTTGCCTGCAATTTTTACGGAGTGTACTGGTGCACGTTAAATCTGATCATGGTACAATGTCCTGACGCTTATTGAGGTTGCGTCGGGTACCAGCTCGGGTGTCCTCAACCACGGTTCAAAAATACGCATCATTGTTCCCGAGTCTTTCCTTCGAGATAGGCCCGAACCGTAGTCAATAGCCCAATGTGCAGCTTTAGTGCGACGTTAATTAACCAAACAAAACCCGAAACATTTCCGGATCTTTACTTCGGAATAGATTCAGAATCGTCGTCAATATCCCAATATGAAGTTGTGTAATATATTCCGAATTAAGTAATTCAATCAATTCGAACCATTTCTAAAAGCTCATTATGTATATAATTCTGTACGTTTCTTCAACGAATTTACCAGGGTCTTTCTTCGAAATAGACCACAAACCTTGGCCAATAGCCCACTGTTCAGCTCTAGTGCCACGTTAATTTGATGAACTAACCAACCACATTGCATTACTGAAAATTAAATACTTACTAAACAAGTTTGGGGCCTCCGTGGCCGAGCGGTTAAAGGCGTCAGCTGAGAATCCGAAGATTCCTGGTTCTATCCTAGGCGATGGACTTGACAAAGAAAAGTAAAAAAAGTAGTGATCTTGTTATCAGAGGGTTGCCAGCTTCGCTACTAAATACTAGAAAAGTCGTACAGAACATCCGCAAAAATTAACGGCGTGTATACGGGACTGGACCCCGATCAGATGCACGACCTGATGCACGATAAATCTGATCGGGGTCCAAAGTCCCGACGTCTATTGAAGGCGTTGAGTGCCAGCTCAGGTGTTGTCCTCGTCATCTGACCATGGTTCAAAAATACGAGGCATCGTTCCCGGGTCTTTCCTTCGAGATAAGTCCCGCACCGTCGCCAATAGCCCACTGTGCAGTTCTAGTGCGACGTTAATTAACCAAACCAAACCCACCTTTTGTTTATTTAATTGGTGACGTCACACTTAAAGTGTCTATAATGCAATGCTACCATGACATAATTACAAACAAGAAAGAAAGTACGTTTGTTTGTATTTGTTTATTCGTGATACTTACGTAAGTATTTTTGATTGCATCCTTTTTCGCAGGGATTTTATTTCACTATTTAATATAAAATGGGGGAAGGGGGATTTAGGGTTATAATGTATTCTACAGTACACCTGATTTTTCGCCACTTCTGTTAACCACTAGCGCTTCGAAGTTGCGATGGATTCCTATGAGGCGGGCGAATCCATTTAAATCATGGGTGATTGCGCAGTTGAGGCTCAACCACGGAGTCCGCGATGTTTGAAAGATAAAATGTAAACAAACAATTGTGCACTCGTTTTAGATGTATCAGAAGGTGGTCTTGGAAGTTAATATTCATATATGTAATATTTGTATATAAATTATCGATTTATGTTACAATGTTATTTTGATTTAATGCCGAATGCAAGAATTTTGAAACTTTTACTTATATATGCCCATTAAAAGGTAATCAGGGTAATTTTGTCCAAATTAACAAAGGAAATGACAAATATTTTAAATGCGTTGTTAATGGATGTTTTTAATAAAGATTTAACAAAGGGAAATTAAACTTGTATTTTTTTTTCATGTTTCACTGATAAAATAAATTTATATTTATAAATAAAATTTCATATTTTGTGTATTTGATGCCTACAATATTTTTTTTAACACTTTGCATAAACACTTTTACACAAGCAATCAATTTATCTCACAATATTAAGAGATATTTTCTAATAGATTAATTCAACCTTATAATATTATTTCAGTAATTTACCAATTTGGCCTTGACATAAAACTTAAAATACATGTATTTCTTTTAAAAAAATTTCAATGCTAAAAATTGTTTTTGAATAAGTATAATTTGCATATTGTTAAAGACAAACTTTACATTAGTATAATTTCTAGAACAAGTCTTAAGTTAGAAGGAGTATAATTTTCCAACATTAAAAAAAGCCTGAGAAATAACAAAATATGGCGTAGAAATCTAATTTACATTTAATTTGAAAGCCCATAAGTCTAAAACGCGTGTAATTCACGAACAGAATTGGCGAAACAGAATAAAACATGAAATGCCATCAATAAAATATCGCTGAAATCAATTGAAAACCGATACATCTAAAACGAGTGTACATTTGTTTGTTTACATTTTATCTTGCAAGCATCGCGGCTACTCTACCAGTTGAGCTCAACTGCGCAAACACCCATGGTTTAAATGGATTCGCCCGCCTCATAGGAAGCCATCGCAACTTCGAAGCGCTAGTCTGTTAACCTGGCGTGAAACGCCGATGCAGAGAGAAAATGGAGTTCTTCAATTGGCAACCAAAACGGTTTTTGTCGCTAAAAACGTGTTATCTTTGACAATATTGCTTTTTCGGAAAAGTCGCCAAAGCACTCTGTACAATTTTTTAACTCCTTTTCAATCCCTACAGGTAATCGGAACACCCACAATCATTCAGTACCTTCCTAGTAGTCTAGGAAGGTACTGAACTGTATAACCAAAATTAGTTTGTAGCTAAAAATTACAGGTTTTCGTGGTTACTGTCCTTTCACACTGATAAAGATTGTTAGGACTATGTTTTACCACAATTAATGCATGGCTGACTAATGATTATCTATGGCCATTATTATCATGGCCCCTAAGTGGAGGAGGTACTTTTCTTCACTTTTTAAAGTATTGATATCTTCCATGGGGAGAAAATCTACGAAGCTTTTGCCATTGTCATGTACCTGATAACTCTTCTGCATTATGTATGTCTGCTGCGAATAAATTGAAAATATCATTATAATTTGTGTAAATTAATTTTTCTAAAATCTCCCTAAAAACTCCAGAAGAATTATCAATGTTTAAAATTTCCTGGAAAAGTAAAAAAAAAAATCTAAAAATATTGGACATAACCAATTGCTTCAATATTAACCCTCAACGCTTTAAAGGTTCCGCTGCGTAGACATCTATTAATGCTATAGAAGTCAGAAGTCTCCTCTAGGGAAACATTTCTATTATCTCTTATTTATATATCATTCAGTACCTTCCTAGAAGTCTAGGAAGGTACTGAACTGTGTAACCAAAATTGGTTCTGTTTTTGGTTATTATATAGATTGATCTGTTTTTGGTATATATTATAGTAATAATCTCTAGCATTAAAGGTTAATAAGTGAAAAATTTATTTAATACCACATGTAATTCTTGGTATGGAATTTTTTTAAATATTTTGGGGCGTTTGGATTTTAATATTGAGTAGTAAACCTTGATGATAGTAGAAAGTTCAGTTACATTCTACTTTAAAATTCCTTTCCGAAGTTTAACCCAACTCCTTTATCCCGCAGGGCCGCTGCAACCGTGAGAAGCCCCCCTGCAAGTACTTCCACCCCCCTCAGCACCTCAAGGACCAGCTGCTGATTAACGGCCGCAACCACCTGGCGCTGAAGAACGCCCTGCTCCAGCAGATCCCGCTCCAGCCCCTGCAGCTGCCCACCGCAGCCGTGGTAAGTGGCCTTCTCTACAGCCAGCTGGCTCAGCAGCAGCAGGCGCAACAGCAGCAAGCGGCTCAGCTGCAACAGCAGCAGCAGTGCGCAGCCGCGTTCAACCTCATGAACGCAAATGCAGCGCTCAAGGTGAGTCGGTTGGGAGGGGGCAGCGGGAAAAGTCAGTTCTTTCTGAGGGATGGACGACGGACGCCATACCGACGACGCTACCGACTGGGAACGATCCTTTTGTAGGGTCGGATAGGATTTCCTACATTTTTTTAAACAGGAATGGCTGCTCTTATATATGTGATAGTTTTTATATTAGAGTTGGTGCAGCATCTAAAATTATTTTGATACAATTTCATTAGAGGACTCTTATAAAGTAATTAGTTACCTTCTTCTGTCATTCTTCGCAGGTTTGTCATAGAAAATATACAAAATGTTTATAATTTTGTTACCATTATGCTTCTGTTATATTACTACTTTCATTATTAATTCTTGAAATGATACACAGTTTGTAATTTAATGTTTTGATTAATTAAAATATACTTAAGATATTTATGCTTAGCCATGTTAAAATTACTTAAAAAGTATCCTATTTAGCTATTATAGCTTTAGCTATTAGTTAAGGAAATTTAACATAAAGAACAATTATCATCAAATTTAAAATACTAAATATTCTAAAATCAAAACCTGAAATATCGTATGAAGCCATATTGTTTTAAATTTTATTCAAAATTGAAAACAATTCTGCATCATACGATATTTCAGTTCATTTTTCAATTCAATTTTATACAAAAAAATTTAACACTTTTTAAAATATATATTTTTATGCAAAGCATTTTTCTGGAATTTTAATGGACAAATTCAGTTTTCCAGTAAGGACACATTTCTGTTTTTTAAAGTAATTTACATTTTCTCATAGAGAAAGAATTTTTTAGTATAAATGTAACATAGTAGTTTTCAGAAAAAACATGTCTTTTATTAATTTTATCTTAAGATATATCTAAGATATTTTTTTTTAAGATATAAAACTTGTTAAATACAATTTATCACCTGCTACTCATCATGTACAATTCAAGTTCACTTGATCTGTGGTATTCATGATAATGATAATTGCTAGTAATAAGTTTTTTAAGTTTCTTTGAAAATTTAGGTTAATTCCTCTTCAGCATTTCTTTTTTAATTTTTAAGGTATTTTTAAGTTAATCTAGTTACTACAAGATATCTATAGCCCATGTGGCAGCTAAGTGCCATGACACATAAGTTTTATATTAAAAATATTGCAGAAAAAATACCTATAATTTCTAAAACAAAATTGTTAGACACAAATTAGAATTAAATCTACTCTTTCGCAATGTTTTACGTTCACTTAATATTCAATTGAAACAATGTGTTTTTCTAGTGCAGAATTTTTATAATGCTTTCTTGCATCGCTTAAACTAAAATTGAAAACTGTTCTATGTGTGTACTTTATTTTAACTCTTTTTTAAGTTTTGATGGCTTAATATTGTTTTAAAACCTCTAATTTTTTTTTTTATCTTGCTCAACTTTAAGTTTGATATATTTAGAAAATTAACAAATTATTTACTTTTTGTTGTATCTTTGCTGTCTTTGCCTGTCCTACTTATCTGTATTAGTTTCATATTTGTTTCCTTAAATTATTATTACTGAATACTTTATTTTCTATTGCTTGCTATCAAATTTATAATTGCATGTTTTTTTACACTTTAATTTTCTCTCTACCCTCTACTTACATTAAATACTTAATAGGTATTTTTGATTGAAAATTGACAAAAAGTAAAAAGATATTTTATTGGCAATACAATCTTATAAATTTGTCTCAAACAGAAATAACAACATGTATTATTAATTAAACATTTTTAAAAGTATATATTAGTATCAATAATTCCTTATTATTTCCCTTTTCAGCAATAAATGAAACTATTGTTAAAAATATATATAATAGTCTATATGTCCAGATCTAATGATGGATCATTTGTGCAATTGTCTTTAAAGTTATAGGAGATTTGTATTCTTTTTATTTGAAAGTGCATATTTTTCACGTAAAATATTCCCTTCATATCAATGCAATATGGTCAAACTAATATGTGCATAACCATAAATATTTTCTAATTAATGTTTAAAAATTTAATTATCGGATTGTTTTATAAATAGTTTTGTAGTTAGTTGTTTGCGTAACTAATGTCACATAAAAAAAATTCCTGACTTATGATCATGTCACATCAATAGGTTAAAGGAGCCTTTTGCTGAATTGTGCCGCACTTTTTTACAGGGATGCACTAAATATTTTGCTTCAATTTGATATATTTTGTTATTTAACAATCAAAACAAATATTGGTTGAAACATAATATTAAAAACAATACACAAGTCCTAATAAAAAATTTAATATTTATATACTTAATAATTTTAACCACTTATATAGGATACGAGTTATGATTAAAAGAAATGTATTCGTTCTCAAAAAACTTCAAAATATCTTTTTCAACCCTTAGTTATTTATAATTTGTTTTGTATTATTAATTTAAAGTGTGTCTTGAGTATAAATCGAAGTAGAAGGCCTGAATTTGCCAAATGTGTGTCATTTACAATAGAATAAAATAAAATATTGCTCTAAATTATAACTGTATATTTAGTTCAATTTAATCTCAAAATTTAAAAGTGTTGATTTTGTAAAATTTTGTATTTGGTGCATCTCTTTTTTTTTTCTTCTCTCTCTTGCTTGTAGCTTTTATCAAGGAGCAGATCTTGGTGGAAGTTCTTTAATTTTTGTTTTTTTTAGATTCAGCTACAGCTCATATTGAAGCATGCTTTTAGCTGGAGATTCCTTTTTGCCTGGGGTTTTATCATACATGCAAAAAATACCAAACAACTTTATAACTATTGTAAAAACATCATATAAGTTTTTGTCAGCCATTGTTGAAAATTGTTTGGTACAACTGCAGTATAAGTGCAATTACTTTTTTTTTATGGCAAGCTATATTAATTTATTGAAATTTCTATTTGCTTTGAGAAGTACAATACAAGTCCAATGAAGACTAGTAATGTTCTTTTCAAAAAATTAATAAGTTCTTATAATTCAGCTGTATCATTATAATATCTGAAAACTCCTTCAAAAGGACGTTATTTCGATATCTGAATACTTTGAAATATTACTTTTATACTTCTGAGTATTGTATAGTGCAGGATTGCTGCATTCTGGTAGATTTTGCATGTATGGGTTTTTACATAGTGTTACTTAGAGATGTTACCTTTTTTAATCATGCTTATAACTCCTGTAGTCCATTGACACTCACAAAGAACTGACTTTTCTGACATTATTTTCATTTGCTTGTAGTTAGAAGATTATTATTAATAAGACTGTTTTTTGCTAGATGCTTTTAATCTCCTTCCCCCATACACCACTCAGGCCACTCGCACCGCTTAATGATTATTGGAGCTTTTTAACTGTGCTATATTCATTGTAATTTATACTAGAATTCCTATGATTAATCTTCTGTTACTTGTGCATTTACTTACCTGTTAACTGAAAAGGATATTAAAAAAACATTTCATGCCGGTTTGTGTGTTTAATCTAAAATAATACATGTCTCGACACAACATGTGATATTAAAATACAAATACAACGTTAAAATACGCAATAAAAATCCGTATAATCCGGACGTGTTTCGGGAGATACATCACCCTTCAGCAGCGGAAAATGTAAAGTCTGTGTGTAATAAAATATGAATAAACCCAGAAATTTAAAGTGTTGCCAAAGAACAAAATAAAAAACTATTTCATTCGGTTGGAGTTAACTATAATACATGTCTGTACCGATTGAAATAGTTCTTTGTTCTTTGGCAACACTTTAAATTTCTGGGTTTATTCATATTTTATTACACACAGACTTTACATTTTCCGCTGCTGAAGGGTGATGTATCTCCCGAAACACGTCCGGATTATATGGATTTTTATTGCGTATTTTAACGTTGTATTTTCTTTTGTATATTCTTAACGCAATGTTCTATAAGACAAGTTTTTATCTTTCAACATGTGATGCTCAACATGCTCGTTTTAACATTTGAGAATTATAAACTGTTATTCTTAAAACCTGGTGCTGAATCTTTTCTAGTCATGTACGTGCAGACATTTCAGTTATTTTCTTATATTTCATTCAGTAAAAAAAAGACTTCAATTTTAAATATCAATGTGCAGTTGGTATTTGAAGTTGAAATCCATTTTCTCTTGTTTACTTGAAAAAATAACCGAAGCAATGTCTGCATGGACTGAGCCAGAAGAGATTCAGCACAAACCATGTTGCAAGTAACAAAAGGTTAATTTGGATGACTTGAAATCTGCCACTATTTTTTATTTTAAATTGTGTGTGCATTTACTAAGTAGTAAATTTGGAAAGTTTAAAGAATATTTTTAATTATTTCAGAAGGGCCTATGAAAGCGTGGCAAAGGTTTAAAGTATTTTTAAAACGAAATCTACTTAGCTTTAACGTAGTAAATAATTTATGCATTTAAATTATTCAAAATGCACCCATTAAAATGGAAAGAATGCCAACTAGAAGATAGCACTTTTGTGTTGAAAGAGTTTTCTTAAATTGCTGTATGCATGATCATATGTTAAAAAGGACATTGTTCAATGTTTAATCTTTTTTTTTTTTAATCTGTTTTATGAATTAAGTGCTTTTGAAATAATATTGCATGTTTTAAAAATATTTAAAATATTTTTGCTTTTACTATTCTTATCTAATATTCAGCTTTATATACAGCATAGCTTGTAAATGGGATTTTTTGTAAGTTACATTCTGATGTTCGAGATCAATTTTACCTGTGTAAATGATTTTATTTCATTAAGTAAAATATTCTCGGAATGCATGTCTCAAAAAGCATGGAGTTAAAGACTAACAAAAGATACTTAAAGAGTAAATTGCATAATTTTTTTTTACCTCTAAATGACATATTCCAAAATATGTGTAATTATTTTCCAAAACTATATAAAAAAAACTATAAAATTTCTTTAACCTTCTGAAGAGTGAGAAAATATCAGATCTAAAAGCTTGTATTCACTACAAGACATTTTAATTTAGACAAGCAAGATGGTTTATTTTCCTTTTTTAACAAAATTATATTTTTTATTTTAGTTGAAAAGTATTTAAAAAGTTTTCCCAGTGCTTTATATTTGAAAAATTGTTTCAAAGTAGCGATTTTATATGAACTTTTAAATTATCTGTACTGCTGAGAAAACTGGCAATGTATGATTATATCAGTGGTTGCCAACCCTTGGTCCGTAGACCACTGTTTGTCCATGATAGGGTTCCAAGTAGTCTGCGAAAGTCTATGTAAATAAAAATTAAAAAAATTTTAATGGAATGTTTCCACTTGCAAATTTGAAACGATGTAACTTTCATTTTTACTCTCGTGCTTGCACTAAAGAATGACAAGGTTGGTGAAACAAGTGCAAGTATATATTCAAATAAATATCTTTATTGTTATAAAAGAGACGCATATCATTAATTTAAATGCTACCTTGAAAATTTTTAATTATTTTAATTAATTGCTATATATTATTTCGGTCTAGTTAATTTGGCAAAAATACAATATTTAATACTTGATTTATTTTTAGCACTGAAGTAATATTTGACAACTCAATTTTATTTAGTAATATTTAAAGAGAGTGTTCCATGGACATGTAAAGGTTGGGAATCACTGCCTTAGATTGTTAAAGATATAAACGCAATGTCTACATACTTGACGTGTCCTAATGCTTTCTTTAAAAAAAATCTTGTTGCAATCGGTTGAAAACTGTTCTTGTTCCCCCCAGGCCAGCAGCTCTCCCTACCTGCCCGCCATGGCGTCCACCTTCAGCCCCTACCTGGGGCATACACCTCTTATGACGGGGCTGCTGCCCCCTGAGGCCCTCACCTCCCCCTTGTCCTTAGTGGGGGGCCCATCGCCCCTCGTCACGGCTGCCCAGAAGATGCAGAGGACGGACAGGCTTGAGGTATGAGCATTTCTATATTTCTAATAAATACTGTTGCCTCTGATGGATGTAGAATTTTATATCAAATGATTCTTGACCCTTTCAGCCCCAATTTTTTTGTTATAGTGAAAAAGCATTTTTCCCTTTTTTAATTGTATTTTCTAGTCTTCTAAATATGACATCTAATTTTTAACAGAATTTTTGAATCGCTCATTTAAAAAATTAAAATTATCCAATTTTCATTTTGAATCATCATGCTTAATTAAGGCTTATAATATTTATTTTAAAAATAGTGAAATATTGATAGATTTTAACAAAATAAAAAAAATTGCACAATTTTTTGTGAGATTGACTAGAAAAATTTCACTGTTATTTACAGATTATCCTAAGTTGTTCGCTTTCCGACAACAGATAGTGCTTTACGCTTCCTATTAAATCATTTGGTTACCGTGGAAACCACTGGGAGCAAAAGGGTTAAAACAAATATTGTAAGAGGAGTTGGAGCACATTTGTACACTGTTCACTTGGAGTATTTATTATGAAGTATTTATATTTATCATAATTTCAAATTGAGATTAGTGCAGAAATTTTTTATGTGCTCATCGATAGCCTGTAAGAAGCTTCTTGGGTACTGTGTCCCAGTGCTATCTCCGAGTAGAAAAACTAATTTTTTCACTGATCTCAATTGGAAATTATGAGGGTTGTTTCTAAGTTTCCAGTTTACTACCTATGTGCCTCAACTCCCTCTGTGTTTTCAAACTTAATGATTTATTTAATTAAGTGCTTAAAACTCTTTAAGTCTTTAGAATGTAGAACAAATAATGAATTTCAAAAATAATTAATATATTGACAAAATGTAAAAATTTATTAATATAAACCGTGTTAATTTTATATGTAGTTGAAAGTAAATATGTGGTGTAAATAAAAGTGTATTTCGAAATCATCAGAATTATCATAAACCTGACATCAATCTACAACTGTTGTGTATTCTGTGTAAAGTGCAGGGGAGAGGCATGCGTGCACTTATCAATCGAAACAAGATGCAGTGCTACCTTCATACTTGTACTGTGCACCCCACTCTTTCCTGTGCTACTGCTGCTGTGCATGCGATGTTTTCCCGCTGTGCCATTGTGGAGGGTTTCAATACTGGGTTCTCATTGTGGGAAATTTTCTTTTAATACTGTTAGTCAGTGTGCCATTAAACTTATTAGCGCAAGCTTTGATGCTGCTCATATGTCTCTGAAATGGGTGTGTATGTCACTGGTATAATCATGTTCGTAACATTTCAGTAATTGAATGAATGACACTTGCCTCGTACATAAATTATCAAAATGTGGTCTTAAAATTTTTACTTTCCAAAATTTTTAACAATAAAATAACGAGTATGTGGATCACAAAACACTTGCTTCCCTGCATATAAAAAGGCGGAAATTTATATATAAGTACTATTCATCTTCAAGCTATGTACTTGAGGCTCAGACTTGTAAAATTACATTTAGTTTTTTAAATGATTTTAACAATTTTAGAAATATTGCTTAAAAAATATATTTCTAAGGTTCTAAAAAATGCCTTTGTAGCTCAGTCATTAGAGTAGGTTTTTGGAACAATAGATCACATGTTCAAGTCCCGACGGGGCAATTAATTCTTTTAATGTATATGCTTTAACAGGTTCCCAGCAGTGCACTATAAATGGGTTTGGCTATTACTATTAAATGAGTATCAATGTTACAAAGCTAGCGCACTTTGCTTTCTCGTCTTGACGGCCCGCTTCTTTCAGGTGTGCCGTGAGTTCCAGCGTGGCAACTGCAAGCGGTCCGAGGGGGAGTGCCGCTTTGCCCACCCCCCGGACCACGTGACCGTGGAGGGAGGGGAGGGCACCGTAACGGTCTGCATGGACCACGTGAAGGGGCGCTGCTCCCGGGACCAGTGCCGCTACTTCCACCCCCCTGCGCACCTGCAGGCCCAGCTGAAGGCCGCACAGACCAGGGCTGCAGCGGTAGGCACTCTTCTCTTCACTTCTCTCACACACCCTTCTCTGTCTTGTCTGTCTCGCCTGCTGCTGCTGCTGCTCAAACGCTTGTCTTGCCGCACTATGGGGTGGAGGGGTGCGATAACGACCTCGCTCTAAGTTAAAAGTGGCCTAGTTTACTTTTTGTCATGCTTTCGTAAGATCAATGGAAACTTTTGATTTTCAACTTAATAATGAACCAAGTCCATAGTTTAATTTTTAACCTTGCAGAGGTCACTGCAGTGAATATGCAAGGTGAATCGAATTGGAGGTGAGACAAATTTGAAAGATTATTTCTGAAATGACATCACTTACTATACTGGACCGTCACTTGTTATGCCTTTAGAGGCACACAAGAACTAACAAATGATATATTCGACCAGATGATTTCGCAAAATGGTGACCAGTGGTTCAAGTAATTGTTTGTTTATTTTCTTTAATGTTATTGTACCATTCAGGAAAGTAAAAAAAATAAAATTGTTTTACCTCTAGAGAAAAGATTTAGGAAAGTTTGACAATTGATAGCTTTCTTCTGTGAAATATGTAAATATATTTATGTATCAAGGTGATTGTTTCTTATTGTACTCTAAGTCAAATATGTGCTGGTCTTTGGCAGGATGTAATAAAAAAAAAAAATCGAATCGTGATTCATGGTGTAATAAGTGACGGTCCATAACAAGAACATGTTATCCCAGCCTTTATCTTTTCAATTTCGTCTCCGATTCGATTCTCCTTGGAGTGTTCTTCTCGGATACAGTGTGGCCACTGCAGTCTTAACTATTAGATTCTAGTAGTTCTGTTTCTCTTGCTACAGTTATTTAACTTTGTGAACCTTCTTCTCCAAATCGTATTTCATGAACTTAGTCCACTTTTAACTCTGAGCCCTTTAAATAATAACGGCAGAGTTCAATGAGATTTACACACTTTACGGAATAAAGATAATTGAAACAACAAACCAACAACAATTTAACCGTTGCAATATGAATATAAGATACAATTTACATAATAATGGGTAGTTACAATACTTTGACCGCAGTTAACTGATAAATAAATGACTTAATATTCCTACCAAATGTCACATATTACATAAATAAAAAAATAACATAGGTTCGATGACACTGCATTTGTCGTATCTTCAATAACATTTATTAATTCAGAAAGAATTATTGGTTTTGTACTAAAAAACATTGCAATCTATGTTTTGCAGTAAGGAAATATATAATATTTTACTTACACAGGATTGACTTGAAATATCCGGCTACATTCCACTTTAGGAAGGGAGAAGTTTAAGTTTTAAAAGTGTGCTGCCAAAATATTAATAATTTGTAACCAGATATAACAAACGGAAATTAATTTTTTTATATCCAACAAATATTTTGTTTATATCTGATTATATAAAATGTTTTAGCTGTGCAACATATCTGATAGATCACGAGGGAAATGTTAGTAGTATTGTGTATAAATGAATTATTTTTTAATTTGAAATATATGTCCATTGTTAAAAGAGTGGCATGTATTTTCGTATGGCATAAATTGGATTGTCAAACTTTGTATTTTTTATTCTAAATGGAAAAAAAAGATGCCTTTTAAATTTAAATGCAAGAAGCATTTGCAAAGATAATCAGGAGTTTTCTTTCAGTGTTTTATTGTTCTTTGGAAAATATAGAAAAATAATCATATTGTTACTATGTACATGTGTGATTAATAATCATTTTCAAATATATTTTGACTTTTTTTTAGAAAGGTATATTTTTTATATTCGTTTTAAAGGACATTTTAAGCATTTTGTTGCTATATTTTTAGTTATGGGATTTGAATTTTGATAATTTGATTTCTCCCGCCCTCCCCCTTCCAAAGTACAGAATTTTTTATTCTTATGTATCAGTGAAATTTTCATTTGTTAAAAATTTCTTAAAGTATTAGCACTGTTTGCGTTAACATGGATGCATTAAAACAAGCCCAAGGTATTAATAAAAGCGTTTAAACAAAATATTTTAAATTTCTGCCCAAAGTTTCTGATTGTAAACTTAATCATTTTAGATATAGCTGTGCATGCATAAAGAATTATTTAGTGAATACATAGAAGCTGAAAACTTTAATGTTAATGTTGAAAGTTAGTTTGATACGCACATAAAAGATGCAAATAATAATAATAATAAAAAATTGTGATGTGTCGTTGTTTGTAGAATTAAGATTACTTATTGAAATTTTACAGTGAAACAGAATAATAATGAAATATATAAATTGGTAGATGAAGAAGCCGTCTAGCTAAATTGTTTTATTTTATTTACATTTCAATGCTACAGTAAAAAAATTAAATCACAGTTTCTTTACAAATCAAAGGTTTAACAACAAGTTATAGCACATCTCACAGTTTAGACACTTTGTTAATGCTTATAATCTTAAACTTATTGTGTCCTTTTTCACTTGGTATTCAACTTCTTTGATTTCCTCTCCTGTGGGTTCTTCTTTCGACTCTAAATTACTTTGCTTTTATTGTGCATGTAGTTTTGCTGATAAATTTATTGCCTTGTAGGTTTAATGTTAAAGATTTTGAACTAAAGTATTTAATACCTTGACAAAAGCCTTTAAATAGGTTTAAAAAATATTTTTAATAAATATTTGTTAAATTTGATCAATGTTCAAATGGTGATTGCATTAGAAATTATAAAATTGTAATTTAAATAACCAAAATAATTTTCTCAAACATTAAAATAAAATTGACAGTATTCCCATTTTTTTCCAAGCACCCAAAAATTCTGATTTGTTTAACAATTTTATTTGTACTTTGTAATACAGCAATAATTTGCCGGTGAACTCTTTATCAAATTGATTTGAAAATTAATTTTTATTGAAATAATAATGCTCAACAGCAAACAATGCTTGAAAACATTTTTGTAAATATTTACTTTAGTGCTTTATTTTCTTTAGAAAATTAAGTACAAGTACTAAATAATGTTATGGTTGTCTTTTATAGTTTTTTTTTTATAAATAAAGTGAACCTTTCACTGCAGTTCTCAAAACTGCAAAGTGTAACTGAGTGGTAACATAACATTAAAAAAAACTGAAAACTGATTTTCCAATAATTTTTTTCTAATTTCAGAGAAATGTCATGGAATATTTCGAATTTATTTAAAAATCAGGGAATATTCAAAAAAATTATTGACAAATTTAGTATTTGCTTTAAAAAAAAAAAAACGCTTATGGATTTGCAAAGAATTTTTCGTGTTTCTTATAAAAAAAAAAATTCTGTACCAGATTCTTTTAAAAATCCCATCAAATACTTTCCGATTTTTTTTTTCAAAACCTGTTTGATTGTTTAACTATCTGAGAAATTAACTGGGGTACAGGAAACTTTTTTTTTGGATTTTTGTTGCTACTCTATAAATAAAATTTACAAATATAAAAAGAAAAATAACGGAAGAATAAAAATTGGCTTACTCAGAAGTCATATTAAGAATTTACACATGGCTGAAAGGAGGTTGTTTATTAATATATATATTTAAATGTACTTTAAAATATTTGATGTTTTATCGCATGATTTCTTTTATGATATACATTTATCTAGAATTTATATTTCCCCCTTTACATTCTATTATATGCATACTTATATACAGGGTGTCTATAAATAACCTCAACAATTGATATTGCATTCACTAGAAAACTAATAGATAAATATGTGGAAATTACATTGGTCAATGTGCAGGTAATGGACACACTAATACATCTAAAGAGTTAATGTAAATGAATTCACAGTTTCTAGTATTCGATAGTAGACAATGCCAGAAATGAATTTGAAAAAGCCCATATTTTAGTTAAGAGTTAAATGTTTTTAATGCCCCATAGTTGTTGCATTTTAATTGTTATTGAAATGTTTTGAATTTGTGTCAAGCTGTATGTATACAAATCTCCTTAGCTGTTATAGTTGAGAGAATAACCAAGCAAAAACAAGTCCACAGAATGACTGTTATTTTTAGTTACTCAACAGAAAAATACGGATGAAAAAATGACATGTTTAGTGTTTGCAATCATATTATTTTGAAGTAGGTAACAGTTTATCGTAGAGTTTTCTTGTTGATGTAAGGCTGTATGTTTTATTTATTGATACCCTGTGTATTATAATGTGTAAGTTTTTTTCTCTTATGTGTTAGTTTAAGGTTCTTTTCATTATTGATTAAAATATGTATACTACTTTGTGTAGAGTTATTTTGTAGTGTAGCTTTGTGACTAGATATTGGAGAAAGCTTGATTTGCTTAAAGGAATCCACATTCAAAAGAATCCAACATGATGTGTACATTGAATGTTGAATGAATATAATCTTTTTAACCAATAACATTTAATTCTTCATACCATGTGCTTTTTATTAACATTATTTTCATTTGATTTCCTCTTTTAGCATGCACAATACTAGTGAATTGATTTATTTTTGTGTGTGACAAAAGACCCTATGTGTGTTTTTCTAAGTGTTTTTGAAACTGACCTTTCAGCCATGTTTATTTGGTTTAAAGCTTTTTTATGCTGTTAGTGCACTGCATGAGATTGTCGGGATAATTTATTGTTGGACATGTCCTCTTGAGCTGCATGTCCCTTTCCACCTTATTTTAGAGATTTTTTTTAGTATGAAAACGCTTTTTTTTTTATTTTCTCTCTTCACTAAAACTTTTTTTTTGAAAATAACACTTTTTTTTTCGATCCGGGAAGCGCCTGGTTTTTGTTAATAGCTGGGTATTTTTTGGCTTGTGGTTTGTATGAAATTCTTCCCCTTCTCTTTTTAGTTGCTTACACTGTTTTGATATCTAGATGTCTCGAAATTCGGTCCCTGCAGCTTTCAGAGAAGTGTTGTCATGTTTTTTCTTTCTGTTTTGCGCGAGTGCTTTTGTCTTTTTTGCTGTACACTTATAAGGTATTTTGCTGTAGTCTTTTTATAAATACACTGGATGGTATTTTGAAGAGATTTTGTACTATTTTTTCTGTACATTGAAAGGTGTGTTGTGGGCTTAGGAATATTGTCTTTTTCTATATACCCACTTTTAGGTATTTTATAGGAATGTTGGTATTTTGAAGGAGTGTAGTCTCTATTTTGGTAAAGTCAGTCGTTTTTCATTATCTTATAAAGAATAGTGACAAATCGTTGTTATAGTGTAAAAGTTATTTCAAGTGAACATTTCATTTTTACACTAAAAGTGTCTTTTCTCCTGGCTGTTTTGTGCATCAGTAGATACTTTGAGAGAGTATTATAGCTAATTATGTACTTGGGAGTTTATTTTTAAATAAGAAAGTTTTGGTATATTCTGGAAGATGTATTGAAAGGAAACTTTGATGGATTGTGTTATGATCTGTTATGTACTTGGAAATGCTTGATAAGGTTATGGATCTCTTTGAAATTGATTTCAGGTAACACAATTAAAATATTTTTGAATGCTTTTGTCAGCAACATGTAAGGTGTAACTACTAAATATTTCAGTAGCTGTTTACTGTTCTTATTACTCAGTACACCTTTATTTTTGATAGATTTTTCCTTGATGTTTTTAGCATAAAATGCTTTGGTTGCAATGCAGGGGTAAAATTGAATCGTCGCAGTTTCGGGTTTTAAAATATTTCCCGTATTCTATATGGAATGTGATATATAGAATTAGTAGCACTATTACAAAATTTGGTGTATATAATGAATGGTTTGTCTGCTGGATTTTTAGTTAATTGCTTTAAAGGGTTTTTAATTTTGATTACAAGTAGTTTCATTTGTGAAGTGAATGGTTTGTGAAGTTCCATAAGTATGTTATTGAGCTTAAACATTTGACAACATTTTGCTAAAAGTGCAAAGCTTTAATGAATGGCAGCTGATTGTTAGGCTTGGATTTTTATTAAGCTTGAAATGCACTTAAAACTGTAAGTCTATGCTTGTCGTTATTTTGGAAAAAGTGGTCAAACCAATCAACCTAAGGTAATCCAAGTAGATGTGCTTGTTTAGGCATGAATTTTCTTTTAACCACAAGTGTATTGAACGGATATCTTATTGTAGTTAACCTTTTGCACCCAAAGAACAACTTTACATTTGCGTTTCTACGTAACAATTATCCTCTTTCTGTTCATTTCCCTAGAATTTTTTATGCACATTGAGGAAAATAATCGATCTATTTTAAATGTGCAAAAGAACAAATTAAAAAAATATTGATTTTTTTTCTTCAAAAAAAGATGACACTGTTCTTTCTTGTTTAATTTAAAGTACAGGGATCCAAAAGTACTGGTTGTTATGTTGTCCCCTGAGAGGAGACTGGAGTGCAAAGGGTTAATGTCCTTCTGAGTCAAAGCCACAGGGTTTTAAACCGAGAAGGGCATTAATGTTCAATGTTGTTCCTATTCCGTGTTCTACTGCGAATTTGACATAATTGTCTGTTGATGGGTACAGATTCATAAGGTCTTGAATAGTTGTTGGACAGATTTGTGGTTATTAATATATGTACAATTGGAAATCTATCCAGATTGGCAGTGTGGTGATCAGATGGTACTATGACCTTGGCAATTGTTTTGGTTTAGGGATAGGGTATCTGGCTATGGAGCGAAAAGTCTTGTGTTCAAACCTAATCCAGCGCACATTGCTACAGAGGTCGTGGGTACGAAATCAAATCCCTTCCAGAATATCTCTAAATCTTGGTGGTTGCTGTCTCGGGTTGGGAGGGAAGCGGCCCCAGAGGACATTTTTTTTTGCATGCCCACGAAAGAGAGTTGGTGAGCCGAACTATAATTGTTGCTCTCTTTTTTTATTGTCGCCTTGCCGCTTGCTGTGTCGTGCTGCCACCCACACCACAAATGAAACCTGCTGTGCATACTAATTAGCCGCACGTGGTCGAGAGCCTGGCCGGCAAGAAGCGCAACCGTGAACCTGCTGACGACCTCATACTGGTACTGGCCTCATACCTCCTTACTGCTTTTGCATGACCGCTCTTCTCTCTCGCAGAGACACACTGCAACGAACCGACCCCATCCCCCTTACCTCCCCCCCGACAGGACACAAATGCCCCCCTTCACACGGAAACAAGGATTTTGAAACCACATTGAATTCAAGATGGTGAAACAGCAAAGTATCACCGGTTCTTTTAATTGAAAAAAATTCTAATTGAAATTGCCAATGATACTTTGCTGTAAAAGTAATCCAGTTTTGGGAGTTGACCCTTCACCTAAATTAAATAAATTTAACACTTCAGTCGCAGAACCTTTAACATATCAAAAAGTTTTATTCGAGATTGGCCAGTAAACTGCTACATAAACAAGTGTCGAACGCTTGATTACCCTGAATCAAACATACACATACGCTTTGGGAAACAAACGCCGCATTTTTCCCTCTCCATTGGTTTCAAACAACAAAGTGTCATCAGTTCTTTTTATTAGCAACAATTCTCATAAATAACCGATAATAATTTTCAGTAAAAGTAATCCAGTTTTAAGATGATACTTTTACCCTTCTCCTAAACAAGTTTAAACACTTCATCATTGTATTTAGTTGAACCACCATATTAACATCCAGGATGAACAAGGGTTTCCTCTCAAATAGCCGAAATTAAACAATCCACCTCATCGAAATTTACAAAAAATTAAATTTTTCTCGAACAAATGCAAAACATTCATGCTTCAATTCCTTTATAACAACTACCAATAAACTAACTGGTTCTTTCCAAGGATCTACCAAAGAGAGCAATTTTATAAAGTAATTGATTAAATAACTAAAGTTTCATAAATATCACTGATGCTACTAAATTTAAAAGGCCAGTATCTTTTTATTGTGGTTTAATATTCAACAATCTCTATTCAAATATGGATGCACCCTAAGAAGGATACATATCAGATACCTGACGTGATAATATTTATAATAGATCCCAGACAAAAATTAATGATAGTCATGATACCGTAAATAACTTAGGAATTTTTTATAACCCTAATTTCTTGCTGAATTTTCCCATTCCCAAGAGAAAATTTGCCATTAATGCAACAACTCCATCGTGTTGACCAACCAAAGAAAGACAAATGTACAAGAGCATTGGAAGTTTAGAATGACACGTCTGAGTCCTTATCACCATTTGGGATGATTTTAAGGGAAATTGGTAATAAGTTTCTTATGTGAATAATATGTTGTTGGTTGCTTATTTTACTTTCCAGAACGAGTATTAGATTTTCAAATTTCTCTTTACAAAAAATATTAGATTCAGGCTAGCTGTGCTTGGGCAACTAAAATAGCACGCACCAACTGTAAGCGATTATTTAATTGCATGTAACTGAGGGTTGTCAGGTCTCGGATTTCGAAATTACCAGATGAAGGTGAAAAATTGCCGAACTTGTATTACTTCAACCCATACAAAATCGGCAAATTGTCGATAGCTCAGTAGCGAGTGAAATAATATTTTTTTGCAATTAAAAGTTGCTCTGTGAGTGGATAAAATTTGAGTTTTCCAGTTGCTTGCAATTAAATAGTTTAGTTGTATACAAATAATTTGTGGTGTGTGATTAGCCTTCAGCTATTAGGAAAACCTTATTGCCCCTCCCTAAAATAAGTTATTTAGATTTGTTAATACATATACCCCTCCATAACTTTATATGTGGCAAATGCACTAATCTTATTAATAGTCATTTTCGGTCAAGAAAATTATTGATCCCATCAATAAATTGATCCCATCATTAAAATTGTTTATTAAACTGAAAAATCTTCTACTCCACATAGAAATATGAAGTTTCCAAACTTTTAGTTAACATAGTTGTTTTTAAACTACAAAGCTCTTAGATTCAGGAATTTGCCTGTTTAGGTGACTTGAATCTTTGTTCATTCCTATCTGTTGGTCATTTACACAACCTTGTCCCTAGTGTTGCCAGTATGCAATAAATTGAAAACAAGTATCTCATTCATTTGTTTCCTTCAATCTTCCACTGTCAGCAGGCCGTACCTTGAAATATATACCTTAAAAATTACAAACAAAGCATGGATACCAAAATAATACAGAAGTTTTATTTGTTGCATGAATTTCTGTTCTAACCTTAACTCTAAACAATCACAATAGAGGTTATTTTTTTAAAAATATCCTGCGTTCTTGCGAAGTTGAGTTTGTCAAGTAAGTTTTTGTAGGTATGAAATGTAGCTGATGTGGCAATTAGTTTGCCTCTGCAGTTTTCATATTAGAAATGCATAATTTTCTTAAGAGTAAGATGTCATCCAAATCACTTAAACAAGAAATATTATATTTTTGTATACCTTTTGCTTAACATATTACTAGCATAGTTTATCTCTAATATAATTCAAGGGTACTTGGTATATTTCACTTCATTTTAATATAGGCAACATATTTATATGTTTATTTTGGTATGTGTTTAAGTAATTAAAACTTCATTTTAATTTAGTCTTAAAATATTAAAAACTTTGAAGTTTTTGTATAATATTTTTTATGAATATTTTGTATCCTAGAAACTATACATTTAAGTTAAAGAAATCTAAAGATGATAATTTTGCATAAAAATTCTCTGTACTTTTCAAAGTAATTTTGTAATTTTTAAAAAATAATAAATATTTATTCTATTAATATAAGCAATGTAAAAATTAGCAAATTAAAAGTAAAAAATTGACATTTTTAAAAGTTACCTTCAATTAAAAGTTGTATAGTTTTTTTTGTAGTTTCAGAATGATAAACTTTTTGCCTTAAGTCAATTGTTTGAAATACTGCTTTGTGCAATAAAGCATGCTAGACACTAATTTACATGAAAAATGGAGTGATTAGATAAATAATATATCCTCTATTTCATGGTATCTCGTTTCTATCAATGAAAAAAAATTAAATTTTTGTGTTTCCTGTTGTATCTTAAATATTTATAATTTTAAATTTTTAACATGGATTTGGCACAATAAAACTGTACATAAAAAAAAATCTTGAGAACTTGCAAATGTCACCATCTTAAATAATAAATTTAATACTTTCACTTGTAGGTATTTTCATTATTATTGTAATTCTTATTTAATAAAAACATATAAAAGGCATAGAAGATCATGACTTTTAATTAATCACTCTTATTGTTAATTTATGTTTAATTATTTGAATTCACGTAATTAATAAGTTAGGTTATAGCTTACATTATTTGTATATCAATTTTATATTTACTCTTTTGTAGTATTCAATTTTACTCTATAAGCTATGTTACACTTATTGCCAGAAATTATCTAATTAGACTGTCCATTTTTAATACAAATGCACCATTATGCGCTTTAGAAATAAACAACTTTTTTTTTCACTTAAATTATTCCTATTATAATTATAGATTTATTTATCTGTTGCTAACTACTTGCATATTTAAAGAGGTTACTTAAAGCAAAACGTTTAAGATCTCCCTCTTTGTTATTATACAGGGTGCATGAGAAGTATCTGTACAGCTTTGAACCACAATAAAACCTAAATGAAATAAAATCACATAAAGTTTTAGTTGTACACAGTTTTTTAAAAAATATTTTTTTCTTTTAAAATTAAATTTAAAAAAAAACTGCATAGAAATAAAATTTTATGCGTTGCTGTTACATATACAAGCAACATTACTTTAGCTATCTTATTTCTTTTAGGTTTTATTGCATATCAAAGTTGTAAATATGCTTCTCGTACACCTTGTATATAGTTATTTAGTATTAGAAGAACGTTGTTTCAATGGTACCAAGATCCCTTGTCATTCCATTGCTTAAGAAGAGAGGGAGTAGTCTAATTTTACGCATTAGCAATTTTATTGGATAAATCAAATGCCCAACAGATCTCTCTGGTTTTGTTGTTAGTGCAGTTTTTAGTACTCAAATAACAGTACACATATTTTTTTCATCTCTTTTTATATATTTTGCCTATTCTTTTTTCCCCACTCCCTTTTTGAAAATTCAATTGTTTGGATTTTCCTCCCCTTCAAATGATCAATCATGGCTGTAATTTTTGTTTTTGATATTATTTTTCAGAAATGAATTATAAAAAGGTATGTGTGTTCATTTTTATGTTATGTCCAGTAAACCGAGTGTCTTTGTCATCTTAAGTGCAGTGCTGTCTCGTTAGACGACAGCAACAAATGTTGCTAATAATGCAACTTTAAATAAAGGCTTCAATATATAAAGAAAAAGTGGTATAAATGTTTAATTTATTTCTAAAGAAACTGCATTCACCTCTTTTCGGCAAATCAATTATTTTGCATTTAGTTTGGTTTTGAAGCGAGAATCAAAATATTTTAACACAAATAAAAGTAGTCATTACTGAAACTAGTACAATCTGTGATCTTTTTACCTGGAATGGGAGAAAAGTTTGCCTTTCTAGATGATAAATAACGAAACAATGGATTTTTAAGTATTAGCATTGACCGTTGTTCGTTTTCTTAGGATGTAAAAACTGCTATTTAAAGAAATGTAAACAATTTATACTGTAGACTATTAATGTAATTAAAAAAATTAATTTGAATTGTTGATAATTCAAAATAAAATTAAAATTTTTTTTTCCTATTATAATAAAAAAAATTAACAATTTTGATAGGAAAAATGAATGAAATATTATGTTTCTCAGTGTTTGTGTAAATTGATGAAGACTTTGGAATTTTCTGTCAATTTAATTTTTTTGCAACTATTTTTGTAATAATCTTATTTATTAATGTAATGTAATTATTTTCCCCA
This sequence comes from Troglohyphantes excavatus, assembly GCA_963932185.1. Taxonomy (NCBI): domain Eukaryota; kingdom Metazoa; phylum Arthropoda; class Arachnida; order Araneae; family Linyphiidae; genus Troglohyphantes; species Troglohyphantes excavatus. Next base: position 72,360,769 of record OZ010666.1, on the reverse strand, counting down.
GCCATGATTGTCATTTTGAAACGTTGCAGTGTGCCTCTCTGTCCTTTTAAGGCAATATTATTAATTATCTGCACACATATTGAGGAACTGTAGTAAAAGGAATGTCTGATATTTTAAAGCTCTGATAAATGTATTTTGTTTTTGTGATGAATATCCCTTTGGTGGCTTACAGTTGAAGCTGGCGTGTTTGCTTTATCATATGTATCATTATAGCTAGTTTAGTGTTGGTATTTTTTCTTACTCTCTGATAGAAACACCATATCTAGGCTTAAGCGTTGACAATTTTATTATTTAAATTTATCTCTTGGAACATACACATTAGTTTTTTCTTTATAGTTTGTGCCCTAGAGGGTAATTGTAGTTTGCAATACAATATTTCTATATATACTGATTGTTATATATATATATATATTTTATATGTTTTAAAATTGGAATATGTTTTTACTTTGAAAACTTTTTTGTCATTGGTAATTTTAAATTCGAAAACCGCTACCAATGAATTACAATATGTAATTATTATTTTCCAGTCTTTTGCTATGCCATTTAAATTTTAGGAAAACACAATGTTGCATTTTAGACTTCATACTAAATCATGGAAATTTTATTTTAAACTTTTCCCAAACACTTACACGATTTTGCCCATTAGTATACATACATATTTGCAAAAGTTATAACAATTAAAATAAAATAGGATTGTCATCACCTTTTATAAAAAAAAAAAAAAATCGTGTTACTTTTTGGTACATCATCTCTGAATACGTAAAATAAATTGAGTGAATCGAACAATTTTATTTAAAAATAATTTTATATTGATAAAAATTTATTTATAAGTTTTCTTGGATGCCCCATGGACCACTTTTAAAGATTTCATGAATCACTTGTGGTTTAGAATTGATCAATATCTTATAAGGTCTATGAAAAAATTATATAGAAATTCTTCAAGTATAAAAATGAACAATTCTTTGGTTTAATTAGATTAGTATTTAGTAATGCAGGTAATAATTGTTGATTGGTAAGGAAAAGAAGAGCTTTGTATTTATGTATATATCTAAATTGCACTTTGCTTTAAAGCTTTGATTAACAGCAATTTTTGAATATCTCATTTGTATTTTAATTTTATTGCGAGTGATTTTTAATTAAATAGTGATTTAATATTGTAGTAGGAACTGTTATTTTAGAAATAGTGCACATAATTTGAATTAGAGATATATAATAATTTATTTCCTACCCAACCCAATTAGTTAATTGTCTGTTGCAATAATAGTTACATATCGTCGTTGACAATGCAAAAGATTATATATATATATTAATTAATGCTATAAATGGCATTTTGGGATTTCTACCATTTGTCAAATCCCTGATGTCATTAGTTAATCTAATAAAAAGATATAGCCAAATGAAAAAATATCATAGAATCATCAAAAGGAACCAATTTTTCTTTTTGCTCTCTTAAAAAGTGCTAGGTTTAAACTTTTACACTGTCAACGATTATTTAAGGAGTAATAAGTACATGATAATGTGTGTATTAACTTTGTCTTTAATATATCTTTTTATACTATTAAGTTCATACAAAACTGTCATCCGTAAAAAATTTGCAGCATGTTTGCTACATACGAGAAAATGTTGCTACATGCACATGTTGCTACGTACGTAAAGAATGCATGTTACTTTTCTTACATTTAATGTACAGCAGCTGCTCTATATTTCCACTGGAGTTGTTTTCGTCTAATGTCAATTGAAAGAGTGTTTGTTTTTCCCAAGATGATGTATTGTGTCCCTCCACAGACCTTTCCTGGAATCGTTCCATACGCCAAGCGAGCTGCTGTTGATAAAAGTGGCCTTCCCGTATATCAACCGACTGGCGCAGCGTATCAACAGGCCCTGGCAATGCAGGTCCAACAGCCTTTCGTGCCTGTCACTTGTAAGTCATATTTCAACATAACCATCTTCTACTCTCTACGAGATCCCTTTTCAAGATCATTTGACCACTTTTGTGCCTTATTACATAGTTGGGTTGGGTTCATTTTTCTTGAGTTTTAGATTAAGAGCTCATTAACAAAAAAATGTGGGTTTTCATTCCCTAAAAAAGGATAACAAATTTGAAATGACTGCTTTGATTAATTAGCAATATTGGAACTAGTGCGGGAAACTAAAATCTTAACTTGTAAAACTCAATTCCTGATTTAACCCTCTGACGCTCAAGCAATTTTCGCATTTGTAAAGTTGTTTTTATGGTTTGGAAGTTATGTAAATTTTCCTGTGCATGCATTCTTTTTATATAAAGTTTAGTAATAAAGCATGTTAAAGTATCATGTTACAAAAACTCTGCATTGACTATTACTGACTGTTTTACTCATATATACAGTATTCTATACATTTTGTAATTTTTATATACTGTATTTGTTAGATTAATATAATACCAAAGGATTTAATTCTACTGAAACTATCATAAAACATAAACTTTGTATGTGTTGTAATTTTGTTTACTATACATTCTACAGTAATTAATTATAAAATAAAGCTTTTATTTTATTTTTTATCTAAAATTTTTTTTTGAAATTGAGTACTTTTATAAATTGAAAGCATTGTTCGAAAACTTGGAAATCCTTGGATGTGATATCACATCAGTGAGCGTCAGGGGTTTAAACGATCAATTTTGAAATTAAATGATCAATTTGGTACATTTTAAATTTATTTCCTGTTTTGTCCACTTTAAACGCTATTGTAATATTAAATTTATATGTAAATGAAAAGATGGTTGTATTTTTAACTTTGTGTTATAAACAGTGTGCATAAATGTGTTTTTTTGCCAAAGATGAACCCTTTATTACTTTTAAACTAATCTCTACTAAACTTTTCACTTTCTTGCACAATAACAAAATTCTAAAAATTGAATTTTCCTACATTACTTTCTAAATGTAATATTACTTTGCACTACACTACAGCATTCATATATACCCCAGATTCTGTATACAAGATATTTGAGCTCTTTTTTTTTTATAACCCATCACAATATTTTACGTTTTTATAAAAATACTCATAACTTGTGAAGGAACTTGATTTTCTTTAAAATATTATTTGAAAATGTACTTTTTTAAAAAAAAACAAAAATTGAGAAAACACAAAAATAAAGAATGGAAATAAAAACCTGGATAAGTGGATTGAAAGTTAAGAAAAGAAAAATATCTTCTGTGTGTATTTTGCTACTGGTAAACTGATCATGACCATATATAATTTGACTTCAGTTCATCTACACCAATAATTTTTTAATGCCTGATTAATAAGAAAATACATCTACATATTTTTTTACTTCATATTGTATTATTAAAGGTAAATGCCTAAATACAATTAACAAAGTATACTAGACATGTAGTTTTATGCCTGAATTTTTTTCTTCTAAACTGATAATTTTAATCATCTAGAGTATCATTTTCTTCTTACTATGCAACACAGTGCAGTGGTCAATAGGTCCAGATCTCCAAAAATATATTTATTTTTTAAAAGGCAATAATTATAATCAAGTTGCTCGTTTTGTAGATGAGAGGTAGTGCTTTTTAGTGCCAAAGATGCTAGTTTCCAAACCTGGTAATGGAATGAATGTTAGTTGTGGTTCGGAATCCAAGTCAAGTCTAGGCCAGTTTAATAAACAAAATGGTCAGATAGGTCAGCTTATAATAAGTCAACTTTGACTAACGATCTCCTTTTACAGAAACACATTTTTAAATAAGATAACAAAACATGAAAATGATTTTGTGCAGTTTAAATTTTTCTAAAATGGCTGAATCCCTGTTTCCTCTGGCCCACAAGAATGTTTTGTGTTTATCCCCACCAAAAAAGTTTTTCCTTCAAAACCATTTTATTATTTATTTAAAAATAAAATGTTCCTCACAAATAACATTTAGAACTTTTAGTGATAGTTAGAGGGCCATGTATTGTTCAAGATGTTAGTATTTCGTATATTTCAATACCTTAAAACAAATACCTCAATAATATTTAGTTCGTTATTTCTAAGCAAAATAACAAATAAATGTATTTTGTGTGTGTCCAATTTATTTACTTCTCAGTCAGGTTTAAGGAACCATTAAAAAAATATATATTATCCAAGTTGGCATTGTACTTTATGTTTATAGATTATAACAAAATACCTTATTTTTTTTATGGGCATAAAGAGCCTTAAAACTTTAGATACATTTGAGTTTTTCAAGAATCGAATAAGAAAATACCCTTTTGTGAAGAACATGCTTTAAATGTTAATGACAGTGAATGCCCAAAAGCCACACTCCCCCCCTCTAATCGATTGGCCGCATCTTCTGCGATACATGGCCCACTTGAGGGTTAGAGTGAAAAAAAGATGCTGTGATTGATGTGTAATATGTTGTTCTCTTCCATGGCTGTGCACCTTTCTCTCTATTCTGCTTCTTCTTCCCTTCGCACCTTCCTTCTCTTCCCCCCACCTCCACGTTAGTGATGCACTCCGCTACTCCGGCATCCTCCTCTGCTAATGCGCACTCCGTCGCGTACTGCGACGACAAGGGACAGGTACGCCCACTCACCTCTCTCTCTCTACTCACTTCCTACGAGGGAACAAGGAGGTTCTACCTGGGGCGGAGTACGCACCCCTACCCCTTACGCAATTCAGTGACGAAATCGTAGACTAGGTGCTACTTAAATTGTGATGCCGCTCCCCCATTTTTTAGAGCAAAAGAATAAGGCCTTTTCTACATGGATGTTAGTTACTCGCTGATTGATCATATGATTTGTATTCCTCGATCACAGAGCCACCTACGAAAGCTAATACATGTAAATAATGCTGGCAGGTAAAATACAGCTGACGTGGGTAACAAATCATGTTGTTTCTATTATACAATCACAGTCGTGCAAAAGCTGCTGGCTTGAAAATAATGTCCGTATAGAATGGGTGACGTTATATTAAGTTGCATTAGTTTTAGTAAATGGCTCTGTTATAGGGGAATATAAACCAGGTGGTTTGTGTGTACAAACCGTAGAGCCATCTGCAGCCAACACACTGAAATATCATGTGTAGTAGAAAGGGCATAAGGGTCCGAATGTGGCCATTAATTTTTTTAATGGTTCGAAGTTTTGTTATAATTAGACCAATTTTTATGAAAATATATAATTAATAATTTTTATTTAGTATTATTATTTTTGCTCCTTTTTTGCTTTATTGCTATCACTTGGCTAACATTTCTAATGCATTGAAATTAAAACTCTGGTTCTGGCATTGTTTTTTCAATTGCACATCATATGCACTTTATAAATAGAGCACTAGAAAGGCAACAAAATTTCCAACTGTAGAGTAGTCTTTAAAATAAAAGTGTAGGGAATGTGCCGTGTAATTGTTTCCCAATGTCGGGATTAAAAATTCTTAAGAATCAGAGTTGTCACACGCCTGAAAAACTTAATCGCATGGAGATAAAAAAAAATTCTTATGCTCTGGAAAAAGTCGAACAAGTTTTACTGAACAATTTTTGTGCATGTGTAGCATTTTACCCTTTGTTGTTATTAACAAGATTTTCTTTAAAAATAAAGGGCCTATAATAAAAACCTAGCGTTTGGAAATCAATAAATTGCCCTTTTCAAGAATTTCTATTTAAAGATTCAATATTTATTTATGTGAAAGCATATTGATAAACAACTGTGTTTTGTACTAAATTTTTTTTAATTTTTAAAAACTGTTTGGAAAGCATTGAAAAAGCAAGAACTATATTTTAATATTGGAGTGACAATTCTAGAGAATGATCATTTTAATTTTTTTAAAAAGAGTTTTTTGCATTAATTTGTTATATGATCTAAATATAGGTTTCTAATGAAATGATGAAATTTTGTTTGTTCGAAATTCGTACATAAAGTTAAAACCCTAAAATGTGTTGTATAAATGATTTAAAATGTGTTCAAAAGAGCCTGTTAAATTGGTTAAAAAATATTTGACATTGCATTTCCCCCTTTGTATACCCAGTATGTACTTAAATACAGTATATACTCCTGTGTATACTTAAAAAGAAAGCTAAAAAAACATCCCACAAAATTTAGATATTTTTTTTATTATTTGGAATCTAAATACACAGTAACCAAATGGGTCTACAAAGAGCAAAGAAGTGGCATCTTGATGAGATCCCCAAATTATATTTGTTAAAATTCCTATCCTTATGGTTTCCTTATTATGTTTAAAGTTTAGAATCAAGATTAAATCTAATGTAATTAATGTGATAATTATCTACACAAAAATTATACTTGAACTTTCATTACATTCACACAATTCCACTTCAACTGTGTAATCAGTAATGTATCATTTTTCGACTTTTGCATGTAAATTTAGTTAAGTGCCAACACTGATAGATTCATTTCTGTCTAAATTAAGATTTATGTTTTTACTACCTTTAAAATAAAGGAGACTATATGTAAAAAATATTTTTTAAATTGGATAATTGCAACTTTTTAGAAACCCCCTACTTATCCCAAAAAGAGCAATTTGTTCATATAGACAAATTCTTGAATAACAATGAAATGCATTTCAATTCAGTTAAGGTAGCTTTTTAGCTACAAATTTGTAAAAGATTGTACACACATAATGCAAAATCCAATACAAGTGTTACTACATTTGTATCATTATAGTATGCATTTACTGATTGCCCTTAACCTAAATGTTAATAAGAGCTTTTAAAATAATATTATCTGGATTGTTTAAGACCATTAAAAGCCCTTTTTTCCATAGAATAGCCAAAAATTAAAACTGAATTTATAAATATTTTCTGTAACTTTTATTTGAAAAACATCCATGCTATTGCATCTGCTAAGCACTTTCTATTTAACATGTTAACTACAGCATCAATAATTGGTAAAGTGGCTATGGAGCATCCACACTACCTTTTGATGCTTGAAATCTAAATCTGCTGCAGAGTTGTATGTAACTCATGTGGCGCCCAAGACAAATGTACTTTGAGTTGTATTTAATTTGTGCGACAGTTAGCGAGTTAATAATATGGTTATCATATAATTTTCTGCCTATAAAATATAATATTTACAGACGCGCAACCAACTTTTCATGAACACTTTTGAATCAGAATCGATAGAATTTAAAATGTATCTTGTGCAACCAAAATTTGACATTAAAAATGTATCCCGAATCTCCTTGCGTATTGTATAGCGAAGTAGAATAAATATATTTTACTAAAGTTTCTTCATTCACCAGTACAATGTTACGGCACTACTAACCACTGCTTTCGCTATTCTGTGTAGATCTCCTTAGATAGATTTCTTGTAAGATACTTCTCCAGGTAGAACCTCTAGCTATTCTCTAGTTGCTTTTGTATTCTGTGCTCTAACCGACTCTCGAGTCTGTCTCTCTTTCTCTGTCTTGTCTGTCTCTCTGTACATAGCTAACTGGTTAACAGAACATAATCACTGATTCCTATTCTGGATGTGTTGCTAAATTATGAATGTGTGCTCTTTCAGTTGCTGGACACCCTGCCACTGTGCCGAGATTTTAAATCTGGGCTGTGCAAGAGGCCACAGTGTCGCTATGTTCACCTTTTAGAAGGCAAGTAACGTAAGGTTTCAAACAATAATTGCATATATATAAAGGGGGTCAAGAAATCGTAACATACCAACATTGTCCTTAAAAACTACTTATTTTTAGTGCTTAATGAAGGGGCCCTTAATTTTCAACTTAGGTTCTTAATTTCTCCCCCAAATGATGTTTTTTAAACTTTGCAGACACCAAAAAGAACTAATCAATTCATAATATCATTAAGTTAGCTTTCCTTTTCCACTTTTGGTTCTACTTGAACTGTTAAGGAATACTTTCCCTAAGGGATACCTTTCATTTCCCCTAATAAGTTTTGCTAGGTGTAATTTAATTCTATTTTTATATTTAATATTCTTCTCACTATTGTAAAAGAATTGTAAGAAATTCTTAAAAATTGTCGATAGGTCCTCAGGGCAGTACAATATCAATTGACGCCCTACTGCTGAGCATGTGGGAAGAAAACTTTCACAAATTTCTATAGCTGTTTTAGCTTTGAACCTTTGCTCAGAGTTGAAAACAGTATGGCTGTGTTTTATAAAGTCCAATGATCTATCAAAATTCAATAAAAAAAATAGCACTGGGACAAATGATCTTTACCGTGGAATCTTTAGATGAATCGATTCATGGCCTGCTGTCTTGTAACACTGGTTTACAACTATGGAAGTGGGTGAACAGGGTGTTTCCCAAATTATCAATTTTAGTGGTGCTGGATACGTTTTAACTAAGGAAAAAGTCTAAGGTCAATTGAGGGGACCTAGGGAAGACAGTAAGTCACAAATTTAGAGTTTTTCGTTTTTTTTCACGGAAAAAGCAGTAAACGCTCAAGCCAATGGCATGGAATAAACAGTAAGTCAATCGGCAAAGTGGTTTAGTTTCTACAAGCGACGGAAGATGGCACTTGCATGTAGTTCTTCTACGTTGTAAAACCCATTTTTTGCTTCCCCTGTAAAATTTACTTTTTGTGACTTACTGTCTTCCCCATGTCAGCCCCTCAATTGATCACATGACACACCTGTGGATAGTTACTGCGCCGAGTTAATTGACCTTGTGTCACATTTGGGATAAATAAAGATTTAACCATTCACACTGCATGTGTTAAAAAGTCATTAAAAATTACTTTTTACTTTTGAAAATCTGTGCCATGAACCCTTCACCAAAACCCTCTTCTGTAGTATTTTCTGTGAATTTGATGGTTTTTGTCTTTCTACCCGTATGCTGACTTTCTTGCTCTTCCCTCTGGAACAGACTATGTGGAAGTCGTGGATGGAAAGGTGACCGTGTGTCGCGACGCTGTGAAGGGGAAGTGTGGCCGCCCACTCTGCAAGTACTACCACATCCCCCACTCTCCGTTCATCATCAGCAGCCCCCTCTGACGACGCTCGGATGCGTGAAAACAGAACTACTCCTACTTCTTCTGCCCCGTCTCTTATGTTGTTTGTGGCCCCCTCCTCCCCTCTCCCCCAGTGAACACAATACGAGTGGGGGGGACATAAAAAAAAATAAGGAAAGATGTCCTTCTGTGATAAACAGATTTATTTTCTCTTGGGGGAACGACTCGCCAGGACTCTAGTCAGCGTAAGTGAGTCGCTCCCGCACGTGCCATGACACCTCCTTTCTCCCTACACATGCGTCCCTTTCGGAATAACTATCCCCGGAAGGTTTCCGAATGGGAGATGACGGAATGCCTATTTTTGATCCTTTCAGCGATGAGAAAGTTAACAAATGGCCCAAAAAAAGTAGGAAAAACCGTTTGTGGAAACCCACGAAAAATTGTTTGCAGAATGGTCTTTTTAAAAAAATATATTGATGACTGTTTGTGTGGAATATTTTATGAGTTTATGAGGTCCTAAAAATACAGAGTTGCCTTCATTGATTTTATTGAAATATTTAAGAAAATTATTTTTCATTTGTATGCGTAATCCTGTTTTTAATATTTTCGTTACAATTATATATTTTAGTATGTTCAATTATTATTATGTTTAGGTTAACCGCTTGTTTTACTTATATCAAGTTGTTTCTTGTTCCTATATTTCAGGGACCGCAGAGCTCCTATTTTCTCCTATTTTCCTATTTTTTTTAAAGTGCTCCTTTTTTTCCTATTTTTCCTTTTTTTTTCCTATTTTTTAGACATTTCTCACCGAAGTTATAAAATAGCGCGCAGATTTGGGTTTTTCCGATGAACGGAATTTTTTTTTTATGAAGCTACGTATACAAAGGAAACAACTGCGAACTTTTTCGCCATTACCAAGGCTGAACTTGATGCGCGCACACGGGCACAGAACAGTCAGTTTCTTATCTCTCGAGCGTCAGTGGTGGTACTTTTCTGGGTACAATCTAGGTGGTGTTGGTTTAACCCGGAATACTAATTTTGTTAAAATATTTCGGTACCTGAAATTCCCGGTGTTTTAAAAGTTTTGGAATGCGGAAATCTAGATTTTTTCAAACTAACAATTTCGCCAAAATTGCAATTTTAAACACATTTTCTAAAATTTCAAATATTTACAGAATCATATGCTACGATGCCGCGCTTTTGATCGCTCCACTCTTGTGTAAATATCAGACGTGGTACAATTCCACGGAAGCGCGGAATTCTATTTTTTCAGTTCACGGATGCGCTGAATACTGTGCTTCAAGTCCACGGAAGCGCGGACATAAACATAATTCCGCGGAATTATGTTTTTTCAGACTTTAATTTTATCATCGCTGGAATTGATGCATATTTGCTTTAAAATTTCGGTATGTCTTTGTAATGGGTCGTGACTCTGAGATCCATGAGAAATTTTTTGAAGAAATTATATCCACAGAGAAAGGAAAAACCGAAAGCGCAAAAAGGTGGTGTTCGAATGCACCTCGGAAACCTGTTTGTAATGAGAGTTCTGAGAAAGCTCAGATGTTTCTTTCAGGGGTGCTAATTTTCCAAATCCTAACCCAGAATTCCTGGTTTTTAAATAATATTTGTAGAAATATAAGGTACTTATGGCGCCGTTTTGATCGTTATACGCAAGTGTAAATCGGCAAGGACTCAAGAAGAGAAAGACGAATGGAGGGACTTCGCATCAGAAAAAAGTGGACTTTTGATCCTTTTTGTCCGTTTTTTTAGTCAATGGTATTTCGTTATCATAAGACACTTCATCACTGAAAAATCTCAGTTCGTTTGGTAAGAATCGATACTCAATCTAGAGAAAGGGAGAAAGATCTTCGTCAAACGGAGATGATATCACTTGAAAGTTAAGATGGTTAAAACTCAAATTTCGATGCATCTGGCAAATGAGACTTCCAAATGCACTCTTGTGAGAATTTTTCATTCATAAAAACTTTGAAATTGGAGAAATTCGCTTAACGCGATCTGCTGCGATCTCCGTTGATAAACTTACAATCCTTTTGCATCTGATAAATAAATCCTTATACTTCACTACATCCTATTTCATCATGATATGATTTGCACTACTTAACAAAATTGCATTAAATTTTTCAAAAATATCATATAATTTACGAAATTGAAGTTTAGGACTTGTCATTTAAATTAATCAAAATTGATTTTTTGAAAAAAGTTTGTTACTTTTTGTTTGGCTGACAATAATTTTCTAATTTGTTGTAATGTTTATATATTTCATTAAAGTTATTATTTTTTTATTTGAAACTTTTCACCACATAGACTACAAAATTTGAGAACTTAGAAATTTTCTGTTTGGGAAAACATTAGGTTTTTTGGAGTTTGAAAGTTAAGCCTTTTTAAATTTATTTTGTCTGTAACATGTCTGAAGTAAGCAATATGGCAAGGATAAAAAAAGGTGTGAATGGAAGGATTTCACATAAGAAAAAAAGGACTTATTTATGTTGTCCGATTTTTTTAGTCATGGAGATTTCATCATTGGAAAATGTCACTTCTTTTTTTTTTATTTTGTGCGAAATCGCTGCTCAACCTTGAAAAACGGCGAATTTTCACAAAAATATAGCATTTTTAACATGCAGAAATATTTGCAATCTTCACGAAACGCGGAGATGATTCACTCGAAAGTTGATAGGTAAAACTCTTTCATTACATCAGGTGAAGGTAATCTCAAAATGGCGCTGTTTTAAGAATTATTTTCTCTTGTGAAAACTTTGAAATTTTAGATAATCACTAAACGCGATCTGCTGCGATGTCCGTGGAAATGTTTTCAATCCGTTTGCATCTGATAAATAAAGGCTTATTTTTCACTACTTCCTATTTCATCATGATTTGCTTTGCACTATCTAACAAAATAGCATTAAATTTTATTTTAGAAAATGTAATTTATTCATGAAATTGAAGTTTAGGAACTTATTTTATGCAATAGCTATAAACATGTGAAATAAGCTTGTTTCTTTTTATGTGGCTTGCAATTCATCTCCGCATTAATATTTTATTTAAATGTTTATATATATTTTTTTAATTTGAAACTCCCCCTTCTCACATCTCCCCCTAAAAAAAAAAAATACTTTTTGAAAGTTTAAAAAAAAGTTATACAACTGTTTTTGTAAATTTTAATGATTTAGATTAACATGCTTAAGTAGGTATTCTATTAACATTTTACTCTTTAATAAATCTAAATTTTCCTTAAAAAAATTAAAGAATTTAATTTCCCTTGGACATTAGCAACCTCCTTAATTGATTCCTCAATCTTCTTAATTCATGTACGTACAACTTATGCAAAATTTCTACAATGTGTTGGTTAATTAAAAAAAATAAACCGCATTTAACTTAAAAAAAAATATAAAGTTATGAAAATTAAGTATAGTAAAATCTTTAAATTGTCTTTCAAATGTAGGCTCTTGCTTGAATGACAGACTTATAGAATGGATATAAATGCTTTTCCGTTTTTAATTTTTTTTTTAAATTCCTATTTTTTTCCTATTTTTTATGTTTAGTATTCCTATTTTTACTACTATTTTTTCTCAAAATTCGGCTGCGGTCCCTGTATATTTACTATTAATAGTTATCAGTGACCCTGCATGTACAAAGTTCCTCAAATTTATAGAAGATGTAGTTTTAGCGAACACACACACACACAAAAAAAATTAGAGTTTCTTTTAAAGCGACTTCTAAAAAAACGACCTAATTATTAATTAATGTTTTATTTTAATAGTTCAATGACAGTATTTTAATAATTGTTTTAGAATGAATTTTTTAGATTTTATTTATATTATCTATATTATGAAATAATAAAATTGACAGACATTCAGTGTGTAAACACAAAGAATGACTTTTGAAGAAAAATATGTAATAAAAGTTTTTGTTTGAAAAATAAAATAAGATCAAAATATTTTTTTTTAGAATAAAGGAATTTGGGTAAGACAAGCGATTAACATTATAAAATTCGTTACAATTATATATTTTAGTATTTTAACTATTTTTTTAGATCAAAATGTATTAGAAATGTTATTCTATTCACAAATTGTCTTTTGTTGTTATATAGAATGAATTATGAGTGGTAAGTGAAATAAGTTTATCGACGTGTTAATCATAGAAGTAAATTTGGTTATACAAAAAATTCAATTTGAACTGTATATTTGAAATATCTCAAGAGTTTATTTGGGTAAATTTCCCTAAAAAGAATCAAAAATGATTTTATAACCATTTGAAAAAACTGTTTGTGCAATACTCATTTATGATATTATGGAATACTTAAAAATTAGTGCTAAAATTTTGTTCATATGAATGTTTTTACTACATTATAATTAAAATATGAGACTAGTCAAAGTATCTGCACAGAAAATGCAAATATTTGTAGTTTTTTTAAAAAAAACTGGGATGATTGTTTCTTTTGGTCATGCTTTTAATTGCTTTGTATATGATCTATTATGAACATGATAGGCTTGTAGTCCTGCAATGTATCAATTCATTTCAAATATTGTCTGCGCTATCGTGCTTAACCCCACAACATTTTATTTTCTCATGACTATTAGTCCATTCTTAAATTATAACCATAGGCGGAGATATAGTGTATTGATTAAGAGGCACAAGGTCTGCTCCCTTTCAAACATCTACTCTGTAACATGTTAAAAGAAATCAACCATACTGGGAAAAAGTTAATAATGTCAACCAAGATGGTGTTGTGCAATTAATTATTACTAATTTACAATTTATAGTAATTGTTACTTAAAATAGTACTGTAATAAATTTGAAATTAAATTTAATTGTATTCATTACATTATTAGTTATTTCTAGTAAACTATAAAAAAAGTATAAAATACCAATGGAAAATTCTATTTAGCTGAATAAATTACAGCTCAAGTCCTTGTCACCAGACTACATTTCAAAATTACGAGGCTGTGATTCTGCATCTTTTCGAATAAACCTTTGAACTATTCACAATAGCCATTGTGCATCTTTAATACAACCAATTGCAATATTAACTATTAATTTAGTTAGAAAATGTATTCCTATAAAGCTTAACATTTTTAATAAAACATCCTTACAAAATATTTGTCCTTACATTTAAAATTTTTTCTTAACATTTGGAATGTAAGTTTAATTCCCCCTCATTGTTATTAATAGAAACCAAATTAGGTCCTATTCCAGTATAATTGTTACCTATAGCACCATTATAAAATTATTATTATAAGACTCCCACCATAGTTAGCACCCTTCAAAATTACTACAATGACAAACCTAAAAAAAAAAATCTTGGTTTTGTCTTGATGCAGTCGGCCGGTGCACTGGGTAGCCAACACCTACCTCTAGGTCCCTCGTATCTCCGCCTACGATTGTGCCACGATTTCTCCAAACCGAATCAATTGTGTGTTGTGGAATGCATTGTCTACACAACAAACGTCTCATTCTGCTGCCATCACAGTGTCACATTGTATCACTCTGATTTGTGCAATTTTTGAAAACTGTATTATTTATAAAAAAAAAAACAGACCTTACTGTTCTGATGTATATTTGGAACGTTCCGCTGATTTAACAAGAATGTGAACTATCCATATGTTATCGAAGGTCTTTCTCAATTTGGCTAAAGAAATTGCTTCAAGAAAGGCCTTCCTCCAATTTAAAAAATATTTAATTTAACTTAAAGTAAAATAATACATTTTAATTTGCAATGGCACTGGAAACCCCACTTCTTTCATCTACTTTTGATTTCGATATAATTGTATGTTTATTCTCAAGGTATATTTTGCAGTTTTGAAGCTAACTTTATCTTTAATATACTTTATATTCTACTTTATAATACTTTATATTCATACTTTATCTATTGGTTCTTTAAAGTGGTGGAGCACTTTTCTCCCCTTCTTAATTATAGGTCTTGTACAGTCAGCAAACCTATTTATGTTGGTCTATACTTATTATCGTAAAAGTCAAAATATTTAGATCAACTAGAATTTTAAGAAATAGTAATTGGGGACAAATATAGTTAGTGCAAAATAATAAGTTGGTCCATTTCCAAAATTTTTAATTAAAGTTTTTCAAGTGGTGAAAAATATCCGGTGCCACTGTCAATTAAAATAGAAATATTATTCCACTTTTCAACAATAGAATTTCTGAGATTTTACTTTTTATAAGAATTTTTTTCCCTTTGTTTTCGTCTTGTAATGTGTAACAGTATGTTAACGAATGCTGTGTGAATTGTGTTCATTTTTATGAAATATTCTTTAAAACAAAATCAAATGTTTGTATGAAGCCCCCTCATGGAAGTTTTAACATATGTGTGCAACTACTAAAAACTGTGTGCAGCAGGGACCAATCCATTAGAACTGGTCAATCGAATTAGAAGATGTGTAAAAAAAATCTTCTGTCTCTTAGTTTTAGGTTTTCAAAACACTAGTTTGAAAAACCGTACTGATATTTATCATATTCCAAAACGATTGCACACTCTTAAATTGTCTTTAGTGTGCAATCCTTTGCGATAGTGTTGATTGTGGAGTCGTTACAGGGTCACAGACAAGAAATGGCCGATCTTTCAGTTGTAATAAAATAACTCCATGTGGCATCCAAAATATTTTTGCCAAGAATAATTCAATTCTCACTTGGCATATGGCAAATCACTCATACTTTGTATGACAGGGCAAGGGTTTAAAAGACAAAACCTTATGCTTCGGCAAACGAAATTGTGTCTCCAATGATACCAATATGTATAAAATTTGAGTCATCTTTCCATTTCTTGTCAAGGACCCTGCATAGTGAGGAACTCTTGGAAGTGAAAAAATAAAATACTTTGCGTCCTTACATCATACCAAATCCTAACTTTCGCAGCACAACAAAGCTTATTCAAATTCCTTTTTGATAAAAAGTAAAAGTTGGGAGGCAGGAATTCTGATGACGTCCAGCGAATGCGTTACTCTTTTCACTGCATTCTTTGCATTGTTGAATAGGACTTTTCGAATTAGGAAGATTAACAAAAAAAAAAAGCCAACTCTTTAAAAAAAAAAATTGTAATTTTTTATATTCTTGATATACAAAGAAATCTCATCCAACTTGTGCCTCTTTTTAAATCGTTTCAGAGTTTTGTTAGAATTTTTTTCCCCCGGATATAAAAAAAATCTAGGCTTTGTTCAAGTTTTTAAATTATGCGTACCTTTGTGTTACGTATATATAATTTCACTTATACCATTAACCACTTGCTTTACTTTAATTTAAAAACCTTGTTATTGGAATATTGTTGATCGTTATAATTTTGAAAAAATATATCTAATTTTTTAAGTCAATAAAAAAATGTAAGTTCACTGAACTGAAAAGTTTAATAAGCATAAAATATATCGATGTTTTTTTAAAAAAAATATTATTATTATGATCACATTTTACTGCAATAGTTCCAGTCATTTATCATATTGGCTTGTGGCGGAACACCCAGTAAAAATGTTTTTATTTTGACTTGATTAAAAAAAAGTATTAAAAAATAACAATTAATTTTCATTCCTCATTTAATTTAATTAGAAAAATATTTCTATTTTATTTCTGCGACTGTTATGATTCTCTTCATCAATGGTTAAGCTAATCTTTTTTGTAAGACAAGTGGTTAAGCTAATCTTTAAACTGAAAAAAAAAAGAACTTGGAATGGTAGAAAAGCAAGTGATTCACCGCAAAGGCGTTCATGTAGATTCACTTCATTCTTTTCTAAGCTTGAAGCGCAAGAAATTTCCTATGTCCTTCACCCACACCTTTCACCCCCCTCCCCTTGCTGTGGTATGTGTTCTCTCATCAACTACACAGACACTTAGCAAACAGGACTTCGTTCAAAGTGCAACCCTAAAAAGGCACTCTCGACGCCTGTCTCGGCATTTAACCTGAATAACAAACAATAATAAAATAAAGGTGGCAATAACAGATTGTAAATGTTGTTTCATAATATATAAAAATGAAAAAACTGGTAGTTTTTTACGCGAGTTTCTTCTTCTAAGGAGTACTGATCCTACAGCCCACAAGTATGAATTGTTCATACTGCCTTCTTTGTACGTTTAGGACGTAGATGCGACATTTTTAATGCACTGAAATACCGCACCCCCTTCTTTTCCCTTGCAGTTCGGACGGAATTTTATAAAACTTTTTTTTGTGATTCGTTTCCATAAGGTACTATGTCATTGCACTCGTTTATGTGTAAGAAAAACTTGGAATGGTAGGAAAACCCTTCGGTTGCCTGAAGAGAAGGGTTATCCCTTTGAAACTGAAATTTTCTCTTTGCTATAATTAATTTGCTCTAAATTTATGTTGTTTATTCAGATCTTAAAGTTCTAAGTCAAAGTTGTATCAGCCTTGCTTTAAAAAACACATTCTCATTTATTGTCTTAAAAAAACTTAAGTTTCCAAAAGCATTTAAATAAACATCGAAATGTTTTAATTTCAATTCTTTAAAATGTTAATTTCAAAGTAATTAAAAAATTAAAATTTCGATAAAAAAATGAATTTTGAATTGAAATCCTTGAATGAATTTTGTTTATTGACGATTTGATTTATGATATCCTGAATGTTTGTAACTTAATGTGTCAAACTTATTTTGACGTAAATTAAAAGTCATTTGAAAATCTTTATTATTACCCTAAAAAAATAAGTCTCACAGCCCCCCGTTTTACTATAATTTAGAAAAACTTGATCAATTCTGCTCTAAAAAGTTGTACAATGCTTGGCAGTGACAAAATTAATTATACATCAGATTTAATGGCTGGTACCTTTTGGAATCGATTATAAATACTTTTTAGAAATTTATCTTGGAAAAGGTGGTAGTTTCATGAGGTGGAGAGATAAAATTCCAAAAATTAGGTTGTAAAATTAAAATATCAATTTTGAGCTGGTTTAGATATTTAAAAAAATATTTTGAGAATTTTGTTTTTAAAATTAAATGTATGCAAATTCAAGTTTTCTTTATCCATAATCCATATTAAGTTGTTTTAGTATTGTGGACTTAAGTTCAAATTTCAAAAGTTATTTTTTCTTGAAAGGCTGGTAAGGAGGTATTTGAAAACAAAAACTCCTAAGGTTTGCCAGTGATAAGCCACATTTAAAACTAAGAGGGGTTAAAAAGTGTTTTAAGAATTTTGGCAAACCTTTTTTAATTTAATTCGACTCTTGATAATTCCCTTTGTTTGGATCATCATAATTTTAGAATTTCAAAATAATAATTGAAAAAACAACCCATTTGGAATTGTCGGCCCACCTCCCCTTTTTTTAATGCATGAACTGTAATGATACGTCCAAACTGCATGAAAGCAATGTTTAAAAATCACCTTTCTCGATCCATTGTCTCCATTGCACCTTGTAACTACTGGATGTTGTGTCGCGGCAAAAGGTTCTCGAAACAGTCTTCTCTGTCTGCAGACAGGGAATCCCCCCAGACATCTCGTTAAGGTTAAGACAAGAACTTTAAAAACAAAGAAGGAAAAAAATATTCAATGTTGAATGTATGTTGCGATTTTCAATTGTTTATTCATTGAAGAATATTTTTAATAATGTTTTTTTGTATCTGTAACTATCATTGTTTTATTGCAAGCGCGCAGTGGCCTGCGGTTCTTCAATGGCTGTGTCAGTTTTCTTCTTCATTTTCGTTTGAACTCCAAGGCGAAAAAGGCATTTCTATTAACACAAAATAAAGTCTATTGTAGAAGAGCGTGACTGTTATCACTGCGGCCTGTCCGGTGATTTGAAAATGATATATATCTATATATGTATATTGTATAAGATGGAAATTGTTATATATATAAGCTTTTTCACTATGATTTTCACGGAAGTTTTCAAAGTTGCGACTTCATATTTCTTTTTTTATAATGCTGAACTTAGTTGAATAGTAGAACAGATGATAAAAAAATCACAGTAACATGTTGGGGGAAAAAATGAATTACAGCTTGAATACATTTCTTTTGGTGGCGATTTTTCTTGGCGATTCTCTGAAAATTTCCTTTGACCGTGTTCTGTTTGAAAATGTTTTCTAAAATGAGGTTTAAAAATTTTATATATATATACTTTAATAAGCTCTTAATTTAACATTGCTCCGGTCATTAATTTCCTTGATAAGGTTTCTTGCTTAACGATATTTTTGATTTCCAAGGAAAAAAAAGTCACTAAATAGAAAGATTATACATCAACTTGTTTAAAAAATGGAACCTCTTTCAGTGACAGTTTCGTTAGAAAAAGTGAAAGTTGCACTGTTATGCAATTAGTGAAAATGTCGTAACTGATGAGTTTTTCCCTCGTCAACCAGAGGAGATTTGCAGTAGATTGCGTCAAGTGGCTACAATATCTATCTTCCAGTGGAAGCAAACTATGTTGGAATCGCCGATTTAGCAATAAATCGCCAACAAACTACTGTGACCATTCAAACCAAAAATTAGTCTATAATGCATCAAAGAGTTGCAAATAGGAATGTACCATAACCGATTCTTTGTAAATAAAACGTTCATTAGTGTCATCGCCGAAAGCACGAATCCTGTAAAATTGAAGGGTGAAATGCTACTGTTCTAACAAAATTTAAAAAAAAACGGAAATTACTTGTAGGTTACATTGCAAAATCACAAAATTTTTAATTGTCAAAAAGCATTAAAAAATATAACTTTTTTTTAAATATATCGAACCTAATGCAAATTTTTTAGTCAAGTAGTTGGAAGTAACGTTAAATTATCCAGAAATGCACTTTTATTACGACACGAAAAAAAGTTTATGCCCATTACTCGATCTACATTTTACTGTGATCTTAAAATAATGTTATGGATACATTTGTGAAAGAAGACCACTTTTATTGTTTGTGATGGGACCGAGTACCTGTATGATATTTATATTTACGCCCGTGTGATTTAACAATCAATAGTTCAGCAATCTTTTCGATTAATTCCATTCCAAAAAAGAAAATTTATTCTGATTGGCTTTAAAGGAATGCCAATTTGCGCTTGCAAATAATGTTTAAATTAGTAATATAAAGTTTCTTATTCTGACGTTTGGTGACAGAAAACGTAATAGAAAAGAAAATCCCCTACAATTGTAAATAGTATCCAACTTTTGAAAATATTTTAATTTTAAGAACAACTTATAATGGAGTTGTCTCTAATGGCAAACTACATCTCGCGTTATTTGAAATATGGATACTAAGCGAATCTATAAAATGCGTTGGGCTTTCTTGGGTTAAAATTGAAATAGAACATCATGCAAATTTAAACAGACATATTATTCCACAGCATTATCAAAACTTGCATAAAATATACAATCGACTGTTTATCTACTCGACATTCTTTTGGCACAATCAAATCGGCTTTTGACCGTAAAATAACTGCGTTTTGATCCTACTCGAACTTGAAGGTACTCGGTTTCCATGACAACTTGAAGAGTCGGTCTGGATTGTTACTCGGAATTGTTGTGTGATGTTGGAACGTGCAATTTTTGAAAGCAGCATTTTTTAGGCTCTACAGCCGCCACATTGTATAGACTATTATCAATCTCTATTACAAAATGATGTACAACTATGCAGTAAATATACTAAATATATATATATATATATACATACATGTGTCTGTTATTATCATGCAGTATATACCTTTATATGATAATACAAAGAGATGCCACTGCTTTTTCTGCGGTGCCATACCATATTCTCTCATGATGTTGCAACTTCAATTCCTTATCAAAGTATTGTTAAATAATATGAATTTAAAGACGTGTGTATCATAAATATGTGCTATTTGTAGTAAGTATACTGTTTGTGTTATTTGAATCTTGTTTGTTTCGAAGAATTTATCCATTCATTGTCGCTCCCTATTTAGTTACTCAGCAAAAAATAGGTCAATTTCTTAGTTATGGGTACGAGCTTGGCTTGATTCTAATTTTGTCACCAAGCGAAAGGTTACAACATGAGGAAACTATGGAAATTATTCCTCACTGTGACGATTATTGAATACAGTATAGGAATACAAAATTTCGGCTATTATCAAAAAACATAATCAAATTCTCATGAGAGTGTCTTAATACACATTCAATTCAAACAAAAAAATACTGTCAATTGTTAATCAGGATTTATCCGGAAAAGAAAAAAAACTCTGCTTTTGCTATAGTAACATGCAACGGTTTTTTATTAACTTGGACAGTTATTTGCCAACTATAAGTCGCCAATTGTCAATGGTTTGCGTTGGTACCCATAACTAAGAATTAATCTAATGAAAATTAAACATTTTTTTTTGCTGGAATTACAAGTAAAATTGTTTGAACTGATTCGAATTATTGCATGAAAACTTATCGATTTCGTTTTGTGTCTTTCTATAAACACATTCATATTTCCTGTCAATCTTCACATTGATGCTTTTGTGCATTTTGAATAATCTACCCCTATTGAAGTTTGATTTTAAGTGTGTTGGTTGTACTGATTTAAGCCAAACAAAAAAAGTTTAAATCAGCAATTTGCCTTAAATCGGGTTTCATTATCCATTGGCTTTAAATCAAAAGATTGTTTCAAAGTGTCACCTTATTTTGTTACTGATGCAATTAAATCTCTCGTGTTTTTAGATTGTAGAAACTGTATTTTTTTTATTACTACAACATTAATTTTTACAAAATAAAATTTGATGTGTTTCCGTTGACTCTCATTTATTGGTTCCTCACAATTGACCACACAAAAGTATGAATGCCAACCAGCAAAGCCAATTAGGTTTGCTCCACCCACGAACCGAAGCTTACTGAAAGCAGGGCCTGATTACCGAATAGGTCCATGAAGCCCAAGATTACACTTTACATTCCTGAGGACCCCAAATCACACATTTTATATAAATATTTATCTTCCATCGCATAGTTTGATATTAAATTTATCTTAAAAAAACTGCATTACTAACTTCAGTAGTTAGCGGTTATTTTATTTTCCGGTTATATTTTTTATTTTATTTAAAAAGGTTATTTTATTTTCCCCTTTAGTTTTTAATTTAGAAGGGGGCATCGCTCCCTGCTATTATTCACCAAGAAATTCAAGTAACAATTTGTGCTCGCATTTTGTCTTAACGATGTATATCGTAAGACAGTCCATATCCATGCCAATAAATGCTGGGTAAACGAAATGTACAATTTCTGTCCAACAATGAAAACGTTTTGAAATTGGAGAAACCGTTTAAAAAAAAGTCCGGTTAATCGATGGTTCCGGATTTATAACAGCCGGATAACCGATTAATTTTTGCTAAAAAGTATTTTTCTTTATCCACCAAAAATGTTTCTTTAAATCGGACAATATTTTTTTTCAAGTCTGGTTAATTGAGAATTCCGGATGGTTAAATGACGGTTATTTTTTTTTATAAAAAAGGTTCTCAAGTGCGACATCCCCTATACAACAAAAACAAGAATTTTTCAAATCTCTGAACTGGAACAGAAATCTTGCGCGAATACATAAAAAATACACACCAGTCGAATTCATAATTTCTCCGTTTGGCGCGCTTTGGAGGTTTTAATTTACAGTTTTTGGCGGTTTTGTTTTGATTGGTGCGCTTTTCAGTCGGTTAAAAATAAATACAGCTAATATAAATGTTTATAGTCTGGAAAAACTGTTACAAACACTTTCACTACATTGAAGATAAAACAAGGAAGACATTTTATGCCGCATTGCACTGCCATACTACCATAACATTTGTCGTACAAGTTTTACTCCTATACTTATTTATTTTTACTTCTATCAAATTAATTTAAATTTTTAACTTTACATAATATATTCCCACTTCTATTTCCGAAAAATCTAGATTTTAGCATAATGAAATCCATAAACGTTTCATAATATACTCTCCGAGCGAAAATAAGCCGCAATTGAAATTTCCCACATAAAATGTAATTTTTTTTTCTTTCACATGGATATACCAATACTATTCAAAGAAATCGCTCGCTAAATTAAATTTAAAAAAAATACTAGTAAATGTCGTATGATATTGATATGCACAAATTGAAACCTTACACGCGTTTTGCTCGTTCTCGTAGAATGTGCTTTAGGTTTAGTTTGGGACGATGGGGAATACCTGTGACGTAACCTGAATAAGCACGAGGACGTTTAGACCGAGACAGATTTAACGTGCACCCGTCTCCTATACATTGAGGATTATGCATGTTTTTTTTGGACGATATGATAAACCGGCAACCCTCCGATCACGAGCACTCTGTACTCTCCAAGTCGATATTTGAAGTCATAAATAACCCTCAGATTATGTGTCGAATACGTTGTCCGTCTTCATTAAGAAACCTATAAACAGAAGTAGATTACTCTACTAACAAATTAACTAATCTATAAGAAAACAGATCAAAAATAACAGGACCATAGAATAGTGAGATAAGGGCTAGTTCACGGAGAGCGAAAAACGCTCGTGTGGGGAAACGAGTGATGACGTACCTCTCGGCACACTTCCCCCTCGCACCGCGACACGGAACACTGGAAATCCTACCATTACTCGCGTTTTATTGATCAGAATTCCAAAACTGTGTCAATAATTAACATCACAATAATATTAACAGTAAGTCAATATACTTCATAGTTTGATCTAACTCTTACATTTTTCAATATTTATTGAAATAATTTTCCTGATATCTGGAAGGCCCATATCAGTGTGTCGAGACTACTTTTCGTCTGTAAGTCAGTGGTTTCCTACCCATGGTCCGCGGACCATTGATGGTCCACAATCGGATCAAGTGGTCAATGGAGTAATTGGCTAAACGACAATATGATTTGGTTTTTTTAAATTTTTATTTTAAAAACAGGTTTTTTAGATATATTCTTTCTCTACAAAAAATAAGGAATCAACATTTATGAGCTATAAATAAACAAACTTTTCTGCCATTTGAACATTTCTTTTTGTACTTTTTTTAAGCTTTCTTTGTTATTTATTGGTATGGGCCAGAAAGGAATTTTCTATATTTTGTTAAAAAAAATTATAATTTCTTTGTAAAAATATTTAAGATGATACTGACACGTAGAATCTCAGTAGATATATACACACATTTATTTTAAATACTGCTGTGATGTAATAGCATGATTAAAAATAGATCGAGTGGGTTTTTATATTTTTATTTGAAGGCGATCCGTTAAAACACAACCATATAAATACAGTCAGTTAGTCAACTATAGGATTTCATATCACAACGTACCAAACCCAAACTTCTTAAGTTGTTCCTACAATTTAAAAGTTCAAAACACAGCACACAGACTGGATTCGTTATCAAAGTATGAACCCCGGTTTTATTTCTTAGTCGGATACAGCTCGTGTCGCGAGTTCTATCTTACGGATGTCAGCTGTCGTCGAGATGAGAATTCCAATCAATTTATACTAATTTAAATAATTTAGGCTAAAAACAGTAAAATTAACAAATTTTATTTACGAAATACTTTATTTAGAAGGTGGTGGTCCGCGTTTTTTGTTACTTTCGATTCGGTGGTCCGTGGGAACCACTGATGTCCGTAAAAATTAGATTTAAAATAGTTGAAAAAAAACCTACTATTTCTTTACATTAAAAAAATCCAAGTTTAAAGCCGAAAAGATATTTAAGTAAATTAACTTAGTCGAATGAAAGCAGCACAACAAAAGATAATGGTTTTAAAATTAGTCAGAGTGTGTACATTTGGACACAATATTTCAAGAGCATTAAACATGTCTACAAAGTATACAAGAAGGGTATATTTTGTAAATGGGATGTGCCAGCAATGTTCATGCCAAAATCGAAATGAAACGAAAACAGCTGTAGCATTTATCTTCAGTAATGTATCCGAACGAATAACATGACTAAGTTACGTCAAACACGAAGTTATTAAAAAATACCTTTGGACACAAACGAAAATTATTTTGTTTATTTTTCAATAATTTCAGCATATAATACGAAACTGCTTAGTATTTCTGCTTTTGAAGTACTATACAACGAAATATTAGCCGTAAAACACAAGTTTTTTCTTCTTTTTTTCCCCCGGAAATTCGGGTTACGCCATTTACTTAATGCAAATATACCATATTTTTTCTAATTAATGACACACTAATTTATTTGAAATCTATTTTCTATTTTATTAAAGTTTTAGTGTCAAAACTTGTAAAACGATTTTTTCCATCCTTATGGAACTTCAAGGGAAAAAAAATTTGCAATTGATCTATACAAATAAACTGATTTTTTTTATGGTTTGAGAATTAAATTTAATTTCGAAATTAAAAAAAAATATATTACATCTTCACTTAAAGATTGCGTTCTTAGTTCCTGCATACAATGCAACCTGGTTATATATATATATTTTAAATACAGCTATCGTAAATTAAAATATGTTGCATTTGTCCTATGAATGTCATGTAAAACAATGTAATGTTCATGCAATGTAAAACATCCAACACTTTATTTTGTGTGCTGATTCTAGACTGCAGTATAACTGATTGAAAATTTATAAAATGCGGATAAAATTACATACATCATATTTAAATTTTCACAGACGAACGGCCAGATAGACCCTGCAGTCGCCAAACTCTTGGAAAAATCCTGTCTTATTGAACCATTGTATATAAAAATTAAGTATTTTAAATTATCAATATTTAACAACCAATAATAATTGGCCATGGTAATTAAATTATTTATTTGATTATTTAATGTATAGAGTTTTTAGCTTATAAATAAAAGACTTCTCGTTCATTTCTGAGGTACAACGCATTCGCCAAGTGTCGAGAGATGCGTCACACACCCGTTTTTCTCCCTCTCATTCGGCGCCGTCGGCTTTGCGATAGATCAAAAAGAGTGAACCAGCCCTTGTATCTATTCTATGGTCCTGCAAAAATAAGATAATTGTGCGAAGTAAGTGGCCTCTTTAGCCACTGTGCCCCAAGGGTGTGGAGCCCAGCGTTGCCCGAGGAACACCACGTGGAGGTGGGCCACTCGTCGTTCCTCAAGGGCTGTCCTCTCTTCCCAGATGTTCTACCTTCACACACTTACTAACTTTTCCAATTGCCAAACTCAATAACAGATATCACCAAAACATTTTGCATATCGTTTCAATTTTATTAAAAACATATGCATTTTGAAAACTGTTATTTTATTAAAATACAAAAGCATGTGCTGTGCAGTGCATGCAATATTTCGAAGCGAAAAAAAGAAAAGAAAATTGTACTATGTTTTTTTGTAATCCACCACGTCGGATTCAAAAGTTATATCTACCAAAATTTAGCATCTAACTTCGTTAATTTTTTTTAATATTTTCTAGACAAAAAACAATATTTAATAAACATTACATAGTAAAAGTCAATTATCTTTAAAAAAAAAAATGAAATCAAGTTTTCTTCAAAATTCTCGTCAAACGCCAAATTGGTATCTTTTCGTCACACAACTTTGCTCACAGAGAGGACAACCCCGAAGAGCTGATGATGTTAGAGCTCTTCTTTTTGTACACCCTACGTGCAATATAGTATTCAGTACACACATAATTACATATGCTAAACCTTCATTTTAATTATAGATCAATTTGAAGTCTGAATAAAATAATCCCATGCGTCCTTTACAATTTATTTTTAAACTAACTATTTTCTTTTTAGAGTAAAATATTAAAATTCCATGTCTTCGGCTATTTCTGATACTAGATCCATAAAGGAAATGCCACAATACACAATTATACATTGCTGTTCTGTATTTTGTTAACTGACTTTGAAAATTTTTTTGTAGTTTTTGTACCGTTTCTATTTTAACACAAAATACTTCCAAGTAAGAATTATTAAAATTATTAAATACATTGTGACCCCTCTCCTCCCGGTTAGTGGAATAAAATAATAGGTTGAAACTAACTTTCGTTACTCGTCACTCAAATCCATCTCGTCGCAGTAAATAAAAAATAAGAATATTTATTCGCATTGCATTTTTAACTGCGTTTTCCATTTGTACAGGCAAAAAAAATGGTCGGATTAATTAAAATGTTTATATCAAGATATCCCACGAAGTTTTCATATACGGTAGAACTTCCCCCGTATGGTGTGTACTCGCGCATTAATAAGTCCTGCAGGGAACAAAAGGGTTAGTACAAAATGTCATGATTTTTTGTTGTTGCATGTTTGATCTACGATTTATTAAATTATTGTTTATATCATTAGATCTAAGAATCGTTATTATTTAACACTTATTATATCGATAGCTAACCGCCACCCTACCCAACCATGGTTAACGAAATGAGCAATGTGCTCGTTTTAATAAATACAACCTGAAAAAGAATACGTGGTTAGTACAACATTTCATACAAGTAAAAAATTATTTAAAGGACAGCACAATTTTTTTTTTTTTTTTAATTTTATAGTTTTTTTTTTGTTATTTTATATACAAGCATAAATAAATAAATACATACATAATGAAAGTACAAACACTATATTTTTAATTTAGCAGCACTGGCGTACTACAAGTATATAAAGAATAACATTGTACACGTATGTGAGTATACTTAGGTCAGTTCAAATTTTTGTTTACTCATTACGCATTGCAAAATTTTTGTCAGATTAAAAATTGCTACAATGTATTATTAGAAAAGTTAGTTCGGTATTGAATATGAGATTTTAGCAACTGAACTTAATGAGACAAATAAATATTTGTTTTGAAATTGATGTCATAACAAGGATTGGCATCCCAAAACAGACTCTATTTACAGAGAATGTACATACATAAGAAGAGCAATCGCTCACGTCTAAAATTTGGATTTATAGCCAAAAATAGACTGATTTCAGAGAATATAAAACTTAAATAGAGCAATAAACCGCTCTTTTCTAAAATTTAGAATTTCAAAATACACTTCGAGTAAAAACTATACAAATTTAAAGAAATATTACATTTCCATGTCAATTTTCACAAAATATGTCACAAAACAATAACTGGCCAGCCGCGGATCCATTCATTTCAATATAACAGTTACATTTAGCATTCTTTAAAGAAGAAAAAAATCCAGATATTTCGAAACAATTTTGGAATAATATTATTAAGGATAATTTGGTGTCAGTTGAAACGATAATTTGTCGTTGCTTTTTTTTTTCTCTGTAACTTTGGATTTTTGAGAGTCAAATATATTTAATAAAAATGAAGCCAAAGAACATTCTGAAAAAAGCCAATTTTTAAAATTTTCCGAAGTATATTAAAACAAGCGAGTGCGGCCGATGGAATTAGCAGTCCGGTAACGGCATCGGCATCGAATTGTAGCGGAAGTGACGGACCGGGGCGAAAAAGTCCGTATGCAGATCGCTGCAACTCGCGGATCTCTTGGGCTGGCGAGCGGCTCGTTCGAAGTGGAAACGGACAGATCGAAGCATCCGGCGGAGTTCGACCTGCTCGTCCTCACTCACTAAATCCTCACTGGTGGTGTCCTCACTCACCTCGGAAGGAGAAGGGGTGGGTGAATAGTCCTCACAGGTAAAGTATTCACTCACCTCGGAAGAAGGGGGCGTGACCGAAACGATCTCCACCTGGGACACGAAGTCAAAGGGCAGAGGCTCGTAGGGGCGATACGACCACTCCTCCGGCTCCGGGTCCTCCTTCTTCCCGCAACAGCAGAACCTAGAACTGAAGCAAAGGAAGAAATGTCAGTACAGAAATGGTTCTCTGGAGGGGCCACAATTTTCACCCTTCACTTTGGAGATTGCGAAATACGAGACCTGGCAGTTCCGATTTGTATGCAATTAAAAAACAGAAAAAGATGTAGTGATATGTTTTAGTAACTCAGCTGCATACAAGTCACAGTGAAATTCTTGCCTTTGTGAGGCTATCCTTATTATTTATTTTGTTTGGGATTCCTAATAATGGGCGGATTTATCGTTAAAGGGATTTGCTTCCATGTTCCTGTTACTCTTACTTTGCACTTCTCCTGTGAACTACGTTTTATTTGACGAGAAATCCGCCCATTCAATGAGATTTTATCATTTATTTTATCATATTGAAAATCTTATGGAACTGTATAAAGAAATATTCGTCCGATATTCAATTATGCTACACGAATACTATTAATATTAATTAACACTCGTGAGGTAACTAAATTTGAATTGATTTTTAATGTATTTACAATGACGGCGTTTTTAAGTTAGAATTTGTAGTCAAGAGTGAGGGGTAAAAGGTAAAAAGATAGTTTTCAAATCCCGAATTCCTCTACAAATGCTGTTAAAATTTTAAATTTTCAAAATGTGGGCTGGTGTTTGGCATTGCTTGTCACTGTAACCATCATTTAGTATGGTTTCATCTTATGCTTGAAACGTAATTAACTTTTGAATTACTTACCAATGTGTTAAAAAATTATTTGAACTAGGTGTAATGTCTTTAAATATTTCCCTAATATTATCGTCAGGTAATTACTATGATTAAATAATTACAAATCAGTTGTCTATATAAATAAATCTCCATTTAAACACATGTTATGCAAATTTTGAAGTTCTCTTAGTTGTAGTAATGACCCGACGATTTAAACATCTTAAGTGATTATGTTAATTGAATCAAACTCTATAATTTCGAAACATCAAACGATTAACATAAACCAACTACGCGCCTTGCTTGGGCATGGCAAAATTATCGCCAGTTAGCAATAGGCAAATTGTCGATCCGTCTAAAAGTAAAAATTGAGGCCATCGTTTTGGTTATCTGTACTTTGATATACGCCATTGGTGCCGAATCGTTTGTCTTCTTGAAAAACATCGCCAAGCCATCACGAAAGCGACATCTTTACAATCAAAGTCACACTATAGAAGTCTTTAATGATTTTTCATCTGAAATATTAACTTTAACGAAAATCTTAAATTCGAAAGTTTAATGTATCTCCTTTCAATGACATTAGGACTCCAACTTTACTACTTATTATAGGATTTACCAAAACTTTGAAATCTAAGGAATTCATACATGTTCTTCTAACTATTGTATAACAAAACTACACTTTTAAAGTAACTATGGTTTAATTATTATATTCATTCAACAGAACGTTATTTGAAACTAAAACTCGGGTTTTCTGCGAATATTTTGATTTCCATCGTCAATCTGTAATTTGCTTATGTCTGTTCATTTTTAGAACATGGGAATTTTTTTAAATATGTAGCTTAAGATTATTTGAATAAAGTTTAAGAAACACTTTAAATAAGACTTCAACTTGAAAATAACATCTTAATTGAATAATAGTTTGATGTAATTCCATACAAATATCAGATATACATTTATCAAAACGAAATTTTTCATCATTGTTCTTTTCAACACAGTTATATAACATTTTAATTACATTGTTGGTAATACATTTTTTAAATTTGATTATTCAGAAAAATGTTGCTATTCCAAAGATATTTAAGTCAAAAGAAATTGTGTACTTACAGCAAACGGGTTAGAAGCTCCATAGGACCTAACTAAAGTTACAAAATCAATAAAAATGAAAGTAAAAGTAACTAAAAATAAGTTTTAAACAAAATTAAATAAGTTTTCAGTTTTCAATATAGAGTTTGCTCGAGATCAGTAGCAGAGCAGGCAAAAGACAATCACTGAAAGAAAGAAATCAGCTAAACCCGAGCTTTTATACCTCGAGAGATAGTGAAGTCATTACCCAATGACGTCAAAGCCGAGGGTTACCAGATTTAGCTAGTTTCAACCAATAGGATTTAATATAGTGTTTGAGCGTGTTACCAAGTTGGCAAAATATCAATTTTGGCAAAAATTTTGAACTCTATTTGGCGATATAATATGTCCTGCGGGTTGCATCAGCTCATAAATCTTAACCAACTACTATTTATAACGGTTTTTATTGCCGGGCTACCAAGTTAGGCTTATAATTGCAGAAGTTAAATATTTTATCCCCATTTGTTTATTAATTACGCCGCGATTCATTTAATGAAAATGCAGAGATTAAAGTTTTACGAATACTAGTTCCCAAAATTATGAATTTAAATAGCAGAAGATAATTCCTCTCTCTTCCATAGTGTTGAATTTGTTTGTAGCTGAAAATTTTTTTGGTTTAGAAGGATTTTAATAACATCAATACAATAAATTCGGAACATAATGTTACTAGCATTTTGGGAATTAAAACACGTTGGTTATTTTAAATCATAGTTTTGGATTGGATGCAATTTTTAAATAAAACGTTAACGCTTTATACCAGCAGTTCTCAACTGGTGTTACGCGTACCCCTGGGGGTATGTGGAGGTCCGGTTGGGGGTACATGGAATAATTAGTAATGACTCAAAATACCTAAAATAAAAATTTTAAATAATAACAATAAGCTAAAGTTATAAGCTTTTATTATGTGTCTACAATTTGAGTCGTTTGCCAACTAACCTTAAAAACCTTAAACATTACTGCCTAATAAAAACAAGCTTATTGTTTGCGTATAAGGGTATGATGAGAAGGGCCGTGAGAGAAGGGGGTGAATTTTAACTATGTCCGGGTCCAAGTCTAATTGCACTGGACTATTAAGATATTTTACTTTACTATGGGGCTTTACATGTTTACCCTTATTAAGATCTGGCAACTCATTATGAAATTTATTTTCTTGCGCCCATTTAACTAGTACAATCACAATCCTTTTGAGCTCTTCTGATGTAAAAGATCCGTTTTGCTTTTGCGAGAGATATTTCATATTTATATAAATCTTAAGTTGAAATTATAGATTACATTTTATCTTTAACTATTATAGACATTCATTACACGATCACTTAAAGAAGTTTCTGACAAAGCTGGACACAGGTGCTGCAAGTGAACACCACTGGTGCTTACCGTGAAATCTAATGCTTCTCATTGCAATTTTTAGAATTTTTTAGCTCGGTGAAATATTCAGATGAAGGAGAACCTATACTACATCCTTTAACTAGCACGGTTCTTGTAAAAAGAGGACCGGAAAACCACAAACTATTGTTCTAATAATATGGGTCTTAGAGTTCAATAGTGTGAAATCCAGACCTGGAGTAGACAAAGAAATAAAACTCACAAACAAGAGCCGAGTTAGAGTGATACATCTTTTGTATGCCAAAATACAAATTCCCGAACCACTTTTTAAAATTCCATCTGAAGTCCATAATATGGGCGGGTTTCCCGAATCTATAAG
The DNA here is from genome assembly GCA_963932185.1 of Troglohyphantes excavatus. Lineage (NCBI taxonomy): Eukaryota > Metazoa > Arthropoda > Arachnida > Araneae > Linyphiidae > Troglohyphantes > Troglohyphantes excavatus. The sequence goes on along the minus strand of OZ010666.1, from coordinate 72,328,782 downwards.
TTACTTTGTATCTCCCAATATAAATGCTACCGGGATACTCTTTCAAATCAATTATATTCAGACCATTTTGTATCGCCGTCCCCAATAGCCCACTGTGCAGCTCTAGTGCGACGTTAATTAACAAAACTAAACCATTTTGTATCGAAGCAATTGGCCAAAGTGCAGCTCTCAATTTTGAAAACAGCGGTGCACAAATATATTCTGAAAGTCGAAGGGCTGGCCACGTGACCGTCCATTGATATACAACATTTGCGGTTATAACACGCATGGTTACATGTTGACCGTACTTAAGAACATATTCTTAGCATTGACTTATGCACGGTCTGCGATGTCTATCAGGCTATACCAAAGAAAACACGGACAGTCAATTTTTACAGGAACAGAAAAAGACAACCAAATCTTTGTTCAGAACACTCGACTCGAAGTGACTCCACAAGAAACAAAAACGTCAGAAGAAAGAAAAAAAAAAATACATAAATCACGCTGTTACTCGGCACTTATTTTTCTACCAATCCAGTAGCCCAATGTGTGTAGTATTTACAATCTTAAACTAAGAAAAGAATCGAATCCTGATCATCATCATCATCATCACTCGAACCTACTTCAGGATCAAACTTATAACCTCACATTGGGTTAAGGCAATGTGACCGAAAACGACACAATGAAAGTCCAACACATATTAGGCGAAATACCGCCCTATTTTATAGAGTTGTGGTTTGGTTTGGTTTGGTGTTGTTAATTAACGTCGCACTAGAGCTGCACAGTGGGCTATTGGCGACGGTTCGGGGTCAATCTCGAAGGAAAGACCCGGGAACACATTCATACATGCACCTCGTTATGTTAGACGTCGGGACTTTACCCCGATCAGATTTATCGTGCATCAGTCCCGTATACACGCCAGTATAATTTGTTGGATATTCTGGACGACTTTCTAGTATTTTTGTAACGAAGCTGGCAACCCTCCGATCGCAAGATCTATAGAGTTGTGAAACTGAATGTTAAATGAGCAGGGGTTTATATTTATTGACATTTTGACGTTAAAACTAAATTAATATTTAAATAAACTTCAACACTGCTCATGATAAGTTTTTAAAAATTTAAACTTCAGAATATTTTAGGCGTCAGTGCTTTTTCATTCTGTTTGGCGTTATGAAACTTCCGAGTTGGTAGTTCGTTTTCAGTTCCACATGGTGAAAACTGTTGCAAAGTTGGCGACAAATACATTGCACCTATTTTCGTAGGTTTTGAACCCGTATAAATGCATTATATCAAAATGAATTTTTTGTTGACCCATTAGTATTGCGATTCCTTTGTAGTGTATGTGTTCTTACAATTATAGAAAAAGTAATTAGTAGCCAACGAAAAAGATCAATAACAAGCTTTCCATGTCACATTTACACTCCGATGTTTTTCTTTATTTCAAGGTTTTTATGCACTTTGGCGACTAATTTTATATCTAACGAGACCAAATTTATGTCAATCGTGAGTTATAGTGTTGGAATGGTGAACCTCAAAAGTATAACATTGTGTTTCTACCCTGATACCCCACGTAGCCTAATATAAAAGACGCTTCACGTTAGAATTTTTTTAGAAATGCTGCCAATGTATTTATAAGAAGCTACATTTGAAGACGTTGCTGTAAAACGGTCTTTCCCTTGAATCTCCTCATCATGCAAGGAAACAACCGGTAGGGTTGTTAGAAGATACTTTGGAAGAAACAAATGTTCTGTTGATGAAAAAAAAGAGCATGGTTTGAAATGGAAAAAATGGATTTGTAGAAGTTATCCCTTGATTTTAACTCGTAAAATTCAACTGAGACAAGAAAAACATTTCCCAATCACAAAACCTTTTAGCAGCAGATTGTTTGGACTCGTCACAAGAAATCGTTATGTCATATTTACATAGTAAATGTCTAGGCGTTCTGTAGAATACCCGATTTTATACTTTTTACCTATAATATCTTCAAAACAGAAATTGTTTCTTTCAGTATTAGACAGTCACAAAAATCTATGTGTAATTCATACGAATACATATTGTACAAATTAATTCAGAGTTTCTCAACTGAAATTGATAGAAGTTGTTGCATTTGCTGTTTCTGATGCCATTGCACAGTTAATGACTTTCTGGTTTTAATTAAATGAATACTTTTCCGCATTTATTCAGAAATACTGTCCTCAAATTCATGGAATTTTATTTTTCTATTAAGTTAATGAAGGAATTTTTTTTGGATAACAATTTTAATGTAAATTCTTATGTATTTTTGAGAACAAAATGTTCATTTGGAAAAAAGAAAGAATAAGAATAGTTGTATAAATTGGAGTGTGTAACAAAGTAGATTTCCGATATAACGAAACCAATATGCAACACGAGTGATCGTTATAACAAAAAAGGCGTTATAACGAGTAGAAAACGAGGTGCATAAAAAACTAACCAACCTGTTGGGTGACTATAAATGGCGGTCATTGTAACAAAGGGGTCGTTATACCGAGGAGTCATTGTAAGGGGGATTTAGTGAATGCGTATCTGTTAACATAGTACGTTAATTATATATTTCGTTATGACAATCTAAACCGATTTACAAAAAAAAGGTTCGACTATTTCCAAAAATCGTTTGAATCGTGTCACTATTTACTTAATTTAATAAGATAATTAAAATAAACATATCAATGTACTATTATTTAATACTTTTCTATTTGTACTATTTTTTAAATTCTGACGAGTTAAAATAAAGTAATGTAAACCATTGCGGATATGTTTACTATATGGAAATGAGCAATTAGAAAGATTTAAATTTTTTTTTTTAATTCAATTGATGATTGAAAAAATTGATTTAATAACTTTGGTAAATCGTTTTTGGTAAATTAGTAAATAATACTTAATTTGAATTATCAGTGTACTGTCAAGTGTTTTTAGTGGCATTATATAAATGTCAATTTTCAAGACAGTATTACATTTCGAAGGGGGTGAAAATGAAGCTACATGATTTGACACTACAACAACAGTGCGAGGGGAGTTTAAGAGTGCAAGTAACCAATGAGTGAGGGTCTCTCAGACTGTGACCCCCCCCCCCCCCCCCAAAGTGAGGCACAGCGTTGCCCGAGGAACACCACGTGGAGGTGAACCACTCGTCGTTCCTCAAGGGCTATCCTATTTTCTTCATTATGTATTAGTTATTTGTCTAAAATCTTCGCAAAGAGGACAGCCCCCCGAAGAGGAGCGAGTGATGATGTCCGGGGAGGGGGGGGGGGGATGTCCTCTTATCGAAGGTTCCCAAACCTCGCCAATGGACTAATGTGTAGCTCTAACTCAACCAATTTTTTTTTTTAATTGGTGAGAACGAAAGATAGGAAGAAATATAAGAATATATTTTCAAATATGACGTTGACATACTAAAATTTGGTAAAATTAATAAATGTTTTTGAAAATTTAAACTAGCCTTTAAGTGTATAATGTTGAAGATTAATAAATTCTCCATAATGCCTTATTACAGGAAAAACGGGAAAACACAAATGAAGAGGTCTGGCTCAAAACCATCTTTCATATGAAAATGTTTCTTTTAATAAACTTTAAAATTATTTTTATAGCCAATGTGAGAATTTTTGTTTACTCCTTATCTTAGTATGTCCAAATAACCATTTTAATGGTTAATTTTTTATATTTGTTTGAGTTTTTATTTAGTTATTTGCTATTTTTGTTTGATTAAAGTAGGTTAGGCACGAAGATAACAGGATAAAGTTGGTTTTTCACCAATGAAAACTCAGGACTATATATCACTGTACCCCTTTTTGAAGTTTGCGTAAAAGATTGACGTTACGTCAAAAATACCCATATAATTATCTTTTGGTCATAGCTCTATATTCTTAGTTTTAGCAAAAAATTAGGCTTTTACGACTATACTTCAAAATTAAAATGCGAATCGGGTTGTTGAAATCGGATCCATAAGGCGACTATCAATCACTAACAGATGTGGGAACGAAGATTACAAAGTACCCTCCAAACAGGTGTCAATATCCAACCTACGAAATCCGAGAAGCTCACTTTCAGTGAAGTTTCCCTCCCCAGTAGAATTAGTGGGTAAATTTACCTGAGTAGATGATGCTTGGGGTTCGACCAAACTCTCCGCCTCCTTCTACTGAGAGAAGATATTTGTCCAGCTTCGTTCATTTCAATTAGGTGGTGGATTGGGGTCAGATGATCTTAAAGGCCCCCACAATCCAAATCTGTGTAGGCTGCCTCATCTGCTTTGATAACTTCTGCAGACTCCAACTCAACCCCAAATATCCATCGAATAGAATGTGGTTCCACATATCTAAGTAGAACAAGCCATTCCAACGACTTCAGATTCGGGTTATAGCGATTCATCCGCTTCAGCAAATCGAGTCTCCTTTTTGAAGACAGCCTTTAAAACAAAGGATACCTTTACCGGTTTTGGTAATTCACTCTTAAAAAGTCACTCCTTGGATCGTATGCTTACTCTCGTGGAAGGATTGATTAACCCAATCCGCGGTTTCAGCATCGTCGCATAGGATGACGAGAGCCCCCGAGTTCATGACAGAGCCTTGTATCCTAGGAAGGTGTTCCCCTTCAGTGATTCGGTCGATTTTTTTTTAAGTATTGTTACCTGAATTAAATCAAACTCCTTTTTGGACCTCAATCTTTTGCCAGTGTAGTGTGGGAGGTGAATCTCGCCATTGTAAAGGACGCTTTCCCTACAGAGAAAATCACCAATGTTAGAGCGGTGTCTTTTTTGAGTGGTCATGAGTTTAGGAGATGGTGTGTTACCAGCCGGCAGAAGTCGTTTGGTTCCTATACCAAACTTCCCCTCAATGACCGCCTTAGTCGTTTTTCGCCTTCTATTGCGCTTTTACGACTTCAATTTCCCATGGGTTCTTCGCTAACGCTCAAAACTCCACTTCCACCGGTAATATGAGAAAGGTTTTTCTTCTGTTGTGGACACGTAACCATGAGGAATGTCGTCAAATCAGGGACCTTTTCGAGGATGAGCCAGATTCTTGAATCGGGGTTTTCCTTGATGCATTTTTAGTGGTTATACCTTGGAATTTCATGTTTCTAGGAGAAAGGAGGAATTTCACCCCAATTTTCAGAGATCCAGCACCTTACTCCAGCGTCAGAAGTCATGACCTCGAAAGAGTCCCTCGAGCTCCTGTACTATCTGGCGGCCTGAGACGAAAAATCTGCGCCCAAGGATTCTCAGGGTTTAAAATTCTCCTCAGTGACTGTTTTTTCTCAAGGTTGAGCAATCAGTTAAGTCGCTAGACCGAACTTCCTCCCACTCTTTCAAGATATGTCATGGACTTTGTGACATTCTGCTCACTTTTGTAACCGGGTTTGAGACCGGCTTAGGCGGAGTTGGGGATCGGGTAGAGTCGCATGATTTCAGAACTTTAATTTCGCCGCCAAACAGTTTTTGCTAAGGCAGCTGAATCCGTGGCTTGTAGTTATAGCGACGGCTTAATGCAGAAGCCACATATTTATTAATAGTTTCTTATAAGTAATTACGAAACAGCGAATTGTCAAATTAGAGTAATAACTAATTACAAAATAGAGATTGAAAATCTAGCGAAATTACGATTCGGATTGGTACATGCGAGTAAAACAAATTATGCAAGTATTGGGTAGTGTTACAAATTTGATCTGAAACCAATCATTTGGCTACATTAGTTTTGGTGCCATGGCAGATTATTTTAAACTAGTGGATACTTGAAACTAAATTAACTCGGTGCATTCGGAGCCTGAAAGCCGTGAAGTGAGATCGTTCGTCGATCAGCTCTTATTTCTGAATGATGTCTACAATTGGTGAAATGTTACGAAGCTCGCTGATTGCTAAAGTTTAATCAGTACAAGAGCAGATTTTTCTAAGGAAACTTCCGATAATGATTAAATTGTCATTAATTTTGTCAACAGTCGCTAAATTGTGGTTCACTATCGAATATTTTCGTACACTGTTCAATACCTTCGGGTAGTTACTGATTTTACCACTAGTCGAACCTCGTGCTGTTTTTGGAACACACATGCAGCAGCTTCTGGTTTTTCCTCAACCAGGTAATTTCCGATGTCAGTTCAGCTCTAGGGCGCGTTCTGAGTTGCCTAAGTTGACTGGCATCAGCTGTGCATTACTTACGAGTTACCATGGCTTCTTTCTATTATCTGAATCCCTTATCTGAATAAACTTAATGATCGACACTGATAATACCTCCACTGTGGAGATGGAAGTCACGTCATTGGCAGGAAGTAATACTTCCATAAATATTGAGAATACGATTCTTTTTCGAACTGGACCAAATCTATGGTGTCAAAAAATGCCGATGCACGACCATCGAAGTGACCAAGTTCAATCGCTCCTTTTGAGTTAAAGCATTGGTTAACTAACAGGGCTTTGGTAATAGTAGCGATACATGTTTCATCAGAACTATATTTGTGAAGTGTGGAGACACCACTCTTTCCTCCAGTGATTGCACTAAAAGGCACGAGTTACCGACCCATTACGGAAACATTGGTGGGCACCCAATACAGCCTCATATCGTAAATCACATGTCCAACAAGTTGCCAAAGAAAAAGCACCGGGACAATCTTAGTCTAATTAAAACGGTCCTCCTAAATACCAACATCAGAACTCTAATGTTAAAGTGGAGAAACCTAACCTCTCCCGATATCGTGGACGTAATAACTTCAGCTACGCTAATGCAGTCAGCCGGTCTTCTGACGTTAGCGAGCCCCCTCACTCAAACCTTTCTGCTGATACTTCAGCTACCCATCCCCCAAATGCTGTCAACACAGCCAATCTTGCTCCAATTCCTGACAATCCTGTAAAACAAGCAACTCTGGTTTTGCTTAACTCAATGATGACCATGCTTCAAGGCCTTACAGGTCAGATAGTTTGGCGATCCCTTCTGTAAGGGCACCTCAGCCAGCCCTCAAACCAACTGTGAATGTACACCCAGCTTCACTTGTCTGCTTCTGGAATGCCAATGGCCTGTCAAAATAAATTGACGAGCCGAGAGAATGTCCTGCTAACTTAATGATATTACCCTTGTACAGGAAACTAACTTAAGTAAAAATACCAGGGTCAGCATTCCCAACTTCATCTGTCACACGGATGACCGAGTGGTCACTACACTTTGACTACCTACAAACACAAAACTGCATTATTCATTAGTATTCCTTCTCCACCACTGCACAAACATTGAATCCGCAATTATCACCACATACCCTCCTGGATTTGCTCAATTTTCTATTGTATCCATCCATCCATATTCGAAATAGCCCCACAGCAGCTTATTACAACGACCTGGAAATCCTCCAGCGATTACAATACAACTCTAAACGCCTCCGATTGTACCACTGCTACTGCTACTGGATATACATTGACATTTCTGGGTCTGAAATTGCAACTTCTTCCACTCCTATCAGATTTGACCATAGCTCTTACTCTACAATCGATCTTGCTCCAATCAGAGATGTCCTCTATCCTTTTACAATAAACTTTCTCTGAATTAAGGTCCTATCACAATCCGATCACCCAATTCAGTTAATATTCTGGCTCCCAAACCCTAACTTCTGCTGAAGTCAACTTAACGACGCTGTTAACAAATTAACTGCCCCCCCCCTCTCTCTCTCTAATTTAAAGACTCACAAATCATCCACAATACATCCACAAAACATACCGGTATAAATGACATCTACACTTTCATCAAAAACTTGATCAATGACAAAAACAGAGCCCGCTGCCATTGGCAAAGATTTCGTGATCATAGGGATCGCGCCGTTTCGAATCACTTTCAGGCCCAAATCAAAATTATGGTTGGCGGCCTCATCCATGATAATTGGAACAATTAACCGAGTTTCCTAAACATCGAAGATGGTTTCATTTTCCGTGCTTCTGAAAACCTTAACAGGTTGGATGGAATCATTGTCTTTAACAACTCCGGCACCATGGCTCTCATAGATACCGCTAAAGTCGAATCAATGGCAAACACCTATGAATGGCAATTTAAGGAAAACCAGTGACAGACCAAATTTTAATAGCTTTGTCACCACTACTGTTCATAACTACCTCTCCTATCCTCCCACATGCATCAGTTAACCCATTCAATCCGATGACATAAAGGGTTACATTAGGAAGTTTACATTCTCTTGCTTGGAGCCTTTCTTATTTTATCACAAGATTATCAAAAACCTGCCCGCAAAGTAAATTATCCACATTGTTTTTCTCGTAAACTCAATCTTGAAACTAAATATCTTGTTTCGATGCTTTCGATGCTGTGGTCATTGTACCGTCCCTAAACCATGGAATAACCCCCTCCCCATGACCCATCTTCTTATCGGTCTACCCCCTCCTCACTATATTCAGCAAAATACAGAAACTATTTTTCGAAACAAACTACTTAAATTCCTGAAAGACAACAGCCTGCTAACCCCGCAGCAATTTGGATTCATGCAACAGCTCTCATCACCTTCTCAGAGTCACAAATCAAATTGCAGAGGGATTTATATAACAAACGCATCACAACTGTGCTTTTTCTGGACGTTGCCAAAGCGTTCGTCAGGATTTTTAGCATCATTTACAAACTGATCCAACTCCAAACTCTTAAGCACCTCATTCACTCATTCCTCACAAACCTCTCCAAATCGAAAATGCTTTTCTTCTTCCAGGAGCATATTTGCAGGGACACCCCAGGGCTTTGTCCTAGTGCCCCTCCTTTTCGACATCCATGTCAATAACATACCTCGTTATCAAAATACCAGTCTAGATAAAAGCTTAGCCCTTCTATTCACACGTTTGCTACCATAAATACTGCTGATTAAACAGGATGATTATGAATTGCAACAATGGAGTAGCTGTGGCCATTTCTCTGGTTTGACAAAATCGTTGTTCGAGATCAAACTTCTATTGGCCGTCGATGACCACTGCCCTCAAAGTAATAGAAAACTTAAGCATTCTTGAGCGCAAATTGTATGAACATAGCTGCAGTGATAAATAGGAAGTGTAAAAGGTCAAAAAATGCATGGGGAACTTACTCAAGCCCCTTGTTAAAACTTATTACTTTTAGCAATATAATAGAAGAACGTGACCATTTTACACTGATTATTAATGTGACACTCAACGGCTGTGTCAGCCTTATTTGCAAACATTTTACGAGAAAATAATTGAAATGGAACACATCCTTCATGTAGTTTTTTTTCAGCTATTTCTCCAACTGACCATATAATTTTGTCCAGGACGGTATCGCTCAAAGCCTATCATCCGAACGTAATGACATTTGGCCGTGTTCAATCAAACTCTTGCCTTCATTAATTGTCCAGTAGAGGGATAGACATCCAATAAAAATACGATATACCTGGGATACCTGCAAAAAATTCATGTTAAGGATTTACTAAGAATTTAACCTTCTATAAGACTTTTTTTAAATATATATAATTATTAATCCTTTGCACTCCGTTGTTTCTGCTGCGGCGACATCTAGAAACAAATTTTCATTTTTATACATGTAGGGAGATATTTCTGTGGTTTCTGCCACTAAACGGGGCACAAGCGCTTTTTTTTTGGTAACTTACGAGCGAACCGAAGACAACAGCCGACAACTAATTCTCCGGCCTTAGCTGTAATGATAAAGCGGGATCTTCGATATTTCAAGCTCGCACCATTGTGAACACTCCTGGAGTAGCTGGTAGGTCATAAGAAAAATGACTTGCTGAAAAGTCATTAAAAATTCCCCTAGTGCAAAGGGATAATATTCAACTATCAATAAGAACTCCATAAAATACTTTTCTGAAAACAAACAAGACAGTTTAATAAATTAAAGAATTTAAAAATGTTAAATGGTCAGTGATTCCCAGTTATTAGAAACATAAATGCGGCAATACAGGTTTATAAATTTCAATTCGGAGCCTTAACGTTTTAATGAAGCAAAATGATTAGCAATAAAAACAGTATTTCAATTAAATGCATCTGCAAATAGTATTAGAATAGTCATAAGTACTTATTGTCAAACATTATATAAATTCCATTAATTTTTTGAAAAAATAATTAAATCATTAGCTTAAATAAAACTATAAATTAATTGTTAGCGATCAGAAGTGGCTAATTTTTTGTAATTTATTAGTAGATTTTAAGTCATGTAATTGTTCAAAAATTACACTATAGAACACTAATTGTTAGATTAATCATTAAGATAAAAACTCGTCTTATAGAGCATTGCGTTAAGAATATTAAAATACAAATGCAACGTTAAAATACGCAATAAAAGTCCGTAATAATCCGGACATGTTTCGGGAGATACATCACCCTTCATCAGCGGAAAATGTAAAGTCTGTGTGTAATGAAATATAAATAAACCCAAAGAAATCTAAAATGTTGCCAAAGACTTTATGTTGTAAAATGTTGAAATAAGATCACGTTCACACAACTTAAAGACCCTATTGACGATCTTAATAACTGGGGCATATACAGTATTTCATGTCAATGTGGCATGTCATATATTGGTCAAACAAGGAGAGCATTAAGATTTCGTATCAAGGAGCACCAAGCACATACTGTTAAACAAGAAATAAAGAAGTCCTCCATTGCCAAGCACTCTTGGGAACATGGTCATATATTTAATTTTTCTAACTCACATTTAATTTGCAAACCTAAATCTCCATTTGAACTTGACTTCCTGGAGGCGTTTCATATTTTTAGTAATATTGATTCGGTTGTCAATGAAACGTTTGCGGTCCCAATGTTTCCCGCTTGTTGGCACACAATAGTTAACTCCAACCGTTTGTAATAGTTTTTAGTTAGTCTTTGGCAACATTTTAGATTTCTTTGGGTTTATTTATATTTCATTACACACAGACTTTACATTTTCCGCTGATGAAGGGTGATGTATCTCCCGAAACATGTCCGGATTATTACGGACTTTTATTGCGTATTTTAACGTTGCATTTGTATTTTAATAGATTAATCATTGCTTACGGCTCGAAGTTTTCGTGTTGGTCAATTAGGCTTTCAAAGATGACACACGGCGCCACCATCATTTAACAGCTAAAACTATTAGTACTTTATCGTTAGTTTCCCATAAATACAATATTAGAAATAAAAATCTGATGACTGAAAAATGCTGGTCTTCATCTGCATTATTCACGATGGTTCTTTTAAACAAAAACGCTTCAAGCCAAACTCACAATTGTACAAATGTACCAACGTGTTTAGAATTTTCAAACTGCAACCGAAATATTTGCAATAACAAAGATAAGAATCTTTAAACACGTTATATGTAAAATTAAATGTTAAATCACGAAAAAGACTATTTGCAGTTAGGAAATTAAATACATTACCATACACGGTAACTATATACAATTAATAAAATAGCATTTTAAACATAAAACTAGCACATATAAAAATAAAAATCTGTAGTCTGAAAGTATCAACAGGTGAAAAAGTCACCAATACTCAATGAAACATTTAATACGCTTTAATACATACTTTAATAATACAGCAGAATATAGCAAAATGAAACAGAATATAGGAAAATTTACCAATATAAATTTAAATGCAATGCTGAATTTTTTTTAATTACATTGCGAATGTACAATGACAATTCTAATGTATTAGCATTAAACATACGTTAAAAATCCATAATTATTTAAATACTATTATTTCTTATAATATTTATATTTTCCTATAGTTAATTGCTTAAAATTATGAGAGAAAAATAAGATATTAGAAAATATTTAAATTCACGTTATTAATGTTATTATTTATAAATTAACTAGCATGCCCGTGCGATACTTAACTCATGAAACAGATGAACCTTTTAACTCCCGGTTTAGGGCGTGCGACATGCCTTAGGGGCTGTGGGGATCAGCCACCGGGTGGGTCAGCAGTTGGCGTATAGCTGAATGCTTTGGGCGCGGGCACCCTTGGGGAACAATGTCCGAGGTACTCCTCGAGAGCTCGGACCACTCACTCCCAATCCTAAGGTGTTACATGACCCGTGCTACCCGTATTGAAGAGATGAATGATGCTGGGGTGCAGCATCTTTTACGGAACCGTTGAGATCGATCACTCCGCGTATTCAGCTTTGTACTGCAGGGGCGGAGTTGTTGGTTGGTTGGTTGGCCACACTACAGTAGGACTCCATTTCAGAAGGATGAATTATTTGGTAATGGATAAATTTATGAATGCCACAGTAGGTAGAAAATAAATAATATTTAATGTTGCAAGTTTAACAATTAAAAATTTACATTTAAAGGTTAAATGGATGATATTGTATTTACATGACGAGTACGCAGAAGAGCGTGCTATTACTATGGCAGTTTGGCTGGGAATGTCTCTGTTCAGTCAGTGTTGTTCGAAAGCAGCCACTAGTAAACATGATTCAGGACAACATTACTAAATGTCCTATTTTTAGTAAATCTCTGAATATTCTTTTTCCATCTAGGAATAATTGGGATAATAACAGTTCTGGATGAGAATAGTCTCATTTTTTATACGGATGGCTCAACTCTGGGGCTGATGTCTATGGCCAAATATCGATAGTTCCATTCCACTTGGGGAATTCTGTAACGTTTTTCAGGCTGAAATTATCGCAATTTTGGTCAGTACACAAGATACAATCAATAGGGATACAAGTAATAATCGTATTACAATATGCTTCGATAGTCAAGCTGCACTAAAATCTTTGTAAAGGAGTTGTTAATTTTAACCTTGTTGAGTGTAAGTATGCTCTGAATAAACTAATTTCGAAATGCAACATGGTTAGTCTGGTGTGGATGCCTGGTCATCGGGGCGTGGAGGGCAATGAGATGGTTGATGGTCTCGGTTCCTCGAAAAGGCCAGTGGGACCTCAGCAGTTTGTTCCCATTTCATGCTCTGGGATTAGGTGCTCACTCCGAACGAGCCTATTTAAGGAGACGGATAAAGAATGGACTTGCTCTGCAGGTGTGAGGCAAACCAAACACTTCGTTAAGAGATTCTCTAGCAAATTACAGAAGTTTATACTTCGGCTGGATAGCAAGTCCTTTAGGATAAGGATTGGGCTACTAACGGGCCACACTATTAATAAGCACATGAAAACCATGGGATTTGTTGACGATGATAAGTGTAGGGGCTGCAAGAGCTCACTTGAATCAGTTGAGAACGTCTTCGTCCAGTGCGACACTTGCATGAGCTTAAGATCGAAGTTCTGCGAGGCCATAAGCTTTGAGTCTGGGCTTTTGTATTGTTCAACTATCTGACTGTTTGGCTTTTTGCAAGGCCACTGGTCTGTTTGAGATGTCCTATGTTTTTTTTTTCTTTTAAGGAGAGGCACAATGGGACGCTTTTGGCCTAAGTGCATCATCTAACCATTTAACTGCGATTTTTTAAAATTCTTTTATACCAACCACTGCAGTAAAGAACCCGTTAAGACATATACAAGTATCTATTTAAAATACAAATTGGAATTACTCCTGTCGGGACTCGAACAAGCGATCTAATTGTTCCGAAGTAACAAGCTATACCGGCTAAGGATGAATAGTACTTTAATATAAATTTTTAGTCTTTTATATGCAGAGGAAGTCTTAAAAATTTTCTTAGCAAATTATGAAATATAAAAACAAATTGTAATTATTCACTAAATTAGTAAGAAAATACTTTTAAAACATTCAAAATAAGTTAGATCTTTTAAAGAAAGAGTCAAACATAAATTGTTTAAGCTTGAAGAATATTTTTAAAGGTTTTATATTAAAGTGTACATTTAATAGGTAATTAAAATTTCAAAACGAATATGTGAAATAAATTAAAAATTTATAAAAATAAAAATTCAATGCAATTTTAGGTATATTCGTAAAACAATTCGATTGTATTAAATTAAAAAAACAAAGTCACATTTTGAAGTACGATTGCTTCCATAAAAAAAGAACTGAAGACATCGAATATAATTTCTTTTTAATGATAAAAATCTATAAAAAGGCGCATTTCGAATTGAATTTGAACTTGCTTTAAAGATTATATTCTAATGTACACTAGACTTGTGCATAACTGAAAAACAATATATTAATAATCAAGTTATTACATCCAAGATTAAATTAGGTTTAAAAATATAGCTTTAAAATTATTTGGCAGTTTTGAAGGCGATCGACTTTTATAAAATAATTCATACAAGTTTACTAAGCAAAATTGCAAAAAACAAATTGTCTATTTCCATTGAAATAAGCATATAAAAACAAATATAGTTTAATTATATTTAATTTTAAATGTTTAAAATAATACATTTGTTAAAAATGCTATATTTATACGATACCTTAAGTATATACATTTGACATAAAAGCAAAATTTGACAATTTTTAAAATATTGCATGTCTAAACAATTTAGAAAAGAAAAAATTAAAAAATTCAACTAAAACGTCAATGCTTCACACTGAACCTGGTTTTCAAATTGACGTGAAAAACAATTAAACTGGCTTATATGGTCGCCCTTGGCGACTTTTTCAAAATGTCGCCAAGTCGAAATGACAACAAACCCCGGGGTTTCCCGAAGTGGATCGCTATTCAAAATTAAGCTAAAATGAAAGGTTTCAAAATGGAAAATTACATAAAATTCGATGTTTTTTAAGATTGCGCACATGCGCAAAACGAAAATTCACGTTTTTTTTTTTAAACACGTGGCTGTTATAAAAGACGTGTTTGTATGATAAGAAATAGCATAAACAAATTATTTAATAACAAATTATTTTTTAAATATTTAATTAATATTTCAAACATTTTTATAAGATTTTAATAGAATTTTTAGTGATCGAACAGAAAACACGTGGTGCGGCGTATGCTAAGAAATAGCATAAAACATTCAATTAATTAAATTTTTTAAACATTTTACACCATTTAAATGAAAAGACAGCTTTGAAAGTGGTTTTTGATATGATTATAAATTTTTTTAACATACCTTTGGATGCTCCATCTCGCACGAACCCAAGCGCCGCCCAGCCCAACCACACCCTATTCCTGCAATATTTTTCTCTCCACATCCTTGGTTTTTGGAGGATATAATGCAATGACGGCGTCCAAGAAGTGGAGAAATTTATTTTTGCACCCCATAGCTTTAGCCCTTTTGCGCCACATATATTCTGCTAAATAGCTATGGAGTGCATCTTTAACAATGTGGCTGGGCAGATCTCTTTTAACAGCACTCCAAGTCCTTTCTATTTTATTGGTGTGGGCTCCAGTCACCGGATCCTTGAAGTGCTGACTGTGGTTGACCTTGATGTGACCAAATACTTCACCTTCAAGGCAGTCATAAGACTTCCAACAGTCAGACACAACAGTGGTACCCTCTAACACGTATTCTTTTAAAACTTTCAACAAACATTCTTTCGACCTTTTAGACACCACTTCCATGAAACATTTACCCGTCTTTCGCTCAATACCCCCAAACACCCACTCACCCTCCACCAATTTACCCCGATTATACTTACGCTTACCAAATTTACTCTCATCAATTTCCACAATCACACCTGTACCACCAATCATTTCACTTGCATTCATTAAAACATCCATACAAACTTCTCTACAAAAACTCTTCCAGTCACACACAGCATGGTCAAGCAAGCACAATTCACGCATCATACATTCACTCCTCATCTTATATGCCCACATACGCGTAGCAAGCAAAACTTTTTTAAAAACAAGCTTACTCTCGCTAAACCATGAACCCTTTCGTACACTCCTTTTGCAATCATGCACACAATCTTTCGCTTTAGATGCACACCTCCATTCATGACCATCACTTACTTCAGTCCTTTTTTTCAATTTCATACATTTACCACATTTAGGACATTCATATCTATTAGCAATCATACCAGCATCCATACACCATTCAAACAACACGCGCTCCCCATTTCTACTTTCACACAATTCCATCTTAAATAAAAACTCCAAATTCACAATATTATCATACATATCACAAGTCACACCATCTCTCATACTTAATATTTTATTCACCTCAGACACACACACATGCTTACTATCAGCCATAATCCCACACCTCAAATAGAAAGGAACGCAGAAAAAAGAAAAGGTATGGCATTCAAATGATCATTCCCTCAATTTATGGTAACCATAGGTCGAGATCGAAAAACTCGCCAAATTCAGGGAGACCGTCTGAAAAAGACTGCATGGCCATCATATTTGGCGAAAAGCGCCAAAAAACCTGATTTGGCGGGGGAAAAACGAGTTTGGCGAGAAAAATCGGAAATTCTAACCAACAGGGTTGCCATATCAGACCACCGGCGCAGGGTTGTCAGATTTGCGAGAAATCAGGGCGACCAGGTAAAGCAGTTTAACCAGAAAAACATACTTAAAAATAAAAGCTTCAGTAGTATATTATTAAATTTTAGAAGTTTGACAATTTTAAAATTTTGAAGATTTTACATCAAGTTGTTTTGTTGAGCCAACAAATTTCATGTTTATTCATTAAGAAATTGGAGGGATATGTTATGACTGTTCCACAACGCTGTTTTCAGATGTATCGCAATTAACAAAGAAATACTGATTAAATAAGACAATTTGAAGCCAAACTTTCCATTGTACAACACATAACATTTAAATAGAAAATAAAATATACTATAGTTTATTGTAAAAATTTCGCCGGGGAATAAAAAAGCTTTTAGATTCGACACCTAAAAAGTAGATTATCTTTAATCGTAACTTATATAAAAAATATTGCGAGTTTTAACAATCCCTTACACAATTACGGTATTAAGGTAAATCTCTAAAAATTAAATATGAACAAAGTTATATTATGGTATACTATAACTATATACAATAGTTAAAATAGCATTTGAAAAATTTATAACCTAGTTTACTTCAAGGATAAATATACAAAAGTAGTCTAGAAATACCAACATTAAAAATAGTCATTGATTATCCGTTAACATACAATTTGAATGAGAGATTGAATTTAGAATTGTGCTAATTTAAAACTAAAATGTAATTTAAAATAAGTGTAACTAGAATCTGCTCCTACATTTACAGAATAGAAATTCTATCGCATTAATATTATTTTCCTAGTCATTCTTTAACTTTGTACAAAAAATTAAATTTCCCAATAACTTATTTTTAATAAGTCAACGGCCGGTGCCTAAAAGGTGCAAGTCGACTGTTGCCTTTTACGGAGTATTTTGAACGTATCACGCGAATGTGCGTGGCCGGCAGAGAACGTTTTTAAGTAAAGGAGAGTTGCCATGGAACAGAAAATCAACAGGCTGTTATAAACTCTCGAAAAATTTAAGGAAGGAAGTAAACGTAGGAAGTAAAGAATGTTTAAATATTTAAAATATCAACCCATGTACAATACATCACATCCATGGATAATTTTAATAAAATATATATAAATTAATGTCACAAAGAATAAGTTTTAGAATGAATTATATTGAAATTAAAAAGATATTTCCTAAGATTTCAAATGAACATTGGTTTTTAATGTTATAATTTTAAATTTCAAAAATAGATATTGGCAAAATTTAAAATTCAGAACTTTTAAGACGTACTTACTTATTGACGAAACACAGAGGGGTGCAATTACTTTCATAAAAGGAAATATATAAAAAAATAAAAAGGCTTCAATTTAAATCAACTAAATGGAAAAAATTAACAGTCACACACAACAAACAGCACAGTTCGTTTTTAAACCAGATACAAGCCATAACCTAGATTTTGGAATTGAAGTACTAGGCCGCTCCACTTTTTCTAATTAATATTTTTACTTCTTAAAAAGAAAAAAAGAACCTCTACCGATTGTTGCAAAAACCAGACAGCTCCAAGCAATGGCTATACGAGGGAAAAGAGCAGTACTGGTGTCTCATACGGAACGAGAAACTGGTTATGATCAGTCCTGAATTTTATTTTAAAATCAAGAGCCGTCTGGTTCTTCTCTTAGTCTACGTATAACGTATTCAATTCGTTATGTCTAATTAAATTATCACGCAACATTTCTAACATTTGTCTAAGGTTGTTAGAATTCGGATATTTATAGAAAAGGAAAGTGGGGCGTGTGGCGAAACAATATTTTGAAATTTTATACATGAAAAGCAAGCAATCTGATTTTACGGTTGAAACGCGTTTTTAACAAAAGTAAAATTCGATAGGATGTGGGTAACAAGAGGCGTTTTAGATTAGGGACTAGACAACTCTTGTAGGTTTCAGATTTTTCTCAAACGATGCGATTTAAACAGGTGCTTAAAAGTTATATTAACAAATTTAATTAAAACAGTCATTAAACAAAGTTTCCAATTTTTTTACAAAATAGAGCCTAGATCCACCATCAAATACCTTTAAACATAACTTATAAGTACAACTTATTGGGATTGAGTTTTTAAATCACCACATTCAAAGTATAGAATTTAACTAAAAACAGTTTTGCATGTAGTACATTAAATATGCATCAGGTTATCATATGCCATAACTATGTAGAAAAATTAAACTAACATTTTGAAAATCAAATCAGCACAATTTTGCTTAAAGGATAAACACTTATTTTTCTGGAAGTGTCAGCAGTTAAAAGAGTCAGCTTTACTTTAACGCAAATATTAATGACCATTTAACAATACTAATTTAAGCAAAGGATGATAGTTGAGGATTATGTTTATTTATAACTAAATTTATTACGGAAGTAAAGGTAAAAAGTGTTTGTCTTTACAATTACTACGATAGAAGGAAAATTGTAAGCAACCGAGGCAACATTTAAAATTACTAGGAATTATTTCCGTATAATTTACTACTTTTTAAAATAAATTTACGAGTTGCTTTAAAACAGAAAATAGGGTATAAAATATGGGAAACAGAATAAAAAGTTTAAACAAATTTAAAATTTGTAGAATATACATAAATATAAAATATGCAATAAAAAGAGATAAATACGATAATAATGCAATAGAATATTAAAGTAATATAAATACGGAAAATTTTACTTTACTACTTAACTTTACTTAAATTTTTCTAATAAAAATTCTAGACAAATTACAATAAAAATCACTATTAACTTAACGATTTTTTTAAATTTGAAAGATATTTATTTTCAAAAATGTTATAATAAATTGGGAATATAAATTTGTTTAACAATTATTCTATCTATCTAATCATAATACATATAAACACAAAGTTAAATTACCTTTTATTATCTATAATCGTTTCATTGTGCACGTTCCATGGCCATAAAATACAATTGCATCATTGTAAACTGGAACCTTAAAATAAGCTTTATTAACATGAACACAATGGAAGGATGTTTAAGCTTTACTTTTATTCAAGAATATTGCGATCGAGTTTTAAATATTTTAAACTGTGTACAAAAATCGGATAATGTTTCAGAAAAACAGTTAAAATATTAAAAACATTACAATATTATAAATATTAAAAATATATAATTTTAATTAAGTTTTATTTAGTATCTGGTACTAAGCACAAAATTATATTAAACAATTTTATATGTAAATAATTAATATATTCAATAAATGAATATAAATATTTAAATATTCAATAAGTTCACAAGAATAAAATATAATACTCGCAATGTTGCAGTTCAAATTTTAAAATATATACTTTAGAAATCAAGTATAGAGAATTGGAAGATTCCAAAGACATAACATTAAAAATATGTACATTTAAAAGTTACAATTAAAAAAAAAATATTCATATTAGCAAAACGTAGAAATTTATTAGAAATAAAATTTATGGCAATTTGAATATTCTACTCTGTAAGCAAACAAGAAAATTAAATTTACTAGCACAAATTCAGAAATATTTTTGAGAAACAAAACATTCAACTTAAAATCTACTACTTGAAACTTAATTAATATATTTCCAGTTTATATTTTCAGTGTGTCCATCGTTAGAATATACACATAAAAAGAATCTGTCCAATATTAATATTTAAATTATAACATTTCAAATTTACATTTTATTTGGCAATTTAGAAGATAATTAATTTTTACATTGATCTAATATTAGCAAAAGAAAAACTATAGAAATTGGCTAGTTATTTTAAAGTATGGATATATGGACCAGTTGTATGTTTTGAGAAAATTACACGACAAATAAAAATTATCTAATGATTATTTCAAATCTTAAGAAAAATAAGACGCAACTTTTGATAAAATTTATAAATATTTAACGATTTTCAAAATTTTTTCATGAATTGTAAATGCAAGTATGTTATAGTAAAAACTATTTTATCGAAATTCAAGTATATTAAAATCCGTCGCTAAATTATCTTTTATAATTAGAGTTAAATTTTATAGCAAACGTTTCACCTTGTTACATGGAGTTTCATACAACTGCTGACTTGTACCTTCATATACGATTCTAAAACATTAATAACACTTAAATTTAAATGTATAGAAAAAAACATCGTTTAACTTAACATATAGTATAAAGCCCATTGAAATATATTAATTACCCAATATTTATAAATTATGAAAAATCCATTTAAAACATTTAATTAGTTACAAATATACATTTTAAACATTCAGTTGTAATTAAATGTTAAAAATATAAACTTAAAAATTAACTAAAATTTTGAAATTAAACTTCTAAAGGTTTTACGTTAAAATACCACGTATACTTAAAAATTATTAAAATTTCATAAACATTAATATTGCCCTCCCCCCCCCCCCCCCCCCTCTAAAAAAGAAGAGCAATTTATGTGCTCCATTTTACAAATATTAAAGTTATTGAATAATCACAAGTTAAGAAATACTATTACCATTTTAAAAATATCTAATGGGAATCAATTTACATATATTCAATTTTAGCATTAAATCTAACAAAAAGCAGCTTATTTCAAATTATTTATGTTTATCCTACGAGTTAACATGAATGTATTTTTAACGTGAATAACCCATGCAAGGTTGTTCAAGCTTTACTTTTATTCAAGGATATTTCAATTAATTTTTAAATATTTTAAATTGTATTAGTACAAGAATCGGATAATGCTTCTGAAAAATAGTTAAAATATTGAGAACATTACAATATTATAAATATTAAAAATGTATAATTCTAATAAAATTTTATTTAGTATCTGGTACAAACCACAAAATTATATTAAACAATTTTATATGTAAATAACGAATATATTCAATAAATGAAGATAAATATTTAAATATTCAATAAGTTCAAAAGAATAAAACATAGCACTAGGAATGTTGCAGTTCAATATTTAAAATGTGTAATTTAGAAATCAAGTAAAGAGGTTTGGAAGATTCCAAAGACGTAACATTAAAAAAATATGTAACTTTAGGAAATTAGTTAAAATATTTAACATTATAATTAATGTAATTATAAATATCCAACATATAATATATAATCTTTAATTATATTTTATTTTGTATCTAGTTCTAAGCACTTCAAAATTAGTTAAATGAACGGATAACCTTTCTTGCCACTTATAATTTTAGTTTTACGGCTATTCGTAAACCATGTAAATCTTTTGCATATTACTTTTTACTTGTATAAAAATACTGAATATATTTAAATATTGAAATTTTGTTTGACAATTTAAATTTTTTAAAATAATGAAATGTTTGAATATCAATGAACTTAATTCTTCTATACAACTGCAGAAATTAACATTCTTTTTTGATACAAATAATAATGCACTTTTTATAATTTAAAAGTTTGGATTGTTATGAACATTTTCATAAAAGATTAAAATATCTAGAACAAAATCAGATAATGCGAAATACTGAACAGCATATTATAATTATAAATATTAAAAATATAATACATAATTTTTAATTACATTTTATTTAGTATCTGGTACTAAAAGCAAAATTATATTAAATATTTTGTAATAATTTTATATGTACATAATGAATATATTCAATAAATGAATATAAACATTTAAATATTAATAAGTTCAAAAGAAAGCCAAAACACTCACAATACTCGATTTAATTTTTTTAAATATACTTTAGAAATGAAGTATACAGGTTTGGAAGATAAAAGACGCAACATTAAAAAAATATGTACATTTCAAAGTTACCATTTCAAAAATAAATATTCATATTAACAAAACAGAAATTTAATATAAATAAAATTTATAGCAATTTGAATATTCTACTCTGTAGGCAAACAATAAAATAAAATTTACTTACACAAATTCAGAAATAAGATTACTCTTGGGAAATAAAGCATTTAACGTAACAGATCTACATTAAACTTATTTAATAGATTTCCAGTTTATATTTTGAGTGTCCATCGTTAGAATATACACATAAAAAGAATCTTTCCGATATTAATATTTAAATTATAACATTTCAAATTAGGATGCCTTTTATTTAGCAATTTGGAAGATGTTTAATTTTTACATTGATCCAATTTTATCAAAAGAAAAATATAGAAATTGCCTAGTCATTTTAAAGTATGGATAGTAAAGCATGTAAAGTAGTAATGAACCACTTGTATGAATTAAGAAAATTAAACGACAAATACAAATCTAATGATTATTCTCGATAACTTACAAATCTTTAGATAAATTAGACGTAACTTTTGAAAAGTTTATAAATAACGATTTTAAAAAAATGCTTAAAATGCTATGCTCATATGAATTGTAAATGCAAGTATGTTATTGTAAAAACTATTTAATCGAAATATAAGTATATAAAAATCACTCTCTAAATGATCTTTATCATTAGAGTTACCTTTTTTAGCGAACGTTTCACCTTGTTACATAAAGTTGCATACCAATGTTGACTTGTACCTTAATATACGATTCTAAAACAATAACACTTAAGTGATATGTTTTTTTCAATAGATTTAAAGTTAAGTTAACATCTGGTATCACTCCCATTGAAATAGATTACCCAATAAATTATGAAAATTCCACTCTTAAAACATTTAATAAGTTTATTACAAAAGTACATTTTAAACATTCAGTCGTAATTGTTAAAAATATAAATTTCAAAATTATATAATTTTTTTTTAATTAAATCAATTTCTAAAGGTTTAACATTAAAATACTATGCACATTTAAAAATTAAAATTTCATAAACATTAATATTGCCAAAAAAATAGAACAATTTATGTGCTCCATTTTACAAAATTTAAAGTTATTGAATAATCACAAGTTAAGAAATACTATTACCGTTTAAAAATATCTCGTTGGAATTAATCTAAAAAATTAAATCTAACAAATGGCAGCCAATTTCAAATTATTTAAACTTTTTAAAATGTTATTCCCTACGAGTCAACATGAATATATTATTAACATGAATAATCCATTCAAGGATGTTCAAGCTTTACTTTTATTCAAGAAAATTTCAATTAATTTTTAAATATTTTAAATTGTGTTAGTACAAAAATCGGATAATGCTTCAGAAAAATTAAAATATTAAAACATTACAATTAATATTATAAATATTAAAATATATAATTTTAATTAAGTTTAATTTAGTATCTGGTACTAATCACTAAATTATATTAAACAATTTTATATGTAAATAACAAATATATTCAATAAATGAATATAAATATTTAAATATTCAATAAGTTCACAAGATTAAAATATAGCACTCGCAATGTTGCAGTTAAATTTTTAAAACTTTATAAATAAAGTAGAGGTTTGGAAGATTCTAAGGACGTAACATTAAAAAAATATGTAACTTTAGGAAATTAGTTAAAATATTTAACATTATAATTAATGTAATTATAAATATCCAACATATAATATATAATCTTTAATTATATTTTATATAGTATCCAGTTCTAAGCACTTCAAAATTAGTTAAATGAACGGATAAAATCTTTCTTGCCACTTATAATTTTAATTTTATGGCTATTCCTAAACCATGTAAATCTTTTGCATATTGCTTTTTACTTGTATAAAAATACTGAATATATTTAAATATTGAAATTTTTTTTTGACAAATTTAAAATAATGAAATGTTTGAATATTAATGAACTTAATTCTTTAATACAAATGCAGAAATGAACATGCTTTTTTGATAATAATGCGCTTTTTATAATTTAAAATTTTGAGTTGTGATAACCATGTTCATAAAAGATTAAAATATCTAAAACAAAATCAGTTAATACGAAACATTGAACATAATACAATTATTAAAAAATATATAATTTTTAGTAGCATTTTATTTAGTATCTGGTACTAAAAGTAAAATTATATGTAACATTTTAAAATAAATGTATATGTATATAATGAATATATAGTCAATAAATGAATATAAATATTTAAAATTTAATAAGTTCACAAGAAAGACAAAACACTCACAATACTTCATTTAATTTTTTTTAAATATACTTTAGAAATGAAGTATACAGGTTTGGAAGATAATCAAAGCCGTAATATTAAAAAATATGTACATTTAAAAGTTACCATTTTAGAAAAAAAATATTCATATTAATAAAACTTGTAAATTTAGAAAAATAAAATTTACAGCAATTTCAATCTACTATTCTGTAAGCAATCAAGAAAATTAAATTTAGTAACACAAATTGAGAAATAAAATTACTTTTGTGAGAACACATTTAATTTAATGGATCTACTACTAGATTAAACTTCTTTAATATATTTCAAGTTCATATTTTGAGGGTCAATCTTTTTAATATGCATATTTAAAAAGCATCTTTCTGATATTAATATTCAAATTATGACATTTTAGATAAGATGCATTTGATTTGGCAATTTATAAGTTAGTTAGTTCTACATTGTTCTAATTTTAGCAACAAAAAAAATGCCTAGTTATTTTAAGGCATGTATATATGGACCAGTTGTATGGAATGAGAAAATTGCATGACAAATTAAAAAATATCAAATGAATATTCTAGATAACTTAAAAATCTTTAGATAAGACATAACTTTTGATGCAGTTTATAAATATCTAACGATTTTCAAAAATACCATGAATTGTAAATACAAGTATGTTATTGTAAAAATTATTTTATCGAAATATTAAAATATGACGCTAAATTTATCTTTTGCAATTAGAGTTAATAATTTTTATAGCGAATGTTTCACATTGTTATATGGAGTTGCATACTATTGCTAACTTGTAAACCTTAGTATACTTTTCAAAAACATTAATAACAATTAAACAATGTTTTTCGACAAATTTAAATTGAACTGAATTCAACATCTGGTATAAGCCTATTGAAATAGTCGTATTACCAAATATTTATAAATTATGAAAATCCTATTTAAAAATTAAATAAGTTAATTAAAAAATATATTTTAAACATTCGGTTGTTATTATTTGTTAAAATGTAATCATCGAAAATAAACTGTAAAATGTTTTAATTAAATCAATTTCTAAAAATTTAACATTAAAATATTATGCACACTTAAAAACTTTTTAAAATATATCCTACGCGTTCATAATATGAATTTGTATAATTTAAAACATTCAATTAAAATATTAAAACTTTCATTACACAATTAAGATTAAAATGCAGTTTAAATATATTTTTATTTATTAGTTTATAAAATATTTAAGTTTTACAAAATCATTTTTAAGTTTTAGTAAATAATTGTAAAAGTATTAAGTTTCATGTTTTATCGAAATAATTTAATGAAAACGTAAATCAACAAATTTTATATTGTAGTTTGCTTAATTAAATTTCAGTTACACAGCTATCGAGGCTAATATTTAATAAATTTGCTATTTGACTATTTTTTCATTTATTACGAAATACTACTCTATTTTTCATGTCACCATGTCTTAGGGGGAGGGTATGGCGTTAGATATTTTATTTTTCTATGTTACTACTTCTTAAGACATTAAGAAACATGAAAACTAACATAAAGTTATAATATATGATATGTTATTGATTTATTTTCAAATTTCTAAGGGAAATTCTAATTTGAAAAAGTAGCAATTTAAAAACTTTAATTAAATTATAAAAAGGTACATCTCTCTAATAAACTAGTGTGAAAAAAAAACATTTTTTCTTCGGAAATACAAATTAGATCGCGTATTCAATATGTGGAACGTCAAAAAATATAAAAATATTCACAAATATAAATTTTAATTCAATTTACTAGTACAAAAAGTTAAAATAAACATTTAAAAAATATATATATCCATACTAATATGGAAATTATTGCTTCCACAAATTGCATATGCTAGCTCATTTGCATTTCAGAAAGATAATGTTTTTATTCACAGTAGTTAACAAGATTTTTTTTTAATTTTATTATATTTTTATTTAAATTTTAAAACAGCTGCAACTCAACTCTTAAGTAGGTACTTCTTTATAACTTTAAAAATATCAATAATCTAATATTTCTACATAATTTGTTAACTTTTATTTCATAGAAGTAGAAATATAATTTTTAAAAATTCTGTTCAACACTCTACCCTCACACCCCTGTAAACAATCAAAAAACGTTAAATAGAAATTATAATATAAACAATATTTTAACAATTTAATATATTGAATGTCTAAACAGTTTAGCAAAAGTAAAAAAACGAAGCAAACAATTTTAAAAATTGAAATTAAACAACTGAACTTAAAACAAATTAGTTAATACTAGACCAGGATATAAGTTGACACACTCGACAACTATTCAAACTGTTTGGTCTACAAAAAAAAATGACGCACTCGGCCACAATGGAAACTAACCCATGATCAGCCAAACCTGATGGTTGATCAAACTTACGGTCATTACCGGCCCACTTGGCCAGTACCATCCTAACTGTTAGACATCCAATAAACTTAAAAAATAACCGGCCACCTGCGAAACAATTGATGTTAAAGATTTACTGTAAGTATTTAAGTTACCAATCCAGATTTTACAATATTCAAAACAAAACAATTACAAATATTTAAATATGATAAACAGGATAATTTGTTTTCGGAAATTTAAAAAAAGACTAACTGAAATTCAAGATTTTAAAATGGTAAATGGTCAGTGAACACCAGTTATTACCAATTCAAATGGTCTAAATACATTTTAAAAATGTTATGAATTTAAAAGGCTAAACATTTTGATCCAGCAAAATGTTGACAATAAAAACTTCTTTATTTACAGACTGCTTGATCGTTTCGACACCAAGCAAAAGTTTATAAAAACTGAAGTTAAAAGTACTATTCAAATGACTAGGGGGAAAAAAGGACTAGGAAAAATGACGATGACTAAAAACTCTGAAGATTTAAAAATGACTAAAATAGATTTGATGACTAAAAATAAGTTCTAAACATTAAAAAAAGCTAAAACCTCTGACTAAAAATACTAAAACTTCGATGACTAAAAATATTACTAAAACATCGATGACTAAAAATATTACTAAAACATCGATGACTAGAATACATGAAAATTCAAATGCAACTAATATTATAGCCTGTTGTGACAACGTGTATCGTCCGACAGAGTGGCAAGCACAGACCTTATTGATAATGTAGTTCTAAGCATTAAAACGTATTAGAGAGTCGAGATTTGGCATTCCTCCTCGTACACAGTATATCCAACAGAATTATTTGATTAGTTCCGACGAATGCATGACCTCGCAAGCGTTTTAAAATTTATACTTAAAAATTAGAAACCTATAGAGCTGTTGATAAATTTTTCCATCTAGGTAAATGCTCGTTTTCGGTATGATGCAATTTCCCCTTTTACTCAAAATGTTTGCCAAATGGAATCAAAGCTTCTTCTGAAAGAAGCGTTTTGGAATCGGCACGGTGTCAGTTGGCATCGCAAAGTCTAAAATCAGTTCAAATTGGTCATTAACGAGAAATTTATTTGTTATGCAGAAAACGAAAATTTTCAACTAAATGCACAAAAACTATTTACCATTAAGTTGTTTAATTAGGCTAGTTTGTTGAATACTTAAAATATAGTAATATTTAGTTTTAAATTTCGTCGATAAATTTAACTGTTACAGATACAATTAGTTGAAAATGTTCACTTACTATACAAATATTAAATCTTCCAGTTTATGAACATTTGGATTTTATACTTTCCGAAACCAACAAACGCATGCATATTCCCAAAAGCTTCATTCGAAAAAAGCTCCGAGCCCACATGAATAAAAATGTTCAGTGAAAGATAAAAACACATCATAAAATAAACCAGCATTTAACTTAATGAGAAATTTATGAATAGCCCTATAGCTTGCAAGGAGTTTCTAAATATTAGGAATCCATTTTAAAGCGTTTGCGATGTCACGTTCTTCAAAATATCAAATATAAAGACCCTGGGTCATCGTGTGAATCTGTTTACCCTCCCACCCTCCCAGTTGTAAATCAGTTCACCACGAGTCTTAAAATAAGTCATGTTCGATGGGTATAAACTTGCAGGATTGGCAACTTTGATATATTTAACACTTAAAATTGTTGAATGGGCATTGTAGTATTGAAATGTGTTGCACGTTGTTAGCAGCACTGCAGTAATAAGGCGAATTTCTTCATACTTTTGAAATTGGTATCAAGGCTTCCTTGAATTAATAAAGAAGTAAAAAAGACGTTTTAACAAGTTCACAATTTAGAAGATGTTTTTAAACATTTTATTTCTCGATTATAAATAATGGACCCCAGAAGTTGCCAAGCACTGTCCGCTAATTTACAATTCATTGAATTTGCTCAATAAATTTTATTTAGAAATGAAACGGCGTTTATAAATACTTGGGGTGTTAACTTTTAGTACCCGAGTTTGATTATTCATTTTTTCCTCCTAAAACGGAACATCTAATTTTTAAATAATAGTACGTGTATTCCAGAAAATTCATATTTCTTCATAGTTTTTATTAATGAAAAGAACATGAATGAACGTGTAAATGAAGTCATTTATGTGGTCTTACATTTATCTGAAGAACGAATTCGCTTAAGTATTTTTGGAATTGATTTTCTGGCAGGATTTTTTAAAATGTACTTTAGTAATTAATATTGCTTTAAGTTCAAACTGAGCACCATTAGCTGTTCTGCAGATGTCAAAATTATATTCTACCTCTTGTAGAAGTGTATAGCAGCATTTGAGGTGTTATATAGTATACTTAGAAAGTAAACATTTTCTTTCGATTCAATGGTTCACTTCAAGTTAAGGTAACGTTATCTAAGAATTCAAGTATTTTAATAGTTTTAGTCTTGAACTTTATATTAACATCAAACAGCAACCATTCGACATTTAGAAATGAACCTTTAAATAAATGGAAAAGTTTATTTTATCGACCAAATCTTAAATAGATACTTCTGTTAGATACAGCAATATATGATAGAATGCATTGCACTAGACAAACTTCCACAACGAGCGTCCAACGAATAAAAATTTTCTCACTTAAAACTTGCGTTTTTCTTCAAGAATTGACTACGCTTTTGGATTCCACCTAAATCAAACTGAGCCGATTACCTATCCTCCTTAATTGTAAATCAAATGCATATAGTACAAGTTTGTTTATTTTTTTTAAAGCGTGATTCCAACCGAAACGCATGAAGATATTGCTTTTTACGAACAATGTGATAACCTAAAATTTAAATGGGATTTGTAGGACTTTTTTAAATCAATTAAAATATGTAAATATAAATATATGCGTAAACGTTGATTTTTCAAGATTTTCCTGCATAGAAGGCCAAGATACTAATTTTGGAATATGTAAATTCGTTTTTCGGTTAATATAAACATTTTCAGATGGGAATTGCATATTGTCCTTTAATATATTAGTTTGGAAATGCTACCAAATATAATTTTAGTATTTTACAAACAACTTTTCATTCGAAATGAAATATTTAGTAACCCTTTTAGATTATAAAATTATACATTTTGACATAGATTTAGCATCACTTTTACAATTACAAATATAATTAATTTTTAAATATAAAGTTCAACATACTGTAGAAAAATTTACATTAACTAAAAATAAATTAGCGCAAGATTAAATATTTAACTGGTTGCAAGTTCAGAACCTTTCGATATTGTTTTTTTATTTTCCCATATTAAAAACATTCAGTGTAATTACTTATAAAGATATAAAGGATAAATGTTATAAATATGTAAAAGATTACAAGGTTGAAGTTAAAAATGGAGTAAGGGTTAAAAATGGCGTAGAGGCTAAAAATGGCATAAAGGTTAAAAATTATTTAACACTGCATGAAGATGCTTAAAAACTTGGTACCAAACATCAATGTCACAGTTAAGTGAAACAGCAGTAAATTTGACATTGATAAAAACCATTCATTTAGGAACAATTATTCCGCTTGAATTTAAAATGATTATTTTTTTTATGAATATCAAATAGTAGGTGATAAATGTATTGTACGATACACTTTCAGTTTGAGTTGCAAAACATTCGAATTTATACGTACGAATTTTAATAAAAAACAAAATTAAATTTTTGAAGATATTTGCTTAATATAAAGCACGCGGTCGCATTAGGCATACTCAAAACTTCAAATTGAAATTCTGAATAAATCAGCAGTTTTATTGTAACTTGCGTGTATTCAGCTACAATCATTCTCGAATTATCAGATACAAAGATAATTTTTTTTGTGATGACTACATAATTATATAATTTTTTTTAAATAATTATTTGAAAACTTGCTTTTGTTATTGTATATGACCGTGTGTCCATTATCAGTAATTAGACGAATAGTCTGTGTTGGAAGAAGAATCCTTTCCGAAAATCCTACTAAATTTCGTTGACAGTTTGCTTTCAACAAATTTTGCTTATTATGCACTTATTAAACTTTGAATATTTTGGTAGAATACTCCAGCTAAAGCCTGCTTCCACAATATGTTAAAGAAAATGTCCCTTTCTCATTAAATTTGTGAAAAAAACTATACACAAATATGTATTTTGAAAAAGAAAAACGCGCTTATATTGGCATTAGAACTTGCGTTCACTTCGCACGTGCCTTTCGCTGACTAGCAACGTTTAATAATGATGCATGTTCTTTTGCTGAAACATATGACCTTTTGCACTCGGTTTGATACTTGAGAAGTGTGCATGCAAAAACAAACATTTCATAAATTTGCAAATTGAGGAAAACCACAAATTTGGTAGATGCAATGCATTTCTACGGATCGCCAGATTTTAAAATTTTTAAGTGAAAGGGATATTTGTAGAAATATAGATTTTTTTTAGTAACGAAGGGTAGAGATAAACTCTTTATAGAATGTAATGCTTCTCATTAAAAAAATTGACACGTTTGGTTTTGCACACTCCTCATTTTCGAAAACTGCACATTCTGTTCTTTAGGAAGTTTCATTTTAACTGTCATTTAACCCTCTAGAACTCACGCTGTGAGCGGCAATACTCACACCGAGTGCTCGGGTGATTTACCGAAAACTTTTATTTTGTTTCATCAAATATTAAACCAGATATGTACCTAAATGGACAAATAAATGAATAAATCAATTGCATATTATAGTTATTGTTTAGTTTAAAATATTTCATTTACTAACATTTGTTTTGAGGGAATAGGAGGTGTGAGAAAAATTCTCACGCGTAAGTTCTCATGTCACTCATTTTGACGCGAGTTCTGGAGGGTTAAGAATTATTTATTTTATATGGATGGGGGTTGGAGACTAAAATTTATACATTGAAATATTGTGCAAGCCGGGGAGGGGAGGGCAATATATTAATTGGCCTTGATCTTATTTTAGTTTATCTAGTTTTAATTTTGACATGAAGTCTTAGTTCAGTTATGAAAAAATCATTTTAAATTTTAATTCTGATCTTCGGCCCTGTAGTGTTTAGGGAAATGTGGTCATGGTAGATACGAGACTCAATCCTACGGAACATAGCAATCAATCTTATCCTCATTCCTATTTAGCTAGTTCTGTTATATCGTTCAACCTTTTTTTCAGTTTAAATGGTTTATTAAGAGCCATATAATTAAAAAGGTGGCGATTCGGCCATTGGAAATTTAAAATAGAACATGTTCGAGGGAGACTGGACATTTATTCGTGGTCTATTGGGTCCTTGCATCTTAAACCGCAATACGCTAACGCTTTCCACTCGCAAGTAAACGTCTACAAATGTTTTGGATTGAAAGAGATTCTCGGTCATGCGTGATGCTGAAATATTAAGTCTATAAACATTGAATTTTAAGAGATCTTCTCAAAAGTTCCAATGATTCCACGTACAGTAGTACACCACAGCTGTATAAGTACATAGGTAATTAGTCTTGCAACCGCAGTCTTAACACTCAACTTAGAGATAATGCCTCCAACTTCGAAGATCTTTCGGATCCAAAGCTGTTCTCTGTAGCCTTGGACGTTCACTTTTGAATGGCTGAAGACTATTCGCTGTTCTTTTTCTGTTCATTGATGTCGCTCTAAACTGAAGAGTCAGCCGTCTCTGAGGGAGCTCATTTTTAGATGGATTGTCCATGATGAGAATAGCTTAGTGGAAATACAAACATCGTTTATAAGGAGCGTGCTTCTGGGTTTCATAAAGTCTTTGTTTTCATACGTAGTCCCAGTCAACTAGGGCGGGTAGAGGGCGACTAGTCCCTTGTGGCGCGACAACCAATGCCAGTTGGATCATCAAAGCAGTTGACATGCACACCAACGATTTCATATTTGCAAGGTTTTGGGTGTTACCAGCAAACTGTGCACCAATTTAGTCTTGGATAGAGACTAGTTGCTCTTGATTGGCAAGAATGCCCCGTACGTTGTCATCTGGACCCTTGCTTCGATTTGGCTATGCGTCAGGATATTTCTTACCACACATCTTCAACCGGTTAGAGAAGAGTATCATGAGAATAACCACTGGCAAGTCAAACGCTTCATTGTTTATTTTGATGTCTTGCAAATTCAGGAGATCTTGCGAGAAAGAACGGATGAGATACTTCAATTAGAATTACTTCTTTTGACTTCTGTAGTTTTGAGGCAAGACAAAAAAACCAAGTGGATGATGTTTCAGACATTTCTTTCTCGGTAGGACTGTTCTCTAGTCCATCGACCCAGAGTCCCACTTCCCTTCAAGAGAAATCTTCCCCTGGGTTGCTCGACAAACTAGAGACGCGAAAATGCCAAGACAATCGATACATTTATACGTTTGTCTTTGTTGTATGCATACAATATCATGCATATTCACCGCATGATTTCTTTGATTATATAAAACTTTTAAGCAATAGTTCATTCTGTTCATGTTGAGAATGGTGTATGAAACTGCATGTAATTTTATGACCCAGTTCAATACATTCTAAAGTTCTGCTGGAAGTTATTTTAAATAAACAATTTCCCTTTTACATTTACAGGGCAGTGTGTTATCAGCAAACTGTACAATGAAGCATGCTTTCGTAGAGGGACGTAGATTTTTTTTTATTGGTAAACATGTCCATTGTCCTACGCTGTCTCCAGATTGTTGCTTAGATTCGGTCGTTTTGTTGACAGGAATTATTTATTTTACTTGGAATCTTCCTTGGGCAACGAGATGGTCTGGATTAATAGATTATTATTTCCTGCAATCTCAAGTTGAGAAATTGTTGAGAGTTCTTGTGACATTCCCAAGGTGTACCCAGAGACCTGGAGGACC
This sequence comes from Troglohyphantes excavatus, assembly GCA_963932185.1. NCBI lineage: Eukaryota > Metazoa > Arthropoda > Arachnida > Araneae > Linyphiidae > Troglohyphantes > Troglohyphantes excavatus. The sequence goes on along the minus strand of OZ010666.1, from coordinate 72,295,320 downwards.
GGGCCTGGTAAACGGATGAAGTACTACGAGTGTCCTTTGGTGCACCAACTTCGGCTGGGGATTTCCTCCTGGCGATCAGGGCACGTGATAACGCAAGTCGGCCAACAAGTCAAGTCGCGGCCGGTTAACGTGGATTTGTTCATCTTTGCAATTGTCACTGCCCCTTTAACCAAAATTAAACTGAACATCCTGTTTCCATTGATGTTCACTGTGTAGTGTTTGTTGCGGGGATGGGAGTGTCTCGTCATGTGCGCTGTTCCGAGAAGAATCTGGTATTGACGCATTGACAGTGTGGGGTAAGAAAATTTGAAGTCGAGTGTGTATCCACCGCCGGGAGGTGTAAGCGGCTCTTTTACTTTTCTGGAGGTCCTAGTGACGCTGGACTTGTACCTGCTCCGAATCGGATAGCTGGGTCAGGCATTTTAAAAAGTAGAATCTATCCAGTCTGTCTGCATTTAGCTTCACGATGACATTCTTAAACAAGGATGGATGATTTCTTTGAATAGGCGTGCACCAACATAAAGGTTTTTGAAATCTAATTGTATTAGATGGATGTTGGATGCCAGCCGAATTTCTACGTTTTCTTCTAGAAATTCCATCATGTCTTCAATATGCATTTTTTGGATAGTTATTGCGAGTGGAAAGGTATAGGTTTTTTTGCACAAAATAAATGCATTTATATTGATATGGAGTTAATATTTGACATTTCAATTGTTATTTACCAGAAAAAAAAACATTAGTTTCAAGATTATAGCATAAGCAATAGGTTGCCTGTAGTAGCCATATAATTTAATTTTTTATTTTTTATTTAAGCCCTATCCATCATTATCCACTTATAGATTTTGACGGTGATGAAGAGAAAAGGCAAACATTGAAAGGATTTTTGATTTTAAGACGGTTGTTTACTCTAAACGGGACTATCCAAGTGCAAAGGGTTAAATAAATTCAGCTGAATTCGAACATACTTCAGATTAAAGACTTGATCAACAACAAAGTAAATAAGGAGGCCTATGGGACGTGAAAGCTTCCCAAGCACTTAAAATTTCGAAAAGTAATTTTTTTTTTTAAATAATGCAAATACATAAATTTCATATCCTTATTTAATTAAACAATTTTGGAAATAATTTGCTGGCATTGATCTAAAATCACTAATTATCTAAATCGATTTTAGTGTTTTACATTCAGATTTAACCATTGTAAATAATTTTAAACGGGCACAGTACCAATCGTAAGTACAGGGCGGTGCAAAATGAACGTTATAGTTTAAATGCTTTATAACTTTTATTTTAGAATAAATTGTTAACAATTTTGTCAAAATACAGCATATGAATGGAGAATATTGTTAACTTAAACGTGAAAAAGTAGTCTCGCAGGTGTCACCCATTTTCCGCTTCACGAAGTCGTGCTCTTTTCAACACATGACTTTTCGCAAAATTTAAGGGGTTATGGCACGGATTTCATTGCGAATATTGTTTTTTTAGTTCAGGTAAGGTTACTGAACCTTGTTACTGAAAATTTGCAACTAGGGCTATTAGATTTATTGTTGGTACCGAGGATCCAGTCCGCACGTTAAAATATCGACGATATGCACGTTGCGTCAGAATAACAAAGTTTCAGTTTGAAAAATAAAATTCAATAATTTTTGTTCGTTGTTCTATTGTGTACTGTTCCATTTCAAATTACCCAAGCCTTCTTTACACAATTCTGAAGCAAAAGAAAAAATGCAATATTAAATAAAAAGTTAAAGCATATAAACCATAACGTTCATTTTGCACCACCCTGCATAATTTTTTTTTATATACGATGGATGAACACACGGTCATATTAACGTCGCTTAAAGGATTTTTTCGAGGAACTTCCGTTTTAAGAAAACAAAAAGTACTTTTACTATAAGAGCCATTGTTAAGAAAATATCTTCTAACTTAATTTGTTCGAATTTTGGAAAAACTGAAAAAATTAGCTGAAATTAAAAAAAAGAAAAATGAATTTGAAAAAAATATTAACGTTTTATAGCAAACCAAAGTAATTAAATGACTTAAAACTAATGTTACACTTTTTAATTTCCCCTTTTCTTAGCTCTCCAAAATGAAAGATGAATCAATTTGGAGGAGAGAAGAATTGAAGATTCTTACTGAAATCCCATCAATTAATATTAGGGGCCGTCACTTATTACGAATCAGAGGCTCGAATCGACCCGACGAATTCTCATGGAAAAAAAAGAATGAGCAGAGGTTCGAGTGGTTGGTTATTTTCTGTAATGCTATTGTACCGCTCGGAAAAGTAACCCAAGCAGATTTTATCTAGAGTGAAATTATTTATTAAAATAGCAGTGGAATCTAAATATTTTTTATGGGCTAAAATGATCGTTTCTTATTGTACTTCAGTCGAATGCATGTTGGTTTTTGGCAGAGTTTAATAAAAAGAAAAGCAAAAGTGCGCGGATCAAATATCGATGCGTGGAGTAATAAGCGACTACCCCTAAAAAGAATTCGCTATACCAACTCGAATTTGATTCACCTGGATTGTGTGAAACAGCGAGAGCTCTTCAGTGTTAAATTTCAAGACATTTCGATGCATTGCGAGTTTTTAAAATGCCCTCTACTTTCTATAACAGACAAACACTAAATTGATTGTCGAGTAAAAGTAATAAAACGCCAATCGTTATAATTTTTTAACAATTTAAAACCTTTGGTCACAGAATACTAAAGAGTGCACTATTTGTCTGCGCCAGATTTAGATGTTACTAAAGGAAGAGAACGACCTGTGAAACTGATGGTTGGTTGGTTGTATGGGGTTTAATGGCGCAAGGGCCAAATGTGGCCAAGCTGCGCCAAACTCTAGATGTTTCAAACCAACATTAAAATTCTAAAAATTTACACATAAACAAAAATAAATTTCAAATCAAAGGCAAACATCCTGTGTAATTTAAAAAGAGAAATAGTGATGGATGATGTGGATGATTCAATAAATAGGACAATGAGGGAGATGAAGTGTTAAAAAAGCGATTATATACATGTCTCCTGTGAAACTGAAGTGGTATGCCTTACATTTATCACCAAATACTTTAATTAGCGCCTCAGTTGCATTCATAGATTTGATTTTTCTCCCAAAAAGGTGTTGCATTAATGTCGCATAATTTACTATTTGAAAATTCGTAGAACGTTTTCAATGTAATCAGTTAATTACTAAATCAAAAATGTTATTTAGCTCTTAAGTTGTACATATTAATTTATAATGATTGAGATTAGTTCAAGAGTAATTTAGAAAAATTTAAGTATGCCATTGACACATTTAAAATAATAAATTTGTATACAACAGATTTCTAACAGGGAACTAACCACAGCCCTAACGCCAGAGTCAATTTCTATCGAAAGTTAAATATATTCAATTACGTTGCATATTTTGTTGTTCATGCAATTTATATTAAATTATGTTTATTAAATATATTTTCCCACCGATACGAACGTCCGACGCAAAAATTGACAACATGTGTCGTACTAACATCCTGAAATGTTCAAGTACTTTAAAATTGTAATTGCATGTGTTAATTGAAAGGCTCTGAAGTTGTAGACCAGTAAACTGCTTTTACACACACGTGGAATATAAATATATATTTCATATTCAATAAGGATAAATTTTAAGACGTGGCTAAAAGTAAAAATGCATAGTTTGATGGAAAACTAAAGAGAAACATTACATTAGTAACAGTTTCAAGTTTACCTATTAACGAAATTTAGAAAAATATCTACGATTAACAAAATACATTAAGGGAACACTGTACCATCTAAACTTTTTATTTTCGACTTTTTGAATATGAATGTTATGCGTATTTAAATTTACATAAAACAATATTTCATAAAAAAAATCATAACTGTTTTCAAAATGTAAATTTCTCAATATTTTAAAGATTTTTTAAAACAGTAAAGCTTTTAAATATTTATATTTTTTACCAATTTTTTTTCTCAAATACTTTGAATTATATAACATAACAATTTAAAAAAAGGGTATACTACATGCATTTGATTTTTGAATAAAGGTATTCGTAATGACACATTCATTAAAAATTTAGTATTTTTTTAAAAACTACTTATCTACTTACTGCCTACTAATTTGGAATATATATGTTTTACAATATGCTTAAAAATTATACATTTTGCCATTAACAATGAAAGCCTATAATTTTAAAAACTTAATATCAACGAAAATCAAACACCGAGAAAAACGTTTTAAAGTTCCGTTTTTTTTTTCTTGTCATCCATTACAAAATATCAAATAACTTATTAAAAACAGATCCACTTCTAGAATTTTGCAAGCATTTTCAGAAGAAAAACTATACTTTCAGCTAATAAAAATAAATCGAGAACTTGACAATTTTTTGGGGTACCGTTACACCTCAAGTTCGAAAACAATCTTTGCAAAATAAACTGCATAAAATATTCAACAATTGTAAAAGGAACATAAACGATACAAATGAATATTTTAAAATCGCTAAAATACATCTAAAATCAAGAGAACTGACCACCTTTCGTTGACTTTGACCATATAACAAAACAAATTTTACAGGAATAGAAATAATAATTTGCTCAACTATTAAACACAATCTGGATTGGTAAAGTTAAGTACTTACAGTAAGTCACCCCCACTGACCTTGGAGTCCCCAAGGGACCCCCTGCAGCTCAAAGGGTTCGAAGCCCTTCAACCTGCCACGGAGGCGGGCACTCCTTCGGAGGGGGCCGTCCGGAGGTGGTACGGACGGGAGGAACTTGAACCCCAAGCGCCGCAAGGGGGCAGGGATCCTGGACACCGAGGGGAAGGGAACCGCCCCAGCGTTCCACTCCAGCGTAGAGGTGATGGCCTCTGGGCTGAGCTGGTCACTCAGAGGCACCTTCCGAGCTCTCTGGGGCCCGCTGGAAGGTCCAGGCTGCAGCTGGAAGCTCCGGATGGTCTGGAGCCTGTGGGAAGGTCCACACTGCAGCCGGCATCGGCTGGAGGGTAATGGCTGGGTGCTCCTGGATCCTGAGCTCCTGGATCTTGAGCCAGCGGGGCTCCGGGAACGCGAGCGGTGGGGACTCCGGGAATGCGAGCGGTGGGGACTCCGGGAATGCGAGCGGTGGGGACTCCGGGAATGCGAGCGGTGGGGACTCCGGGAACGCGAGCGGTGGGGACTCCGGGAACGCGAGCGGTCCCTTGGGGGGCTGTCTGCAGGATGACAGGCGCAGCCGCACCGTCCCCTGTTGCAGCCGCAGCTGCAGCACTGGCAATCCAGGGTGAGGCACGGCTAGAATAGGACATTTTAAGGTATAATAACAAATAAAAGCATAGTCAACAAGTATAATAACAAAACATAGAATCAAACTAAGTGGGTCACGCTTTTCGTATGCGCTTTGTTTTATTTAAAGGCCGACTGTGACCCGGCATTGCCTGGGAGAGTGTTGGCCTACAGCTTCACCATCTGGTTATTTTAGTAAAAAAGTCATTGCTGCTTAAGGGGTTGGGAATAAGTGTTTCTTTAATCTCAGGTGGACAGTGACCATCCTATTGTTTAGAAATGTAAATTTTTTAATGTGTAAAATTTCATCAGCTCGGAATAAAACTGTAGATTTGAATAAAATAAATAAACCCACAGGCACTATTCTTTATATAGATGCTACACAGACAAATAATTGGCGATCGAACGAGATCAAATTAATGTCCTTTGTGCAATTACCACGAGTTAGCGGCGGAACGGATTCCTCCAAGACGTAGCGTGTTTTTACAATGACACATCTTGCAACTGATTTTTAGAAAATAAGTTTCACGCTAAAGTTTTGCATTTAAAGGTTTTCCAAAAAAATAATCTAGAATTTTGGATTATGATTGCATTTAAGTTTAATAAACGAAAATACCGGTTTGGGGGTCACATACATTTCTATTAAATCTCGCATTTTGATTATAAAAGATGGGTGGATAAAAGATAAATTCACAAATCGAGCGGGAACAGTTTTTTAGGCAAAGCGCTTTGAAAAGGTGGTTTATACCGAACCATGGTCGGGTAACACTTGAGCCGATACCCAATCCTGATTTTTAACTCTGAGCCAGATGAAAATACCAAGAATAAAGCTTGAATTGATGTCGGCTGTTCAGGTATTTCCCACCTCCTGTTCAAAGCGCCTTAATGGCAAATTGGTATTAACTTGACAGATCATGTCCAAACTACAGATAAGACAATAAGTTCAAGTAATCTTACAGGGCGTTTCACAATGAACTTTAATATTTTAAAATTAAATAACTCTGAAACTTAGATGTGTGAAGAGTTAAGCAAGTGGTATTGTGAAACCCGTAAAAATATGATGCAGAAGTTTCAAATTCAATTACAAATATTGCAGACAGGTTTTGCTGTACGTATGGATCGACACCCATACTCACACGACCTTATCCCTGCGACTACTTTTTGTGGGGGTACAATAAAGGAACAGTAATGCAACAGTGGACGAAAGAAAAAGAAGTGTAATTACCTGTCGACTCCTTCTCCTCCGCCTCCTGAAACAAGAACAATATTTAAAAAAAATTGGAAATAATTTTAATTTATCAAATATTAATTGTGTTACAATACAGATTAATGAACTTGAATGTCCAGGGGAAAACCACATCATTGCAGTGTTGGTAGAAAATGAGCCGAGGTTGACGTCCGTTGGATTTTAAGGTGCAGATTCTGAATAAGCAGTCCTTATTGGTGAAACACCCATAATTTCTTTTCGATGCAAGTTTGAATAATACTTTGCCGTGTATTTCTTGTTGTGCTTCTTTAAACGGACTCTAATACCAAACGTGCGGAAATTTGCCAAGCTTGTTTATCCATATCTCAATAGGAAATCACGCTTTAACTGAAGGATGATCAGATGAAAAAAATACCCTTAGTTGGCATACACTTGGCTGATATTAACGGTCGTCTCGGTTGATCGGTTAAAATAACGTTGCACTGGAGTGGCAAAGTGGGCTATCGGCAACCGTTCGGGGTCTTCCTAAAAAGAATGACAATGGAACGTAAAGACCCTAGAGGACAACATTTAAGAATGCACCCGATGTAACCTCATTGGGCAACAGGACCACGACCAGATTTAACGTACAGTTGACTTGTGGATATTAACGACTTTTATTAAAAACGAAAGCAGGCAACTCTCCAAACACCAGCTTGCTACAATTATCATGTGCACGTAGATATTTGAACTCGCAAACCCGATAACGAGCCGCATACCTTAACTATAGTTAAAAATACGAGACAGTGTTCGTTACCGGGTCTGTCCTTTGTGATTGACCCCAAACCGTCGTTAATAGCCCACTGTACAGCTATAGTACAACGTTAATTACCCAACCAACCAACGAACGAACGAGCACTGGCCTAACCTGCCCTAGTAACGATTATAGATTGAACCCGAAAGAAAGTTACTCTAATCCGCATGGCGCGAAAATTTTGTTTAACGGCTCGTTACGTTCGTTTAAGACACTAGTACGATCTTTCCATTCATTGCTAACTTTTCTAATTGCATTTTTTTCGAAATACAATACCATGCAATGATGAATTTTTCCTCTGGACTCTTCAAAACACATGCTTCTGTGCATAAAACGCCGAACATTAATATATAGCTGCTATTTATCTTCAAATTGTCCACCTGAGGCTCGGAATTTTAAAATTCCATTGATGAATTTATAATTGAGTTTATAAAGGTTTTACAAACCATTTTTTAGAATTATAATAGTAATGTAATGTCTATAAAATAAATGTCAGATAGTAACAACATTGGTATAAAATTTTAATGTTGCCAAGAATAAAATACTTTAAAATATATTTATTTCTACATTGGACAAAACAAATCTTTCATATAAAAATGTTTTTGCAAAAAAAAAAAAATGAATACTGATATAATTAAAGTTATATTTTATTTAAGTTATACTATATCAAGAATGGTTACGTTTTAATATTAAAATGTTGCGAAGTAGAAAATCTAAATTAATATATGCATTTATAGACTGATTTAGAGAATAATTGTTGTTTAAATTTCTATAGTATATATAATTTTTTAGCCCCATGCGAAAAACAGATATTGCTACTAGTTTATAAAATATAATTACTTTATAATACCAACACACTCAAGAGGGTCCGGCACCTCCATAGACGTTCATTCACTAACTTTGGACATCTAATTTAGTCACAAACTACTTTATCAATCTATTTTTTTTCCAGAGTAGTATTTCTGTTGTTCAAGATTTTAATACAAAGATTTTATTTGTTTAAAAAATTCGCAAAGTTATTCAAAATATTTTAAATATTTTTACACCGACCTGCCAGAACTCTTGAAAATGGATGATCTCGCAAACACTTAATTGCAGAAAAATGTAATTGCAAATTTTAAGGGGACTTTGTACCCTTTGATTTGAGAAAATCGATGAAAATATCAATTATTATTTTTTTTGCTTAAAATATGCTCTTGTACCTAAAGTTTATTATTACAAAGTTTTGAAACGATCTGATAATTATAAATGTAATAAAAATGCGTTTCATTACTTTCACAGCACTAAAAATGCTACGTTCATTTCGATGTTTACATTTTTGACGCAACAGCTTTTGGTCATTTATTTAAAGAAAAATCAGCTAAGAACAAGTTGAATGTGTTTATCTGTGACTGTATCTATCACATCACGTGTTTGTTTACTTTTTTTTTTACCGTGGTTTGATATAATTTTAAATTTGAAGGTGCAAGGAGACGTATTTGCCAAAGGCGACGTATTTAACAAATGTAATACATGTTTTTGCTATTGTCAAAGCCCATTCTAAAGTGTTTTATGGTATGGAATATGTATGTTCAATGAATTCAGTTGTATTAGTATGGTTTCTAACACAAAATTAGTGTAAAACAATATTTTAAACATTATTATTTTGATTTTAACAGATTTTTCTCAAAAATTTAATTTTGTTATCATTTTAAAACTGAGTACATAATACTGATTTAATGTACTCCAATTAAATAATAGAAACCGGAATTTTATATGTATGCAAGTAGTTATAAAATTAATTATGTGTGAAGAAAATCTCAAATGTATTCATCGAGTTATTTGGATTTGAAATGTTTAAACTGATTTATCTCAGTTTGTGTTTTTTGCATATGCCACGGTATTTAAAATAAGAATACTTTCTCAAATATTATTCAAATGACTTGATTTTTTTTCTGAAATTCCTGAATAACCTATTTAAAACAATCAAGGATGGGTTTTGCAAAATAATGAAAAGAAAAAATATTAAAAATTAAAAAGTAGACTAAATCATGTTTTTTTCCATTTTTTTGCATATACATCGACATTTTATTTTTTTTCTCAAGAACTAAATCAGTAAATTCAAATTCTATCCTTAAAGTTATAAAGTATAGTATAGGGAATGTAAGAAAAAAAAATCTTTACAAAATATTAAAAACTGAAAAAGAAAAACCATTTTTAAAAAAGTTAAATTTTTAAGAAAAAAATTAAATTTTGAAAAATATACTCATAAAAACATTTTTTTTGTTGCTAAAATCATGTTATATAATAATAACCTTCAATAATATGTGTAAAATATCCATGTAAATTATTTAATAAAAAAAATTATTCCAAGGGTACCGAGTCCCCTTAAATTTAGAAAAACGTCAATGTCAACTAAAAATTTTAAACTGAAATCTAGTATATTTGTCCTTTTACAAGAAACTTTGGCGTTGTTATTAGTCGATACGCACCTCCTTTGTCCTTGAGGAGGTGTAGGTGGAGGAGTGTCATCCGCAGGTCCGTCGTCGGGCCCCGCACCCGGGTCCGCAGGTCCAACGTCGGGGCCCACTCCCGGGTCCGCAGGTCCAACGTCGGGGCCCCCTCCCGCATTCGCAGGTCCGTCGTCCGGGTCCACCACTCGAACGTTAGGCCGATCGTCGCCGACGGGTTGCACTCTGCAATTGAAAAAACAGTATTAGTCTACTTGATACTTCGTTTTCTCATATTAAAAAAAATACTGCAATTTTATCTATTAATAAAAGTCTGGTGGCCCGCAAAACACCAATAACAGATCGAAAATTGACTTGGGTAATGATTACAGATCAAAATTCCGGAAGTAAAAAAATCATAGCAATTTCGATTTTCCAATTTTAGATTTCAAGATTAATCGATTGACCGATTAATCAATTTTACGAATAGTCAAAAGTACACTCGGAAGAACTTCAGGACAAAAGTAGCAAGCATCCATATTTCTAATAAAAAAGAGGAAAACAAAATTGTTCTAGTCCTTGATTTGAAAACAAAGAGTCCAGTTCTAATAACGTAAGTTCAAGTTCTACACCTTTTGTGTTTACTAATTGCTACTGTACCCTTATTTTACTCATAAAATATCGATACAATAGAAATATCGATTAATGGAAACACACCGATTATTGGCGGGCGATTAATCCCAATGGCGAAATGTCATTGCCTAAGTCTACCCGAAACTCGGATTTGTAATATTCGGTTGTCTTTTTTAAATGATTGACAATTTTAGAAATATTACATAAAGAAAAATCTTTTTAAATTCAAAGATCTTTAAACGTGCCTTTGTTGCTTAGTTGGTTAGGGCTCCGGACTTCAGAGCAATAGGTCGCGGGTTCGAGTCTTAACGGGTTCCTCAGCAACGCGTGGCTGAACAGCTAGCTCCGATATTCCATCACTGAAGAGGCGCAGTGTCGTACATCGGTAACCATCAATAATAGACACATCTTCGAGCGGTCGGTGAGCGCATCTGATCACACTTTCTGTTGTACTTCACTATGTAGAGCTAGCGGCGCACAGTGACATATTTGACCCAAAAAGCTGGCAAAAAGTCGAATATAAACATTGTCGAAAATATTTTAATTGTGCTTTTAATGCATGAGCTTGCTTATGCATGGTTATTAACATTGATTTACAATAAAATTCTAGTAGTGGTGCCTATTGAAAGTTGAATTTTTTTTAAAAATCGCGTCTATAATTCATAAGCTCTTGTTTGCTAAACGATTTCCGTCTCGATATAGCGTAAGTTTTACAGCAAAATCAAATTTTTAAAAAAATATGCACAAGGAAGCACAAAACTTGAATTTTATTTTAGTACATTTCAAATTGAATTGTTTTTAAAAATAAGCTTTATTTTATGTTTATGCAACAATTTGAAACATCTTAGATTAAAAAAACAAAAAAAAACGGTACGTTTATGTGACGTGCTAGATTCCGCACTAAAAGGTACACTCACTATCATAAAATATAGAGTTTCTTGAAATTATTACCGTAGGAAAGTCTACAACCTTCTGCCATTTTGTTTAATAACGAATTTTCAAAAATTTCTTAATATAAAATAAAAAGGCGAAAGGGTGCAACGGGAGATCAGTTACGTCATTTTTTAAGAATTGTTATCTCGACCACTTTTTATAGTTTTAGAAAAATAACGAACACTATGTTCTGATATTTTTAAAATTTTAAGTGCACAACTGGTTCATTATAATTGCATATGTTCGATTGTCTATGTGATGCTACTGCCTAACTGTGGCAACTACGAATTTTCTATGACATTAAAGTCATATGAAAGGTATGACATTAGTCCGTCAACTAGGAAATCAATCGCAATATTCTTCGTTTGTTACAATCTTTATAGTTATTCAAATCAATATAAATTAAAATAAGGTTTGAATTCAAAATAACCTTAAAGAGTTAAATAGTAAATGTTTTCAAACTACACAAGCAGCTGCACGTATCAAGTTTTCTATTAAAAACCCCAGTATTCTAAATCCTTTAAACTTACTATAGAATATGATCTAGATAGGCTAAAAATGATACTACTAGCATATACAGGGTATTCTCATTAGCATTTCCAGCTGTGGGGGCAGCTGGTTTCAGAAGTTTTATAAACAACGCACGATGCGATACGGCAAACGAAGATCCTAATATTTGTATACACTTTGTCTTCACAATCGTTAGTCACATCTTGTATAATACAGAAATATACGTTCATTACAACGTTACATTACGTTTCTTGAAGTATGCTGTAGCATGGATACTTTATCTTCAGATGCCTTACCATGTTAATTATTTCGTTACGATAAGTACTTAATTGAACAATTTACAAGCTTTCTAATTATTTGATTTATACAAAGCCCAAGAAGTTACTATCAATTTAAAAACATGTAGACATTGAGTAATGTTCCTTTGGTTAATTTATTATTAATTTTTTTTTAAAGTTTATTATTTGATTATTTTTTTTTGCAAGTTACCTTTTTTCGCATATACAGTAGACTCTCGATAACTCGAACTTCGATTACTCGAATTTTTCGATATCTCGAAAAAAATCGATTTCCCTGCACCTTCATTACTTATTTAATGTAATTTTATCTCGTTAATTCGAAGTTTTTCTTCCTTATTGTCGATAACTCGAAATTTCCACACAACTCAAAATTTGGTTTTCCTCTCAAAACTACGGATTGTGAAGAAACTTGAGCAAATATGCAATTGTCATAGTGTGATTTGTCGCTACGAATAATGGCTACAAAACAAAAATGTAATACACTCTCTATAGCAGCTTTTGATGAGAGATCGCTGTCGGAAAAAGAAAAAGAATACGAACCTCCTCTAAAGATAACTTTAAAAGAGGCTATATCTTCCATAAAAACTATGCGTGCATTCAGTGAATCGTGGCCGGAAATAAAAACAGCGACATTTCAAGCAATCATGCATTTGGATAATTGATTCCGAAATAAATAGAAATACTCACCAAAAAATTTTGGATAGATATTTTAAATAAAGTAGGGTAAGTATACTTGTATTTATTTTTACCAAAACAGCTTTTTTATAGGATTTTCGATAACTCGAATTTTTATACACTTCCCTTCGAGTTCGAGATAGCGAGAGTTGCTTGTATAATAATTTTTTTCCAATAAAAACCCTGTACAATTGAAATGAAAGGTTCATTAACTAATTACAAATATTTGTAGATGTATATTTGTTAAATTTGTCTTTAAAAACTAAAAATGTGTTATTTTTAACTATTCCAACTCGTTTTAAACAAAATAAAAATTTTGACCATCTTTTTGGATCAAATACTTTACTGTGCGGCGTGGATTTTCTTTACATTGCTGCAAATTGGCTGAAGAATATTTTTTGAAAGTAACACACGATGCGCGTTTGGTGAAAAAGGATTGAGTGTTCGGCGGTTATTAGTTCAAGGACCCCAAGTTCCCATTTTGCACGGAAGAGAAACGCGCTCGCGCACTTTTGCACATTGCTCTGGGATTGAAACATGCAAACCACGTGGTTTGTATCTACCAATCGCAAAGCCATCTGCAAACGAGCGAGTTTTTCTCGTAGTTTCCATTTTAACTGAGAAATGGGGTACACATGAAGATCAGAAATGAAGGTAGCTGTGACACACAGTAACTGAGCTGGTTGGTTGAATTGACTAACTGACCAACCCAACATTGATCTAAAAAGCCAGCACCACAAATTAAAAACGCAAGGAAATGTTCCCCACCTTTCCGAAAAAGCACATCTTTCAACGAATTTTTAATCTGGGGAACACGCCCTCTTGCTTTTCTTCTGTAAAAGCTTAGTTTTTTTTATCAGAGACGCCGGATTGCTTGGTAGTTCAGTCCAGTGTGAGAAGAGCGGCCTCTACGGAGGAAAAGTGCGAGGACATGTTCCCGAGCTGTAAGTTCTTTGCGATGCGTTGATCGATTGGGGTTGACTGGCACAAGGGCCAAATATGGCCAAGCTGCGCCAATTTATGGGATGGGAACAGATACGTTCAGCTTTTTCCAAGCCATTAGCATGCAACTAAAAATATATTTTCCCACAAAAACAAGTTTTAGGTTTTTGACACTTGGCTAATTTAATTTCTGATCTTCAAATAGTTTTAAAAACAAAAATGTCTACTTACGTCACAATGGGTGGCCAGACCACTGAAAAGTAATAAACACGTTTTAAAAGAGCATTCACAAACGTTGAAATTATATGCACACAAAGAATACCAGAAAACAAATACTTAAAAATATTAAATACAATTGAGGTGGGTGCCAGAACTAGACGGATTTACTTTTTCTAATTTACACTTTTTCTCTTGTTATAAAATATTAGTGCAAAAACTAGACCGCTTTAAGAAATGGCTGTACGAAACGCTGCGTGTTTCGTCCGTTCTGAACAATTTTGAAAACTGCAGCTGTCTGATTTTCACACCCACGTCTTCAGTTCATCAAAACTTCTTGGTCGGTGTCGTATGTCATTCGTCCAGCATTGTCTGGCCCGTATGGTCCCCATGGGATAGAACGCGACAGACAATGTGCAGGATTGAACAGATGAGACATACGGTCCAGACAATTATCAAGAATCAAACTTACAAAACATGCCATTTTTTTTTATTCTTTAAAAATGATGAGCGGAAACTCGGGAAAACATCGAAGTAGTTAAATATTACTGCTGAACTTAAAGATAACAGTTCGGCTTTCATAAATTAAATTTTGTTGGCGAGACATAAGCAAGCTCACTTTCCAGTTCGGAATTAATCGCAAAATCCTGTAGACAATACAAGCACGAGATTGGTAAATTGAATTAAAGTCGCGATAGAGCTAAGCTACACAATGGGCTATTGGTGACGGTACAGGATCTATCCTGAAGGAAAGTCCCGGGAATACTTCCTCGTAATTTTGAATTACGATCAGATGACGGGACTACACTCGATATAGCACGAGACGCTCCTCAATAAGACAATGGACCAAGATGAGATTTAACGTGCACACCGGTAGAAATTGGATATTTTTGTACAACTTTTGTAATTCAGGAGCAAATTTGGCAACCCTCTGATCGCAAGATCCACTTCGATTCGAACTCACAATTTTCCGATTGATAGCCGGAAACTGTTCCTTGGGGTTCCTTTTTAGATCAACAGCACGGTGTTCCCCGGTGGACACCCTCCCTATTACTGACCGCACCCGATGATGGTTGATTTTTGTGTTATGATGAGAATGTGGCGATCTAACCACAGTCCAAATCAAACCTCTAAGCCAACCAGGCGGCTCAGGACCCCAAGCGTCCTCTGAGCCAACCAGGCGGCTCAGGACCCCAAGCGTCCTCTGAGCCAACCAGGCGGCTCAGGATCCCAATCGTCCTCTGAGCCAACCAGGCGGCTCAGGACCCCAAGCGTCCTCTGAGCCAACCAGGCGGCTCAGGACCCCAAGCGTCAGGCGGGCAACCAGGCGCCTCAGCTCCCGTTCGGTTCACGGCAGGCGGCGCTAGTGGCAACGCGTGGAAGCGCATGCGTAGCCTTATACTGAAGAATATAAAAAGGCTAGCGAACACCAACAGCTATGCTTATGCTTACGCTTGCTTGCTCTGCTTCCATCGCTGCTCTCACCATATAGTCGATCGCTCAGTGGTGCCAGCCCACACCACTGTATGCGCTGGGCGCATCAGTTTATGATTTGCATTATTTCTTAAGTAAAGAGTTTATTGTTTCTAATTAAAAATAAAAAGTTATTTCACCAGAAAGATAAGTCTCGTCTCAATTATTCTTTATGGAGTCAGATAAGGTATGGTCAAACAAGCGGTTCCCCTGTAAATCGCTAAAGTGGTGACCCGGACGTGAAAGAAACACCCGCCGTTCCGGATTTGGAAACTCCCGCCGTTCCGGACCTGGAAACTCCCGCCGTTCCGGACCTGGAAACTACCGCCGTTCCGGACCTGAAAACACCCGCCGTTCCGGACTTGAACTCCCGCGCCGTTCCGGACTTGGAATCTCACGCCTGTCCTGGACTTTCTGCATATGTGGCTGAGCTGACCTCAAGTCGTTTTTACAGCACTGTACTAAGTGCGGATTGAAAGTGCCACGCTAGACGGTTTGGTGAGTGGGAAGTTGCTGTTTTTTTCTTGAGACTGTTATTTTGGACCCGAGCTGGATCTCGTAGCTCCTTTTTCTGTTCGCGTGCCATTTCGTTTGAATTTTTATTAACTTTTCGATTAACTTGTGTACTTTTTTATAAAGAGTTTACCTAACTGTGTTGTTTTTTTTTCTAAAAAAAAAAAAAAAAAAAAAATGTTGGAAGCAAACATTTCGCAGGAAGCTGCGGTAACACCACCCCCTCAAGGCATAGCCAGGGTCGCATTCCGACCACCTCCGTTTTGGGAAAATAACCCCGAATTATGGTTCGGACAGTTGGAATCCCAGTTCCATCTTTCCGGGATAACTGCGGATGTCACAAAATTCCACTCGGTGGTAGCTGCCTTAAGCGCGAGCGTACTTTCTTGCGCGACGGACTTAATCCGTTCTCCACCAACCGAAAACCTATATGCAACTTTAAAGCAGCGCATACTTGACCAGTACGTGCAATCCGACTCCGCTCGTTTGAAAACCTTGCTGCAGGATTTAACCCTCGGGGACAAACGACCCTCGCAACTTTTGCTGGAAATGCGGAACCTTGCCGACGGAAAAGTATCCAACGAGGTGTTGAGATCTCTGTGGCTACAACGCCTACCTGTTTCCATGCAGCAGATCTTATCGGTTTCCAGCGAAACCTTAGAAGGGTTGGCAAAAATTGCCGATAAGGTTAACGAGGTCTCGGGTTGCACACTGGGTGTTGCTGGAGTATCTCATACTCAAGAAAGTCGGGAAATGCAATCTCTTAAAGAGGACATTGCCTCGCTCAGAGCGGAGGTCAGACGTTTGACCCTTAACCCCAGGTATCGCTCTAGGAGCCGTAACCGTAGCAAGACCCCTTCGGGCAATAAGAATACAGCTACCGGCAGGTCCGATACAATCGAATTATGCTGGTATCATAAGAAGTTTGGCAATAAAGCACTTGACTGCCGCAAACCCTGCCAGTTTTCGGAAAACCAATAAGCTCGTCTGTCTCTGCGGCGGCAGATAATAAATTGAGCTTTAGTCGCTTATTTGTAATTGATAAAAACACGAATTATCGGTTTTTGGTCGATTGCGGCGCGGCATGTAGTTGCATTCCAAAAAAACTGGTTAAAAAATGCGAATCGACAGAACTTGTCCTGTACGCAGCAAACGGTTCTATAATAAAAACATTCGGTTCAAAAATATATGATCTAAATTTTGGTTTACGTAGACCATTCCGCTGGGAATTTTTGGTGGCCGATGTTTCTCATCCTATTTTGGGTGCCGATTTTTTGGAACATTTCGGATTACTGGTCGATGTTAAGAACCGCCAGCTTGTGGACGGATTAACATCACTTCGAACTAAAGGGACAATATTCTCCGGACCTTCCTTAGGTTTAACCTACGTGTCGGGAGAATCCCCTTATCATAAAATCCTTTCAAAATATTCTAAATTGTTTAGCCCAAACTCGAATCCCACTAAAAGGACTCATTCTGTCACTCATTGTATCGAAACACGGGGACCACCTGTATTTTCGAAAGCCAGACGACTATCGCCTGAAAAACTGAAGGTAGTCAAAGATGAGTTCGAGGACCTTATGCAGAAAGGTGTAATTAGACCTTCTAGCAGTCCTTATGCCAGTCCCATACACCTGGTGCCCAAGAAAAATGCACATTGGCTCATCTGCGGCGATTTTAGACGTTTAAATCACCAAAGTATCGCAGACCGTTATCCACTTCCTCATATTCAGGATTTTTCATTTGGGTTGGCAGGAAAAACTGTTTTTTCAAAAATCGACTTGGTAAAGGCGTATCACCAAATACCAGTCGAACCCAAAGATATACCTAAAACCGCCGTTATCACCCCTTTTGGCCTTTTTGAGTACGTAAAAATGTGTTTTGGATTACGTAACGCGGGTCAGACTTTCCAGAGATTTATGGACGAAGTCTTGCGGGGGTTAGAATGTTGTTACGTGTATTTGGATGATGTTCTTGTCGCCTCGGACGACACTCAAGCGCACCAAAAAGACCTAGAAACTGTTTTCGAGCGTCTTGCGGTATACGGTGTCGAGGTCAACCTCCCTAAATGCGAATTCGGGAAATCCGAAATAGAGTTTTTGGGTTTTCAAGTTTCATGCAAAGGGATATCCCCCCTTCCCAGTAAAGTTAAAGCTCTACAGGACTACCAAATTCCTAAAACTGTCGACGAACTTCGTCGGTTTTTGGCAATGCTAAATTTTTACCATAAGTTCCTTATGAACGCTGCTGGTACACAGGCATGCCTTTATGAACTAACAAAAGGGAAAAAGAAAAGACAAAACTCCCATAGTTTGGTCCGAAACAACAAAAAAAGCGTTTATGGATTGCAAACAAATATTGGCTGATGCTGCTCTTTTAGCGCATCCTATTCCTCACGCTGAACTGTCTTTAGTGACTGATGCGTCGGAATTGTCCATTGGTGCTGCTTTGCATCAGTCTTCGAACAATACCATCGAACCTTTAGGTTTCTTTTCCCGAAAATTGACACCCGCCGAAAGAAACTATAGTACTTATGATCGCGAATTACTTGCTATCTACTCTGCCATTCGGTACTTTCGACATATGTTGGAAGGGCGCGAATTTGCGGTTTTCACTGATCACAAACCTTTAATTTATGCCTTCCAACAAAAGTCGGACAAAACTTCCCCGAGGCAGCAAAGGCATTTAGAGTTCATAAGTCAATTCACTTCCGATCTCAGACATATTTCTGGGAGCGACAATTCTGTAGCCGATGCTTTTTCTCGGATAGCTGCAATTCAGGTTCCGGGACCGTTAGATTATGACGAAATGGCATGCGCGCAGGATTCTGATGAGGAGTTGCGGACCCTGCTCGATTCCGACACCGGTCTCGAGTTAAAACCGTTAACTTTTCCCTCATCAAGCAAAGCAATTTACTGTGACACCAAGAATGGAGTGCTAAGACCTTATGTACCCAAGGATTTCAGACGCAGAGTATTCGACGTCTGTCACGGACTCTCGCACCCTGGGGAAAAAGCTACTGTCGATCTTGTTCGAAAACGTTTCGTATGGAAGAATTTGGCTAAAGACTGCAAGTATTTTTGCAAAACTTGCATACCATGTCAGAAGTCTAAAGTACATCGTCATACAAAAACGATGCTGCAACAATTTCCTAGACCTGACTCCAGATTTAGCCACATCCACATCGACATTGTTGGCCCTTTGCCACCCTCCCAGGAATACCGATATGTCCTTACGTGTATCGACAGGTACACCAAATGGCCCGAGGCGATCCCGCTCAAGAGCCAAACCGCAGAGTCGGTGGCGCAAGCTCTTTTTGCCGGCTGGATCGCCCGCTTTGGTGTACCTGAAGTGATCACGACGGACAGAGGATCCAACTTTGAAAGTAATCTGTTTTCCTCTCTTTCAAAGCTCCTTGGCACTCGTAGGATTAGGACCACCGCTTATCATCCGAGCGGAAATGGGATGGTGGAACGGATGCATCGTCAACTCAAAGCGGCCATCAAATGCCACCAGACTGAGAGATGGTGCGAGGTCCTTCCGATAGTTCTTCTGGGCATCCGCTGCAGTTTAAAGGAGGACATCCAGGGCACTGTAGCTGAAATGGTATACGGCACCACCTTAAGGTTGCCGGGTGAGTTTCTACACAATTCCTCTTCAGCGCCTGAGCCACCTTTCCAAGCGGACTTCGTCAAAGATTTACGATCGCACATGCGACGGTTGCGACCGGCCGACGTGACGCACCACTCTTCGCAACAGGTTTTCGTGCACACGGATCTTCAGAGGACATCACACGTCTTCGTTAGGACCGATGCTGTGCGCAAACCTTTGGAACAACCCTACAAGGGCCCGTACAAGGTCCAATCCAGGGCAGGGAAGTTTTTCACGCTGGAAGTCAACGGTCGGACGGATACCGTGTCTATCGACCGTCTCAAGCCTGCGTTCCTTTTCCATGTTCCCGACGATCTTGCTGGTCACGTAGATCCTCCACCTGCTGCCCCGACCATTCCGGAGGCCAGTCGGACAACCAGATCTGGCCGAAAGGTTCGATTTGTTGAGCGGTACTGCCCATGAAATTTATATCGTCCTTTGGACTAGGGGGGGACCCCTGTGGCGATCTAACCACAGTCCAAATCAAACCTCTAAGCCAACCAGGCGGCTCAGGACCCCAAGCGTCCTCTGAGCCAACCAGGCGGCTCAGGATCCCAATCGTCCTCTGAGCCAACCAGGCGGCTCAGGACCCCAAGCGTCCTCTGAGCCAACCAGGCGGCTCAGGACCCCAAGCGTCAGGCGGGCAACCAGGCGCCTCAGCTCCCGTTCGGTTCACGGCAGGCGGCGCTAGTGGCAACGCGTGGAAGCGCATGCGTAGCCTTATACTGAAGAATATAAAAAGGCTAGCGAACACCAACAGCTATGCTTATGCTTACGCTTGCTTGCTCTGCTTCCATCGCTGCTCTCACCATATAGTCGATCGCTCAGTGGTGCCAGCCCACACCACTGTATGCGCTGGGCGCATCAGTTTATGATTTGCATTATTTCTTAAGTAAAGAGTTTATTGTTTCTAATTAAAAATAAAAAGTTATTTCACCAGAAAGATAAGTCTCGTCTCAATTATTCTTTATGGAGTCAGATAAGGTATGGTCAAACAAGCGGTTCCCCTGTAAATCGCTAAAAGAACTGGTAGGTTCCATAGAGTAAAGATACAAATAGAGGAATAAAAATGCTGATTTCCGTGTGTGCATCATTGAAACCACGTGATTTGTGGAAATGCCAATTCATTCATGCGCCAATATTACTTGGCAGGCCTTGGCGACTTTCAGAACTAAGCGAGATCGAAGTATTGTAATATGGTTTTGTGTTTAATTTTGTATTTAAATATCGTTTTTTTAACGAGTGGCACAATTTAAGGGAGTTTAACAGATATATTAAAGATATTTTTCTTACTTTGTACTTTTGAAATAATTGCGTTACTTTTTTATGTAAAAAATTTACCATAAGCCAAGTTCTTTCAATTGTTATTTTTTATAGTTCAATAATAAAATATGAACAATAAAACCGGAGAAATATAAAGAGTTTCGCTTCTTCGAGTATTGAACACAAAGAAAATTATATTTTCGTTTCGTTAATGAAGAGGAAATATTTAGCGCACATTGTTTAAAAATAAGTAAATACCTACATATATGTTAAGAAGTTGAATACGAACAGAACGCATTATCACCAAAAAGAAGAAAGTGTATCAAATTTGAAACTCCTGCAGATGTCTGAACGCCAAATATGGCAGCGCTAAAACCACGTGATGTTGGTTTTCTTTTAAATGTTGACACCGCGGCCTTACGAGAGTCTGGCATTGAAGGCGCTTTCTATTGAATATTACAACTTTCTGGTAGGTTCAAGGTATGTCTGATGGCAGTTTCATTTGAAGGGGGTGGAAACAAATGGTTCTCATGTGACTAAGAGTCGCATCCCGAGTGCAATGGGTTAAAATTCGACAGCTTTGGATGCATAAAGGAACGGAGAAATTTCAAAAAGCACTTGCAAGTTAACCCCTTCTGGTATCTAAAATATTACCTAATTTATTTACAATTACAGTATTTAATTTAAAGCAGGTTGTTACTTTCTGGTAATTAAAACAGCAAACTAACAACGAAGCCTCCGTGGCCGAGCGGCTAAAAGCGTTCAGCTACTAATCCGAGGATTGGTGGTTCAAACCCGTGCGATGGACTCGACAAAGAAAAGTAAAAAAGTAGTGATCTTGTGATCGGAGGGTTGCCAGCTTCGCTACAAAAATACTAGAAAAGTCGTCCAGAACATCCGCAAAAAATAACGGCGTGTATACGGGACTGGTGCACGATAAATCTGATCGGGGTCCAAAGTCCCGACGTCTATTGAAAGCGTTGGGTGCCAGTTCAGGTATTTCCTCGTCACCTGACCATGGTTCTAAAATAACGAGGTGCATGTAGGAATGTGTGTGAATGTATGTGTTTCCGGGTCTTTCCTTCAAGATAGACCCCGAACGGTCGCCAATAGCCCACTGTGCAGCTCTAGTGCGACGTTGATTAACCAAACCAACCAAACTAACAACCTTTCTCCTAGGATTACACAGTAATTAATATGTTTTTTTAAACTGTATAAATTTAAGGTTTTAATTTGATCAGAAATAAGGTTCAAAATTCTATGAAAAGCTTGCGAGATGGTAATTTGTATTTTTAACGATCACGTTGAAATCAATACTATAATGTGTGGTTTAGAACAAGAACCAATGTCGAATTTATCATTTTTTAAAAATTATTTTTAATATTAATTTTAAATATCAGATAAATTAATAACTTCATGCTTCTCTCAACTCATCAAATCAAGCATTACATGAATTCGGTAGCATTACAACAAGGCCGAGTCGTAAGGTTTGAATTTGTCTGGAAACTATCATTTATGACATGGGTCCTTGTTCCAAGCCACATATATAAATCAATTTAGTTAATTTAATTATAATTTATCTACAACAATATAAGGATTACTTACTTTGTGCAATTTGCTCTTCATTTACGCCGCTACAAGAGGAAAAAAAATATTTTAGTAGAAATAACACTTCTAAACAATGAAAGATTTATCGCAATAACCACACAGAACAAAGGTGTAAAGATTCCATAAATTTAAATTGTTCGTAACTAAATTAGAAGGACTACATAAATAAAATCGGAACTTCTGGGGTCTTTTTTACTAGTAGGGGGCCCAATATTTTTATTTTTATAAAATCGATAAATTTAAGGACGATTATATGTTTAACTAGATGAACTGTCCGGCGTTGTCTGGGATGTACAGCTGCGGAAAAAAAAAACGAACCACCAATGATTATTTCGTTAATTTTTATAGTAGAGCTAAACTTAATATACCATTTTGTATAGAATAAAGTCTACTACACATTAGTATACAAAAAATTTGCATAGGGGACTATCTTCATATTAAAATACGCACCAACTTTAAAATTTCCAATAGCAACACCCAATATTGATTCAATATTTAGAATCTACGGCAAAATTTATCGCTGAAAATCAATTTGCAAGTCATTTGGTTAAGTAGTTTAATTATGAATTTCGAAAGTTTAGAACTCGTAATGTTAAATGAATTTCTTAAACTTTTAACCATATCTTTCGAAATAATAATTTTATTAAGCTGAAATTTTTATCCGTGTTACTTCTAAACGACCCAAATAAAATACACTAACTTTCATTACTTATATGTATATTTTTTAATTTTATTTAAATTAGGATATTAATATTCATAAAATTTATGAATAGAAACCATGCTATATTTTGATAGCGATGGATTCAGAAAAACGCTTTATATCCATATCTAAAATTTCGTGATTTTCCCCTTTGTAGTTTTTTGGCTATATTCAAATGTATAACAAATGATCATTTCAGGGGTCATACACAAATTTAAAATCAGCAGAAATTAACAGAAATCTTTACTAATTTTGAGAATTAAAAGCGCTGTCATCGCATTGGCATAAAATTCTAAATTCTTATATAAAGGCGAGGGGTGTACGGGAGTTGTGCACGTTAAATATGATCAATCACATTGAAGTAGTAACATATCTGTAAGAATAATACATACTGCATCATATTATTTGAACAATTTATATGCTAGCCTTATCTTATCTCTGATCTGACCACGAACGGAAGAACCACGGCTAACGCCAAAACGTTTTCTACCCGCTTCATTCATTTCTTAGTTCAACTTTGTTCAATGTGGAGGTAGCCCCTCAAATAAGATGATACATATTGTATAATATATCTGCATATAAATGTAGGAAATTAACGAAAATTTATATTTAGATTATTTTGAGGGCGGGGAACATTTCTGCGCTATCAAAAGTAGGTGTTGCTATTGAAAATTTTAAAGTTGGTACGGATTCGAGTATGAAGATAGTCCCCTATGCAAATTTTTTTATATTGTTGTATAGTAACTTTATTCCTTACAAAAAGGTATATTAAGTTTAGCTCTACTATGAAAACTAACGAAATAATCATTGGTGGTTCGGTTTTTTTTTCCGCAGCTGTACGTAGAGTGTTGACTCATTTCTCCAACGTGGCACCATCTGGCGGTTTTAGTAAATAGTCCCAGCTTTAAGAGGTGGGAAGGGGGTGGGTGGTTCTTTGAAATCTTATGTAGACACTGACCTTTGTCTTGGTTTAAAGGTCCAGTGTGCAAAATTTCATTATGTTCAGAATATAGATTCAGATAAAATAACTATAGATTCGTATAAAAAAAATTAAACTGAAATTTTTTTAAAAATATATATTCATTTTAAGGTATTTCAGAAAAAAAAATCCAACTCTGTAGAAGTCCAATATTATCATCTTATTTCGCAAACTACGCAACTCGGGATCAAAGATTCAGCATGCAAAAAATGCTTGGTGTGGACGAAATTCAAGG
The DNA here is from genome assembly GCA_963932185.1 of Troglohyphantes excavatus. NCBI lineage: Eukaryota > Metazoa > Arthropoda > Arachnida > Araneae > Linyphiidae > Troglohyphantes > Troglohyphantes excavatus. The sequence continues at coordinate 72,270,992 of OZ010666.1, read as the reverse complement.
TCAGATATTCCGATCACTTCTTTGTTTTTAAACATTTCGACATTTAGAAGTGAATTGCTTGAATTCACTTGCCAAGCAGCTTTTTCTACGGCCGCGGATTTCATGGTTTGGAGTTACGTGGTTTGTGAATTAAGTCGACGATAGTTGTATTTAAAGCGTCCAAAATGGCGTTTTGCAGGCGAGTTTTTACAGCTTTATTTAGAGGTCTTTTGCACGCATCATCGTAAAACATCCTCTGCAATGAACCCTATTTACATCAATCCTTTTCACGGAGTTAATGGTTGGTTAGTTGATATAGCGCAGCACTGAAGCTACAAAATGAACTGTTCCAAATTGAATCCCAGGAAACACCGCTTCGTAATTTTACACTAAGGCCGCTTTTACATTTAACGACACGACACCGATAAATCGTGAACGATCGCGAAGGGACGACACAACGTTTTATCGTATCGTCTGATGGTCAGTTTTTCATTGCACCGATATCGTTCGCCGAAAACGACAATTTTTACACTCAGTGCGTGTTCGTCTGTTGCCGAGAAAACATCTATTCTCGACATGGCGCATCAGAACAAATTACATAACAAAATGCGATTCTTGTATTTGCTGTATTTAAGGAGAAAGAAAAGATTAATAACAAAACGCTTCTGGGTGCATGATATCATCAAAGCAAGACATGTTGAAGGAAATTTTTATATTTTATTTGAACGTCTACAAAGAGCTAGAGCTAACCACTAGAGCTGCACAGTGGGCTATTGGCGACGGTTTGACTAAATATTTCCTCCCATGCCTGTTTTCGAACAATCTTGTTCTTGTAAAATTCATCTCGCTTATCCCAAATACAAGTCTTTACTTCCACTAATTCACACAAGTTCACAATATCGAACTTAAAAGCCACATTGATAATATAAATTAAAAAAACACAGTAGACTATAGCAGACGGCAACAAGTGTTTCGGAAACAAACTCAACATGTCGTCACGATGAAGTAGGGAAGGCGTATTCTGATTACTTCCGAACAATATTTATATATATATTTTAATTGTAAAGAAGGGTTGCTCAGCAGGAATGAAAAGGGTGTTTTTGTTTTTCGTGCTCGTTTTCCTCTCTGGGAGAGCGGATGTCGGGGATCTTGTCCCCTCTTTGGGGGCAAGGTGGGGGAGTTTGAGTTATGGTGCGGCATCGCCTTCAAGACGGCGGATAGTTTTCTGGCGGTTTTGGGTTCGTTTTTTCGGCGGTCGCGGAACCTCGTGACTCTTGGTCCCCTCCTGGAGTTGCCATTGGAGCGAAGGGGGATTTCGAAAAAAGGACCCAATGAAAGACGAGTCCGGGGAAGCTGTTTTTGAAGAGGATCGAGCAAAGAGAAGAGACGGAGAGCGGAACTCGACGGTGGCCTAACGACAACCTCACGGGGGATTCCCATGTATCTGGGATATTGATAGGATCCGGACTCAATACCTGGTCATCAGATTAATCCGGGCCATCATCCGGACACTCCAAAGATTCCTCTACGCCCTGGGCCTCTACGAGCACATTAGATTCTCCCCAGTGCCTCATCAACGTCCGGCCATCCTTCTCCCGGACGCTCCAAAGTTTCCTCTACGCACTGGGCCTCTATTGCACGTCTGATTATCCCCAGCGCCTCATCCAGTGTCCGGCCATCATCCAGACGCTCCAAAGATTCCTCTACGCCCTGGGCCTCTACGAGCACATTAGATTCTCCCCAGTGCCTCATCAACGTCCGGCCATCCTTCTCCCGGACGCTCCAAAGTTTCCTCTACGCACTGGGCCTCTATTGCACGTCTGATTATCCCCAGCGCCTCATCCAGTGTCCGGCCATCATCCAGACGCTCCAAAGATTCCTCTACGCCCTGGGCCTCTACGAGCACATTAGATTCTCCCCAGTGCCTCATCAACGTCCGGCCATCCTTCTCCCGGACGCTCCAAAGTTTCCTCTACGCCCTGGGCCTCTACGAGCACATTAGATTCTCCCCAGTGCCTCATCAACGTCCGGCCATCCTTCTCCCGGACGCTCCAAAGTTTCCTCTACGCACTGGGCCTCTATTGCACGTCTGATTATCCCCAGCGCCTCATCCAGTGTCCAGCCATCATCCAGACGCTCCAAAGATTCCTCTACGCCCTGGGCCTCTACGAGCACATTAGATTCTCCCCAGTGCCTCATCAACGTCCGGCCATCCTTCTCCCGGACGCTCCAAAGTTTCCTCTACGCACTGGGCCTCTATTGCACGTCTGATTATCCCCAGCGCCTCATCCAGTGTCCGGCCATCATCCAGACGCTCCTAAGTTCCCTCTCCGCACTGGGCCTCGAAGTGCACCTCCGATTCTCCCCAGCGCCTCACCCAGCGTCCGGCCATTCCTTTGGACTCCAAGGTTTTCGGTCTTGCCCACTGGGACTCTGCACGCAGACGACCTGACACTCCGCCATTGTCACCTCAGGCAACCGGACTCCTCACGGACACTGACAACTCTCCCTTCCCTTCGTTGTTTTCCCGGCATCCCATCCAGGCAGCTAAGTCGATTAATCATATTTGTTTTACTTATTATTACTTATCAAATAACGATTTTCCCCTTTTATTTTATTTTAATTATATCCCTTTTTATAACCGGCTGAGCATCCCTTTTAAACTTTATTTTACTTTTGTCCCCTTCTATTATTCTATCATTATTTGCTGTAATTATATTGTGATAATTTTATTAAATTTGTTATTTCTTTAATCGGAGTTCTAATTATTTTTTACCATACCAATCAATTCTCTTATCGATCATTTTGGCCTTTTAACTTATTACGTTCCTGGTGTCTACCACAACATCTGGTAGAAGTTACCGACTTAAATCTTAATACCCAAAACAAGCAGTACAGGCGCGTGCCCACGATAAAACGTTCCGATAAATTGTATCGTCTGATCGTCAACGACAACATCGTTATCGTATCGGCTAGTGAAAAAGCGCCCGGCTTCGTATGTGTATTTTGCGTACCCCGATATCGTACCACTGAAATCGTATACGATTTATCGGTGTCGTGTCGTTAAATGTAAAAGCGGCCTAACGATAGACGACTAGGACAATAGAATTTCAAATCTTATTTCCAATCTTCCACAACACGGCTGAAGTTGGATCACGACAGATTTAACGTGCCCCGTTTTTTAGGTGTGAAATGTATTATTTTGTTTAGTAAAGATACAACAATACATATTCTAAATATTTAACTATTACGTATATTTTTATTAAGTGATATTTCTTAAATTAATGCCCTTTAAATATCGCGAAAGTGGCTATTCCTTAACACTTCTCAAGACGTTTAGTCGATTTATAAGTTTATTTTCTGGACTCTTAAACCGGGAAACAAGTCTCAAAACTCAAATTGGGAAAAATTGAAATTACCAAAATTGGGAAATTCTAGGTTTTATGCAGGAAAGTGCATTTTTTGTCTATTAAATTAAAGATTTTTCATTAAGCGTGTAAAATATCTCCAAAAACCTATTTTAAAGCATAAAATTATTGAAGGGAAATTCAAAATTTTTAAGGTTTTATGCAAAAAATCTTAAACTGAATCTTTTTTTGTACCAAATTATTTTATAAAAACATTAAAATTCATAATTTAGAAAGTATTATGCTGATTGTTTGCTGGGATGCTTGTAAAATCTGGAAAAATTGTAAATGGTAGAGACAACCAATATCTCTCGAATGTCAGAAATAACTCATTTGTGCATTGGGATTTTTAAATACCGTTTTGCAAATGTTTTATGTGCGATCGTCAAGGCACTTTTGTCCATTTCGACATTGGACCGATTTATTTTTGACGAAACAAGGGATTATAGAAAGTAATCGATTCAGATTTCTTTCAGGTGGCATCAGCTCATTTTGTTCTAATTTTGGCTTTTATACGTATGTCACCATAATTAAAAAAAAAAAAAAAAAAAAAAAAAAAAAAAAAAAAAAAAGAGTAATTCTGAATCGGTCCATACAGCATGCGATTTCGGACCAAGAAATCCCTAGTTCGACTAAAACCGTCCATTTCATTAAAATCCTCATATTTGACAAAATGAATTTTTTCAGGATTGACGAAATATTTTATCGCAGCATTGTTTTGACAAAAACAATCAAAAATCAGCTTGCATTTTTAAGTGTATCGACTGACCAATTTACCATCGCTTTTCTACACGAACGATAAAAACTCTCGAGCTTCCGAAGATGGCTCAGTGTATCGAGCATATCACGTGGCTCTCGACTCGCAGACCCATCTACAAAATCTCGCGCGTGTTCTTCTCGTACGTGTAGAATGGGCCTTAAATATGACATTCCAGAGCAGATATCACATGACTGAAATATTTGTTTTGGTTCCCTCTAACCACGCTTTCGGTTAATTCCTAGTGTACGGTGCCTCCGCCAAATACGATTTGGCGACAATTGGTGTGATAAATTTTATAGTTTGGTAACCCTATTTCATGACTTTCCTAGCAATATCATGATGTACGGCAACCTTTTTTTTAATTTGGCGACAATTAAAAACTTCATTTTTGGTTTTGGCGCCAATTTTTGGACTTGGCGACAACGGGGCACCGTACACTAGGAATTTACCGCGCTTTCCAAATACTTTCAGATCCCTCCATATGTCCAATTACGATAATCTTAAAAGTGACACTTACCCTCCGCAGTTGGGACAACTATGGGTGATGATTAATTGGTCCCGATCCATCCTACAAGACAAAACAGTATTTAAATGTCAAATCCCTAATGTTTGCACAGTAGCGCATCTACCACAAGATGAGAACTTGGCAAGAATGAAAAAATATTTTTGTATTATGTACAGTTGATGGAAAAAAAAACCTAACCACCCCTTGTTTTTTGGCCGCTACTGTAGGACTATACTTAATATACCATTTTGTAAGGAATAAAATCTACTAGACATTGATATACGAAAAATTTACATAGGGACTACCTGCATATTAAAATCCGCACAGACTTTAAAATTCCAATTGTAACACCCAATTCTGTCTCAATATTTAGAATCTACGACAACATGTATCGTTGTATATCAATTTGCAAGTCATTTGGTCAAGTAGTTTAATTATGAGTATCGAAAGCTTAGAACTCTTAATGTTAATGAATATTTTAAACTTTTAATCACATCTCCCGCAATAAAAATTTTATTGAGTTGATATTTTTATTTGTTACATCAAAACAACTCAAATAAAATACCCTAACTTTCATTATTTGTATATATATATATTTGAAATAATACTTTTAACTTACCTGCGTTTAGAACAGTTTGCTAAATATGAAGAGCACACACACTTTACAGAAAAAAGAATGACGCATCAAAAAATTTCTGGACTTTATATTAAGTTGGAGATTCAAATCAATACTCTTCACTTTTTTTAGTTTGTTCGTATAATTTACGTCGGTTAGTTGTTTGGTTAATTGAAACAGCGTCCCACTTGAGCTACACAATGGGCTGTTGGTGACGGTTCTGGATATATCTTGAACGAAAGACTCCGGAACATTGCAGATTGGTGGTTCGAATCCGGGAAATGGACTTGACATAGAAAAGTAAAAAAGTAGTGATCTTGCGATCGGAGGGTTGCCAGCTTCGCTACAAAAATACTAGAAAGTCGTCCAGAATATCCAACAAATTATACTGGCGTGTATACGAGACTGGTGCACGATAAATCTGATCGGGTTCCAATGTCCTGACGCCTATTGAGGTTGCGTCGGGTGCCAGTTCAGGTGTTGTCCTCGTCATCTGACCATGGTTCAAAAATACGAGGCATCGTTCCCGGGTCTTTCCTTCGAAATAGGACCCGAACCGTCGCCAATAGCCCACTGTGCAGCTCTAGTGTGACGTTAATTAATCAAACCAAACCAAACCTGTTTTAACTAGCTCCACGGATGAAATTGTGAATAATATTTGACGCCTTAAGTGGTTCGTGGCCATTTAGAGGTTGGAAACCCCTAACTTAAATAAACCATTTTTATTTACAAAATAGCAATTTTGTGCTAATATGCATCATTTTAATTAAAAAAAGATCTAGCTGTTTTACGTCTGGAAATGTGGATAGGCAGTAACCGTCAAAGAAAGAGGTGTAGATTACCATTTTGACATCTGCAGAGCTGTTAAATAGTACTCGGGTACTCACATTCACCTCCAACGAACCTTGGGGAGAGTTATTCTTTAGAATGTTCTTTTCACGGTTAGAGTGAATAAATGCAAAAATGATGTGCAAAACTGAGTATAAAACCTCGGTATACCAAACATATATTTCGGGTCTTTCCTTCGAGATTGACCCCGAACCGTCGCCAATAGCCCATTGTGCAGTTTGTAAATATTATATAATATATTGATTTAAATGTAAAAAAGGTATATTCAGTTATTATGTATATTACACACTCAAATACCTGTAAACCATAGCTAATATCAAGTAGATAAGTTATAAAATGTATTAATTATCTGGAACTGTAAAACTTTATATTGATGCTTCGGTTAAAATTATTTAACATTAAACATTCATTATATTAAATAAAGAACAACTCAGCATAAACCGTCGCCAATAGCCCATTGTGCAGCTCTAGTGCGACGTTAATTAACCAACCAACCAACCAAACATATATTTAATGGTTCAGGACATTTGTAAAATATTAAAAAAAAAGGGTTATGAAGAATTTCAATCTGAAGAATACTTTCGAATGGAGTTAAATAAAGAACAACTCAGCATAAAAGTTTCATAAATAAAATTAAAGATTTTTACAAATTTTATAAATACACATTGAAACAAAAAAAAATGTAGTATTTTTTTTAAGTTTTTAATTTTTCAGCATAAAACCTTTAAAAAATCTGAATTCTTCCTGCAATTATTTTAATGTTTTAAAATTGAATGGTTCTTTTCACGTTTTTTTTTAATGTTATATGAAGGATATTGATACAAAAACCTTAAATTTATTGTATCTTAAAAAATACGCAGTTTTCCTGCCATTTAATTTTACAAATTTGACGAAGTTTTTATGCTGAATTTTTTTTGTTGGAAAGAAGTTGTCGTAGGAATGGCATTTTTTTAAGTTCCTGAACATGTAGTTCTCGTTCAAGTTGAAGAAAGGGGAACAAAAGAAGTAATTAAAATAGTAATTATTCCTATATCTTCATTCAACTAATTTTTTTTCTTCTTTGATCTTCTAACTATTGGGGAAATATTTCAAATAAAAACCCTTTAATCTAATATTAATAAATTGCAATAATAAATACTCGATGCAAGTTTGAGAAATGTTTTAGGGACACAATTTTCCTATGTTTCGAATGTTTAAGGCTTTACTACGTTCTTAGACTCAATAGCATATTACAGGGATTGACTTTATTAAGAGATGGAATAAAAATAAGTACTGTTTTATTGAAATAATTTTTTGCTTAAATAGTATTTGGTATAAGATCAAAAGTGCCAGAACCAAAGAAATATATCATACCGATATATGAAGATTTCTATGTTTCCTAACAACTTTAAATATCTGAAATCCAGCTTTTATTTTTGTTTACGTTTGTAAAACTATGGAACCAAGCTTGCATTTTGTGTAACCCATTTTGTACTTTCAGTTATTTGAGAACATATTCATCTTAAATTCGGCAGATGGCACTAACATGGTTAATTTGGACCCGTTGACTCACTTATTTCTTCGTTTCTAGTTTTTAATTATAACTTTCTATAATTCAAATAAGTAAAAAAAGTTATCACAAACATTAATGTTCGTGATAACGTTCAAATAGTTACTACTAGTAGAAAATTGACTTGATAAACAAAACCCCAAATTATTCTAAGTGTGGAAAAATAGAGTTGAAAAATATTAAAGAAAAGTTGCATTTTAAAATATTCTGACTGCGAAGTTATCTTTTGCGACAAATTTGTATTTCTAAAATCTTCTAAAATGGCATTTCAAGTAAACCTCTGAATTTTAACTGTAATTTCTGGAAAGCTCGAACCGGTTTCTTCTATGGGTGCGTTTTTTTTTTAATGCATAGCGTTGCAGAAATGTTACATACAGTCTGGCACGTAGGTAAGGGGGTGGTTCAGGGGGTTCTAACCCCTCCCATTAAAAGTCAAGAAGACAAAAATCAAAAATCGAATTATTGTAAAAATACTTTAAAAAACTAAAAAAAATGTTACTTTCTCGTAAAGATGGTATTTTCCGGGGGTCCTGCCCCGGAAAATAGTTTTCAAAAAGCTTGAAAAAACGTGCTTTGAGGCAATTTTTATCTCAAACTAAGCTTAACATGACATCATCGGGTTCATTATCTAGCATTTGGATTTCGGCGACAAAGGGAAAAGGTCACCGAACGGAGACAAGAGACATACACAAGAAACTCCAAAACCATATTCTAAACAATGATTCTCAAAACTTAAATTTGATCTCTAAATTTATTTCTTAATTAGGGAGTGGTATTTACAATTTTAAAAATAGGTAATGACTGATATAGGTAACGATTCCATAAAAAATAACTTAAAAAATATTAATAAGTTCTTTTTTAAAAAAATGGGGTGGGGAAGGGGTGAGTTTGTTAATTTTGGGGGTGTATTCCCCCCAACTCTGGTTAAAGGGGGAATTAAGTTACTTAAATAAATCCGTTGCTCAGCACTGAACCCCTCTATACCTACGCGCCTGCTTACAGTGACAGGGATTGGGTGTTAAAAGTGTATGTGTGTGTGAGAGAAGGGGGGGGGGGGAGGTTGAAGCCGAGGAGGGAAAGTAAAAGTAGTGACCACCCTCCTCCCTACCGTAGGAAAAAAAAATAATAAATATTGCACATTTACCAATTTATACTCAAATTGCGAAATATTTTGTTAAATTTAAATTATTAATCCCATCAATTTACACTACTTCTCTGTCCACTTTTCGTACAACTCGTTTTATGAACCCAAAACCACGATCGCAGCGTCAACAAGAATGTCTCCTTACTGGGAAGTAGTGAGTCGTAGTTTCTGAAATTTAACTATCTTAAAGGTTCATTAAAATCAAAAAAATTCAGGTTCATCAAAAAAGTTTTAAAAAAAAGTGAATAATGCGTGATACTGCAAAAAATGCTACGTGATGTCGCTTGACTTGTTTCTGCACTAAATGTAATATTCACTTATAATGGATTGGCTTTTAGATAGACTGTGGACAAAAATACGTGTTTTCCTTATGAGATTCTGATTCAATAAAAAAATGTTCTTTGACACGTTTCTGAAATAAACGATTCGATACTGCTCGTTCTCCAATACAATCATGCTCAATTTTTTTAGGTTGGCGCCAATTTACAAGTTAACCAACGTATCAAATTAATAATAAATATTTAGATTCCTGCCGCCTCTGGTTCAGGTAGTTAAGAATTTTATTTGTAGTTTGTTGAGTATTTTTTTTCCCTTAAAACCAGAACCGTTTTTAAAAAGTTTATTATATTCTTTAAATAATAATAAAAAAAAACTTTCACTTAGAAATTAATTAAAGAATTATTAAAAAATAGAAATATTGGAAGAGAATTTCCATTGCGTGTTGGCAACTTTTTTTAAAAAGTTTGCAAACGCGATCATTTTGAAAATGAGGATAAATTTAAGTAATTGAATCGTCCGATTTATAGATTAGTATGGATCGAAAGTCTTTGTCCGGGCAATCGTGAGTACAAAATAAATAGGTTATTATTATTTATTTAGTTTACTAAAACTATTTTCGTATAGGTATTTTATTAAACATGTTAGTTTCTTAATAGTTAAATAAACACTTTCCAACATGAGAGCATATATAACTGAGAAGCTGGAATGGATTGTGAAATGAGAAAAGTTACAAACGTTTCAAATTGTTTTCTCCGAAAAATTATTATATATATGGCATAAAAATTAAATGAACAATACAAATTTTAAATGTTTGCAGAATGTAATTTTCACCTTTCCAAATGGATCTCCAAACGGAACTTTACTTGGCAATCAAAATAAATTACAAAAAAAATAAAATTAAAAACAATACAACTTTAAACAAAACAACAAAAGTAACAAGTATTTAATAACAAGTTCGATACAACTTCAGATTTTTTTTGTCTGTGAAATTACTAATTCGAGTTTGGTTTGATGGATCTGGGTCGGATTTGCATACAAACAAAATGGTGACAAAACAAAATGGGCCACTGATGAAAATGTTATTTACCAATTTTATTATTATTATTATTAATTATTTATTTATTATAATTTATTTTTGTGCAATGTTAATAAAATTATTGTAATCGCAATAATCGACAAATAAACTTCGACTTGGGCGAAATAGAATATCGCCCAAGTCGATTTTTTTTCTTGTTATTAAAGAGAATCGAGACCGTTTCTGTGCCCCGATCGGACTTGTTCCATTCTATAACTTATGTAATTTCATTTAAAAATTCTAAAGGTAGAGAAGATGTCATTGCGTTTATCTTCTGTAGCGGTTGTGTTTTTCCCCGAGACTGTGGATTGAAATAACCAATCAGCCATCTGTATCTGTTTCTATTTCGCCAAAAGTGACGCCAAGTGTCGGCGAAAGTCGCCAAATATCGCCAACTGTCGCCAAATTGTATATTGTTTCTATTTCGCCAAAAGTGACGCCAAGTGTCAGCGAAAGTCGCCAAATATCGCCAACTGTCGCCAAATATCGCCAAACGCCACCAATTTTTGTCAAATATCGCCAAACGTCGCCAATTTTTGTCAAATATCGCCAAGTGTCGCCAAATATCGCCAACTGTCGCCAAATGTCGCCAATTAGCGCCAATTGTCAACAAATATTGCCAAGTGTCGCCGAAAGTCGCCAAATATTGCCAACTGTCGCCAAATATCGCCAACTGTCGCCAAAGGTCGCCAAATACCGCCAACTGTCGACAAATATCGCCAAATGTCGCCAATTAGCGCCAATTGTCGCTAAATATCGCCAAGTGTCGCCGAAAGTCGCCAAATATTGCCAACTGTCGCCAAATATCGCCAACTGTCGCCAAATGTCGCCAAATATTGCCAAACGTCGCCAATTTTTGTCAAATATCGCCAAGTATTGCCAACTATCCCCAAATATCGCCAACAGTCGCCAAATATCGCCAACTGTTGCCAAATATCGCCAATTGTCGCCAAATATCGCCAACTGTCGCCAAATATCGCCAATTGTCACCAAATATCGCCAAGTGTAGCCGAAAGTCGCCAAATATCGCCAAGTGTCGCCAAATATCGCCAAGTGTAGCCGAAAGTCGCCAAATATCGCCAAGTGTTGCCAAATATCGCCAAGTGTCGCCGAAAGTCGCCAACTGTCGCCAAATATTGCCAACTGTCGTCAAATATCGCCAAATATCGCCAACTGTCGCCAAATATTGCCAACTGTCGTCAAATATTGCCAATTGTCGCCAAATATCGCTAAGTGTCGCCGAAAGTCGCCAAGTGTCGCCGAAAGTCGCCAAATATCGCCAACTGTCGCCAAATATCGCCAACTGTCGCCAAATATCGCTAACAGGCGCCAAATATCGCCAACTGTTGCCAAATATCGCCAAGTGTCGCCGAAAGTCGCCAAATATTGCCAACTGTCGTCAAATATCGCCAATTGTCGCCAAATATCGCTGTGTCGCCGAAAGTCGCCAAATATCACCAAATGTTGCCAAATATCGCCAAGTGTCGCCAATTTTTGTTAAATATCGCCAAGTGTCGCCAAGTATCGCCAAAAGTCGCCAATTGTCGCTAAACGCCGCCAAGTGTTGCCAATTTTTGTCAAATATCGCCAACTGTTGCCAAATATCGCTGTGTCGCCGAAAGTTGCCAAATATCGCCATATTTGCATTATTGTGATCTCTGATCTCTGATGATTATAAGTGATCTCTATTTTTTTAAATTTTTTTTTTAGATTACTTTTCCTATTTAAGGTATCAGTGGCTGCCCGTGTCGCCAATTAACGTCAAATTTCGCCAATTGTCACTAAATATCGCCAAAAGTCTCCAAGAAATTAAAATCATATATCGCCAAGTTTAATAAAACTTAAGTAATAAATTATTTGCTCAAATAATTGAATACCAATTTGTCTTTGCAACTCACGACAATTTTCAATTTAGCGACAATTTCTCAAATTCGGCTCAAATTCTGTAAATCAATTCTGCATCATGGCAAAATTAATTGTGTTTTTACCATGGGGTTTTCCATTGATCCTGATCGTGATCTTATACAACCATTCGCATTGTCAATTTATAGTGGCGACACAATGAATTTATGATGTAACTTGCGATGCTTCAATTGCTTTACTTTATTTTGATAATTTTTACATTGCTTTGCAGGGCCAAAAATCAATCAAAGAAGGAAATAGCCGAAACTATCAATCTTGACGCTAATTTAGTAGAGACTGGTATGTCTTTGGTATTCATTTAGATTTTCTAAACTATTTTTTTTATTTATTAAAAAAAATCAATTTTAAGCAACAGTGACTGCACGTGAGTAACAAAAGAGAGAGGAGACGCAGCGCAAGACATTTCAAACAGATCGGGGAAATTCAGTATATAAATAATGTAACATGTTTGAAGAATTATAAATCATTCCACTTGAAATATCATTCCAAATTGAATGTCTTCCCACTTCACATTATAGCCAAGGCGAGTTGCAAATTTTAAACATTTTTATCTCGGAGCTCTGGTTTTCTGCTTTTTGACAGAAACCACTTGTCAGCTAATTCGCCCATACGTTTAATGGGCTACATCCTACTCAGTCGAATTTTTTCAGTCGAAACCTATTCAGCCGAAAAACTCGGTGGGGGGTTTGCGGTTTTCTGCCAAACCTAAAGGGTGTTTTTCACCAATTTGGCAATAATTCTTTGCACTTGGAATACTTTCAAGGAATGTCAAAGGATAGCCCTAAAACGTTAAAGCGCTAATTAGTTCTTTCCCCTACACCTGCTGTTGACCCCAAGTTGGCGTTTTTTAAGCAGTCGTTGGCAGATATAATGCTTGCTGTGGCCAATGATATTTTCTCAATTCATAGTCGGTCCCTGATGTTTGAGGGAATCTTATAATTCCTGGAAAGTATTTGCGAGCGAAATTTTCTCTTTTTGCCGTGCGTTCTCGTGTTTACTATTGTCCTATGGCGACTGGTGGGCGCCGGGCGGGAGTGTAGCTGTCTCAGCTGATTTCTTTTTCAATGGTACTCGATGCCTTTTATTAACATTTGGTACTTAAAAAATTGTTTCATTAAATGGAATATTAAAAAAAATTAGATTATGTTGCTAATCTTTGATAACTACTTTGTTAGACTTTCAATACCACTAAGTTTTAGATTGATTATAGAAACGACATTAATTAAATTTTTAAATACAAAATTATTAGTGATATTTTTGTAAATTATTCAAGGAAAATGTTATTTTAATTAATATTTTTTCCGGGTATCAAAATGCGTTTCTCGCAATTACAAATTGAAATACAAATAAATAAAGAATTTATGTGTTTAATATTAAATTTAGTTTACGTAGGGTGATAGCTCAAAGTAAAGTTGTTCGAACTGTTGAAAAAATGTTATAAAGACAACAAAAATTTAACATGTGCAATGCCATTTCAACGAATCTTACTGATTTACTTCAGCAACTTACTTTAATTAACAGCACAGCATTCTAATTATCAACTCATATGCAAGTGGGATAAGCCAAGAAAGAATTTCCATTTCAGTGTTAGTGAACTTTGTAGATGTTAATATTTAAAAATATACTACAAAACTAAAAGGGGTAATGAATATAACCAATTTTTCTCGTTGTGAATTGTGTCGAAATACGATAATAAGAGTTTTACACGAAACGTCATTTCAACATATTATAGAAATAGGAATGTGTCAATAACAGAAAGAAGATAAACAAGCTGTTTTAGTCTACTCCGCAGATCCTCCTTCCTGTACATGCTTTACTTTATTTTATACGCATCGCAGCCTATTTCCTATTATAAGAGCACAAATTTATGTCAACCGTGCCTTTGTAACAGATATTCTTGCCGAATTATATTAGCCACATTCTATTCTTGTATCACAATTTTGGCGAAGGACTTTGAACGAGTTTGAGAAAATTGCGATTTTATACTGTAGTTGTACGGTCACTTAAAAAATACTATTTCAAGAGCAATAATAGGAATTTAAAAGAAATAGTTATTCAAAAAATCCTTTGTCATTATTCTTTTTTTTATCTTCTAGAATTTGTAAATGTTTGTTGTCCACTGAATAATTCATGTGAAAATACATGAAGATATTTAATAATGAAGAGTAAATTCACTGTGTGTGAAATCCACTCAGTTAGAAAAAGATGAAATAACAAATGTCCATTTCAATTCTTTATTATTACATTGCAGCTCCCAGTTTTAGAATATTATATAAAAAAACGGAAATACATCATTTCGAAAATGTTAAGAAACTTTTAAATTATCTTATTAAGAAGATTACAATTAATATCCTGCCAAACTGCTAAATTCTCATTTTTACTACTGATGTATCTGGTTCATATTGAAAGTAATCACTTGTCCGTTTTACGACAGCATATCATTAATTTTACTTTTGCATATTTCTCCTAATGAGAGAAATATTTTAAAATAAGCACAATTTTTGTTACGCTTTATAAAAAAAAAAAAAACGTCACGTTTAGAAATATAAAATTCTGTTCTGCCCATACTCATCATAAGGTTATTTCTCATATGCAAAAAATATTGTTTTATAATTAGTTATAAAACATCGCTTTGATGCCTCATTGAATTTAAACATTTGATGAACCATTACTTATGGTAGAAATGTTTATGGTAGAAATGAATTGTACTAGTTTGCATTGTAAACAAAAAATATGGCAATTTCATTGATAATTTCAATTACGGGTTATGAATACAAATTCCCAATGGATCACCCCGATTATTTTGGAAAAAGGATCTCAAAGTTTTGAATTTCACATAGATTGATATATTGGCCTGTTGGCATTGCGATGTCTATAATTGTCTTCGGGTACAATAGCCACAAAGTTTATTTGTATTGTGATAAAGCTTGTCAAGTTGTATCCATATATAATTAATAACTTAAAATAATCTAACTATGTTAATGCAGCTACAATTTTTTTTAATTGTCTATTTTAATCAATAAAACGTACGAAAATAGCTTTTTAAACCAATACAATCTCTATACTTGATACGTAAATTATTGTACCCTTTTTTAAACTCTAACAATTAGTTCAATTGTAAAGAAAATTATTCTTTTAAATATATGATAACTTTATAAATTTCTTAATAATAATGTTTTTTTAAAATTAGTTTGGATATTCATTATGTTTAAAAAGCTTCTTACTTTGCAGTGTTTAAATATTATTTTTTAATGCTATTATACGAAATTTTCAATTCAAACATAATGCCATATAATTGTGAATGTCACAGAGTTCGAAAAAAGTTATTTTCTACAAATGTTTATTGAGTAGAGCCTCCTTACAAAGACACCTCGAGATAGTGACTTTTTTTTAACTACCGCTAACGAAAGTCTCAATTGTTAAGTTAGTACGAATACTTATTTTAACTTGTTACTACGACATTACTATATATCATATACCATGGAACCGGGTGGCTGGCAAGTGAATAACAGCAGTTTCGCTGAAAGATTTTTTGTGGGTATAGCGTTACCCTGTTGAATGCAAAAATTATGAAAATAATACTATTTAATATCAGATATTCGAAGATCAAGTAAATTTCTCATTGGACTAAAATGGCGCTAACTGTAATGCCAGAGGAAGTAGTAACACGTAAACCACGATAAAATGTCTACCCGGCATTACTGATGGCGCAGCTTAGCCATAACTGGCTCTTGCGCCATAAAACACCAACCAACCAACCAACCGGCATTACTGATTAGAAGACTCCATTTACAATACGAGTTTGCCAAATACATTTCTGAAATTTTGCTCGACCTCACCCAAACTCATATCTATTAGAATCTGTAACTATATATTTTTATCGTTTTTTTGTTGTTAATTTGTTATGAATTATTAACTGTATTTAGACATTTTTTGGGGAATAGAAGCTTTAAGCATGTAAAACAAATACCTTTTTACCAAAATAATGAAACTCCAATTTAATCAGCTGATTGAAATTTCTTTCTGAAGTATAGGCTGAACTTCTCGACTGTTGTTTGCTGAATAAGTAAACTGATATAAAGTGAGAATTGTAGTGATATGAGAAATTGAATGATCACCTCGCATTTAAAAGAACTTTATTATAGAGATTGAAAGGTAAAAAATATTAAGAAAAGTTTTATTCTGTGGCCCGAAAAGCATATATAGTCAAGAAAATTTTTATAATATTTCTTTAATTTTTATTTATATGTTATTTTTTAGTAAAAATCATCAAGTCAGGGGAAATATTTTAGTATTTAAGGATAACAATATTTTATAACTAAACGTGAATACATAACTCCTAAATTAAAAAAAAATCAATTGAAAAGATAACCATTCAACGATTTTTAATATAATCGTTAATGTGTTATAGATTTTTTTTACATTGTAGAAGCTAAGATGACATTTATTAGGTAGAATAATTTTCAACATATTTAAAAACTAAGATTTTATGTTTTTGAGGCTTCGTTGAAAATTATAATGTTTATAAACTTGCACAGTTTCTTAAAAAGATAGATAATTTTGAACTTTGAAGACAAGTAAATATTGAAAATTGTGAAATTCGTAAAATGAGTGTAAAGAATATTCTACTAAACAAAATAAAAGTTTTAAAAATACGAAATTTTTAATAACAAAAATTTAAACTATAATTTTCTATACTGTTTTTCAGGTAACACAATTTTTTTTATTAGAATGTAATTACAAGTATTAAAAAAAAAACGTAATATGTTTTCAAATTTATAATTAATTGAATATAAACACCACTTCATTAAAAATTTAATTGATTGGATAATATACTAGTTAAATCTGTCCTCAAAAAATTACTTTTTTTGTTGTAAATGCTATTGGTTTTTCACAGAGGAGTAATACTCGATGTTTCAAATTTGGCTGTTCAATATCAAGTCGAAAATAAGGTTACTCTAAAGCTGATCGCTTCGACATTCCCAGAAAGTATTTCAAGTGCAATGAATTATAGACAGAAAATGAAGGGGAAAAAATTCTTAAATACATTTTATAATTTATTTTAATTAAAAAACCTTTTATTAAGAATATGTATACAAATTTGCTTAACAAATACATAGAACATATAACACCACCATCAGAAGTTTAGTTAATTTTAGTCTCTTACTTGTACATTTAATATTCATTTAAACTCATAAATATTGTGTCAGAAGCGGTGCCATACCTATTTTTTAATAACGATCGCGCAAAACATGCTAAAATGTAAAATAGTAAAAATGTCAATTTTTTTCCTGTCCACTTTGAAATAAATTCCTGCTTATGAAAACATTGTAAGAGTCACTTAAGTTAGTTACTGTACTGATATTCGAATTGTATGGAATAAACGAAATCTTTCTTTTTGATTTATAATTTCGTTAAGTTTGGCTGATTGAAAACTTGATATTTCTACTATTAAAAATCAGTGAATTTTAATAATATTTTTCTTTATGAATTCCAATGGAGATCTCCATTGTGAAAACCATTTAAAAATAAGAAAATGAAAATAAAGGAAAAAAACTACTTATCTATTTTAGTAATAAGCCTCCTCTAACGCAACTTTTTGCGTTTTTCTATTTTAAGTTTGACACTGTACCCCAAAATTTACTCAATATTTTTTTAATTGCGAATTTATTTTATTGCACAAAATAATATATTACATATTGAAAAAAAAAACGTATGCTAAGTTTTACACATTTCTCAAGATTCTACGTGTATAAAAAACGATTCTTTTTTGCAGTTTAAAAACTTTATCTTACCTGTAGAGCAATTTCTATTTTTTTTTTATTTCATGTGTTACAAGTATAAAACTTATTAAACAATTAAAGTACTCTTATATTAGCAATATTCTCTAAAAATAATTTTGTCTATACTGGTATTTTTTTTAATTTAATATTTAGAAAAAAAATGAAGTTTTTAAATAATTTACTGTAAAAAAAATAAGTTACAGCTTTGAAATTTTTTTGTTTAGAAACAATATTTTTGACAAACAGATTAAATATGTCAAAAACCAAACAATTTTTTTTAAACATTTAAATTAAACTTTTTACGTATGCATAATACAATACTTATTCATTGTTAATAATTTAATTAAAACATGTAATAATAGTTTGAGAATTTTCCGTAATATTAAAAATGCCGTAAAAGTTTTTAAAATTATGTAACCTTTTATAATTAAATTAATAAAAATAAATAACTAGTGCAACATGCATATGTAAAAAAGTTTAAATTTAAATGTTTAATGTTTTTCATTTGGTTTTTGACATATTTTATCTTTAAATGCATATATCTCAAAATCTTATTTTTTCGAATTTTTCGAAAGGAAAAAACATTTAAGTTTTTTTTTTTTTTTAAATGGGCTTATAATTTATTTATAATACACTTACCATATTCTGCTAAATAAAATAGCACCGTGTTTTTGAAATAGCTATTCTTGTTTTTTATTATAAACCTTTAACTTAAAAAAAAAATACCAATACAACAATTTGTTTTTTACAGAATATTGCTAATATAGGTTACTTTATCTGCATAATAAGTTTTACATTTGTAATATAATAATAAAGAAAGTAGAAATTTCCTTATGTCGTCATCTTAACCTAAAATAGCTTCTAAAATCAAAATGTCATCATTGTATGCCCCAAACCAACTACTTAAATGGGCCTCCCTCCAAGCGCTATACTGCTTTTGTCCCACTTCGACCCCTTGCCTGGACGGTGAACGAAAGGTCACCTTTAAATTAGGGGAAAGTATACATGTTTTTTCTGCGACAATCTGCATTCAACTTTCGTCTTAGGACAGTGATAAATAAGCCAAATGGCAACTCTATACTATGGGGGAGGGAAATTCTTAAGACGGCTACTTTCTTGGCGATTTGAGAAGAGCAAAAAACATGCCAAACTGTTTCGCCAAAGTAATTTGGTAAGAATAGATCGCGGAGATAATTCGGCTGAGTAGGTTTCGACTGAAAAAAATTCGGCGGACTAGGTGCACACGCGTTTAATGGGGATTGGAAACGTGATACGATCACTTTTGATATGTTGCCTTTGCAACCCGAAAATGTTAAAGCAAAATTCTGACAACGAAATTCATGAATTTGCTCTTTGAAATCTCAATTGAAAAAATTATCAATTGTCGAAATTCGCCCCTCCCTTCCTTCCTCCCCCCCCCCCCCCCCTTTAAACTACATATAGTAAGGCCAGTGCCTAAAAAGAAAGTTTGGCTCGTTAATACTTTGTACTCGCGCAAGTTCGGTCTGCTCCTCCTTGTGCCGAATTAGCTCTAGATTTCTTAGCAATTGTCATAAATTTAAACTTCTTGGAATCATTTGTTTGTTTTGAACTGCTCTTTCTGCCTTTTTAAGTTTCCTATGTTTCGACAACATTTCACATTCTATTCCATAGAATTAGCAAAAATGGTTTACACAGTCAACTAGTCAATTGATTTGTTCCCTTCGTTCTCATCAATCGTTACAATCCTTCTATTAGAACTAAAACTATAGCAGTTAAACCGATAAACTTTTACTAATTCCTCTCCTCCCACCACGGTAGAAAGGTCTGAGGAAGGAGTGGATTTTGTGGATTAATGGACTACCTGGTCGGCGTAACACTCCTTCCTCTACACGGTTGTAGATCATTAATCTCTATAAGCTGCATTAATTTCTGTAAGCTTTTAAAAATTATCACTCAAGTTTCTGCCAATGACCGTTGTACCCAGACCGATTTTAAAGACATGTAGACATATGTCAAGAAGAGATGGGCCCGGGTTCCCTCTGGCTCCTCTCACGATCTCTATGTGACAGTCTTTAAATTCAATTTTGAGACCAGCATTACAATCTAACCAAAATCACTAGTAACTTATGTAACAATTTTGAATGTAACAGTCTTGAATGTCTAGGTATTTCTAGACTCGGAAAACTTCAAAAAGTAAAGAAATTCACACAAAAAACATAAATAGAAAGTAAAACAGGAACGACAATTCAACAACTCATTTAGAATTATAAATAAATGCTTGTTTTTTTTTATTCACAATTAGGAACTTCTGGAGTTTAATCTTCATCGGAACCAACTAATTTGCTTGGAGCATCCGTGAGTATTTCTTCTAAATGGCATAGCATCTTATTTTTGTACGTGAAAAAAAACTCACATGTTGGCTGCAGACAGAGGATTTCTCCCAAATTTTGCATCGGGAAAACCCATCTTTTACCAGATTAGGTTTCCCCTACAAAATATCTGACGAAGACCGGCAAAATTGGCTTCTTAAATTGTTATTTTTTTCAAAATATTAATTTAAAATGGTGTTTTTGTATTGCTAAAACTTCAAATAGTACCAGAACGAAATGCTTCATTTATAAGAAGGACCGGTTCTACATGAAAATTACCTATATTTCGATAGGAAGGATCGGTTCCAGAAGATAAATGGTTCCTCAAATCGGAGATGAGACGAATATGGAAAGCTAAGGACTGGGATAACGTATTCTTGTTAGGGACCGTCACTTATTAAGCCATGCATGGCCATTTGATCTGCTTTTGTTTTTTCATTAAACCCTGTCAAAGTTCGCAATGAGTCTGGCAGGGTTGAATAAATGTTTGAATCTTTATACAGAACTTAGTAAGGAAATTATGAAACCTAAATCATATTTTTGTTAGCCACCACCCTCTTTGATGTAATAGAGCAATGTAATCTTTAAGGAAAATTAAACCAACAACCAATCAAACCTATGGTCATCCTTTTCTCTCTATGACCAAAGTCATCTTGTCGAATCGATCATTTGTTGGTTCTTGTGAGTCTTTCATGCGTAATAAGTGACAGTCCCTAATAGTAAGTGACGTCATTCCAGTAAATGTTTTTGCAATTCGTCTCACCTTGCGTTGAGCAGCGCGATCCCTGCAGAATTAAAATATATTCCGACGAACTTTTGGACTGAATAATATTTTCCTTAAACCCTTTGAGCGGATAGAAAAAAGGCAACATTGAAAAGTTGTTTTCTTGCAAAGCAGACTTTATATTTCAAATGCATGTATATTATATATATTTTCAATTTTTATTATTTTATTAGACGTAGCTTCCAAGAAACATCCCAACGCTTTAGATTTGAAACATATTTCAACATCGAATATTTTTATGAATTTAAAGTTTATCCCTCTAGCAATACACATACACTTTAAATTCATAAAAATATTCGATATTGAGATATTTTTGTAATCTAAAACGTTTAGGTGTTTCTTGGAAGTTATATTTATTAAAGTAATAAAAGTTAGAAAATATGTTTATAATGTACATGCATTGGAATTATAAAATAAACTATTTTGCAGAGAAAAAATCTTTAAAATGTTGATTTTTTTTTCCTAAATGCTAAGAGGAATATATGTATTGCTAAAAAAAACTGTAAATCATTCAGTCAGTTTAAGTCATTCAGTTCAGTCAGAGGGTTAAGTTAATTTACAGTTTTGTAAACAAATATTCTCCCAAAAACTGTCTTAACTTCAAATGTGGGTATTACGCGTTTACTGAGCTAGTGAACGTTTGGCGAGTGGCTAGCAGTAGCCATCACTGAACTCTAACTGTAACTGCTGGAAGGCTCAAACCTTGTTTCCTCTATGTGCACGTTGAAGTCAATCGAAAGCAGCCATGCTGTGTCCCAATATTTTTTTTTAAGTGATTTAGTGGTGTTTTTTTATTACCAAAGCATTGTAGAAAAATTAAATGTATATAAATATTATATTTCACTCTTACAGAATTAATTTTTATATTGCCAAACAAATAGTTTTTGCTCTTGCTTTTTATCTACTTCCACTTTGACTTGCAAATGGCTTTCTATTTTAATACCAGATTGCATTTAAAATGGGTTTAAAAATAAAATAGAAAAAAACTCAGCCAAAAGCAATACACGTCGGCTTATTTGAACATGAAAAATATACGAAATATTGCGGTAGCAAAGAAAGTGGGGCACATCATGGCTGCTTCTACATCGGCTTCAAGTCAACAAAATGTCTTGCCATATTCGAAGTTACAGTTAGAGATCAGTGGTAGCCATCACTGGCAGCAGGGACCAATAGATAGCCATAACTTCAATATTTGATGGGTATGTTATATGCGCTGTCTATTTGGCATTAACCTGATTTAGCATTAGGCACGTAAGGCGCGGTCCTAAGTGGCTCCGGATCTAGAGCCCCCAAATTTTTCTTAATTGCGTGCGAATCAAATAGTATAAAACTTACTCATACTTTGAAGACATACTATGACTTGCTATTACTATGTTGCAAATATTCGTAAACTTGAGGCAATTTTTCCAAAAAAGTTTGAATTTCATTGTTTTTTAGATGAAAAATAAACTAAGTTTCCGATGTTCTTCATTTTTCGAGACTACCTTTTTATGGGAGAAACTGCCATCAGTGATGCTGTGCCTACAGTACAATAGTACTGAACTTTCTAAATCAGAGTCTTCTGACAGTATGTAATGGTTTGAACGCACCACTGAATAAAAGATAAATATTTCGATTAGACAGTTTTGTAAATAAAATAAGAAACCTAAGAGCTCAACAACTTATATTCAGTTTGAAGACATTTAATTTCATAAAATATCTATCATTTTTAGGATTCTCTAAATGATATGTCTGTGACACATTCGGGAATGCGTAAGGATCATCTTTTAGACTACAATGGCAATATGCAGCCAGAAATCAGACCTCCGTCTCAGTCTCAACCAATTTCAACACTTCAATTGGATGAAGAGGATTCCAGTTTTGCATCAACAGAATGTCTATCAGATCTGAAAATCTTAAAAATGGCTAATTTTTCGCCTCTTAACCCTTTGGCTAGTACCTTCACTCCTTCAAAAAGTAGATGCCTTTCGTCACCAAACTCATTCAGCACATCAACTGGCCACGCAGATTTTTCAATGGATCCGTTTAGTTCATCGATGAATGCGTTTTGCTCTTTCACAAATCCTTTTGACTTAAATTTGTATACCCCATTAACTGATTCCTTCGGCTCGCCAATGGATGCCATTAGCCCATCCAAGAATTGCTTTAATAATACATCGATGAATTACTTCCCGAATTCATTCTGTTCACCAGTGCATTCTTTCGATCCACCAACGCATGCCTCCAATATTTCAGTGGAAACGTGCAGCTCAGAGAACTCTTCAAGTCCCTTCAGTCCAACTGATCATTCAATAGATTCTTTCACGCTATTGACGTCTACTTCAGATCCAACAGTCAACTTCTTAAGCCAGCTCACAGATTCGCTCAGTTCATCAGTCAATTATTTCGGCTCGTCAACGGATCCCTTTGAAAGTTCAATGAATGTATGCGACACATCGAAAGCTTTAGACTTTTCTAAACCTCTGAATGAATGCAAATCTCGCAAGTCATTTCCAAATGTTAAAGAGCAACCAAGTACGCCAACTTCAAGCAAGTTAGGACTACATGTTCTCGAAAAAGCGAATGAATTAGAGTCCACGAAAGTTGCGAAAAAATCAAAGATGATAATTTCGACAGAATCTAGATTGAAAGTTCCCAAAGTGAACACAAACACAATGGAATCAGAAAAATCGAAAACCGAAGTTGCAAGTATAACAAACAAGACGACAGTGACAAATTCAACAAGGAAGAAAGTTTCAGAAAAAGAGCCAGGGATACGCATTCTGCCGAACGATGATCAGTTTCCAATCCGTCTAAACGGTTCGTGCAAAAAATGCGAAAAGGTGTACAAAGCTGATGCATCGAAACGCGGGAAAATCGATTTGCTAAATTACACCTGCTTAGATTACACCTGCCTCAAATCGAAGCCTGGATTTATCGACACCCACTGTCACCTAGACTTCCTGTTCCAGAGACAGAACCATGGTGGTACACACACTGAATACATAGGCAGGCGGAAAGACACTTACCCTCCGAATTACGAAGGATGTTTGACTGTGTTCTGCAATCCTTTCTCATTTCAGCAGGTAAATGCCATTTAGGTTTGAACTTAAGTATTGGAGGACACTCCGCCAAATGGCGCCTAAACCACTGTCGACTCCAGTTGAATTTTAGCGCAATTATTATTTATTTTAACGTGTGAAGACGAGATCTTAAAGAATTTAATATTTTTCTTTTGGATTAAACATTTCTCTTTTTTTTTTGTTTTTGTTAAAATAATTAATCAAAATGCATCAATAAAGGTCTTATAATCTATGATTAGTTAGGGCTGGAAAGTGGTTCAACTTATTTATTTAAAAAATTTGTAACCCCAGACCTAAGTTGACTATCAAAAACGATTATGGTGGAGTTCTTTCTTATACTTAAGTCTTAACTACAACTAATTTATTTTTTTCTTTACAGATTATATAATATTTAAAAAGAACTTACGTAGGAAAAATTTTCAAAGATCACATTTTTTAAAGAAAGTACCCAATTGAATATATCAAACTTATTTCAGTTTCAAATTTAATGTAACAATTATTTCGAATTCTATGGAAACATATAATCAATAGCATGTGTTCGGAAGAAATACCATAATTTAAGGAATGTGTTTTGGCACCTCCACACCAATGCTACAGACTTTTCCTTTTCTTAGAAGTATCACCATCTCTATTTCAGCCAATGTAAATTTTTCTCCCGTCTTTTCACAAAATAATATAAGTAATAAGAACATATTTGATATTTTAGTTCTTTTTATGGAACAGTTACATCCCCCGTTCCCCTAGTTATTTGTGTTCTTTTTACTTTAAGGGTGGATAACTATAAAATTATAAAAAAAGTTATGCGTGAAGCTATTTATGACATTTGTCAAATGTTTAAAAACAGACAGCGGTCATGGGGAATTTCTATCTGAAGAAAGACTTAGATCTCCAAAATACTTGGTGCTTCTAAATGACAAAAATCATTTTTTTAAAAATGTTTTTGCGAGAATAACATTTTAAACTGAATAATATATTGTTCTCTTCCACTTTGAAGAACAGAAGAAGGCAAATAATAAGTCGTTATTTTGGTAACTAACAGACGACTCTCTGTTAATAAAATATGCCAATACCTAAGTGATACCATACATAGAGTAATGATACAAATAGAGGAATCGAAATGCTGATTTCCGTGTGTCCATCATTGAAACCACGTGAGATGTGGAAATGCCAATTCATTCATACGCCAATATTACTTGGCAGGCCTTGGCGACTTTAAGAACTAAACGATATCGAAGTATTGTAATATGGTTTTGTGTTTAATTTTGTATTTAAATATCGTTTTTTTGAACGAGTGGCACAATTTAAGGGAGTTTAACAGATATATTAAGGAGATTTTTCTTACTTTGTAGTTTTGAAATAATTGCATTACGTTTTTATGTAAAAAATTTACCATAAGCGAAGTTCTTTCAATTGTTATTTTGTATACTTCAATAAGAAAATATAAACAATAAAACCTGAGAAATATAAAGAGTTTCGCTTCTTCGCGTATTGAACACAAATAAAATATTTTCGTTTCGTTAATGAAGCGGAAATATTTAGCGCATATTGTTTGAAAATAAGTAAATACGTACACATATGTTAAGAAGTTGAATACGGACAGAACTCCTTATCACCAAAAAAGAAGAAAGTGCGCCAAATTTGAAACTCCTGCAGATGTCTGTACGCCAAATGTGGCAACGCTATAACCACGTGATGTAGGTTTTTCTTTTCAATGTTGACACCGCGGCCTTACGAGAGTCTGGCATTGAAGGCGCTCTCTATTTAATATTACAACTCTCTGACACCATACTTTTAAATGGGGTTAGAACAAATTAGGGAAAGTAATACACTTTTTATGCTCCAGAACATGCAGTTCTCGTTCAATTTGTGGATAAGGTTGCCACTCGATTCCAAAGGGTTGAATGTGAGTTATAATTGTGCTTTCAGGTAGAGGTGTGTCAGAAGTACTTGGACGAGGAGGGTGTGTGGGGGGCCTTCGGTTGCCACCCTCACAATGCGAAGTACTACGACGACTCAAGGGAAGCTGAGCTCTGCTACGCCCTTGGCCATCGGAAAGTTCGCGCCTTGGGAGAGATCGGCCTGGACTATTCCAACAGGTGCAGTATCATTGTTTGTTTTTTTAAACCCTTTGAGTACTGAATTATTTGAAGATTTTTATGCCCATGGGACGGATTTGGTGAGGTTCAATTGATCCCATTCTTGACCGACCCTACAACAAATTGTTTGCGATCAACGCCCACTGGCGGGGGGTGCCGCAAACATCAACGCCTGCTTCTTGAATTCAGATGACGAGTCCTTCCACCGTCACTTCGCCCAAGTAAGCAGATGACGAGTCTCACTCGTCAAATGTACCCAAAGGGTAAATGAAGATGGTGCACGTTATATCGGATCAGGGTCCATCGTCCTGACGCCTATTGCGGTTGCCAGCTCAGGTGTTGCCCTCGTCATCATAAAAAAATGCGAGTCATTGTTCCCTTGTCTTTCCTACGAGATAAAATCCGAACCGGTTCACTGTGCAGCTGTAGTGCAATGCTAAGAAATATAGGCCAGTAAGTGTCCCAGAGTATTCGACTCAATCTGTGGGTTGTGGGCTCGAATCTCATCTTGTGAGCAGGGAAGGTTTGAAGGGAAAGTGACACAAGTGGCTGCTTCATTGAAATAAATGGATGCTCATTTTTTAAGACACTTTTGTCATTTTTGACGAAACTGACGCCTGATAAATGCTCCTATTAAATATTTTGCCAAACTGAGGAAATTCATTTTGTCGTTTTTTTCCCCCACGAAATATATTTCGTCACAAATTTGGACGATTTCAAATAAAAATCGACGGCCCGACTTCAATCAGGAATATCTTGGTCTGAGGTAAGTCAGGCGCGCTATCCAGAAAAATTCTTTTGAGTTGTAACAATATGCATATAAGAATTCAAATGAGAACCGAATGAGCTGACACCTCCAAAAAGGAATTGGAGTAAATAAGTTTATTTAAAAATATGAAGACTCTTGCCTCGTCGAAAACCTAGTGATTCAATGACATAATTTGACAAAATTGACAAAAGTAGCCTTGACGATTGCAGAATGCTTAAAAATCAAATTTAAGTGAAAAAAAGTTTCAACTGTACAGTACTTAGGAAACTTTATACTCTAGATTAGATTATTTTATTGTTTTATTATGAATATTTGTACACACAATTAAGATCTGTTTTATATATTTTCCTACCAGAAAAAAAATTGACTTTAATCTAGAGTGTTCGAATTTAATACAACAAGAAGTTTATCAAATGTAATATATAATTTTTAGCTAATTAATTAAAAACATTCAAAATAAAACCGTAACCAGCAAATTGCGAAATTATACTTTTTTCAACAGAAAGAAGGGCTTCCAAATTATCTTTGTCTGGGCTTCAGATATGGTTCTAGGAATGTTATTCCGAGAACAGTCCTTGCTTATGATTGCAGCGAACTCGCAATCGGAGGCTTGGGATATTTGTTCCTCGTCGTACGCCAAAACATATGCGTGTATAGGGGACAAATACACGTTAAATATGTCGTACTCCAAACGTTCTCCCACCTTGGGGTGCGAGCTCAGGCCTCAGGTGTTGTCCCCGTCATCTGACCATGATTGAAACTTACGAGGCAGTGTTCCCGGGTCTTTTTTTCGGGATAGATCCCTAGCCACCTCCAATGGCCCATTGTGTAGCTCCTCCTATTTGCGACATAGAGTAATAATACAAATAGAGGAATAAAAATGCTGATTTCCGTGTGTCCATCATTGAAACCACGTGATAGGTGGAAATGACAATTCATTCATGCGCCAATATTACTTGGCAGGCCTTGGCGACTTTAAGAACTAAACGAGATCGAAGTATTGTAATATGGTTTTATGTTTAATTTTGTATTTAAATATAGTTTTTTTGAACGAGTGGCACAATTTAAGGGAGTTTAACAGATATATTAAGAAGATTTTTCTTACTTTGTAGTTTTGAAATAATTGCGTTACGTTTTTATGTAAAAAATTTACCATAAGCGAAGTTCTTTCAATTGTTATTTTGTATACTTCAATAAGAAAATATGAAAATATCGCTTCTTCGAGTATTGAACACAAATAAAATATTTTCGTTTCGTTAATGAAGAGGAAATATTTAGCGCATATTGTTTGAAAATAAGTAAATACGTACATATATGTTAAAAAGTTGAATACGGACAGAACTCCTTATCACCAAAAAAGAAGAAAGTGCGCCAAATGTGGAACTCCTGCCGATGTCTGAACGCCAAATGTGGCAGCGCTATAACCACGTGATGTGGGTTTTTCTTTTCAATGTTGACACCGTGGCCTTACGAGAGTCTGGTATTAAAGGCGCTCTCTATTTAATATTACAACTCTCTGCCTATCTCTCTTTCCAGAAACGACTGCCCGCGAGACAAACAGTACGAGGTGATGCGACGCCAACTGCAGATCGCCAAAAGTCTCGGACTGCCCCTTGTCATCCACTGCAGGGACGCCAATGATGACTGCATGGAGATCATGAAAAAGGTATGGCGTTTGGGAGCACATATTAAAAGAGATAACCATTTATATTTAGTGTTGTGTATCAAAATTAGCAACAAAAAAAAAATCTTGAAAATTTTCGACGACGTCTTCTGGATTTGTTTATATGAAAGCACTTAATGTGTTACTTTGATCCTTGTATCAAAAACTGATATATGGCAGGCAGGGCATTCGGGCCATTTGCCAGCAACCACTGTATAGAAAGCCGTTTGGCACGTACGTCACAAACTGAAGGCTAAGTTTCAGTTTCTGAGTGTGTCGTAAACAACAGGATTTACGATTTCGTCTTCCACCGCTCTTTTCGGCCTTCAGTTTGTGACGTAAGAAACGTGTCATACAGCTTTCTATACAGTGGGCGCTGCAGAAACTGCTCTGGGCATGTGCAGTGCACTTTTCCAGAGCCCTCGTTCAAAGGAAACCCCAAAAATGCTTATAAAGTTTTAAAAAATGGGAAAAATTAAGAATAAATTTACTAACTAAGGATTTTTTAATCAATCGTTTTTACCCTTTAAAACTTCTGCTATCTTATCCAATCAAATCACTTTCATATTTTCTTCACGTTCATAATGTATATCCTCTTTCGCATCGCATTTCAGCAGTTTTATGTATGACAAGGGGCCTAAAAATTTCTTTTGCCCTGTGTCCTTAAACTTGTAAGTTGGTTCCTGCTTGTAGTTTAACCTTATAAGAATACACAATTAGAACGACCATGGCATTTGTTTGTGGAACCTTGTTAGAATTATCCTCAGAACTACTAAAACATTGCAAAGCTCCTAGATTAGAATATCGTCGTACTAGTGCTTCCACTATATATTTCTATAAGAAGGTTAAGGTACCGCATATAAGTTCCTAGATGTACTCGCTCGTAGATATATCGTGGATTTTGAGTTCTTCAACTGGGTACTTATATGCAATATTTAGATCCGCCAGAATATGTGGTGTTGAAACCCGAGTTGAACGTAATGAATGCACAATCTGAACATAAAAGAAACGATATTATTATTTGTTTATATAAACGAAAGTATCCGAAATCTCATAAACAAAGCTAAACACCGCCCGTTCATCGCGGAATTGTTTAATGGGAAGGGTCAGAAAAGTCTGACGACATTGGTTTATATTTTTTATATTAATTTAGGAGTTTAAAATTGCTTTATTCTAAATAGTTTTTTTTTAAAGTGATACAATTCACAATGGTCGTTTTTGTTTCAAGCTGAAGATACAGCCGATTACAAAATATGCCCTACGAATATCTTTAACCCTTTCAGTCACAAATTCATTTTTCCATTTGAAGACGTGGATGCAAGAACCAGACAGCTCCAAGGAATGGCAACAGAGATATGAAGGGGGGAATGGAGCTGTACTTTTGTATTATACGAAGCAAGAAACGTACAGCGTTTTTCGTCCTTCCTGGACAATTTCGAAAACTGGAGCTGTTTGGTTATTAGACTCTCGTCTTCAATTGAGTAATAGTAACATAAGCAAAGTCAGACCACCACTTCTCTGCCTGTTGTATCAACAATCCACTTCTTGGCTACCGGACGCGACTGGCAGAAAAGTGGACACCACTATTACTGTCCTCCCATGACGATTCTGTTGTCTGGCGGTTGCTATATAGGAACGGGCAATTTTATATTATTCTGAGTGTGGAATGTGAAAGGGATGGGACACTGAACTCTAACTGTAACTGCTGGAAGGCTCAAACTTTATTTCCTCTACGGGCGCGTTGAAACCAATTGAAAGCTGCCATACTGTGCCCCAACATTTTTTTAAAAATGATTTAGTGGTGTTTTTTATTACCAAAGCATTGTAGAAGTATTAAATGTATATAAATATTATATTTTCTTCTTATAGAATTAATTTTTATATTGCCAAACAGACAGTTTTTGCTCTTGCTTTTTAACTACTTCTACTTTGACTTGCAAATGACTTTCTATTTTCTTGGCAGATTACATTTAAAATGGGTTTAAAAAGAAAATAAAAAAAACTTACCCAAAAATAATATATGTCGGCGTATTTTAACATGAAAAATACGAAATATTGCGGTATCAAGAAAAGTGTGCCCCATCATGGCGGCCTCCATATCGGCTTCAAGTCAACAAAATGTCTTGCCCTATCCAGAAGTTACAGTTAGAGATCAGTGGGATGGGATAGTAAGCCATTCAAATGAACATTTTCGTCTTTTTGAAGCTTTGCTTCACCCCCAGAATTGAGTAAAATCGTCCGTTTCTATGGCAGCCAACAGAATTCTGTCGGGAGTCTCTCACGTGATGGAGGATGAGGACCACCTCAATTCATTATGATTCCAATTAGCATCACTGGGAATGAAAGGGTTAAACCCTTTCATTTTCCAAGCAAACACACCCAAGTAGAGGCAGGGTTAAATGTGATATTGAAGATAATTTGCTATCTAATTTTAATACACTCAACCCTTTTTTTATGCGGTGTATGAAAATTTCAATCAAATTGGAACATAATTGATTATCTGGCTACCGAGACATATACTAGCGTCTAGTGAAACAACAGTCGTCGCAAAAACTGATCACTGACTACATGGTACTTGAAGAAAAGTTAACTCTAAACGAGTGCGAGGTAGTATCTTCAAGAGACGAAAGCGATTTTGAACCAGTTTACCACAAGAAAGTTCGCGTATTGTCAGACTACGAAGGATAATGGTTATACGTTTTGAAAAAATTTGTATGTGTAAAATAAGTGTATATGTAAATAAAATATTTAAAAATGTCCACATGTGTATTTTCTAAATCAGATTCCAAAAAGTTTTTAATTGTGTTGCGAAAACTA
Source organism: Troglohyphantes excavatus (assembly GCA_963932185.1). NCBI lineage: Eukaryota > Metazoa > Arthropoda > Arachnida > Araneae > Linyphiidae > Troglohyphantes > Troglohyphantes excavatus. Next base: position 72,239,581 of record OZ010666.1, on the reverse strand, counting down.
TTTTTTATAGCTACTCGTGAAGTTTTGTGCGATTTTTTTTATGCGGTCCCTATACACCGCACAAAAACTGGTTTCAGTGTATACTCTTCGCAAAATGGTGTTTTAAGTTGGCGTCATTCCCTTTCAGATTGTTCCCAGGGACTACGCCATCCACCTGCACTGCTTCACGGACGGCTGGGACTGCGCGCAGGAGTGGCTGGAGGAGTTCCCCAACCTGCTGATCGGCGTCACGAACCTCGTCACCTACGGCTCCGCGAAGCCCACTCACGACGTGGTCAAGAGGATCTCGCTGAAGCGGCTCCTGCTCGAGACAGACGCCCCCTACTTCGTCCCGAGAAAGGTCAGGAAATCATTTCATTTGAATAATTCGTGTAGCGGTTAGAGTTAGGAGGTGGGATGGATTGAAATGCTGACGTCCTGATGTCCAGAGAGGCTGTCAAGGGCGGTTTAAGGGCTGGGCATTTTAATTTAGGCCAAATTTAGTTTAGTTGTTTTTGTATTTTTTTAAATGATTTTTTTTATTCTTAATATCAATTGTAATAAACACAACTGAATAACAAATTTATTGGGAAAAGATTTTGAGGGGTGATTTGATTTCAAATTGCAACTGACTAATTAGTGTATATTTTTTTTTAAAAACCTAACTTCTTTACTAGTCTTCGAAGTAAACCAGCGAATCTCCATCAACTCAAGAAGCACATACTACTCTAATATTATTTTTTTTGTCGATGAAGGGGCAGTCCTCCTTTGCTCTGATTTTCCTGTCCACATTTTGTTTTTGCAGATATTTTTCCACCACAAATAACCAGCAGGGCAGGGAAAAGGCCTCTCTTACTATATTTTTGAAAACGTTATTTGCCATTGAGTTACAGCGTCGGAATTGATCACCCTGAAAACTTTAACACGACTAATTAAAATTTTAGTTGAATTAGTAATTTTAAATTAAAAAGGCAATTTAATGGAATATAGCTGGGATTCTAAGCAAAATATAGTTATGAGTTTTGTCAATTAAAGAGAAAAAAATTCCCTCTCTTTAATCTGCGCTGCAAACAGTTGAACTATTTTTAAGGAAAACTGAGGTTTTTTAGTTTCTTTAGACTTTCTTGATTCATTTTATAGATGACCAGTGAAATATTCCCAAGTTGAATTTGCTTGAAGTTAATGAAATTTTTTATATCAGAAACATTCATAATCGTTAAAAAAATATTCAAATTTTATTTATCTTATAACTTATTTGTAACTTTTCATAAATCGACATACTTGTATTAAAACTAACGCAGAATTGGCACTGCAGGAAACATCAAAATGTTGAATTCTCCCAAAACAAATCATCAAAATGTTGTACTGAAATAAGCCGAGCCTTAAAAGAAAGACTGTTTCAAGATCTTTAGAACAATTTGATTTCTATAACTTTCATTTTATTCTAGTAAATTAAATGCTATTTTTAATAATTTTAGTTTTAATTAATAAATTTAGTTTCTTAAAGTAATTAGTTTTATTGGTGAATTAATATACATATAAATGAATTTTAATAAATGTAAACATGCAAAATAAATATATACAATTTTAAATTCTACCTTTTTAAAATTGTATAGAAATAGTTTCTTGCTTAGTTTACAATAACGAACTAAGCCCCCTCCCCCGCTCCCTTCTTCATTAAATTTAAAAGACAATGGTTTACTTAAAAACTATAATTCATTCCACAAAATTTAAATTTCCGCTATACTATTTTTCTCGAGATCAGAAACTATGTCTGGCCCAGAAATACTTTCAAAAAACACTGTCACACAGCGCCATTCGCACAAACACGTGCTATTTTGACCTTTCTGCGGAAGTAAGTTGACCTCTAAAAGTGTCTGTTTCTTTCTGTCTCCCTCTGCAACATCACAAGCTATCCTCCCTTACAAAAGTCAGAGTTGACTTCTTTATGGCTCCAAAATTTATCGTTTGCATGCAAGTGTCAAGTTTGCCGATGGTCAAACGCCCCCTCTGTAGATATCACATTTCGAATTTATTGCTTCCGCTCCTGGTGTAGCTCCTGTGGCACAGTAGCTTTTAACCAGGGACCAGTAGTCTGCCTATTCATTCTTGTCAAAACGTACGCTTCAATAAAACACCATGGTCTGACATGCATGGTGTGTTATTACAGACACTATCGGGGAAATTGACGGGGGTGCATTTTGCTTTAATTGGATGGTAAATGGTTGACACTAGTCAAAAGCACGTGACTGAGGCAAGGGAATCTCTCACTTTTCAATATAACTTTTATATTTGTGGTAAAAAATATTAAATATTTCGTCTAAAAAAGTTTGGTATGTTTTTCAATGTTGGAGATTTATAAAAATTTTCATTGACGTTTGCCGATTGCTGATTTACCATAAAAAAAAGTAGCAAGTTCATTATTTTACATGGATTTAAAAATATAATGTAGAGTGGTTTGGAGTAAAGTTTATTGTAATAATGCCGTGAATGTTAATTATTTTTGTTGCTTTAAGCAAATGCTTAGTATATGGAATGGTAATTGATTTTTTTTCTTCTATACACCTCTTCTCTCTCTTCCTCGTGTCACGTTAGCCCCAGTAATTCATGTAATGTTGTGCCATAGAGAGCTTTCTCTGCTATAATCGGAAATAATCAGCTGTAAAAGACTGTTGTAAACTTCCTAGAAATCCTCATGGTCTCTTTTGTATAATGTTTTAACTTTTACAGAATTATCCCAGCAAAACAATCAGCATTGCCATTTTTTATTTTTAGCTGCAAGGGAACGACGTGGATTTTGCCATTTGGGCGGTTTATCCGCCAAGTGGTATACATTCTAAAAATAGAGTTACGATATAAAAGAGGGTGCAACTCGTCTTGGCTATAATGTTGATATGTGACTCCTTACTGGGCAACTTATTCAACTTGGAGCTACACCCTCTTTCCTCGAGATAGATCCAGAACCCAGGGGCGGCTTAAGGGCAGGGCAAACTGGGCAGTTGCCCAGGGCGCCGCCATCCTCGAAGGGCGCCAAATTTGGTTCCTTTTTTTTATTAAATTTTTAATTTTTTTTATGTATATTTTTTTTAAATTCATTTTAATCAATACAAATGAATAACAAATTTATTTCAAAAACGTTTCGGGGGTGTTTTAAAATTGTAACCGACTAGTGAGTGTCGAACGTTTTTTAAAACCTACTCTAGTCAGGAATCGCGAACTGAACAGACTCTACCATTTTAAATATTTCTCGTCGATGAACACGACATTTCTCGTTATGATTTCCTGTTGTTTTTCAAGAAGCTTCCCATCACAAACAACCAGAAGAATTTAGCACTCTCTTAAAATCCTTTTGAAAATGCTTATTACAAAATAAACAAAGGGTTTAACTTTTTTTTAATTAAAGTGGAAATCCGTTAGATTTTTGGACTTGGGCTAGATTAATTATGCAGATGAATAGTAAAGTGATTCGCTCTATGGATAGAATTAGCAAGAGTGCCCATACCCAAAAGGATTCAAATAAATAAAAATTTTGCCCCTCAAATGTTATGCAATAAATATCATTTGGCTTGTATAAACAGCAGCAACTGGAAGATATTTATCAAATTTGGTTTTTGTACTATAATCAGTTCTTGAGATATTGCGTTTACAAACACTAAACAGATTAGTTTTTATTAAACACTTTTTTTGGACGAGGGAGACAAGACTCAATATAGATTCATGTAAAATTGTAGGTCCATAGATGAATCGATGTTGTGCGCATAGATGACTAATGAAAATCGTGCGTTTTTGTCATGAAATATCCCATTTTATGTTTTATTGTATGGCAATTGTATTAATTGAGTAAACGTTTGTTGACTTTTGTCCTTCTAAGTTAGACTCCTCTTACCCTTTCCTACTTTGTGTGTGTAAGAAAGAACCAAGGACTCGATGCAAAACAACTCTTTATTAAACATATTTTCAGCATTTTTTTTTATAAAATAAAATTTGGTACGTCATGATCCGTTTCACCCCTCCCCTTCTCACATTATTCACACATCGCACAATCAAGCCGGGTAGACTCCTATTCTTCCCTATAGGTGCGTGACGTAACATATGAACGGTCCTTTCCATAACGATAAAAGTTATTTTTAATTAATAAACTCAAACGGAGGCCGTCTCGGTAGAATCGATATTAAAGTTGCCCGCGTTTCATTATATTTTACAGTATTACGTATAATAAAAACAGTAACAATTGAAGTTTCAGATCAGAAAATGAGGAGCAAACATTCAAAATGTGGTTTATTCAAAATTTATAAAAATTGGATTATTACATCACTGAAATTCCATCCGAATTTTAATCGAACTAAACTATTTTACTCGTTTTACCATTTAAATTAACTTTGTAAACATTGGAATCCGTATACGAGTCAATGCATTTAGGGAAAGTTAATTGCGCGTTTACCTACAAATCCCCTTAATGTGACAAAATACGTTTTGAATGATTGCTCTTCTTATTTTTTGCTAATGTAAATAAAAACTACTGCCGTTGTAACAATATATAGGGGGCCGAAGGAGCGTTAGCGAGTAGGGAAAGGAACTCAGTCCCTTATTTAATAGAATTATTTCGTAGAAATATTAAAATATTTTTTTTTCTTTGATGCCTTTGTTAGGGTAGCGTTAGCGTTTTCCCAATTCCCTCCGCCCTCCCCCTCAATATCACCTGACCATGACGCTAAAAAAATATAGTTGTTAAATGCTTTATAATAAACCCAATATTTTTGTTTTTCTGTAGTACATTTCATTAAAAATATAATTTTAATTGTTTTTTAACATAAATAATATACAAATGTCACTCGATTATTTATAATACTAACGACAATTTAGTACCAACCGTTTTCCTATATAATTTTGTACAATCCCCCCCCCCCTTCTTATTTAATCGATTTATTGTACAGGAACGTGTCCTCCAATAACTGTTGGTGTATTCGAGGAAATGTAATCTTCAACTAAATAATAATAAAAGATTGCATTGGCGCCGGAACCGGTATGGCAGTTGCCTTACGTACATTCAAATAACGTGTATTAAAAAATATTCCAGAAAAAAGTATGTAATGCCATTTGGAACAAAATGTTAGTTTTTCCTGCCATAGCTCTTTGAAATAACTTCCGGAACTACTGAGTTCAAATCGCGAAATTCCGCTGTTCACTGCAACTTTTTTCGTAACTGAACATTTTCAAAAGCTTGAAGACCACTCACACACTTTCACCATCCCACTTTCGAGCCGAGCTACGGGGTGGTCACATTAAGGGGTTGACCTCCGTGACTTGTCTTCTATCCCCAGACCATTATAAATCTTTTTTAATGGCCGTACCGCATACCACCACGGGACGGGGATTCTCTTGGCTAGGAAAGAAAATAAAGGAATCTTTTTAAAGGCGAATGCGAGCCTGATACATTAGAAAGATAAGCAACGTCAAAAAAACACGTGGGCGATCAGTTGGACTATTCCCCAAACTAACCTCCCCCCCCCCCCATTTTTTTTTTAACTCCTGCATCCTGTGGTCGACTTTGTCCTATATATTCTGTGGTCCGGTGGGCGATAAACAGTGTTCGCAAATGTTTTAATGAGCAGTCGAAAAGACCCTACTCTCTCCCCTTTCCCAACCCCCGAAAACAACAACCACTCACAGTAAGTAATTTGACCTCTAAGCGTCAGCGGCTCCTAGAACGACCAGTAGTCGCAAAGCTCCCCCCCGCATGTCAGATACATTTCAGATATATAGCGCAGACACACAGAAGATCCTCACCCCTTACCGGAATGTTGTGGGAGTGGGGGAGAATTTATATTTCCTATACTGTTACTGAGTAATACCAACCAAAACTAGAGGGGTCGAATGAAAACGGTGGAAAATTGTTCTTCTTTTCCATCCCCCCGCGCCCAAACTGCGGACACTCCCCCCCCCCCCCCCTCAAGAGGGACTTGCAGCATTATCTCCAAGGTCAACTGTTCTGCAATTCCATGGTTTTATGACATGCCCTGGGCCTAGTAATGCTCATTATTCGCAGTGCTGCGTCATCCCTCTCACTCTTTCGCCTCATCCAAAACTGGATTAGCCCACAAGCGTGCTGCACATTTAAGACTGTAAGTATGACTTTAGCTTATAGTAGTTTGATGTTTTTAAGACAAGCCTGTTTATGTATTTAACAATAAATGTTTTGGTTATTTTTAATTGGGTTAATTCTTAAACAAATTTCGGATAATGTCTTGGTGCTTTATAATAACAAATATTACTGAATAGTTAAAAATAATTATTATACGTTTTTTTAATTTTTTTTATATTAAATACCTCCATGCTTTATAAATTTTTACAATGATTATAAGAATGCTCTTATTAAATAAATCAAAAATGTTGATTAAAAAATAAAAACAAAAAATCCGTTACAGATGGGAGAGTATTACTATTTGAGATATGAGTATATTTTGACGTAATTAAGTCTTAAAAATCTGTTCAGGACGTCAAAGAGGTAATTGGCAAAAACTAGCGCAACACAAAAAGTGTTGATATTTCAAAACTCCAGCCATTATAGGGATAAAAGACCTACCATCGTTTAGAGGGAGTGAGCCACGTCGGCACTGTTGGTCATTAATATACTAGCCCGTCGGGTCTTTGTATTGCAAGGAAGGATACATGAATCCCATTTCGAGCTTCTTGTTTAATCACTGTAACGTTAGTTCTAATCAGGGGTCGCGTCGAATGCTTGTTTAAATTGAAGAGAATGACGAGTTATAAAATTGAAGAAGTGTGTGAAAGAACCACACAGCTCAATTTTTCAAAATTGTTCAGGACAGATTAATAACACTGCACGTTTCTTGCAGCTATATGATACAAAAGTCCATTTCCTTTATATATGTATAGCCATTTCCAGTGGCGGCTCGTCCACTACAGCAAGTACAGCCGGGCTGTACCTAAATTCAGTATTTTAAAACTGAAATAAGATATTTTACTAGTTTTCTTAAATGAAGATTAGAATCGAAAATGAAATTTCTACGGTAGTAAACATAATCTCCGATAAATAGCAAGCCTGTTACCGTAATGTACAATTCAGGAAGGGAAAAAACTCCATTCAATCAAAACTACAGCCAAAAAGCGAAATTCGAAATCGGCTGCATCGTTGCCATGGCAACCTCTACGTAGTATGGAGATTCCTCCCCATGTTTCTTGTTTTAGCTGCACTTGAGGTTCGATATGCTGATTGGCTTTTGGGTGAAACGAGAACTTACGAGAATATCTCACAACGGAAATGGTTTTCGTGATAAATATACTGTGTGCTCTGTTGTTTCAGGACATGGTACTGATGTTGTTTTGTTATTTAAGTTAATATTAAAATTCACCGATTCGCATGTTTAAAATAAAGGAGGATTGCTTTAATTTAAAAAAAATAAGTAAGTGTTTTCTATTTTTTTCGCATGTTATCATTTCGTAAAAATTGAAAGGAAACTTTGATTTGAGTAGTAAATAATAAAGAATTTCCGTTCATGTATGGGTTGGGGAAAATATGGGGAGGGGGGGGATTCACATGATTTCGGCTGCACTAACATTTTCGACCACGGGCTGTCACTGGCCATTTCCTAGAGCTGTCTGATTCTTGCATCAATCGATAGAGAATCTTTTTTTTATAAGAATAAGTGAAAAATATTAAATCAGAAATAAGTGGAGCTGTCTGGTTCTTGCACCCACGTATACAATTATGTATACTGTACACCGATAAAAAGTAGAGATGTGACGCATAGTGATTAGGCCGAATAGCTGAATACCGAATATTGGGCAGCCGAACAACAACTTCCTTTAAAATTCTTTATACAGGTAAACAACCCAAGTACCTGAAGTAAAGGATTAGGACGAAAAATTCGTTAGGACAAAATTAGGACGTAAAAAAGACATTCAATGTACAAAAAAATTTATGTGTAATAATTCAGCATTATTGTATAATAACGTAACATTTTTATTCTACATTTTTAGGTGTATTAAATTTGCAACAAAAAAAAGTAAATGTGAATTTTTTTTATTTTGGGGGGGGGGGGGAAAGGGGGGGGGGGGTAAATAATTTTTGCCCATGTGGAAAATCTACCTCGAGCCGCCCCTGCCAGAACCGTTGCCAATAATCCAATGGGCAGCACTAGTGCGATGTTTTTTAATCAACCAACCTACACCTCTACCGAATCCTGAGCTGGCACCTGACGCAATCTCAACATGCGTCAGGACATTGGACCACGATCAGATTTACCAATTCCTTACACAAGCCGGTGGAAATTATTGATATTTTTAGGCGACTTTTTAAACTTCGGAACGAATCGTTTGGTTTTTGGATTGGTTAATTAACGTCGCACTACAGCTGCACAGTGGGCTATTGGCGACGGTCTATCTTGAAGGAAAGACCCGGGAACACATTCACACACACATTCATTCATACCTGCACCTAGTTATTTTAGCACCTCGTTATTTTAGAACCATGGTCAGGTGACGAGGAAACACCTGAACTGGCACCCAACGCCTTCAATAGATGTCGGGACTTTGGACCCCGATCAGATGTATCGTGCACCAGTCCCGTATACACGCCGTTAATTTTTACGAATGTTCTGGACGACTTTTCTAGTATTTTGTAGCGAAGCTGGCAACCCTCCGATCACAAGATACTTTTCTTTGCTGATTTACTTTTCTTTGTCAAGTCCATCACCTGGCATTGAACCGGGAACCTACGTATTCCTAGCTGACGCCCTTAACCGCTAGGCCACGGAGGCCGACTAGTAACGAATCGATCTTACTATATCATCACACAAGATCGCCACAACTCAACTTGTCATGTCCATGTAGATATTCGAACTCACAATGATAGTCAGATATTTTACCAGTGGGGCACCGAACTCTCGTACGGATCTGGTAATCGGATGATTATCAGATTTGTTTCTTTCGTCCACCTAAAATAGTCCGCCGTCGAAGGACAATCGGACGCCTATGTCAGGTTGCGTGGGGTACCAGTCAAACGTTGTCTTCATCATCTGATCATGGTTCAAAATGACGAGGCAATGTTCTCGGGTTCTTCGCTCAAGATAGATATCGCCAATATGTATGTAGTTCTAGTGCGAAGTTGAAACTCCAGGAACAAATTTTTATTCTTACCTGTTCTTTAGTCCACCGTGGCCGAGTGAATAAAGGCGTCAGCTTGGAATCAAAGGGTGACTAAGTTTGGATTGTTTGGTTTGTTTTTAATTAACGTCGCACTACAGCTGCACGGTGGGCTATTGGCGACGGTTCGGGGCCTAACTCAAAGGAAAGATCCGAGAACGATGAATCGTATTTTTAAACTATGGTCATATGACGGGGTGACTAAGAAAAGTAAAAAAGCAGTAATCTTGTGATCGGAGGGTTGCCAGTTTCACTACAAAATATTGGAATGTCGTTCAGAACAGCCACAAAAATTATCGGCGTGTGTACGGGACTGATGCACGATAAATTTGATCGGGGTCCAAAGTCCCGACGTTAATTAATATAACCAAACTAACCTGTTCTTTACTATTTTTAGGGCCCTAAAGCAAGGTTTTCGCATCCAGGAATGGCAATATATGTGGCTTCTCAAATCGCGGCCCTCCGGAAAATGCCGTTGGCTGAAGTTCTGCACTGGACTCGACAGAACACGTTCAAATTGTATGGCATATAAACTGTAGTTTGCACTCAGAGGCTGTGATCAGTGTATAAAATTTAGTCTCTTGTAAGTTATGGGCGTTTCAATTCCGTGCTTGTCATGTTATATACACTGCCTACAACTATCTCATTATTTCTTCAATCAATCAATCAAACGGGATAAATTGTTTCTCTTCCACGTGCTTTACAATTGTGAGTTCGTTATTTTATTTTTTTTGTCACATGTATTTTATTGAATCGATTGCAATCTTTTTTTATTAAGGTGATGATTTTGAATAAACAATTTTCTTTGTTTTATGTCTTTCTACTTTTATTATATCAATTATATTTATTTTTGCAGTGCTAGTGTGTGTGAATTATGAGTGCAAAAAATCTTTCTGTATTACAAATGGCAGATTGCCATGAAAGGAACATTCGTGAGCTCCGAATGTGAAAATCTATAATAATAAAAGAGTCTGTCTGTGGATCACAAAACACCAACTCCCTCTGCGTATAAAAGGCTGAAAATTTATATACTATTCATCCTCAAGATGTGTACTTGAGATTCAAATTTGTAAACTTTCATTTTTTTAAAAAATTATTTTAACATTTATTGAAACATTGTGGAAACATTTTTTAAATCTAAGATCCAGGAAGGTGCCTTTGTAGCTTAGACGGTAGAGCGCCGTAAAAAGGTTGCGGGTTTGTAATAGGACGATATCGACTCCAATGAAACCCACAGTCCCCTGAAGCATTGCCTTGAAGACTCAAGCAATCAACAAGTAAACCTGGAATGTAACAATGAGGCAGCAAGTGATATTTTTTCTCTTGTATTTCAGTAGCACGTTTTCAAGGATGTCAAAGTTCTATGAGCTGAAAAATTATAGTTCTAGTCTAAAATGCGGCACTTGTGTCTGTATAATTTTGTTAAGCATATAGTTGAGAAGAAAATTTCTCAATCTACTTGCTGAAAACAAATTTAAAGTAAGAATCTCTTTATTTACATTACAGTTTTTAATGTTTATAATTAGTGCTAACTGAAGAAATTAACTTTTTAAAAACTTTCATATATAGTAACATTATTTAATCAGGCAGATAGACTACATTGCGTTAATTTGCTTCAGTAAAAATCTTTTCTTGATGTCATTTTATACTTTACATTTTAACTCTAGAAATATTCGTGGTATATAATAATAGATAAACAATATTTAAAAAATATAATTTAACATTAATTAAAGTACTCTAATTATATTTTGCATTAAATGATCTTGTAAACATTTAAAGTGACGGACAAAATAATACCGCGGACTATTTTGAAATAGCGATCCCGCTTTTGGAGAAAATCGAATAATTTTTAAAGTTATTTTGTGTGATACATTTAATTGGATAAAAAAAATTCGCCTATATTTCTGTTATAACTCGTTTTATAGTTGCAATAATGAAGGAAGGGAGAAAGCTACCAAATTCTAATAATTTGAAATGTCTTTTGAGAATTCAATGCTTTAATCGCACTATTTTGAAGAAACAAAACTACTATTTTTAAAAAAATTCAAATTTATTTTTAAATTATTTTGTCCAAATTTTTTTTTTAATTACTGTGAATAATGTATATATTTTTTTAAAATAAAAAACGTATTTAGGTTAATTCCTAGTGTCCGGTGCCCTCGCCAAATGGGATTTGGCGACAAATGATTGGGCGATAAAGTTTATATTTTGGCTACTTGATGCGTGCGAAAATATCATGTTCTATGGCAACCCTAATTCTTTTACCCACGTAGCTGCGCGATGCATCTAGTTAGATGACGCTAAACTAGATGCGCGCGTGCATCTAGTTTAGCCTTGGTTTCACGCATTTCCGCCATTTTTGAATGGACGTTCGGCGGCTACGTGGTGCTTTTGATTTTTCTTAGCTATTGCTTACGCGGACGACGTTCATTTGAATAGCAGGTATTTTGGGGAATTGGAGATGAAAGGCAAACGTGCCGTGATTGAGTGGTGCATGGATGCCGGATTGTTATGCAGCAAATGCGCCTAGCGAAACAGACAGTCACTGACTGGATGATGTTCTGCCGGGAGGTATGTACGGAGTGGTTCATTATTTAATCATGTTCCTATCGGTGGATAGCATGTCGTCGTTGAGATTGACGAGTCGAAGTTCGGCAAACGCAAGTACAACCGGAGCAAGCGTGTGGAAGGCCAGTGGGTGTTTGGAGGGATTGAATCCGGTACCAACAAGTGCTTCGTGGTTGCCGTGAACGACCGGAAATCAGAAACTTTACTCAACGTTTTGCAGCAGTTCGTTTTGCCTGGATCCGTTATTGTTTTCGATTTTCATATAAAATGTTGATTTAACGATCAACGACTGCCTAAAGGATTGCCTGTAAGCACGATGATCGACGGCCCGGAGGGGATCACGGATGTAATAATGAGTAGTCGGAAGCCGAAGGCCAGAGACCATAAAATCGACGGCAGGAGTTTGTGACTTTAAGCGCGCGATACGCGTGTGCACTTAAGAGTGCCATCGAAATGCCCCAAACAACTGCCCGAAGGATCGAATGTAAGCACCATGATCGACTTCCCGGACCAACGCAATGTCCGCCATTTTGCGTCATCTGTCCATGATTCAAAAATACGAGGCATCGTTCCCGGGTCTTTCCTTCGAGATAGGCACCGAACCGTCGCCAATAGCCCACTGTGCAGCTCTAGTGCGACGTTAATTAACTAAACCAAACCGCCATTTTGATTTGGCGACAAAAAAAACACATCATTTGTACCTTGGCGCCAATTTTTGGACTTGGCGACAACGGGGCACCGTACACTAGGAATTTACCCGTTGATTAAATTGGTAAATTATAGATAAAGTTAACAAATCATGTATGTGATAATTTTGAATGTAGATAAATATGGCCGAATCGTACGAAGGGTTGTTTATATATTGCAGAATGCACATGTAGGGAAAGATTTCCGTCCTGCATGAATTTATGTTTAATTCCTAAGTTATGGTATTTTTTGTCTTGATTATTTTATGTCGCGATTTTTTTATTTTTATCGAGATTCTGGAAATTTGCGCCAAGGCCATGATTTTTTTCCTGTAAGTATTGTGTCATATGCGGCATCTCACCAACAGTTTTAAGCACACACACGTATCGTGTGCTAATGTCACAGACTCCTAACGTCGATTTATGGCACCGAGCAATTGTGATCTCTCGATTTCGGCTATTCAGGATAGCATCTGGTACAACTTTCGAGAAGTCGATTATAGTGCTTACAGGGAAACCTTCGAGCAGTCGATTATAACACCTCGCATTCAAATGCTTTGCTATGTAGAGAACAATGTGTGTCAAACTACTGTGTTCACACACGCAAGAGTAATTAGTATAATTTCTTACTTAAGTTCAGTTGTAGTTTAAATATATTTTTTGGGAAAGAAAGTACCTATAATACAACATAAATCCACGCAGGACCGACAAATTCTTTCCCTATGCGTTAATGCAATATATGGACGACCCAAAAGCCATTCAGACAATTTTACCTTCTCCCGGTAATTTTGGAAGTTTTCGGGGTGCCTCCCAAAAGGAATTTATATGTTAACATTTATTGTTCAATATCAAAGCATTATTACACGTTAAAAAGAAATTTACAAAACCTTTTCTATTTTGTAAAATCGCATCAATGTAAAAAGAGAAAATTATATTGCACTAGAAAGGCATTTTTTTTAGCTCATTGACGGTATAGGATTTTAAAACTTGAAATTCCAAACTCTTAGGGTTCCCAGATTATTGTGCCACCCCTCCCCCCTCCCCCGACGGGCCTGCATCTGACCATGGTTCAAAAACATGAAGCATCGTTACAGGGATCTTTCCTTCAGGATAGACCCGTGGGGTATTTGACCTCAAAAGCTGGCCAAAAGTCCATTTTTTTTAATTAAGAATTTTGGATTAAACCATATGATAAAAAAACTATCTAAAGCACAATGCATCAGCAATATTTTTTATTTTAACTATTTTTCCATGTGTCTTTAGTCTTCGTTAGTGTCTTCTCTATTAACAGGTTTAAAAAACAAACACGTATTGCTATGGAAAAATCATACATCACCATCACCACGATATTGCTGCCCCATCAGGATTAGATTTATACATGAAACATCAGTTATCACAAATAAAAAAATACAATACATAAAAAATTTACAAGAAACCCAATTTTTTTTAATTCTTGCAAAATAATTATAACTTTGTATAAATAATTAGAAATATGTATATCGTTTATTATTTTTTTTAAACTATGTTTGACAAATAGTTGCAAAAATTGATAACACCACTTTTTGAAAAAAATTTCAAATTTCCTATTTTTTATTATAATTATTTTTTCCTAAAACTAATAATTAGGTCAAATATATATAAAACAAACTATTCAAATTTAGAAAGTTTGAAAGTACCGCAATATAAGCACTACGAAAAATTAAGCATTCTCCGTTTGTTTGGATATATCTTGCAAAGCTGTCTTTCATAGCCGTAGATTGATAACTTATTTGAATTTCGACTTATTTCAATTTTTTTTAATTTTAATATGGAATTTTAAAGTAGAAAATGCAATAAAATAATTTTGGCCAACTTTTTGGGTCAAATGTCCAATACCCCTATGTGCGTCGCCAATATTCCACTGTGCAGTTCTAGTACGACATCGATTGATCAAACCAATCCAAATAAAAGACCAGAATGGAAAAGATGCAACCGGTCAGAAGCGGTTTTCCGTGATCACCACACGAGAAAGAGTGGAACCAATAAAACCGGATTCAACGATTTTGGAAAGCATTATGTGAAAAGTGAAGTGTCAATCACGGCTTCTTGACCAATAGGAGTGTTTCTTGTGTCCGTGACGTTTTGTAATGGGGTGTGGCTTCATCATTGGTGTCTCTGAATTCAACGAGAAAACAAGCAATTTCTTCGGGATCGCATGTGTTTCAAAGCGCGGAGATTTCGATGTTATTCGAACAAAGGGTTCTACGCAGCAAGTAGTTCTACGGTCATTTGAATACAAAGGAAATTAAAGAAAGAATAAAAAAGAAATAATGCTCTGAAAAGTAAGTTTCGTATTTCAGTTTATTTTGATTTTGTTATTGAATATTCTTCATAATTCTAGCAAGAAAATTCGAATTTAATAGGTAGACGTTTTATTTTAAAATTATGTGATTGAATCCCAGACTTAGAAAAAGTCTTAGATTTTTAAAACTATATTAGTGTGATTAGATTTTTAAAATTATATTATTTGTGTTATATTTCAATTCGAATTATATTTCAATTCGAATTATATTTCAATTCGAATTATATTTCAATTCGAATATTATATTTCAATTCGAATTATATTTCAATTCGAATTATTTTTTTATTCGAATATTTCTTTGTTATATAAAAAATATTTTATTTTTCAACTTGCACTTAATTTTATAAATATTTAGAAGTCGGTATAATACCCACTTTTTTTCGAAATATTTCAATTGGTAAATTAAAGATGATAATGTTTTTACTATCAGTTATCTATGTTATTTTGTATTATGTATGTTTATGTATATTACCAAAAAAAAATCAAAACATTAAATACTAATTATTTTGCAATAAGATAAAATGCTTAGTATGTTTTTACAAATGTCATAACCTGTATAATTATAGTGTAAATGTACTATAATTTTAGTATCTAAAAAATATATACTATAATAAAATAAATATTTGTAAAATTACTCATTTGATTTTGAAACCAAAGGAGAGAAAAGTTTTAATGCACTAAACAGATTTTGGAGAGTTAAATGAATATCATCTAGAATAATATTACAAAACAACCCAAAAAATTAAATTTTCAATTTTATGCTAGTAAAAATTAACCAAAAAATAAAGAAAAAAAAATATCGTATATATTTTTAAAAAGTCTTATAATGTACAATCTTTAATATTTGGACCATTGAAATATTCTTATAGAAAGAATTTACTCTGGAAAAACCTACTCAAGATAATTTATAAGGGGGAAAAAAAGGTAATTTAAGAGCTACCCTTAATACAACTGCTGTTTTATGTCTTTATTAGTGTTAATTTTTTTAAAGAATAAATTCTTAGCGTAAAATTAGTTAATATTTTTCTATGCGTTTTCTCTCAAATGCCAAAAAATTCAGTGCTCACAACGGTTCCCTTTTTCTCTCTAAAAGTTCTTTGTGTTACTTGCAGTACTTAAAATTCTTTTTTTTTCAGTATATGGTCCCTTTTCCCCTTATTTTAGCAAAAGTATTTTTTTTCCCTTTATGCCTATGATAACACATTTCTGGTCCTTTCCCTTCTCCTATTTAACCAAAGAACATATTTTTTCATTTTGTAATGGCCATTACAAAAAATACCATTCATGTTTGTATTTATGTTGAATCTGCTAATAGCATGTTGTAACTCTCGAAATATCGTTAAACCAGGAGCAGGCTCGTTGTTTGTCTTTGCAAATGTCATTAATCATATTTGTGTAGAATGTAGGCCTAAGTGTAAACAATTTCTTTCCATTCAAAACCACTGGATCTCGTTTATGCATTGTATATAAAAAAAAAATCTATACCTACGTGCCTGGCACTTGCCCAACAGTTTTGATTGAAATTGAAGTAGAACATGTTTCATTAAATTCTGTAGATATTTCTACAACACTCAAACGGGGATTTGTTGATAAATTTTCTAACTATAAATCTCTGATCACGTTGAGTTAACTTTGCCGGATGACATTTTCTTACCTTGTTTTTATCTGATTTTCTTCTTTAAAACGTTTTATTACATACTACACGTTGAATGGGATAAATTTATTAATTTAGGGATACTTCCGAGATGATTTACCACCATTATGATGAGAAATTATCAATATTCGAATGGTATTCTTTGTTTCTTAACGACTACGATCCATTTTTAAATAATAAATAGAATATTAAGAAGTAAACAAGCAAAAATTAATACCAAACGAATATTAAATGTCACCACAATGCAAAAATAATAATAATAAAAAAAAGCGACAGACGATAATTTTATTTATCAATTTATTCGAAAATATTTTGGTGTACGATCATTTTTGTGTCGTTTTTTTCCTTGCATTTTCATTTTTTATTAAAAAAGAAAATAATGCAATATTTAAAGAATATATATTAGGTTTTATTCAGTTATTCAGAATAACATGGAGATGATGCGAAATAATATTGGAATTTATATTCGAATGCAATTCCAGACTACAGCGCTTTTTCTACAAAATTTTTAAAGTGTACGAACACTTTTGGGCGCCACCGCCACTGTATGTGCAAATCGGTTATAAAATGATGACTTGGTTCTCTTTGACTTGGCTTCCCACCCAGCAGTGGGGGATTGTATGTTACTTAAAGTTTTAATACGCACTAATTTTATTTAATGAACTCGTTTATTAGTCTTCCCAGAAATGCCTATGGATTAATGGAAAAATTAGAAATAAATAGTTAAATCCATTAAAATACTTTTATAAAACTGTGTGGTGAGCTTAAATTTCTCAATTTTTTCGTAATTAACCTTGAAAACACAACTACGTTTTACGTTTCGTACAATCAACTTTCGTAATTTAACTTAATTGAACAACTAACTAAATCATTTGGCAAAAAAATAATCAAGAGTTCGATTATGGAAATTATTAATAGTTTTGAATAAACTCGTTTTTCATAAAAGATTACTTTTCTAAAGGATAAGTACGCCATCATCCTTGACTAGCTTCCCAACTACAGCCCATTCTACACGAGCGAGTAAAACGCGCGTACAGTTCACGGTGATTCGAGAAATCATACCACGTGGTGCGAATTCGGAAATCACAGAGAAGATCACGCGCGTTTTACTCGTTATTGTAGAATGGGCCTAAGGAGGATCGTATTCTACTTAAAGTTTTAATATATTCGGATTTTATTTAATTTTCAAGGGAGTAAACTGATAAATTTAGTTATTTTAATAATCGTGTGTAACTTTTATACATTTTGCCAAATTAGCCTGTTTATAGACTTATAAGTACAGAATTTTATACACATCTACGTCGAATTTCTTATCCAACGAAATCTAAATTTATATCAATCGTGCTGTTTGTTACGGAGTTATAGTATCGGAATGAATCTCTAAATCCGTGTGTTTCTGTCCTGACAGCCTAATTCAAACACTTAAGAGTTAAAGAATGTTATGTGACATTTGATTTCAGACTTTTACTTACCTTGTAGGTAAAGGTGAAAATTCACAGTCGCCACGTGGCGACTAACTTTTTAAAAGTGGCGATCGAAAATTTTTGATCTAGTCTCCACCGTGGATTCCGACTTCTTTTTAATCTGAAATTTAACAATTTCGGAAATCGATGGCTTGGTTTGGTTAATTAACGTCGCACTAGAGCTGCACAGTGGGCTATTGGCCCACTAGCGTATTTTTGAACCATTTAGCGTATTTTTGAACCATGGTCAGATGACGAGGACAACACCTGAGCTTGGACCCAAGCCTTCAAAAGACGTCAGGACTTTGGACTCCGATCAGATTTATCGTGCACCAGTCCCGTATGCACGCCGATAATTTTTTTGGGTGTTCTCGACTACATTCTAGTATTTTGGTAGCGAAGTTGGCAACCCTCTGATCGATATATCACTATTTTTTTACTATTCTTTAGTCTAGTCCTCGCACAGGTTCGAACCGTGAATCCTTTGATTCCCAGCCGACACCTTTATCCACTGGACTACCCGGCTCCCTGGAAATCGATGACATGAATTTAGCTCTATGTGCCTCCTTACTGCTCTAGACAATAAAATTGTCTAAAATATAAAGGTAGGGTAGTGTAGATCGGATTCGAGCAATTAAATCGCGCCGGCGGCGACCATCGCCGATGTTTCGAATCCGAGGTCGCCGCAAAACTTGCTGCGTATCGCGTAGCAACGCAACCAAAATTGACGTTATTTTCCAAACATATAAAAATAACTAAACAAAATTTAGGTTTTTCAATAAATAATTAATTGGTTTATAGGATCTATGAAGATTACATTACTTTTAAAATTTTTTGAATGAAAGACTTGAACTTTTTAATAAACATAGCGAACGCCGCAACATTCCAATTTTTTTTTTCTTACTTATTTGAAATAAACAATCATATTTTCCCCCGCTGCAATGAAGGCTTTATTCGTTGATAATGATATGTAAAGATATTAATGCTAGCCTTAGAATTTTGCATGCAACCAATTTGATCAATAAAATCGGAAAATCGTTACTCTACGATTTCAAGTGTTGTTTTAACATTTTTAATACTAATTCTTAAGTTGAACTAAACATTTCAAAATAAAATGTATTCATTTAAAATATTTTAAATAAAAGGTTACTTTTATTTATTTTCAAAATAAATTGTCATCGGCGGCAATTAAGTTTCGCGGGAAAATATTTTAAATGACTTGGTTAGATCCCTAAATGTTTTTAATTAAATTATATTTAGAAAAATAAATTGAACTTTATGGTTTATAATTACAATTGAAATATAAAATGTTATTGTAGGATATTAAAAGGTCCGATTGAAGGTTGGAAAGAGACATGAATATAAGTAGCGGTGTGTAGTTTTAGGCATGATGAATCGTTGCCAATTTAGAGCCTTCTTTCTCTTCTATATTTTTTATTATTATTTAATTTTGAGTCTAAATATTAATTTTAAAATAAAATATATAAACTTTTTTTTAAAGTTCATTAGCTGAATTTAATTGAAATTTTCCATTTTTTTTTTTTAAATTTGGACAAAAAAAAAAAATGTTTTTAAAATAAAGATGAAAGCTTTTTTTTGTAGATTGGCGAATTACGAGTAATATTGGGACCTTTGCGAAATAATAACGATTTGAAATTGTTTGTAGAAAGACCAAAATCGCTTCAGTACTTCAGTACCGGTAATATATGGTATAAATTTAACATGTGTGTTGAATTTTTCCTTCTAATTTATTGTAATATACGACTTTAATATTTTAATTAAATGTTTAATTTTATATTGATGAAAATGTTCAGTATAAATTCTTCTGTAAATTTGCAGAACCTTAACAAATTAATTTGAATTACCATCAATTTGTAAAAGATAAATTAGAACTGTTGTGCAATAATTATTTTGTTATTTATAATTATTTTGTTACAGATTAATTTTTTTAGTACTGCATGAACTTGGTAATGTCGTTACATAACATAAAGTGGCCACTGCATTTTTCAAGTCTAGTGGCCACTGGCCACTATCAAATTTTCTTAATTTTCACCTTTACTTGTAGGTTTAACGTAGCTCAAAAGAAATTATCTTATATATTTTTGATTTTCTCTTAATCTCATAATTATAAAAGTTTTCAATTGCAGAGATCAAGGGTCGAACGGTAGATAGCCCGTTGTGCTTCTCTAATGGAACGAGGATTCAGCCAACCAGAGATGTGCTTCCAAATCTCGAATTCCTAGGCCAAGTGGGTTGGCTACATGACCAAAAGGTAATGTTTTGTTTTACATACCTTATACGAAAATTATGTGGTCTGTGGTGGTCGAATGGTGAAGGTGTCGGACCTATGCTATTGTGACAGAATATCCGAAAGGTGCGAGATCGATACGAAGTATATGCTGTGCGTAGCGATTTGGTAATCGGAGGGTTGTCTGAATCGTTTCTTTCGCGCACCACAGGCCGGTGAGGCAACAAAGTGCAGTACTGTTTTTAACCGAAATTTCAAAGTGCCATTCCAAGACTTCAAACTTCCTATTAGAGAACACGTATTTAAATCCTGGCAATTGGAATGGAGCGAACAGTCACATAATAAACTGTATAAAAATAAAGCCAGTAATACAAAAATGGAAATCAAGATATCACTGTCGTACATATTTTAATTGAATGTTTTGATTTTACATATTTTAAATTTTGGACGCAGCCATATCACTATGGAAGCTACATTAGGTGACAATTTTAGCCACTCCGTTTTTAAATTTTTGAAAGATATTAATTTTTATCACAAACTTTCATTGTACCACCCACTATTTGCATAATAAACCTGTAAATACCTCGCAAGTCTTAATTATATCGAGCGTTTGGCGCAGTTTGACCCTAGAGGTCCTTGTGCAATTAAACAACATATCAATCGAACCTTTCGGGCACCGAAAAAATCCACCGTGTCTAGAGGACCGATGTACGTTGAATCCGCCGTGCTCTAATGTCCTCATGCCTATGTTAGTCTTCGTGAGGTGCCAGCCCAGGTGTTCTCGTCATCTGACCATGGTTTATAATTACCATGTCTTCATCTGACCATGATTCAACATTGACACATTGTTCCTGGGTCTTACCTTCGAGAGGTCGAAATTATCTTGTGTTTGACGCAGCTTGGCCATTTTTGGCTATGGTGCCAATAAACCCTCATATACAACCAGCCTATACCAACCAACCTTTCCTTCGTGATAAACCTTAACCACTGTGCAGCTTTAGTACGACGTTTTTTCAATCAACCAAACTAAAATTACCAGGACTTTGTTTAGATGTAGATCAATATCTCGCTGCAACTATGGGGCCACAAAATTAATGTCGCACGAGCGAGCAATGGTGTAATTGACAGTTTTGAGGAAAATGGCTTCGAAAATTTGAAGCTTATTATTGTTGCATTATTCCGGAAATCACGAAGGGTTAACGAGGCCACACGCGCGTGACATTGGATTCTGCTTCATTTCGAAGTCTAAAATTGATATATTTAAAATAGTATTTTTATTATAACAAGTGATAAAATATACATTGGTTGCTTCTTGTTCCAAGCTACAGAATTCAACCAAAACTATTGTAACTAAAAAAAACTTTAATCTCTTCATTTTGAGCTCTCACTTGTTAAAGATTCGTCGCGTGTGAGAGGCGTAAAAGGGATCAATCCTATAGAAATAAGGTTTGATCCAAATACGTTTGGAATTTAATTATTTTGGTTTCACTGTTACTGCAAGTTTTTCACTGTTACTACACGTTTTGAAGGGCTTTGAATACAACACGAAGGTTATAAAAACAACCATATGTGTGTGAAGATAAACTCTAAAGAATGAGTAATATTTTGAGTAAAATATTTACGGTTATCAAATTGTGCAAAAGTTTCTGGTGTTCAGGTGATGTGACGATAATGGTGACGCCAAAATCAAACAATCTAAAAGAGATGGAAAGTTGTTAACGTATACAAGTTTTTTTTTAGTATTTCACATATAGCACGAAAACAATTTTCAGGACTCCGTTTAAAATGATAAGATAGAAAAATGGTGTTTCATATTTATAAATCTTTCTGTTCCAGACAAAATTAAAATATTTTTCAAAATATAAAATTGTTTGATGCTGTGCTTTTAGATTACCGTCTCTTTACCTTCCGTCAAGCGCGATTTATCTGACAGGCACAGCGAGGCCTGCGCGCGCTATTCAATTGAAATTTGTTTGACTAGTTTCATGTGAAATATTTACATGTTATTTTTTTGCAGAAACTTTTGTATATATTTTTCTTTTTACATCACTAATAATGACGTCCATCACTTGGCTGTATAATAATTATTTATTTGTTACGTTTTTTAAATGCTTATCAGCGATATTGCGCCCAAACTCAGCGGTTAACATATTGCGACCGATTGAAGGTTAATAAGCTTGTGATCGCAATCAGACGTCCATTTTGCTTAGAATATGATAAGAGGAGTGTGTTCATTTCTATGAATGCCCCTTGGAGGTGTAAGAAAATGACGATGAATGCGGTTCTCAACGAAATGTTTGCACTTCGAAACATGTTCTTTAAATTCGTTAAAATATCTTGAATATTAATTAAAAATATCAAAATTTCTAAAAACGTACAGATATCAAAGTGAAATAAGACAGACTAGCGTGCTCGTGGGAAAATTCTCGCATGTACAATTCCACATTCGACGGAACATCGTTCAGATTTGAAAATGGTCACGTTAAAATTGTAATTTTTCAAACCAAGTATAATGTTAACGGAGTATTTTTAATTGGTTTTGCATATGTGAAATGGACAGATTTAAAATTGTCACACGTGATATTTCAAATTACACGAAGTCATTGCCGTGACAAGGTAGGAAAAAATATAAATTTCAACTGACGAAATTGTTCAAATTTTACCAAATAAACTTAATAAAAAAATTCTTCAATTTTTCGCAACTTCCTGGAATTGCAGCCCTTCTAAAAATTCGAATTGTCACTTTCTGGGAAATACTCTTTCTTTTGAGATTTCATTTGTTACGATGAGTTGCGTGTAAGAAGCGTAAAAGATATATATCTGTATTACAGAAATGATATAATCCTGAAAGTAATATAATGATATTGAGATGTTGTTATACTTTTTTTATATAAAAAACAGAATAAAAAAAACCGTTCAAGTAATTTGGACCAAAATGTATAAAGTTAATATAACTATTTAGCATACTTTTAATATACATATATTTAATATACATACCTTTTATCCATTTTAGAAGTTAATCGAATTTCGCCAACATCTTTTAAATGTTAACAAATTTATTTTATGATTTTTATAATTACTTCTATTAAATAACACTAACCTAGGACCAAATGGTTTCCCGAAATCTAATAAGACCAAAATTTCAAGAATTTTCTCCAAAAAAATTGTTAACAGAAAAAGGTTACATGAATATTTTTAATATCTCTCGTAAAAGGAGCATACAAAACATATCAATTGAAGTAAATGGTTTTGTGCCAGTAAAGTGCTACGAGTATATATTGATGGATGCACAAAAGCAAAGTTTCAAGCTCTTCAAATAAACGAGAAATAAAACGTCTATTCAAAACTAAAATGCCATTTCTTACTTTCCTTTGATTTTATCAATTATTCTTAAAAATCTATATAAATTTAATAACTTATTAGTAAGTTTGTAAAAATTAAATTTAAAATAAATTTAGCCTAAAATAAATCTAAACGTTCTTTTAATATATTTTCTAAACCCCATAAGTCTTTAATAACCATGTTTTAAAGGTTGAAAACGTGGTCATAGAATTCCTTCTTCTCCATTGAAGTCACTCGAATATCAAAAACATTTAATTAAAGAATTAATACGTTATATAATGTGATTTTTGCATTCCAATTTTACTTATTGAATAATAAGTAAATTATTTCTCTGTAAAATTGTTTTTTTAATTATTAAATAAGACGAAAATCCCTCTAAAAAAGTAACACGTATCTAAATTTTAAATTATGTATACGTTGCTGTTGGGAAAAAAAAAACATCTTCTTAGTATTAATGTTTTCAAAATCTTTCCCTGAGACTTAAAAGAGTCATTATTTACAGAATGCGACATTTACTCTTAAATAAACCTATTTTTAAATGATTAATTTACATAAAATCACTGCTAAGAATGGAAATAAACTTCCCACCAACAACGTTTAGTCATAGCTTTTTACGAATTAAATTATATTGATCTCATTGTGAGGAAACATATGTTCTGTGATTCCGCATATAATACTCCTGCGGGTAGTTGAGTAACCCTCGCAAGAGATCTCGACTGCGTTCGAGGTGGACAGCCAAGGTCAACTACTGGAGTAAGCAAACCATGTGTAATGTCATACTTGTGTAAAACTGAATGTGTTCTAATAGAATTTTAAATATTCACTTATACTGTTGCCCAAGAGCACAAAAAAAAGAAGGAAAAAAAAAAAGGAAAACGAGAATCCCTCTAAAAAAGTAACACGTATCTAAATTTTTAAATGTGTACGTTGCTGTTGGGGAAAAAAACATCTTCTTAGTATTAAAGTTTTCAAACTCTTTCCCTGAGACTTTAAAGAGTCATTTTTTACAGAATGCGACATTTACTCTTAAATAAACCTATTTTTAAATGATCAATTTACATAAAATCACTGCTAAGAATGGAAAAAACTTCCCACCAACAACGTTTAGTTATAGCTTTTTAAGAATTAAATGATATTGATCTCATTGTGAGGAAACATATGTTCTGTGATTCCGCATATAATACTCCTGCGGGTAGTTGAGTAACCCTCGCAAGAGATCTCGACTGCGTTCGAGGTGGACAGCCAAGGTCAACTACTGGAGTAAGCAAACCATGTGTAATGTCATACTTGTGTAAAACTGAATGTGTTCTAATAGAATTTTAAATATTCACTTATACTGTTGCCCAAGAGCACAAAAAAAAGAAGGAAAAAAAAAAAAAGGAAAACGAGAATCCCTCTAAAAAAGTAACACGTATCTAAATTTTTAAATGTGTACGTTGCTGTTGGGGAAAAAAACATCTTCTTAGTATTAAAGTTTTCAAACTCTTTCCCTGAGACTTTAAAGAGTCATTTTTTACAGAATGCGACATTTACTCTTAAATAAACCTATTTTTAAATGATCAATTTACATAAAATCACTGCTAAGAATGGAAAAAACTTCCCACCAACAACGTTTAGTTATAGCTTTTTAAGAATTAAATGATATTGATCTCATTGTGAGGAAACATATGTTCTGTGATTCCGCATATAATACTCCTGCGGGTAGTTGAGTAACCCTCGCAAGAGATCTCGACTGCGTTCGAGGTGGACAGCCAGGGTCAACTACTGGAGTAAGCAAACCATGTGTAATGTCATACTTGTGTAAAACTGAATGTGTTCTAATAGAATTTTAAATATTCACTTATACTGTTGCCCAAGAGCACAAAAAAAAGAAGGAAAAAAAAAGGAAAACGAGAATCCCTCTAAAAAAGTAACACGTATCTAAATTTTTAAATGTGTACGTTGCTGTTGGGGAAAAAAACATCTTCTTAGTATTAAAGTTTTCAAACTCTTTCCCTGAGACTTTAAAGAGTCATTTTTTACAGAATGCGACATTTACTCTTAAATAAACCTATTTTTAAATGATTAATTTACATAAAATCACTGCTAAGAATGGAAAAAACTTCCCACCAACAACGTTTAGTTATAGCTTTTTAAGAATTAAATGATATGGATCTCATTGTGAGGAAACATATGTTCTGTGATTCCGCATATAATACTCCTGCGGGTAGTTGAGTAACCCTCACAAGAGATCTCGACTGCGTTCGAGGTGGACAGCCTGCGTCAACTACTGGAGTAAACAAACTACGTATGTGTAATGTCATACACCTAATGTCATACTTCTGTGAAACTGCGTATGTACACTAATTGAATTGTAAATATTCATTACACCATTGCAAAATAGCACACAGAAAAATGGAGGAAGACGAGAACCCCTCTCATTTTTTAATTATAAACTTATAAATTTAAATATCTATTTTTTTAGACATTATGTGAATTTTATGACTATCCTTTTATGTGTATAGAATATTAAGATTTAACTTTTTTTTTATTTATATCATTGTGAAATTTATGAGTAAACTAAAACCACAAGTTTAACTAGCAAATCCTACTTGGTGTTTTTCAGATTTTATTCTTAAACTTGCAGCTTCTTTTTTTTTTTAATTTTGAGATATATGGAATTTTGTATAAAATCCGGGATGCATTAAATTGTATGGGAGGTACTAAGTATTTTTTAAAAGTGGTTTTTGAAGGCAGATTAACTATTCCTTAATTTTAATTATTAAATGTCAGAAGGGAGCTGAGCCGGTGAGAAGAGGAGAAGGAACGATGGCCTCCTGCTTCCATCACTTGCCGGACATCAGACGGGGGCAGTCCCCACTCTTATTCCACGGGCCTAGGTGTCGGTAAAAACTAGCCTCTGGATTCGGCACCGGTTCGTGGAAACCTGCCCCCCTCTAGCTTCGAATGGCGACCCGACTTGGCGGGGGGTTATCCGGTTCCAGAGCCGGATTCTCCTCGGGTCGCCCCCCCTCCCTCCACCTAACGAATGTCCGGACTGCTTCGACATCAGGGCGGTGGGGTTGAGGACTCGCCAGTCACCTGCCCCCACCCCCGCCTCACCTGTGCTCAGAAGGGGTCCTCGGCGAGGCCCGCTTCGTGTCTCCCTTGGGATGGAATTTTTTTTTATTATTATAGCAAGTAGTCTGGTATATTTAAAATAATGTAAAAAAAAACGTTGTCTTATGATTGATTTGTTTTGGCTTGTGGTTTCAGTTTGAACATGTGTATCTTGGAGCTAAGGACCGGGCATAGAAAAGAAACGGCCTAAGCCATTAAAATGATTTAAAGTGTGCTGTAATAGCAATCTAAAATGATATCATGTAACATGACGAACGAATTCTTTTATAGGACATGTGAAAATCTTATTTGCCTTGTCTTTGGACTTCAAAGTCTATCATTTTGCATGCATTGTGGATGCGTTTGTGTATTAATAACTAGAAGCAATAAAAGCAAAATTTTCACTAATGATTTCGTATGCAAAAGTATGCATTTGCTAAAATATAGAAAGCACTAACGCTTCCACATCGCTGCCATTGTCTACAAGATTTGTTTGTTTTATTATGTATTCCTACCAGGAGTTGCGAAAGGTTTGTTGTGTATTATAAACACAATCTCAATTGTGAAAGAGTATTGGAAGTTGGAGAGAAATCTATGGGATTCTCCCCGGTTTCCAAACAAGCTTCACAGTTAAAAAATTTACCAACGACTCCTATGGAGTTATTTTTAACACATGGCAGGGAGTAAGGGTTGTGGGGAGAGGAATTCCTCCCCATCACCAAACGAGCTTCAAAATTTAATTTTTGACAAATCACACGATTTGAAACCGTGAGTTTATGACTCCTGTGGAGTTTACCCACATTTTCTCGCAACTCCTGGTAGGAATATTAGAATCGCGGAGAGAACTTCTCTCTACTTCTAAATTACATTTTGGGGTTGTAGGGTCTTAGGCCCTCCACCTCTAGAATAAACATATAGAACAAAAATTCGAACAAAATTGTGCTATTTCCCACTGAGAAATATGTGAAGGGAGCTAAATATAGCTCCTTTTGCTGCTCTCAACT
This sequence comes from Troglohyphantes excavatus, assembly GCA_963932185.1. NCBI lineage: Eukaryota > Metazoa > Arthropoda > Arachnida > Araneae > Linyphiidae > Troglohyphantes > Troglohyphantes excavatus. The sequence continues at coordinate 72,212,032 of OZ010666.1, read as the reverse complement.
TTTTATTGAATGGAAGGTAGTATTCGGTGTCGGGAGATAAATTTTTCTCTCCTAATTTCAAAAGAATTTCCAAATTTAAATGAATTATTTTCAAATAGCACATTTTGTATGTATTGGTTATAATTGTTAACTATCAACCACAGAGCCAGACGAACCTAAGTCACATTTAGGCAACTGTATAGGAGAAGAAAAAATCTGAATACTACTTAAACTAAAGCTTTGGACTTGGGCTGTTTATAGCTCACTTTAAATGCTTAAAAAAATTTGTAGTGAATTTTGTTATATTTCGATAGCTAAATGTGGTCTTAGGCTTGTCCGGCTCTGAGGTAATGTATTAATCTTGTAACTAAAAAGTAAAATCTTATAATTTTATAAGGAGATATAAATACACAAAACACTAAAATTAGTTTTATTTATTACCAATTGATAAAAGTTTTCAAGTAGAAAATAGCAATGTTTACTTAAAAAAGCGCTAAATTGATTTTATTAAAAATGTTACAGATTATTATTAAATAACTATTGAAAACTAAAACTAATTAAAAAGCATTAATATGCCTGTTCACATGGAGTTTGTTTCTCGCTATTTACGAAGAGCTGAATATTTGCACAATTTCGGGAAAATTATCTTATAAGTTCAGTTCGAGGTGATTTATTACAAATGATATTTCGGAATTTTCGGAATCACCTCGGAATTTTCGAATTCCGAGGTGATATTACAAATTTTGGTCTTGTTTAGATTTTTAAGTCCTCGATTTCTTTTTTATAATAATGTTGGATGGTTAATGTTAACAAAATAGCGGAATAATGTTGGTTATATAATGCACAAGAAAAGAGAATGGGCGATTTCGGCGATAGCAGTTTATCTTGCATATTTATAATAATACTTTATTAATACAACGCTTAAATACAATACTTAAGGATTTCAATTTAGAATGATTAAAAAAAATCTTAAATTTTGGAATTTTAGTGTTAATTTTTTCTTGTCAGCGCTGTTTTACATTGATATCTGTTTCGTTTTGTTATTTTAAACATGTTGCATTTTAAGAATAAACGACTGTAGTCGGGGAGTTTATGATCAACATCACTAGATTCCGAACGTATAAAATGATAATTTTCGATTACATTTACCTTGTCTTCATTATCCTATACAGGAAAGAATGCAATCCAAAAAATAAGACCTTTCCAAGCCTAAATATGTAAAGGTTAGATGTTTATATTTATGCAAATATTCGCACAGAACAGGGATTTTCAAAAATCTTTCTTTGAATTATAAATATAAATAATTCTCGCGTTATAAATAAAAATTTGGCGTAACTGGTTGGCGAGCTTCCTTCTAAACTCTTTCACTCAACTCATTTATTTTCAAATAAAAATGATTGATATTCATTTTAAAATTTTCAACGAACAAGTATATTTTCTTTAAGTAGGCTTTGAGTTATCAAATAAAAAATCTTAATACGAAAATTTGGGGTGCAGCATCATACAGTTCTCTATTGAGCCTATTAAAATACGTGTCTTTTATCTGTTTATTTGGCTTACAGAGCCACAACCTTTCATTTCAACAGTGTGCCATGATTTAGTATTTTTTACATGCCTGTAGTATAAATGTGTTAAATTTGTTACGAATTTGAAATTATTAAAGTAAGGGTTCTTTTTAACTTTTGTGTCCCCTATATCCAATGTTTATACAACTTTTACTAACTTTTAATTATAAGAACACCAAATAAAAACATGCCATAGAAATTTTTGGTGACATTTTGACATTATTTCAGGTCTGATTTGGCATATGACCCGTTTAAGTACAGTTGGTGAAATTGTTTGTTAATAGGGCAAACATTTTATATCTCTATACTTGCTAGTGTCATAATTAAACTAATATGTAGATATTGTTTTTAAAAAAAATGTCGCTTATTTGTTATGGTTGGCGATTACAAAACATGCAAATTTCGAATTATGGAAAAACGATTTGAATGTTTGATTTTGGCGTCACCTTTGCAGTTATGTCCCATGAATAATTAAGGTCGAAATTTGTCGGTCTCTTTTCTTGAAAGTCTGGGCGTGGCACGCCTGTTTTCATCAGTTTGTGTCAACCGAATTATTTCATTGGCTACAAAGTAGATAGGATTTGCATTAAAATAGTTCAATTAAATTTTAATGTGTTTTCAAACGCGTCTGGGTTGTATACCTAAAAACCACTTTTCCGGTTTGAAATATCCTTGATTCGACGAAAACTATCAATAAAATCATGCACACTTTCATATATTGTTGCTGATTTGTCAAATTCTGTGTTGGAATATTTACTACCTCTTGCCAATGTCGTCAACTTGTAACTTGTATACCAAATTCTGTTAATGCAGCATTATACGTTCTTTACATATTTACGGAGGTGTTTTTGAAGATAAGTTTTGTTATGCCCATGGAAAATCAAATCGTGTAAAAGCAGTGAAACCCTGACATCGACAATTTGATTCAAAAACAATACATTTATTATTTTAATATGTATTTGACCCCAACGCTGCTTGGAACCTGTTAAGACATACATTTTTAAAAAAATTGAGTGACCTTCTTCAGGACTCGAATCCGCGACCTTTTCTTCCGAAGTCACGCGCAGTATCTATTAAGCTATAAAGACACGTTCTAGATCTGGGAAATATTTTTTAAAGATATTTCTTTATGCAGTACTTCTAATATTCTTAAAATCATTTTAAGAACTAAAGGAAATTTTATCCTTTAATATAAACCACACCAAGGTGACGGCGCGGATCACCCATGCCTGTTCATCGAATCTATTGACACTGAACATAATTGGATCTGATTGAACTATTAAGCAGCTAACTACAATGAAGTAGTCAGGCTAAGTACTCGGTAAGATATAACGTGGTCCTTTGAACAGGGGAAAGTCAGACGGGATGGGAAAATTCCCAGAAACGGGATTGACATTTGTACATATTTCAAAATATAGGTTAGGTAAAGATGTGTAGAGGTACACAATTTAGGTGTAATTTTTACCTATTGGTTAAATATGAATTTTTGTAACTTGCGTTATGTTAATGCCGTTCCCGCATTAGACAAAAGGCTGCAAAGGGTCTTGTTTTAGGATCTGCTTTTAGGATTTCTTATTGTATTATGTCCTTAATTTATGAGTTATTATTGTTTACCGATTGGTAAAATTTGATATTGATGAATTTGTGAAGGAAGTCAATTTTAAGGTCTATATGGATAAGAGTGCTTCAGAAATATTGGGCTGCCTGCCATCTCTCTCAGGATAAGGCTTTGGCATGATTGTAATTTGGCTCACTCGGATTTATTGAGGGTAGTTAATGCTAGCGAAGCGTAAGTTAGAATTTGCCTAATTGTGGAGATATAAAGCAGCCTCTTCTTGTTTAATGGTAGTTTGAACTTCCTTCACATAATGAGTCGGGAGTTTGGCCAATGGCACCTTTTGTACTGTTTGTCATCGTCCCATCTGAGTGTTGTTCATGGTTAGACCCAGATAATTTGCTTTGTTAACTCGTGGAATGAATTCTTTAAACATGTATACATTAGAACTTATTTTTTTTTGTGTTTCCTGACCAGCAGGATTTTGGATTTGGTTGCATTAATAGTAACTTTCCAGTTCTCGCGCCATGTTTCAATTTCCTCTGTATTTTCTTGTAGCTTAGCAATAACATGGTTTGGCTGCATGGGCTTGCTGACCACGTCCGTGTCGTTAACATAGAAAGCTGTAAGGCAATTGTGGTCCTGTCGGAAACTGGGGAAATCGGGTGTAAAATAGAGGATAGGTCCGAGAACGAAACCTTGAGGTACTCCAGGCAGCAACTTTCTTGTGGAGATATCCTTATTTATTCACTCTTGATGTTAAACTTACTGTTGGTCAGGTAGGAGTGCATTGTTATAATGAATCTTGAAGGAAGCTCATAGACAATAAGTTTTTAATAAGTCGTAGCTGCCAGACTCTATCAAAGTTTTTTGCCAACAAGTTGATGTGTAGTGAACTTCCCTTTGAGCAATCTATTTTGCTACTCCACGGACCTCGTTGACTGCAGTTCCAATTGCAAGTCCCTGGAACTTCCTGCTACGTTTGGGAGTTCCTGAGATAAATACTGCTAGGCGAGTTGCCATCAAATCGGCCACTGATAATTGTAGTTTAAAATAGAAATATTTGTCTGTACCAAACTATACCAGAAAATGAGTTTTTTTCTGGATAGAATTTGTTTTAAACAATAAAAATTATGAATGCTGGCATAGTACTGGTACGCCGAAACCGCTCGCAAAAGAATCCACTGGTACGCCGTACCGGCCTCACTACATCCCTGCTTAAGATGCATCTTTTTTTTAAAAAAAAACTATTTTTATTTACGCCATAGGTCTCAGCTGTTCGAAAGAAAATTATTTCACTTAATAACTTCTTGAGCCTACAAAAATTATTTAAAAATAGCCGTAAAGTTCAATGGGTCATTGAATCTTTTTATTCAATCACCATGACCATTTTAATTACTTTGGTTTTGAAGACCTTTCTTTTCAATATCTTATTTTAAATAAAAAAAAATTAAATAAACATACAAATGTTTGAGATATATTCCTATTTGAACAAAACAAATGTAAATGAGAAATGCAATGTTTCTTATCCATAAAAGAAACGCACTTTTATGCTCCCATATCAATACATTTCTTCTTTGATTAGCACTTCTTCAATCAACATTCTTTTTCAACCTGCTTCATTCGCAGCTTTGAAATTGCGTCACATTTATTGAAGTGCGTGCGTGAGTTGAATTTATATTAGAATTGCATAGTATAATGAAATCTATACAATTCACTGGGCGAGTACCGTAGTCTGTAAATAGAAGTTATATTCAATTCACGGAACCTCTTGGCCAAGTAAGGCCTATTTCAATACGGCCTGTTTGTATTAAGGCCCAACATAAAAAAATTCTTGTGGTTACTGAACTTGTATCTAATTTTTAAATTCTTTGAATAACATTGATTGAAAGGAATTTTAATAGATATGCTCTTAGGTTTACATATATTTTCCAAGTATTTGTTAACTGGTACATTCATCCAACTTACTGATTTGTTCCTAAGTTTCCCATCTTCCGAGTCTTTGCAGCTGGACTTCCGTGTGCCTCATTACGTGGAGCTTTTGCTATGGCCATCTCTCCCTCTACTTCTCATTTCAGACCCAACACGGACCACGCCATCTCGAAGTGAGTATGCGTTTGTGGTTTTCTTACTTTCAGAAAAAGCATACTGTTCTCAGTGTACCTTACGTAGAATATTAAAGTGGCAACATAACCTGGGAAATCGGGGATGTATCAGGGAATTATTTAATTCTGGAAAAGTCAGGGAATATTTCAAAATTTTACCAAAAAAATCAGGGAAATTTTAAAATTTGGGTCATTAAAACGGCAATTATTATCGTCTATTCTGTAGTTGATACATATTTTTTTTAGTTCTGAAAAAGAATAATAATAAAAAAAAATTAAAAGAATGTGCAGTGCAGTTTTGTTTTTGATAGAAACGTTAACCACTGCTGAAGGGAGAAACGAAAGCAAAGCACATTTGACTTTCGATGGTTCCAAGTATTTGGCTGTGTGTGGCTAATAAATATGCAATTTATTGAAGAGTGGAATAGGAAATAGTAATCATATAAAAACATTAAAATTATATATAAAAGAAATAATTTAGAAAAACTTGCTTAAAATCAACAATTTTAGATGAAGAAACGAATGCCTTTAGGCCTATTACCCCTGTGGTCGGCAAACTAAGTAATAAAACAGAGCCAAATATCAATGGTACAACGATTGAAATTTCTTTTGAGAGCCAAATTTTTTAAACTTAAACTACATAAGTACATTGTTATTAACTTAATTGGGGTACTCCTAAGCTGGCCTTTGCTAAAAATGTCCTCAATCTGATTGAGGTGCGTTCCCTTCCAACTCTCCCATCCACGACTCGACTTAAATGTACACTTGTTTCGTCTATGCACTGCATTTGTGAAAAGGTACAGCCGAAATGGATTTTCTTGTTTTAGCTGCACTTGAGGTTCGATATGCTGATTGGCTTTTGGGTGAAACGAGAACTTACGAGAATATCTCACAACGGAAATGGTTTTCGTGATACATTTACTGTATGCTGTTGTTTCAGGACATGGTCCTGCTGTTGTTTCGTTATGTAAGTTAATATTAAAATTGACCGATTTGCAGGTTTAAAAGAAAGCAGGATTACTTTAATTTTCAAAAAATAAGTAAGTGTTTTCTATTTTTTTCGCATGTTATCATTTCGCAAAAATTGAATGGAAACTTTGATTTGAGTAGTAAATATTAAAGAATTTCCGTTCTTAATGGTTTTTTTTAGAAAATAGGGGGGGGGGGGGGGGATTCACATGATTTCGGCTGCACTAACATTTTCGACCATTGACCGCCACTGCACTCAAGAGGCCAAAGAGCCGCATGTGGCTCGCGAGCTGCAATTTGCCGACCACTGGGCTATACAGAAGAGATAATACTATAAATATTTCACTGCTTTTTTTTTTTTGTATTATCTACTTTCAGGGAACATATTGAATTACTATTATGCCTGCCACACTTGTATAATTTTGTGTTGCCCCATAAATTATTATTTTAACTGAATATGAGTATTGCTCATAATGTTGCACTTTGTTTTAATACAAAGCATGTATTACAACATTTCCCAATGTAATTGTAAAATCAGGGAATTTTGTGTGACACTATCATGGAAATATCAGGGAACTTTTTTTTCCAAGATTTTGTTGCCACCCTGAATATGTTTGGTGAATATTTTTTTTAGTACGCATCCGTAAATTCAAAACACGTTGCAGTCCTCAGTGAAAGGACAAGTTAATTAGTAGTAAGATATGAATGCGTTGAAGAGCACCTTTACCTCGGAGGGATCGCATTGACAGACTCAATGCTATCGTTCCATTGCATTGAGACTGCCAGACACGGTGCGAGCCCTCCAGGGTTAATAAGACATAATGCAATTCTGTCGTCATTAGTAAGGGGTAATATTTTAATATTATCTTGCAATCGGTAATTAACAATCATTCAATAAAAACAATTGTAATTGGCTTGGAATAAGAACGACCAATGTCAGTTTTATCGCTTTAAAAAAATTAATATACTAATTTTAAACTTATAAGAAGTGGAAATACCATTGTCGCCAGGCTACCCTAATCCTTCGAATCAAACAATTCCGTGATTTCCGTAACATTGCACTGCAACAAGACTGAGCCTCAAACTTTGAAACCATTTCCCCCAAAATTGCCGATTATGACATGGGTCGTTCTTTGTTCTAAGCCATAGAATTAACAACACTCGCCGATGTTTTAAAAAAATATTGTGTTGCAATAATTAATATTGTAAGGCTGTTAGGTAATCAACGAGCCTAGTTAAACCATTGTAAGAAAAAACTGCAAAATTTTAATAAATTTTATTTCTGGTTGGGTTGGCAATTTCCCATAACTAATTTTTCCCATTCAAGCGAGAAAAAACTGGTAAATTACCAGACTCTAAATAAAGTTTAAAAAAATTGGTAATTTGACTCTCTAAAAAAGTTTAAATAACTGATCAATTTAGAAAAATATCCAGGAATGCTGGAACTAGTTTTAATCTCTTCTAAACAGTGCACAGTACGATATATTAATTTTGCACCCCTACACCACCTCGGCGTTAGCTGCCATCTTGTAAAATTGGCATCCAAAAGCAGTTTTTTACAGTTATCTCTCTAGGTATTAATTAGGTATAGAGAAAAAGTTCCATTACAAAATTATTTTTTGAGTAATTTCCAACAAAAATGTATTTTGCACTTTAATTTTGTGACTCAACGTTCAGATGCTAGAGAGGAATTAAGTTGAAACTAACCCATTTTGTTTAATTTTCCATTGGATTTTATTATGTGTTCCAAAAGAATGAAATTGAACAGTTCCTTCTGTAGGAGGCAATGATGCTTATTTAAAGCTATTTTTATTAAGGGATATTTTGCATCAGTTGGCCGAGAAATTTCTCAGTTTGGTTCTGAAGTGTAGATATCTCAGTGTAGTTGAAACTGAAAAATAAATTTTCTCACCTGCTCTTTAACAATCAAAACACTTTTCGGTTTAGACATAACTAATTAATCCCGTTTAATCCGATTGGTATACAGTACACATAATAACAATACATAATTTTATTTTGCTAGTCCTTTTACGTGATGATAGAATTGAAAAAAGGTACAGGTTCGTGTACAGTGTTTAATCTGATAAAATTAAAGGATCATAAGGATTTTTTCTTATTTAAGAATATTATCTTCTAAAAGGGGCTTACTCTAATATGACTCATATCGGAAAGTTCCAATTGCGGCCCATGGCAACCTTTTGTCTGGGCGATAAACAAATGTTTTCTTCTTTGAGAATATGGTAAACCCGGCTCCTTTCGGCCGCAGTTGGGCTATTGCCACTCATATGACTATTGATGCCTTCTGTAAATGAGAATGTCCTCAAAGAATAATTTGGGCGGTAAAGAAGACAGTTTTTCTTAATTGACCTCAAAATGTCTCATTGAAAAGTCAATCATGAAACCTTGTTGCTACACATTGTAAACATATGCATTTTATTATTATGTACCCCGTTAATGGTTTTCTTCCAACACTTTACTTTTCAAAGAGTGAAGGAAACTAGGGTATCGCAACGCAAGGTAACAACTAACAACCCACACAAAAGATCATCCCTCAACCCTGAGGACGTATCACTCTATGCAGCCGTGAATAGACGCGGCGTACTTTGTTACACTGAACACAAGTGTAGAACATTGTTAAGACAATAGGTGTTGTAGGTTCCACACACACACTTATACTATAGATATATTGTTATCATAATTTCAATTACATTATTTGTTACATATTTTACAATAAAAAGCAACACCGAAATTTCAAACTAAAACCCATGTTTCAAAATATCACCATTAAAAAAATGTAATATTATTCCAAATCATAAACTAAAGAAATATATGATCATATAATTAAAACATCATATCATCATGTACACGATATTTCATCACGCATATCATTGATTTTGTGCCAAAAAACAATCGCGATTTATTAAAACCACGCGGCGAAAGTATTTTTAAAAACTTTTATTAAGTCGGCCATCAATAAGAATTTCAATGAAACTATTGCTAATACTCAGTGGCGGATTTAAAGAACGGTAAATATACGCAATTAGACAATGCCATTTGGGTCCCTGCAAGATCAGTCAGAAAAAAAATAAGGACTTGAGGAAAAATATACTTTAAAAGTTTTAGGAAGTAAAGTGGTTAAAATGAAATTGTCAATATATATCATTAATGAATTTATTTTATAAAAGGAAAATTTCAAAAAGTTAGCATGTGTGTCGAAACTGTGCATTAACGAAATTATTTTGTGATCGTTCAAAAATTGAACACGATTCAAAATTTAATTTAAAGTAAAAGATTTCATGTAAAAAATTAGTTCATTTTTTAAAAATGTTCTTTTAAGACCCAACATAAATCTTAACAGTGCTTATTTCACATGCTATATTTTTTCTTCTTCTGTTAGATTTATTTTGCGCGTATGAGCAGGATATGATTTAGAAAGTTCAGTACTATAGGCCCTACATCACTGAAGAGGGCCCTCTCGTAAAAATAGTCTCGAAAAATTAAAAATATCGCAAAATAAGTTTATTATTCATTTAAAACACGACTTAATTCTCACTTTTTTGGATAAATTGCTGAAAATTGCATTAATAATAACAACAATTTTGTCAAGTATTCGCCGGGGCCCCAAATCAGTCCCTGCGTATGAGACACGAGTCATTTTGAAGAGCAGAGCCACAGCACAGACGTGGAACCACAAACGAAGGCCTATTCAGACGGCAGTAGCCAGATTTGCGTTGCCGCAAGCCTGATTGTTTGTACTTGGGGAGTGACGATCCTGGGGACAAAGCATCCCCCGTTGTAAAAGTTTAACATTGAGAAGGTCAGCTACCAGCTTTGGGTAGACAAAATCGCCTTCGGGGATATATGTATATCAATAGGATATATGTATAGCACGCCGCTGTCTCCCCTAAAAAAAAGAGATTGGGCAGTGAATGGTCAGCTACAGGGCCGTCTCGACTCTCGAAAGTAAGTGTACTTGTAGAAGTAAGTTTATGGTTCAGTTCTATTTTGTTGTTGGTGAAAGGCAAAACGTTTTTTTAAAGAGAAAAATTGTAAGAGTGTCAACATTGCATTTAGATTTCAACTTTGATACAAATTCGGAAAGGTGAGATGTCTTAATAATTCTAGTGAAAAAATTTCTTATAAAAATTTTATTTGTGCCTGTGACTACTTAATATTACATTTATTTCGTTCAAAAAGAAGTCCAACCGTTTATTGATTTTTATGTTTTCCGTATTTAGAAGAACCAAACTAGTTTTGTCATTACTATTTCAGTATAGAAGATTTATTTAACCAATAAATTGTTTCGTCGTATGAGCTAGGTTTAGAAATGACTCTTATTTCAATTTTTGTTGCCACAAATTTTGTGCAATTTCAAACAATTTGGAATTTAAAAATAGAATATAATTATGGGAATCCTTTTTTTATCATTAAAAAAAATTCGTATATTGTTATATATAAAAAATCAATTCAGAAGAAATCAGGTCATATTCTAACGAAGCAGTCATGGTTCAGTACGGCGGTCCTAAATTAAAAATAGGCAATCGTAAATCCATTAAATTGTCAATTAATACTACTAGCTAAACGTCTATAAAATAAGGTATCAGGATAGGAACGCCATTTTATGCTTTTAAGAGGATTGATTCCGACATTATAACTCCGTTGCAAATGACAATTTTTATCTCGTTTGATAAGAAATTAGGCGTATAAATAAAAATAAAATACTGCAGAATTTTTACGTAATGAAGTTCTCCAATACATATAACTACTGCTGCAGCTCTATTCTCTGAAAAGAATTTAATAAGGAAATAGCTCTCAATAGAAAATTTCTTTCGTAGAAATAGTCTAAATTTCGTTGCTAGAGATACAGCCTTTTGTACGTATTTAAAAGCCTTCTCACTGTTTATAGATTTAAAAAAAAAAAACACTAAATTAAATGACAAAAAAAAAACGCTAAAACATAGCACCGTTTTACATTGCATTGCTACCAACAAAAAATAAATTAATTTCGTAAAAGCATGGGGATTTTACAAAAACTACTTGCATAATGTAGTGATTTACCACATTTCGTTTTGCCTTCACTATTACTTACTTTTTATTTGTTGCCTTCTCGCCGTCCCTTCTTTGAACAACCCAACCACTTCAAATGGTTACATTTATAAAGGTTTTGAAAACATTTTGAGTACGATTTGTACAGTTTTTTTGGTACTTATCTTTTCTCCATGATTGCAACTCAGAATATTCAGAACACTACAATTATTTAATAATTAATATATAAATATTATAAGCCTTTTGTTTCAACTATTTATCTCAACAAATTTATTTCGTTATTTATGAATATTTTATACGCTTATGTGCACATTTTACGTCGGGGATATTAGCCCCCCTGTCGGGGAAGTCTAGCCCCCCCGTCGGGCAATTCCTAGCGCCACCACTGGTCACAGAAAAAGAGTGTAAAAAGCATATTTGTTGGAAATTCCTTGAAATAATTTTGTAATTGAAATGTTTACTAAAAAATTAACCACCTAGACAGATATTTATAAAAAAACTGATTTTGTCCGCCGAGGTGGTGTAGTGATACAAAATTAATATATCATACAAGAGTACAGATAACTGTTTAGAATATATTAAAAAAACTTTTCAGCTTTTCCGAATTGGCTGTTTTTTCATGCTTTGCTTCCGTGCCATCCTTGGTTTCCGCGTGCAGAAAAACCAGTGGGAAAAAACACACGATGCGTGAGGGTTGGTGATAACTCCTACTGCCGAAATAGGGAGAGGGTGTTGAAAGGCGGCCAACCCCCACTCCTTTACTCAATAATCTGAACATCTCTGTGACCTTGAGTGTGGACATTCCACAGATTGAGTTGCAATCGCCCGTCATTCGAAACTGATTGTAGGCATTCAGGGGTGAAAAAATACTTTCTGGGTGGGACTTCTGTGTTTCAGTGGATGAGTAGTGGGTACAACCATTTTAGATTTTGGGGGAGTTCTGGTCCCGGCTACTGCACATGATGCTATTATTTTGAAGTGGGAAGAAATGGTTGGGAGACAAGGAAATGAAATAAAAGGATCGGATTATATTTCTTTATCGGCAAATTATTAAAAAAAAAAAAACCTATTAATATAGTAAAATTTGAATTTCGTGAAATGTTTATTAAATTAATTTCTGAATTAAGTTATGGGGCTTCTCTAACTTGGGACGTTCGCTTGGTAGTCCCCTCATACTCTAGGAGACGACAGAATATTTTATAAACATAGATCGATATTATCACTTATCACGAGTAATTAAATATGTATAGTGGCTGAAGGGCTGGACAATTTTTTTTTTTTTTAAATTCACCTTTTATTTTATAGCACAAATTCTGCTTTATACAACTGAATAGCACATTTAATGCTAAAAAAATTGTGATTCCGATTTTGTTTACGATTGTCACAGCAATTCTCCCTTGCCCCACATTATGGATTTGCAGATTTTTTTTCATCACAAAACAACCAGCAGGTATTGTCCCTCACTTAAAATCCTTTTGAATGCGTCCATTAGAAAATTAACAAACGAATGGATTATTTTAAAGTAGAGAGACGTTAGTTATTTTAGACTTAAAGATTGATTTTACAGATGAGCAGTAAAATGATTCGCTCTATGGATAGGATAAGGTTAACGAAAGTGTTTATACTATGAAGCATTTTCCAGAGTTTTTTTTTAGTTATAACTTTCTGTGAGCATCTTTATTGGTCATTTTTCATTACGCAATCAGGGACTGACTTATAAGTAAAGAGGCACAGGGCAAAAAAATGTTTAGGGGCCCCTAAATTTATGTATAAACACACAACACAAAATAACATAAATACAAGCGTAAATCTTGCAAAAAAAACTTGCCTATTTAAATTAATAAAGGTTTTTTTTTATTTCAGATATAATATTTTTAATGTAAAATTATATAACTTTAAATTATGACCATCAATAAAGGAGAATATTGAAAAATATTTAATAAAATAATTTATAATTTTCATTCAAATGTGACAATTCAAATATAAGTTTTCTCATAAAAACCTTTCTGACTGTACTTCGACACAGCTAGAGACGTTTTTTCTGCAGAAGATAAGACCGGGTTTTTTAAAATTTTATTTTTTTTACTTAAAACGTCTTTAAAGTCCAGCTACAATGAGGCATCAGGATAGGCAAATCTTGTTATGCTCAATCTGTAACTGTACCTGATAATGAGGGCCGGCCTTAGGGGTGTACGACGCGTGCCACCGCACATGGGGCCTCACGCTCTTCAAAGAAAATACGCATTATGGAATTATTACAGATAAAATGATATTCTATGTTTTTACTTCTGACGAGAAACGTCTGGGATGGGAACAATATGTTGTACTTCTAGGCAGTGGCGGCCCGTGGTCGAAAATGTTAGTGCAGCCGAAATCATGTGAACCCCCCTATTTTCCACAAACCATACATGAACGGAAATTCTTTATTATTTACTATAGAAAATACTTATTTTTTGAAAATTAAAGCAATCCTCCTTTCTTTTAAACTTGCGAATCGGTCAATTTTAATATTAACTTAAATAACAAAACAACAGCAGGACAATGATGGTCCTGAAACAAACAAAAAAAATTTAATTTCGGCTGTACCTTCTCACAAATGCAGTGCATTAGCATGGGAGGGGGATCTCCATACTACGTAGAGGTTGCCATGGCAACGATGCAGCCGATTTCGCTTTTTGGTTGCAGTTTTGATTGAATGGAGTTTTTCCCCTCCTGAATTGTGCATTTCGGTAACAGGCTTGCTATGTATCGGAGATTTTGTTTACTACCGTAGAAATTTTATTTTTAATTCTAATCTTCATTTAAGAAAATTAGTCAAATATCTGATTTTAGTTTTAAAATACACTAATAAATTTAGGTGCAGCCCGGCTGTACTTGCTGTAGTGCACGATCCGCCAATGCTTCTAGGGAGATCTATTTCGGCACTCTAACTTCGTGACAAATACCACGGTTCACATAAATTTGTCTCGTTTGGTAGGAAAGTGGGTTTATAACCCTAAAAATAACAGAAAAATGCAGATTTTTTTTCGTAACGAAGTTCTCCAACAAATAGTATTCCAAAGAAAGGAAAGTCTAGCAAAATTATTCATAAGTTTCGTTCAAACTTATTCATAAGTTTGTGTGAAGAATAAAAAGGGGCTCCGTCACTAGGTGCGCACCATGCCCCGTGAGTTCTAGGGCGGCCCCGGCTTAAGGAAGTAATTTTTGAGAATCATTGATCCATATAATCATTGCGTTGTCGTGGAACTGAAGTCCCGGAAAATAAAATTGGAAACTTTGATTGGCTACAGGGTAGTACTAGACGCGAAGCCACGGAACTCCTTGAAATAGATTAAATTTTTTTTTAGGTAGACAAGTTCCCATGTAATTAGGCAATAGCCCAGTTGCGGCCGAACTGATCCGAGAATTTTTTATAGAAGAATTTCGTCAAACAAAGGTCAAAATACCAACGCTTGTCTTTACTATCCATGATACATCGACTGTTCCAGCGTCCATTGCATTTTCCTAAGGTGAACAGAGGATTTAAAACGATTTTTTTTTCTCTCTTGTGCTATTTTTAACGAATTCTTGGCGAATTCACTATCCCATATCTCATTAAAAATTATAGGAAAAAAAAAATTCCTTAATTAAATGACTGTAGAAGTATTTTTTTAAAAATCATTCACATATGAAGGGGAATGTTACGAATATAAAATTTAATCAAATGTAAAATACGCAGAAAACTCCGAATTGGAAAAAAAAACCTTTTAGATATAAAGATTTTTTGAAGAATAACGAAACAAAATAATATTAGAAAAATGTAACATTTAAAAAAAAATTGTGTCTGATCCTTCCATTTTCGATGAGTGAATTTAAAATTACCAATTGGACACATTGGTTCATGTCGCTTACATACAAGAAGTCATGTTTCAAGATTCGTAAGGGAATATTTTTTATACTTAAAAATAAGTAGGAGCACGGCGGAAAGGGTTTTTATGTAAAATAGATTATATAAATAAGGATTTGTCACGAACGAAAACTTTTCCAACAGGAAGAAGATAAACAAGCTATTACGTCTAATCTCAAGGGGGCCCATTTGCTTTATTTCAAGATTTTGTACGCATCGGCACTTAATTTCCTATCTTACGAGACTAAATTTATGTCAATCCTGATATTTGTCACACAATTGTACTGTCGAAATCAGTGGCTTGGAAACTTCTTTTTTTTCGTGAGGGGCTGAATGAAATTTAAAAAATTAGTAGTATAAAAAAATTTACACAATTTTACGTGCGATGAGTATATTGAGTACAATTAAAGTTAAATTAGATACTATTTCGAATAAATACAAATTTATCAATTCAAATATTAGTACATTGAAATAATATATAATTATTCTATTGATGCAATAAAATGATTAGCAATTTGGACTTTGTGTAAAACCCATTTATGATTAAGGGAGGGGATATGATTGCGATCGGAGGGTTGCCAGCTTCGCTACAAAAATACTAGAAAGTCTTCCAGAATATCCAACTAATTATACTGGCGTATATACGGGACTGGTGCACGATAAATCTGATCGGGGCACAAAGTCATAACGCCTATTGAGGTTGCGTCGGGTGCTAGCTCAGGTGTTGTCCTCGTCATCTGATCATGGTTCAAAAATACGAGGCATCGTTCACGGGTCTTTCCTTCGAGATAGGCCCCGAACCGTCGTCAATAGCCCACTGTGCAGCTTTAGTGCGACGTTTATTAAACAAACCAACTCAATCGCTTTCACGTGACATGTTTATGGGGGAGGGGAAATTAAATATTGACCAGAAAAAATATGACACATATAAATGAATATTAACTTTAAACATGTTTTGCTTACAAAAACGTAAAGTATTTAACAAATTTAACTGTTGTTCCTAACAGCATGAAAATTTGTAGGCAACTGGTCTTCCTTAAAATAACCTATTATAGTTTTTGTCATACGAAGTTTTTTTTGTTAAATAACTGAAAGCGACGTATTAAAAACTCAATTGTGAAAAAAATAAGAACATATATATATATATATTTCTTTATCGATTAATCTCCGACTTTAAGCGCCCTTTAATGGAGTAAATACTCTTTAAAATATGCGTCAAATTCATATTTCATTTGCGGATGAAAAATGTACCTAAGTTTAGAATGTTGGTGCTTGCTTTTATTTACTGAATGAAAAAAGAAAAAAAGTGTTATATCCTTATTTCGTGGTTTTAAATGAAGAACTAAAATTGTAACGGAATGTACAGAAATAGTGCGACAGAGACAAAATTCCATTTATTTCTAAATCGTATAATTATTTGTGATAAATCGATGATTCTAGAATTATTTAGCTCCTGATAAGGAATTTTCATATTCATATCAAATTATGCCCTGGAAGCTGGAAAAAAAAAACGTTTGTGACAACGGGTATAAAAACAATATTCTTTCCTTGCATAAATCATAAAATAAAAACTGAAATACCGTGAAAGATTTAGATTAGTCGAGTCGAGTAATTTTATAAAATAAAATACCAAAACAGTTTCAATTTATTATTTTTAAATAAATAAAATGATTTAATGAAAAGATACGATTTCTGGATTTTCTATCTGTAAAAAGCACGTTTTTTATTATATGGTTTTATGTAAAAATTCACCGAGCACCACCCACGCCTATTCACGATCACAGCACAAATATTCCGCGATTTACTTGCGAAATTCACGCAGTCACTTGTACGCCCATTAAAAAAAAGCTTGAAACGAGTTGGTGTCTCGAATCTGCTAGGAATTTGAAATATTAAACCCTCCTTCTTGACCACCCCACCGGAAACGGGAGGGGTTCTGGCATTGGGGGGAAGTGTCGTAAAAGCGGGAAGTTTTCTCGACCCTCATTAAAATCTCCCCCTGCTGTGTCGTGACCTACGAGGTCACGGCTGTGCCCTATTCGCATTTGCAGGGGTGGCAAAAGATGCAGGCGTGACCCTTGTTTCAGTTTGACCTTCAAAATTCCCTTAGCTCCCTTTTGCATCATCCCCTTGTGGTGTCAACCTTGAGGTCTTCCTCACTACGGATTGGATGTTGAAGAGAAAGGCTCTGTTGCTAACCCCTTAAAAAAATCACGGTCCCATCTCTCTCTCTTTTTTTTTTACTTCGTTGCATGCTTTCCTTTTTACTGCATGCAATTGTAATGGCAGCAAAACTATTGGTTTTAACTTTAGAACAAAAGAAATAAGTTTTAAATTAATAAATAATTTATGTTGTACAGACTCCAATTCATAAAATGTGATATCTCGATCAAGAAAAAAATCCAAGTGTCTGGGCCTCGGATTTAGGCACAGGCTGCAGCCCAGGAGCCCGCACCGCACGGCACACACAAAAAAAAATGGACTTGTGAAAAAAAAATTTGTAAGAATGATAATCCGAATCTTAATGGAAATATTAGTACACTACGATCTTTTTATGATGGAGATTTAAAAAAAAAAATTCTTAACAGATTTGTAAATATGTTTAATTTGTAATAATTACAATGATATTGTTTGGCTTCTTTCGGAAATCGGTTATTTTTATTTTGCGTAGAGCCATTTGATTAAAATACAAAAAGACAACTGTTATTTTATTATCATTTTCATAGATTCCAGAATGCCATTGTCGCTTGGGATTCTGAACATAGTATTGGAAATTTACAAAAAACAGTGCATACGATTTTATTTGTACACTTAAAAATGATTTAATTTTATGTTCTGGAATATATTTTTTTTATAAAAAAAAGTCAGACCCCCCCCCCCCCCCCACTTACAGGGGGCTTCCTGTATTCGAGACAGCCTATAGAGACCAACTATCTCTAAATTGGGCTCTACGAAGTGCGAGGAGGTACGTGTGACACAGAAATTGATTCAGGGATTTGAGTACAATTAATTAATTGATTGAAACAGAGAAAACTCCCGGGTAGTAACCAAACCAATATTTTGGTGAAATGTTGATAGTCGTTTTTTTCTTCTTTGTTATAAATTTATGTATAGTTTCCCAAAACGATTGCACTTTGCTCGTAATTTGCAGTAAATTAATACTATTTTTAGTCAAAGTTATGAAAAGAAATATTTTTTCAGATCATGAAAGAGTTCCCACAAATTCCCGCACGCAAAAATGTCTATGCTAAAAAAAAAAAAAAAATTGAACTTATGAAAAGTATGTTAATTAAAAAAACGGGTCTTTTTATTTTATCACTGTGTAATGGAACTCTGTTATTGTTGTATCATAAAATTCTAATGTAATATAAAATTCCCCATCCATTGACTTGAAAATTAGATCCTTAGCAGCCTTGTGCGAACGTTGCCTATTTTTAATGAATAATTAGTTACTTCTCCCCTCTTTCTCATTGGTCGTTCACCTATATTATTGCATCAACCAGTTACCGAAATGCACACCAGCCCCTTAAAATCGCCAATTTAAAAAAAATAAATATTGTAACAGTAGAAAATCGTAATTAATAAATTTGTCTGTAACTTCCTTTCTTTTACGGTGTAAAAATATTCGTTAATTTTCTGGGCGGCAGATTTATGATCAGTTTTAAAAATAGAAAATTTATTTCCCTCCAAAATATAGTTTTATCTTTTTTTTTTATGGACGCGAAGCCCATCCAAAAACGCCGCACACCCCTGAGGTCCGACCCTGTCTTTAGGTTTAGATCCCGTAATTAACCATGCAATGCTAAATATTGATGACACATGTGAGTACATGCCCAACGGGACGTGCAGTAGTACAGTGATGTGTTTTGTTCAAAATTTGGATTAATTGCATCACTGAATTCGTCTCCGAATTTTTTTATAGGACTGAGCTATTCTATTCATCCAAAACACGTCTCGAACCTTTAGAATTAATTTCCAAAGATTGGAATTTGCATATGAAAAGTTATTTGCTTTTCCCAAAGAACTGCCTTAAACCTGCGAAACGTTTCGAATACTTGATCCTCATAAACAAAAGCCTGGCCATTGCAGGCTTCAGTATACTTAAAAGAAAAAAATAACATCGACTCTTCGTCCGTGCAAAACTTAAATTTTACGAAATATCATTAAAATCTTTATATTAGTTTCCAAGATATGAGGGAACTCATACAGTAGCCCTTCTCCTTATAATTTTTTTAGTATAGTTAACTAAATATGTGATAAAATAGCATTTTCTTTTTATTACAGGCTTGCTGCTGTCGACTTTCGCCACGAGAATTATTGTCCGCGTTTCATATCCAAGGCGAGGCAGGAATCTAATTACAACTTGCCGGTAAGCGACGTTCTAAATTTATAAAACATATATTATCTTAAATAAGTCTTTGCAATGAAATTTCTTCATACATAAAAATTGAAACTAACAACAAAAACCTGGCATGGCTGTGTCTTCTCAGCCAAGAGCAAAAATATAAACAAGTTGTTCCAACCAGGCCCGTCGCAGGGGGGAAAATCCTCCCCCCCCCCCTCCCCCCAATAAATAATCTGGAAACCCTGAAAGTTGGGAATTTTAACTTCTAAAAACCCCGAGTTAGAAAAATTTATGCCTTAAGAAAATTAATATTATTAACAAATGCAAGCTAGGGAAGATTAGAACTCGCCCAACTTGTAAGATTACATTTAAATTAGACATCAGAACGGAATATGTGTGCAACAAATCAATGCTTGTGAGAGAACTGTTTAATATTACCTATAAAAAAAGACGAAAAATGTCTATAAGTTGGAACTGGGAATTTTCAGCACTGTTGAGTCGGGAATTTCGAATCGTTAAGTTGAGAAATTTCTTGTTTCAATTTCTTCTGTAAGTTGTGTTATTTATCATGCAGTTATAGTATCGGAATGGATGTCCATGTCACTAAAAACGTAACTTAGTATTTCTGTACTGATACCCCATGTAGATGATTTTTATGACGTTTCACGTAAAAACGTCGGTCCTATGGTATATAGGTCTATATTCGTTTGCACTCGTGACCATTTCAAAGAAAACAGCTCATTTTCATTATAATTGTATGAGTATAATTGTATGAGTATATACAAGTATTTGGCCCCCCGCCACTCTACTCGTAAACAACTGGTACCTCCTTGGAACAGTCATTTTGGGCATCTAATTCTCGTTGAGTAGTCGACTTTTGGACCGCTTTTTAAAAAACAGCTGGTACCCCCTTCTGGCAGTTGAATAGGACTACAATATATCCTCTTCGAGCAGTAAATTTTAGCACCGGGAAATGGGACATTGCAGCTGGTAACCACTTCAAAAAGTCGTTTGGGGCTACTCATCCCTTCTGAGCAGTTGGTTTTGGCACCAGGCACTGTCACAAGTTTTTCAAAAACAGCTATCACCCCCTCAGAGCAATCATTGACCGAGCAGTCGGTATTGTCCTCTTAACCCCATGTCGGGCAATCGTTTTGAGAATCTTCCATCATAATAATATTTTTCAGTGGAAATAAACTTAAATGGAATTCAAATTAATTTCTGCAAATAATTTTTAAAAAAAAACATGTTAAAATTTAATAAAACCACTCGCGAGAAAAGCATTTACAACTTTGTTATATACGCCTTTCGTAAAAGGAAATACATTTAAAAGATCAAATGAGGGTTGTGTCCAAAAAAAGCAGCATTTCGACCTTGTAATAATTTTTCTTTCAATATAACTTTATTTCAATACGAGGAGGAAGCAGATGTTTTCTATCGCTCTGGAAAAAGGGTTGCCGGGATCGCAACAACGCAACTTAAAGTTTCTCGTCACAAAAAAAAAAATGGCATAAATTTCAGCTGGGCATCGCTCCCACGCAGATGTGCATTCCACTCTTGTTATGTCTGAAAAATACCATCTCGTATTAGGGAGCTTAGGACACTTATTACGTCATGCTATTTTTCATGTTTTTCTACAACCCCCTTCCCAAACGTCAAGTTAGCATTAAAAAATCGAATTACTGTAAAAATCATAAAAATACTTTAAAAAACTAGAAAAATTTCAATTATTAATATAATACTTCTTGATGAGTTGCATGAGGGAAGACCTGGTATTTTCCGTGGGTCTTGCCCAGGAAAATAGTTTTCAAAATGCTATAAAAACATGTTATGAGGTCATTTTTTATCTCAAACTAAGCGTAACTTGACGTAATCGTGTTGCATTATATAGGATTTGAATATTGGGCAACAAAGGGAAAAGATCGTCAAACGGGATCTATATATTATTTTAAACAAGGATTTTTAACAAGCCACTGTAAATGCATACATAGGCAAGCGTCGTGTCGGCCTGACTAGCAATCTGTTTATTTCGTGACAGCAGTCAACGCGTTAAAAAGTTATTTTTTGTTAGACATCGATTCAACTTCTATTTTGAAGACCTTTGAAAATAACATTTAGCCAAATAAATTTTTTAACGTCTTTGCGTGTCCCCTTTTGCCCGGGGTCTCCTCGAATTGCGGGCCTGTCCTTTACGTCTCTGATGTTATCTAAAAAATATCATTGTAATAGCACAGAGCTGTGTGGTAGGGTGGGTCGAAGAAAAATTAAGATTTTTTTTCGAACCTTGTAGTGTAGAAAAATTGCGAAAACCGACGTAAAAAATTAAAAATTGTTTGACATTTTTAGGTCGCACATCTTACTCAAAAGTTGACAGAAATTGAACAATATTGGTAATTTTTTTCGTAAAACAACTATTATAGACGACTGACGTTATATTTATTTGTATAGGCAAAAAAAAATTTATGCTACAATAACGTTATGATTGGCACAATTGAATTTTGTAAATTCCAGTTTTCCCGAACACATTGCGCGACTGGAAAACATTCAAATATTTAAGATGTTTTAATTTTATTGAATCATAATACAGAGTGGCAACATAACCGGGAAATCAGGGAATTATCATGGAAGTTTTTAATTTTAGAAATACCAGTTACATGTCAGAGAAAATTTCACAAAAAAATCAGGAAAATTTTCAAGTTTTAATCACTTAACGGCAATTATTATCGTCTATTCTACTTAGTTTAGTGTTGATATTTCCTTTTAGTTCTGAAAAAGAATAATAATTAAAAAATAAAAAAGTATGGCCGCAAGGCAAACGATAGCAAAGCATGTTGAACTTGGAATTCTAAAGGGCCTCCGTGGCCCAGTGGATAAAGGCGTCAGCTGGGAATCAGAGGATTCCTAGTTCGATCCTGTGCCACGAACTTCACAAAGAAAAGTAAAAAAGTAGTGATCTTGTGATCGGAAGGTTGCCAGCTTCGCTACAAAATACTAGAAAAGTCGTCCAGAATATCCACAAAAATTATTGGCGTGTATACGGGACTGGTGAACGATAAATCTGATTGGGGTCCAAAGTTCCGGCGTCTATTGAAGGCGTTGGGTGCCAGCGCAGGTGTTGTCCTCGTCATCTGACCATGGTTCAAAAATACGAGGCATCGTTCCCGTGTCTTTCCTTTGTGATATGCTCCGAACCGTCGCCAATAGCCCACTGTGCAGCTCTTGTGGCGTTAATTAATCAGACCAAAAACCAAACCTTAGAATTCTAAGAATATGCTATTTATTGAAGATTGAAATAGGAAACATATAAAACATTAAAATTAACTACAAAAGAAATAATTTGAATAAATAACTTGTATAATTTTGTGTTGTATCCCTAAATTATTATTTTAACTGAATATAAGTATTGCTTATAATTTTTTTATTTATTATGCAATATATTTATTGTATTATAGCGTGGATAATTTGTTTCTACACAAAAAATGTATTGCAACATTTCTTAATGTAATTGTAAAATCAAGGACATTTTTGTTCTCGGAAATATCAGGGAACTTTTTTTCTAGGATTTTGTTGCCACCCTGAAATAAAAGCGTAAAAAAACTATAACGTGTCAATCGTAGAATTTTTATTAATTAAAAAAAATTATAATCTTTTTTCAATTTTTATAAACTTTTAGAACAGTGCGCAACTTGGAAGATTTCAAAAAGATTTTTAATTGTTGTACGTCGTTTTCTTGGTAACTTTTCCGCACTATAGCGGATCGAAAATATAAATTATTTTTTCAACCCCACTGTGAGATAAAAATCATGATGGCGCATTTAATGGTGATTAGATAGATATCCAGTCACTATATCAGAAAGCGCAATATAAGCAATTTCGTAGTCAATACAAAAAAAAGGAGGGTATTTTGAATTGAGCCCATCTGGAATGAGGACTTTCAGCAATTCACTCTGGATGTTGTTGGAATGCTGTTCGATGGCGAACGAAGGAGGGGCAGTTGAAGGCACGTGTGCCTTTGAAAAGGCCTTGAGACCAGAACATGGACTATGATCGCTATATTAATTGAGAATATCATGAAAATTGGTTTTTGTTGAGTTTGACTTTCCATAAAAAAAATACCCCAAAGTTGGAAATACTAAAATTTTCAATACATTTATTATAATTAATTTTATAGGCAAACGCAATTGTAAATTAGTCTTTTTTTTTGTTTTAAGGAAAACTAAATGTTCCGATATTTCTTAAAAGATAAGTCAAATACTTTTTGAAACGAAAAGTCATGTTAACAATATGTTACTTGTCATCGCCTGGTCGGATAGGAATCAAGCTCATTACCGGAGGATTCTTGTCATATGCAAGGGCGTCGCGAGGGAAGCCGTGAATCTGGTTTCCACCCCCAATAATTTTCAAAGTCGGCATTTTACATTTTTAGATATGACAATTTTGTTTAAAATGTAAAGATTTCCTTTTTTTTATCATTCGGTGAATATGGTTCTTAAATAAAATAGTTCTTCCACGTGGAAGTAGTAGAAATGGTAGGCTAAATAACGTTACACTAGAGTTGCACAGTAGGCTATTAGCGACGGTTCGGAGTCTTATCTCGAAGGAAAGACCCAAGAACATTTCATCGCATTTTTGATAATTTGGTTGGTTAAATAACGTCGCCCACGAAATGTGCAGTGGGCTATTGGCGACAGTTTGGAGTATATCTTGAAGGAAAGACCCAAGAACACTGCGTCGTATTTTTGATAGTTTGGTTGGTTAAATAACGCTTTAGAAATTCGGAGTGGGCTGTTAGTGACGGTTCGGTTTGGTTTACCAACGTCGTACTAGAGTTGCACAGTGGGTTACTGGCGGCGGTTTGGGGCCTATCTCGAAGAACAGATCCTGTAACGATGCCTCGTATTGAACCATGGTCAGGTGTCGAGGATAATACCTGAGCTGGTGACGGTTTGGTTTGATTAAAAACGTCGCACTAGAGCTGCACATTGGGCTATTAGGGTGACGGTTCGGGGACCCCGAAGGAAAAACCTATGAACACTGAATCGTATTTTCGATAGTTTGGTTGGTTAAATAACGTCACACTGAAGCAGTAGGTTATTGGCGGCGGTTGGAAGTATATCTCGGAAGGAATGACCCAGCAACACTGTCGTATTTTTAATAGTTTGGTTAAATACCGTTGCAGTAGAGATGCACAATAGGCTGTTTGCGACGGTTCGTAGAGTTTCTCGATTTTGGTTTTTGTTAATTAACGTCACAATATAGCTGCACAGTGGGCTATTGGCGAATTTTCGATACCTATCTCGAAAGAAAAACCCGGAAACGATGCCTCGTATTTTTGAACCATGACGAGATCACGTCAAATGACGAGAACTACACCTGAGCTGGCACCCAACGTCTTCAATAGACGTCGGGACTTTGGACCCCGATCAAATTTATCGTGCACCAGTCCCGTATACACGCCGTTAGTTTTTGTGGATGTTCTGGACGACATTCCTAGTTTGTTTGTGAAGCTGGCAACTGTTGTAGTTACTTTTACGGGTTACATTAAACCTACTAACAAAACGAAGAAAAGAAGAACGATAATATTAATCGTTGTTTAATTTAAGAATTTACCTGGCGTGATCGTATAGTTTTGAACAAAAATAAAACACAAGACTAAAAATTGTGACCAAAAGAAAACAAATTTATTAAAACACTAAAATTAAAAAGGGAACGGAACACTAAAAAAACCTTACAAAATGCCAAACAAGTTAAAACTAAATAATTTAAAAGGGGGGAGGGTAAACTAAAATTAAAAATTACTACCTTCAGCTGATTTCGTCGAGAGAGATGTGGCAGGAGATCAAGGCGAATACAATACGAGTGCCCCCCCCAAAAAAAGAAAACATGGCCAAGCCGCTACGGCCATACTAGGTGTCCAAGATTGGGAGGTGGACGAAAAGGGGGGGTGGTACTTGGCACATCCTTCGACGGAGTGTCAACTCCGATGTCAGCTTCAGAGGTGGTCGGTCAAAGGGCGTCAGCCAGTGGTGGTCGTCTAGCAGAGAAATCCAGTTCAGAGGTGGTTGGTGGATGGGACCTTCTCTGGGCGAGGATCACGGGCCTGACGGTGATGGGGGAGGCGTCCAGGGCTGACATCAGAGGCAACGGTAGAGGACGGGAACATCCCTCTGGGTGCTACGTCGATGGGTGGCTGGGGTTATTGCAGTTAACCCGGCAACATCTACTGGAATGGGTGACTCTCGAGCATCGTTGAGGTTGGTGGCGGCGGTTACGTAATTCTTCTAACCCCGCATCAGCATCGGCGGCTATTGCACGAGATTAACCCATCGGGTTTTGAAAAAGGACACACGGTCCGCGTTTATAAGACGGGAGCTACACTCCTGTACGTCTTGAGGCTTCGAAAGATGCGTTAAAAAGTCTCGTCAAAAGGTGCGCTTTCCAATAAATCGCCAAAACCTCCTTGCCAGATCCCTCAAAACTAGCACATCAATTTTCCTCTCAGCCAATCCGAGAATTTACAATTACAACTTCGGTTACAGTTAAACATAATTCCAGACCAGTACGTAAAACGGTCTCAAAAACACGAAGCAAAACTGACATACCAGACCCCAGATGTGTAACATGATACAGGAGGAGAGGCCGATGTGGGGACCCAAAAGGGTGGAAAAGACTCCAGACAGGGGTTATCACCCCATTTACAACTAAAAAACTCTTAGGGGGTTATGAAAAAGGGGGAAATTTACGTTTGGGCTTAAATGGAATCAAAAGTGCAGGTTCCCAAGTACAAGTTTGACAATTAAATAGGATACATCAATATTACATAAATTAATTAATACAATTAGGGGAGTCTGAAATTAAATAAAATAAAAGAGGAATTAAAAATTAACCAATTATGGTTTTAACCATAACATTCCCTACGCGTACCTCTTAAAAAAAGTTAAGAATTAACTTTTTTTCACAAGAATAAAAACACAGATCTAGGCAGAAAGTAAACAGCAGCAGACTCTCCCTCCAAAAATCATCGTCCCCTACATGGGGTGTTCACAATTATGGCAAAACTTTAAAAACTAAACACAATAAGGTCACACAATGCATAACAAAGACAAATGGGATTTAACCGGACGAGAAAATCTAAAAGTTAAACTCAAACATCTTAAAATTAAAAGCCCTACAGTAACTAAAATATATTAACAATTAATTAAATCAGAAATTTAACATTAAATTCAACCTATTGCTTAGTTAGAGTCCTTGAAGCAATTTAGGTTTTAAGCAAAATAATTACAAGCAAATCAATCTTATCAAATAATGCAATTACAGATAGTCAACAATGATCTTAAAACTAAAAAATGATTAAATAGTTAAAAGCTAAAATCAACCGAGAATTAACAGTTTAAGTCTGAGGATGGCAACCCTAAACAATTATAAAACAAAAATTAAAAATCAGAACTTACTCCAAGAAGAAAAGTATTTGACCACACTTCAAATGTAAACAATCAGTTTAGAAAAACCCATATCAATAAAGAGTCACAGCAAAACAACCAGCTCAAAGGGTTGCACAGGTAAGAAACCTCGTTAAAATTAAAATCCTAAATAAAGGCATTCAAACACAAACAGGAAAGTTCAAGCGAGCAAAGAAGAAGGGGAAATTTAAATTTAACTGTGCGCTAAAACAAACAAACAACCAACCAAAAAAAAAAAACATGTGACCCAAGACCAGCTTAAAATCACACGGTAAACGAAAGTTGGAAGGGGGAAAGTTACTCGCAGAAACAGACCTAGCTGCTATTGAATACAACAAGTGAAAAGAACACAGCAAAAATCTAAATACAAGTAAATTGGGCAAGCCGGAGAAAGTTTCAGGCACGAAGACAACTCAAGATCATTTGTGAAGTGACCTACAAGTTTAAAAAGTGGGGAACGATGGCAGTACAAAATACACAGAAATACAATGACACGATAAAACACTTAATAGGTAGTACTTCTCTACTTTCTAAGAGACCTCTCTGGGGCGTACGCTACACTATTTTCTCTACTACACAGAAATACAATTTTAATGTACCAACAACTATTTTACCCAAAATTAATATCAAAGTGTCCCAAAAATCAAAGCCAGCAAGTGGTCAAGGGCTCAAAGGAACAATAGAAAATGAATGTCCCAGGTTGTATGAAAGTCATTAGACGTTAAATCACACGATTAGGTCAAGACACTTCTATAACATGACCAAAAATACCAATATCCAGAAAATACACAATATTCAATCACAAAATTAACAAACTAAAATTTATTGAAGGTAATTTAACTCATAACTCACATAATTGCACCAAGCAATTTCTCTCTCAATTCCTAACTCTAAAAATTTCATTACTCAAAAATAACCTTCCAATAAAAAAAAATTAAAACTTCCCTCTTAAAACAATACTCTAAATTCAAAATTAGGCAGTTCCACAAACATTACTCAAAAGGGTCAAAACACTTCATCAAGGCAAAAATTTAAACAACTCTTAAAACAACCAATCTGTATGTAAACAAACCAATTATCAAATTCTCAACTCAAAAATAATAATTTTATAACTCAATTAAACTTAAGATAATCAATTAATAATCCTCAAACACAAATTAAAGTTCAATTAAATCCCTAAACACAAAAAGAAAGAACACAAACGTAAACAAACATCGCGACACATCTCCATCGGCGAAAATCGCTTGAAGTTAGGCCTAGCTATGCCGCAAAAATGCAGATTAAAAACGAAAAAACATCCTAGGTCAAAGGCACCACTGTTGTAGTTACTTTTACGGGTTACATTAAACCTACTAACAAAACGAAAGAAAAGAAGAACGATAATATTAATCGTTGTTTAATTTAAGAATTTACCTGGCGTGATCGTATAGTTTTGAACAAAAATAAAACACAAGACTAAAAATTGTGACCAAAAGAAAACAAATTTATTAAAACACTAAAATTAAAAAGGGAACGGAACACTAAAAAAACCTTACAAAATGCCAAACAAGTTAAAACTAAATAATTTAAAAGGGGGGAGGGTAAACTAAAATTAAAAATTACTACCTTCAGCTGATTTCGTCGAGAGAGATGTGGCAGGAGATCAAGGCGAATACAATACGAGTGCCCCCCCAAAAAAAAGAAAACATGGCCAAGCCGCTACGGCCATACTAAGTGTCCAAGATTGGGAGGTGGACGAAAAGGGGGGGTGGTACTTGGCACATCCTTCGACGGAGTGTCAACTCCGATGTCAGCTTCAGAGGTGGTCGGTCAAAGGGCGTCAGCCAGTGGTGGTCGTCTAGCAGAGAAATCCAGTTCAGAGGTGGTTGGTGGATGGGACCTTCTCTGGGCGGGGATCACGGGCCTGACGGGTGATGATGGAGGCGTCCAGGGCTGACATCAGAGGCAACGGCAGAGGACGGGAACATCCCTCTGGGTGCTACGTCGATGGGTGGCTGGGGTTATTGCAGTTAACCCGGCAACATCTACTGGAATGGGTGACTCTCGAGCATCGTTGAGGTTGGTGGCGGCGGTTACGTAATTCTTCTAACCCCGCATCAGCATCGGCGGCTATTGCACGAGATTAACCCATCGGGTTTTGAAAAAGGACACACGGTCCGCGTTTATAAGACGGGAGCTACACTCCTGTACGTCTTGAGGCTTCGAAAGATGCGTTAAAAAGTCTCGTCAAAAGGTGCGCTTTCCAATAAATCGCCAAAACCTCCTTGCCAGATCCCTCAAAACTAGCACATCAATTTTCCTCTCAGCCAATCCGAGAATTTACAATTACAACTTCGGTTACAGTTAAACATAATTCCAGACCAGTACGTAAAACGGTCTCAAAAACACGAAGCAAAACTGACATACCAGACCCCAGATGTGTAACATGATACAGGAGGAGAGGCCGATGTGGGGACCCAAAAGGGTGGAAAAGACTCCAGACAGGGGTTATCACCCCATTTACAACTAAAAAACTCTTAGGGGGTTATGAAAAAGGGGGAAATTTACGTTTGGGCTTAAATGGAATCAAAAGTGCAGGTTCCCAAGTACAAGTTTGACAATTAAATAGGATACATCAATATTACATAAATTAATTAATACAATTAGGGGAATCTGAAATTAAATAAAATAAAAGAGGAATTAAAAATTAACCAATTATGGTTTTAACCATAACACAACTCTCCGATCACAAGATCACTACTTTTTTACTATTTTTATTCAAGTCCGTCGCACAGGTTCGAAGCGGGAACCCTTGGATTCCCAGCTGACGCCTTAATCCACTCGGCCACGGAGGCCTCTGCCAATCTCGAAGGATTGACCCTTAAACACTACCGTAGTTAACATGGTATCTAAAGTAAAACATGGTATCTTTGAACCATAGTTAGTTCACAAGGACAACATCTGAGCTGCCACTCGACGCAATTTTAATAGGCGTCAGGACATAGGACCCCGATCAGATTTAACGTGCACTTGTCTCGTATATACGAAGGTGGTAATTGAGGAAAATTTCAGGAGACGTGTAATTTAGTAGCGAATCCCGGAACCGTAATTTAGTAGCTAATCACTGCATTTTAATTTTTTGTCAAGCAGCGTTTACTCTAGGCGTTTTTGATGTGCGGTCCGCATATGAAATAATAAGTTTTTTTTTCTTCTGTGTTTATCCAACAATGGAAATATTTTTATTTCGTAGAAAATGTTTTTTTAATAAGTCCGGTTCATTCGGACACTATAACTCCCTGATAAAAAGCTCTATTGACATAAATCTGGTCACGTACGATAGCAAATAAGGCTTATTTTTAATTTTCAGTATAAAGAAAAAAAATAATTTCGACTTTTTCTTTTGCTTGAAAGTCATTTCATAAAAATCATATATCAATGAAATGTAGCCGCATCAAACATTCGTAATTGATTGTCGACTACATTTATTGTTGTTAAAAAGTGCACATTGGATTTTTAAACTTATTCTTATGCTTTCTATTGTTTATACATTTCATTTAAACTTATTCATAAATCTGTGGGGATGATTAAAATTGGTTTGGTTAAATAACATCGCGCCAGAGCTGCACAGGGGCTATTGGCGACGGTTCGGGGTCGATGCCTCGTTATTTTAGAACCATGGTCAGATGCCGAGGAAACACCTGAACTGGCACCCAACGCCTTCAATAGACGTCGGGACTTTGGACCCCGATCAGATTTATCGTGCACCAGTCGCGTATACACTCCGTTAATTTTTTTGGATGTTCTGGACGACTTTTCTAGTATTTTGTAGCGAAGCTGGCAACCCGATCACAAGATCACTACTTTTTACTTTTCTGTGTCAAGTCCATCGCCTGGCATCGAACCACGAATCTTCGTATTCGCAGCTGACGCCTTTAACCGCTCGGCCACGGAAGCCTGGATGATTAAAAGGGGTAACACTTATAGGTACACACTTGGTCACCCAGTGTCTGTCAAAGAAATCCTCCATTTTCCCCTGCTTGGTTACCAAAAAGGATAACTAGATTTGGTAAAAATAGGGGCTGGTGCCCCATTCAACCTGTATAGGCGTGAGGACACGTTTGGTCCACAACATATTTTCATTTTATACGGTACATTCTTTTTGGCATGCGATGTTTTCCTCCCAGATCGGATCGCTACACTCAGGTACGTAGGTATAGAGTTTTCATGGGAGGGGTTCAGTGACGGAGCAACGGATTTATTTAAGTATTTTAATTCCCCCCTCAATCCGAGTTGGGGAGGGGGAAACTTCCCCTAAAATCAACAATCCCCTCCCCACCACCACCACGAAAAAAAACCCTCTCCTCAGGTTATTTTTTTAAAGAACTTATTAGTTTAAGTAAACAGGAATTCGTTGGCAGATAAATAACTTGACAGCAACAGTTATAATTTATTTTTCATAAAATCGTTACCAATATCAGTCATTACCTATTTTTAAAATTTGTAAATACCATTACCCAATTATGAAATAAATTTAGAGAACAAATTTAAATTTTTAGAATCATTGTTTTGAATATGGTTTTGAAGTATCTTGTGATACTTCAAAACTTTCCTTTGTCGCCGAAATCCAAATGCTAGATAATGAACACGATTATGTCATGTTTAAACTTAGTTTGAGATACAAATTACCTCAAAACATGTTTTTGAAAACTGTTTTCCGGCCAGGACTCTTAGAAAATACCAACTTTACAAGAAATAATTATTTTTCTAGTTTTTAAAATATTTTTACAGTAATTCGATTTTTAATTTTTGTCTTCTTGACTTTCAATGGGAGGGGTTTGAACCCCCTGAACCACCCCCTTACCTACGTGCCTGGCTACACTCAACTCATGCTATTAAGAATCGAGCACCTGCGGACATGGGTTCGATGTGCTAACGGGTGGCCACACCCACTTATTTTTTTTAGAAGTGCCTTTTCAAAAATAAGAAGTGGCATTTCCAAAACAAGAAGTGTCCTTTAAAAAAAAGGGGTGTCCTTTTCCTGCCAACAGCGCCCTGTCCCCCTTTTTTTTTCTCCTTAGAGTGAACACTGCTGTCTGTTTAAACAAATAAATGTTAAGTCCATATTTGGATGTTTTTAATATAAAAAGAATAAACATTAAAAAAATACTTTTTAAAAAAATGTCTCAAAAGAAACGTTTTGGTAATTGATAATAACTGCACGACCACTTTAGACACCCTGGACTTTTTCAAATGGTTCATAGAGGGGTATTTCAAAATGGGTTTATAATTTTTTTTTTAATATTATGTTTAGACGTTTTAAAAATTAGATTGAAACACTTATCTTTTTCTTTTTTTTTAAATTAATAGACTTAAAAAAAATGAAAATTATAACGACTTAGAGTACCTCTTGGAAGTCGATATGCAAAAATCGCGAGTTAATAAACTAAATATTAAAGTTAGTAGAAGGTGCAGAGGTATTCAATATCCTTAAAGCTCTTACGGAAATTTGACGGAGAACAGTTAAGTTAAAAAAGTTTTCATGTTCCACATAGGTTTTTTTTTTGTTCGTTCGCTATTTTTGTATCTGGTTTTCCCACTGAAGCAGAACCAATGCTGAATATGCGAGGATGCTCAAGAAAATGTAATGTTTCAATTCAAGTTCGTCCTGTGTAAGAATCGCAATTGAGTGCAACACTTCTTGATGCGTTTTAAAGTTCATTATGCAAAATACGATACTGCCTGGCGGATTACTTTTAATTTTTTTTTGTGTATTTCAGCCGAAGAATAGCAGCAGCCTCCTCCCTCACGAGTGGTGCGGACGTCCATCTTGGAAATATATTTATTCTGACGAAGTTGAAGTCCGCTGTGCCCTGATTGGAGGAAAGACTGCAAACAGGAAGAAGAGTATTCTAAAAATCTTCATGTGTGAACACTAACCGATTTTTGACAAGAAGTTGCTTTGACGAAATTTTTCGACCCTTTTTCACAGAAGAAGATGCTTAGGCAAAATATTGGAACTCTTTAAGTAGTTTTATGGTTGCCAGTTCTTCGCATGGTACTCTCTATATAAAAAAGTTTTCATCTTGGGTCATTTGAAAAGGTTTAAAAAACGACCTAAAATACTAATCTAATTAATTATTCTGTATTTAAAATTATCATAGGGCAATTCTTCCTTTAACTGGAACGACGTCCAGACATTTCAATTCACTCATTTTAACGCCCCCACAGTTCTTGAAAAACAATTGAGGTTAAACATCACGTGACTGGGATTTCACTTTCTACTGTGGAATGCGTAGGTGAAGGAATGTGATCAGGATTAAGTTTTGAAGGTGGATTCAAGCGAGTTTTTGTCAAAGGAAAAGTAATGTATATATATTTTTTTATATTTCTTTTAAATGTCATAAAACAGGAGTATCCCAATGAAAAAGCAGTGATATCCTTCGAAAAATTTAAATTTTAGTATCAATAGGTACTATATAATTTTGACTTCAATTTTAATATATAATAAATGCAAAATTCCGTTTTTTAATAATAAAAATTATAAACAGAAGTCACCTAGAAGCAAAAGTAGTTATATCTACGCTAATCAAACTTTATACAGATGCAGAACTAGTTATGTCCGGCAAAAGTAATTTCTTGACTAGTTGTGATGTGAATATAGTGAATTTAGCTTCTTGAGTAAAAGCAAAATAAGGTCATCCCTACTACACGAACGATATAAATGGGGCGTATTATTTACTATGTTTTTGTTTTGGAGTAGGAAAAAAAAGCAGGAATGAATTTCTTTAACTAAAATTATTCTCTGTAGGCTAGTGGCGACGATTCAGAATCTATCTCGAAGGAGAGACCCGAAAGCATTGCATAGTTTGGGTTTGATAGTTTGGTTGGTAGGTAAAATCAATGTCGCACTAGAGCTGCACAGTAGGCTATTAGCAACGGTTCGAAGTATCTCGAAGGAAAGACCCTGGAATAATGCATCGTATTTTTGATTGTTTTGTTTCTCAGGTAACAGGTTATCATATTTTTAACAGTTTGTGCTGTTGGTTAAAAAAGTCGCACTAGAGCTGCACAGTCGGTTATTGACAACGGTTGGGAGTATGTCTCGCAGGAAAGACCCGGGAACCCCGCATCGTATTTTTGATTGATTGGTTAAATAAACTTTGTAATAGACCTGCATACAAAGATATTGACGACGGTTCGGAGTATATGTCGTAAGAAAAACCCCGACATATTTTTGACAATTTGTTTTGTTTGTTAAATAACGTCGCACTAGAGCTGCAGAGTAGGCTATTGACGACGGTTCGGTGTATATTCCGTAAGAAAGATCCAGGAACACTGCAACGTATTTTTGATTGTTTGGTTTGTTGATTGATAGTTTAAATAAGGTCACTCTTGAGTTGCATAGTAGGGCTATCGCCGACAGGCTGTAGTATATCTCGAAGGAAAGACTCGGGAACACTTCATCGTATTTTCGGTAGATTGGTTGTTTGATTAAATATATTTTCACTAGACCTGCGCACTGGGTTATTGATGACGGTTCGAAGTATATCTCGTAAGAAAGTTCCAGCCACATTGCATGGTATTTTTGATAGTTTGGTTAGTTGAATAACTGCAATAGAGCTGTACAGTAGGCTATTGACAACGGTTCGGAGTGTATCTCGTTGCGCGAGTGGTCAAAACAGCCGAAAGTGTTGTTTCAGCTTGGAACATAAACATCTATTTCGTAAAAAAAAAACTGCTGACAATTAAAAAGTATTGTTGGTAAAATATAACAGGTTTGTTTTCAGTTTTGACCTCGTGTTGTCTTTTTATAACAACGAACCGCACGTTATTTATCGCGCCCAAAAACCGTGAATCAAATGTTCGTGTAGAAGCTCTTCATTTCCTGTACAAACGTTTTGATCGCTCACATTTTTCTCGTTCGTGTAGAATGGGCCTTATCGATCGCGTAAACCAATAAAAGCATTTTGGAATTTAATCTGAATCCTAAAAATATTATTCTGTTTCAAAAATCAAGTAAAATATATTACTACAATTTATACAAAATCACCATATTGTCGATTATTTGCCAAAGTTGTTAGCGCAATATCGAGGGAAAGGATATTTTATCCGATAGTTACATGTTCGATAATTGCTAGGTGAACGGATAAAATTTGAGTTTTTTAATTGCATGCAACTAATTAGTTCAGTTGCATGTCTGAAGTTGCCAGTGCGTGCCTAGCCTAATCATCGCCACATTGTAATATTTCTGTGCCGTCTCTTTTTTGATTGGAGATTAAAGTAAGTGCGTACGTTGTGGTATTGTGACTGGACATAACATTTAAAACAATCAATTATTCTTAAGCTAAAGGTGTAATCGATTTAGTATATTATAAAAAAAAAACTTTCATATATTTCGGACACTTTATTTTAAGTCAGTTTCCTTACTAGATTCCTGCATTTAAAAACCACTACAGATTAATTCTCGAGAGCTCTCAATAAATGGACAAATATAAGCAATTCTTTAGATGGGATATTACCAATATAACTTATATTCTTGATGTTCCAAGTTTGTTATTGTAATTAATTGTTATTATGTTCTTAATTTTTTTTTAATAATGACTGTACTTCACATGCTCATTCAAGGAAGGTTGGAGAGAAAATCCTCCATTTAATAAAAAACGCCTTTTGTTGTCCGTGTCTTCATTCCAACCGCACTCAGTCAACGGGGCCGAATGTCATCGTTTTGAGTAATGGAAGATTTGGCAGGCATTGATTCAACATTTTGTGGATAGGATTTTACGGGGGGGGGGGGGGGGGGGACTTACTTTAGCCTTCCGCGCGGATGAATACTGTTCGGAAGAGAAGGTGGAGAAAACATGCTGAACTTGGCTTGTGCATCGCTATAGTCCAGTTGCGTAGGTCTTGAGTATTTGATTAATGTATGTTTTTACTGTAACTAAGAAAACAAGTATGCTAAAATATTATATGTAACATATAATGTGTTTTTGTTGTGAAAGCCAGAAATGTCATTTTAAAACTAGGGTTGGGGCACTGAAAGAAAACGTTATTTTTCT
This sequence comes from Troglohyphantes excavatus, assembly GCA_963932185.1. Taxonomy (NCBI): domain Eukaryota; kingdom Metazoa; phylum Arthropoda; class Arachnida; order Araneae; family Linyphiidae; genus Troglohyphantes; species Troglohyphantes excavatus. Next base: position 72,176,087 of record OZ010666.1, on the reverse strand, counting down.
ACCTTGGCTCAAAGGGTGTAAGGCGTGTACATTTAGTCTTCCCTCCAGTGATTTTTTTTAGCTTAGTGGTGTGACCGTACTTTTTAAAACTTTTGCCCGAGTTCCATTTCAGAGTGAGTGGTGACATACGCCCCTTTGACTTGAAACAGCAGATGAAGGATTTATTTCTATGTGGGGAACAAAATTGGACGGCTGATGGATAATAAGAGTATAAATCTTTCTGCTCTACGGTTTTTATCATACTACAAATAGTAAGAAACCCGCAACTTTGAGGTTTTTAACTCAAATTCGCCATTTTTAACCATAAACTTCTATATTGCATTGATTTTTAAATTAGAAAACTTATTTTTATGTTTCAAAATACGTATCATACTATTGATACACTATTTATTCGAACTAAAGTCAACAGATGGCAGCACGAATATGTAAAATTAACTTTAAACGATTTCGTTCCTGTTGAATTCCATATTTCTGTAAAATAATCAGTTCCCCCCACCCAATATTTTCATTGAAATTAATTAAAAAGTTCCTTTTTATAACCATAACCCATGAATATTGGTAATTCGTTTTTTTTTGGTTTTTTTTGTATACCCAAACAAATTGTCTGTTGGAGTCGCCCAGAAACCTATGTTTAAAAAAAAAAAAAAAGAATGATATCAAACATGCTTTATATTTGGTGTATTAGTGGACGAAAATTGAAAAGAAATTACCTAAATTTTGATTTTTAGATTGAGATTTACCATGTCGCAGAATGCTTGTCATGCTATTGATACACTATTCTCGTACGAAGCACTAGAGATAGCAGCACGAACAGGTAAACGATTTCTGTCCTTTTTCTGCAGAATTATCAAATCCCCCCCTAATATTTTCATTCAAATAAATTAAAAGGTTTCTTTTTATACATAACTCATGAATATTGGTAATTCTACGTTCCTGGGTTTTCTTTTTTGTATACTCAAACAAATCTTATGTTGGACTCTCCCAGAAAAATATTTTTTTTTTTTAAAGAACTATCGAACATGCTTCATATTTGGTGTCTTAGAAGATGCAAAGTAAAAAAAAAAAATTAATTTTGAGTTCACCTTTCGTAGCCATACGCTTCGATTTTTAAATTGAGAAATTTGTATTTTTATACGTCTTAAAATGTTTATCAGATACACTATTCTTTCGTACGAACAGTTCGCCGTTGAGTGAAATATGTAGTTGCCAGGCCACAATTATTTTGTATAATCTTGAGTTAAGTACATCTCGATCCTTTCGCAATGTTTGGATGGCCTGGTCGGAAAAGTGCGGAGTTCGCAAGGTTGTAGGTCTGGTAAGTGCAGCGTGATCGTTGTTGACCGTCGAAACATCCACCGTATAAGGACTGGTTCACATTAAATCTGTTATGGTCCTCGTGAACATCAAGTGTATTATTTTTTACTTTGTATATGTATCGACCTCAAATTACGAGGGCTGCCAAGTTTAACATAGTTTCTTTGGAGAAAATATCTTGCGTTGGAATTTCCCTATTAAATTAGGATTATTGGTATAGTCTAATAATATTTTGTTTCTTATTCGAACCGCCGTGTCGCTCTCTAAATATTCCACATTCAATTGATAGAAATTTTAAAAATTTATTTTGAGTAGGAATGGGGAAAACTGGTAGGCGTGTTGAAATTTAAAAAAACTAATAAATATTGTGACGAAAGTTTCTTTTTATATATTTATTATTAAATGTTATTTGTGACGTTCTCTCTCTCGTAAGAATCTTAAGATAGCTGTGATTTAGTTATTTTGGAGGTTTTATCAAGGGAAAACTTAAAATATTACATTCGCTGGAGCTGTCTGTATGTATTACGCACATTTCGATTTATAATTACTAAAATATTCATGGATGTTTTTATCATTTTGATAGATAACAATAACATTAGTGTTTACGAAAATGTTCTATGAAACATATAATTGACAAAGTCGGAAAACAGATGGCAGCACTATACACTCCAAAGGGATTTGTATACTGCATAGTCCAATTTTTTTTTTAGGGTTTGCTTCGATATTCGCAAAATGTTTTGTTTACTATAAGCTTTCGAGAAACTTTAATTTGTAGATTTTGTTATTTAAACTGGGGGTGGAAGTCGTGTACTTTTATATTTATTTCGATTTATTTTTATTCGATACGCTATTCGGTCGTTCATAGCTTAACAGATAAAGTAAACAAACGCTTTGTAAGTAGAGATGGGCGATTATGAGTGACGATTAGTGAATCACTCGATAATAAATTCGATGGCCGTGTTTAGCATTACATCATCCGTAATCCGAGAAAAAATACGGTCTATAGGGGAGGGTGGGAAGAGGAGGTGGTTTTACGCCAACTGTTAAAGATTGGCAAGTTTTTGAATATCGCCATGAACAGTGACGTTTTTTTCTGGAAAGTAGCAGAGGTGTGCGACAAATAAAACTTTAGTGCAAACAGTTGAATGGGCTTCGGGAGAGGGGACGAGGAATTGTATTGATACTCTTTTAAGGGAAGAAGTTTTTTCCTTGGTAGATGTTTTAAAAGTTGCGGAACATTACGTATTGTTAAATGAGATCTTGTTACTAATTTAGAAAGGGTGTGTTTTTTAGAACTAATAGTTTTTACTATTAGTAACTCCGAAATACGCAATTTGGCATTATTTATATATCGAATATTGATTGTAAGAAGGTTCTTAAAATGCTGTGGAAAGTAACAATATAAATTTTAGATTTCAAGTTATATTTTACTTGCGCGGACCACACTTATTGACCTGGTCTTTTTTTTTAAAAAGATGGAAATTTTCTATGAAACAATATTTTTTTTTTATTTTGAGGGTTATTTTTAGTAATAAACATTAACTAATTATATATTTTTTAGAAAATAAACTATTTTGGATTTCAAAAATATTTTTTGTTTGTAAAATAAGGTCGTTAAATTGACAATTTTTAAGATCTGCTATTACTATCCAAATATATTCCTCTCATTAATCTCAAAAGTCAGAGTACATAAATCTTGCCGTCTATCATAAAAAGTTTTAATAATTAGAAGTAGGAATTTACTATTAATTTATGATATAAAAGTGTTTTTTATGAAGGTATATCATCTATCAAAAGTAAAAGGTAGAAAAGCAAAGTAAGGGTCCAAATATTATTTTTTGTTTTGTTTTACAGTTTCTAAAGATAGCTCTTAAACGTTTTAATTACTATAGTTCAGTGGCGTACGCAGAAAATGTGTATAGAGGTTATTACCTAGTAAAATAAAAACGTCAGCATTAAACATATTTAATATTTTAGATCTGTTTATAATTTAAAAAAAATGCTAAATGGCAAGTTTTTACTTCAAAGCTAAAATAACGAAGGTTTTATAAACCATAAAGAGTTTTTACCATAGTATTTTGTTATTGTGAGACAATTAATTTCGTTGATCATAAAGCAATTTTTCTAATATTGTTCATTGTTTTAAATTGCTTTTATTTAGTTAGCGCATTTTTTTAAATTTACATACTTCTTTCAAGTGCGAATATGCCCAATGCACCAAGTATATATTGCCCCTTTTTCTGACTTATTTCAACGTGCAGGATATAACTAGATAAACACATGTATTATTGTGCAAACAATAAATCTGCACTACAGATTTTTTTTAAGACTGAATATGTGTCTATTTGTATTGGGGTTGACTGTGATGTAATAGTGAAATTTGAAATAAGTTAATGTAAGGCCGCCAGGGGCGGACTGACACTCAAAAACGGTCCCGGGAAAGTATTAAATTACGGCCACCAAAAAAAAAAATTTTTAATTGATGTTTGCTATCAACATAAGGAGCCCATAATTTGAAAACAAAATAATATTAATATTTAACTATTTATAAAACATGTATTAACATTTTTAAAATGTAATAAGATTTTTTATTTATTTATTATATATTTTTTAAATGTATTAATATATAATATTTTTAATTATCATATTTGAATTTTATTAAAATTGTATTAATAACCCTCTTAAAACACTTAGTTTGGTGCATACATACTTTTTGAAGCTGAACTCCTATTTTTATTAACTGAATATATGTTAAATTTTATGAAGTGATTAATCAAATTTTTTTTTTTAATAACAATAATAGGTACACAATACAGGTATGAAATTTACACATTTGAATTGTTCTTCGTATTAACAGCGTTAATATTAGACTATGCAGTGTACGTTAACTCGTTATAACATTCCAAAAAGGTTTTTTAGAAAAAAATTATAATAAAAAAAAGTTTTTATATTTGCAAATCTCTAAACAAATTATTGAATATGTTTTCAAGAACGAACAGAAAGCTATGGTGCGTCATTGTAATTAATCTATTTCTAAGAACGGGTGGTATTGTTAATATTTTATCACCTCACATAGTAACAGCAACAAAGTAACCAAGGTTCACGAAATACAAATTAGCCTCTGGTCAGTGGAGGGAAATGTGTTTAGAAACAGGGTGGGCCGATTTCTAAGAAAAACCCCCCACAGCCATTCTCACAAGTCCCCCAGGTCCTGCCACTGGTCCTGCAAGTCCCCCGCTCTCAGTTCAAATGACCAGATGCCTCGAGCGATAACTTTGTCAAGGTTAGTCGACGAACCCTCTATTTGAACATGTGATTTTTTTTTTTTTAAATTCTAAAGAGGACACAAATAAAGATGTCTGTCGGGTCGATCATAAAGGAAACGGTCGTCACTCGCTAGAACAGATACCAACCCAATAAAAAGCCAGAAAACGAGCCGAGTGACATTTCGTCATTTTTGTGAAAGAGCTTTGGTGCTTTTTATAAAACAAAGTTTTTTTTTTCAAAAAACGAAGGAAATATCTATCAACATAGCATGAAAAATATAGTAATAGAAACTAAGCTATAGTAATATATATTTAGTAAGTATATTGAAGAAACATTAGAAAAAAAAAGAAAACTTTTTTACATGGACATAACATTCTAGGTCCTTATGATTTCAAGGGGCCCTTATGCAATGTATAGTCCTGCCTATTGCTAATCAAATCTTTTTTACCACGATATCATCTAATTTTTTTATGTAAAATTTAAGCTATAGCATATTCAGATATTGCAATTTGGCTTGACCATACAATACTATTTTTGATGCATAGTGTCTGTTTTAATTTCTTCAACAGGAGTTTTTCTTTTACATAAAATATATAATTTAAACTATTTATAATTTCATTTAAGCACTAGATATATATATTTTAAAAATTAGAAACATATGTTTTTTACATGGACATAAAATCATCGGGCCGCTTTATTATTATTATTATTTATCTCAGTTCAAATGGGCCAGGTAACTCCCATGCTGTGCATAGTTATGTCACCTTACTCTCAACAGTCCTAACTTCCTAAAATAGATTAAGTGATTATTACGCAATTTAACTTTTATCATTGCTTTTTCTTGATTGAACGATCACAAATTGCTCCATGTGTTTCTGTTTTAACTTTTAAACAGCAGTTTTTTTAATATAAAATTTATATTATATATTATATTAAACTACTATATATAATATATATTATTATTATATATTATATACTATATTATTATATTATATTAAATCATTAAATATTTTTTTTTCAAGAAATCACCCGGCCACTTTTTAAAAATATTAACCGGCCACCCGGGAAAATTCCAGATCAACCCACTGGCCAGTCCGCCACTGAGGGCCGCGGGGTGTACCCTATTAGTTTAAAGTGTGTAATAGATTCAATTTTTACCCCCGGTCAATTTTTACGGACACACAGCACAAACGATCGGTAAACATAGGTATGTCGATGTGCAATCCTTTCCAAACACTGCGCGTGTCCTTTCCAAATAATTTTGTGATGCAGGTTTAAAAAATAAAGCAAGTATGAAAAAGTCCCAAGTTCGAAACTAAATCTTCTTTTTGTATTTTGTAAATGCTTACAAAAAGGGACAAATGTTAGCAATCGATGTTCTAGAAATAAACCCAGATTTGTGGGCAAAACGCAGGTGAAGGTAAAGAAAGAAGTTAAGCAAGCACACATTTGAACAGGAACATCTTTATTGAATACTGCAACCTCATCACACGGTCATTGGTCGAGGGTTTTTATATACACAGAAATAAATAAATTAGAATATTTGAACATCTTCTTCACAAGATTGAATTGAAAGAAAATCTAGTGGGGTTTTAAAAAATAGGAATTCATTTTTCTCTAAGACACTTTTATCGTATTTCTCTAACTGTGGGCAGCGCCCCTCCAAAAACGCAAGGCCCTGTGCGACGGTACGCGTCGTGCCCTTTCTAATGAGAAAGCCTTGAGTGAATGGCCAGTAAATTTTACTTATTGTGCCATGGTTAGAAACTTTGCAATAGCTCAACATTTGTCCATATCATTTCAGTATTTTTCGAGATACCGCAATCACACAAACAATGCGTCTCGTTTAATTTAAAAATTAGCTATAACGTAAAGCGCTACGTAGTGCATATATGAGTATAAGCTTGACATATTTTAAAAGAAAAATAGAGTAACATAAATTTTTTTTTTTTAAGAGCCCACTATTTTTCTTATAAAAACTAATGACATTCAATAAATAAAAACCTAAATCTGAATAGTTAAATACATATTTTAGCAAATGGAAACTATTAAGCCTAGTCTTTGGATTTGTTTAATTTGAGTGTTTTAATATAAAGGATACATTCTAAAAGTATAATGTTCGAGCAAGATTATTTATGATTCTGGTAATGGTACCGTTCGATAATACTTGATGGGATACACATGTTAGCTTAATTGCTAAGTCTGTGGGACTAATAATAACAGTTTTCGTTTTTGTGTTATGACATGGTGACAGAGGAATATACGGTTCTTTATTCTGGATACAGAGCTCTCTTACAAATGTAAGGAAGTGTGGATCCACGTTAGGGCATGATAAAAACTATAAAATGTATTTTATAATAAAATAAGTTATATTGTTTTTTTTTTCTTTTTATAACAAACGTTCTACGAAAACTGGTTTTTAATCACGGTTAATAAACTATTTTAAGTACAATTCACCGACTCCTCATACTTTTCAATTCAAAGTAAACGTAAGATTTTTATACTGTCAGTGCAAAAGTCTAATTTAGCAGAAGCTGACATGAAGGTTATAGCAGCCATCCTCTTTGAGTTTAACTTTACACCAGGTAAATCCATACCATCGACTTTTGGATGGCTTGGCTATTAAAGAAATAGCATAAGATAAAATAAATATTAAGTGTCCACACATAAAGGATAGACACAGGAGGGAAGGGGGAGGGAGATTAGGGAAATGCACAATATCTTGACAAAATTACTCAAGGGAAAGCTGACAAAAGTGAATTTTCAAATAATAACTAAGTTAAAGGTTGAAATTCCTTTTTTTAAAAAAGTAACTGACATAGGCTATTGATATCAAGAGATGTGTATTTCAGTGAGGACTGGATAATCATATAAAATTAGGTTGATTGATCGAATCAACGTTGTACTAGAGCTAAATAATTGGTCATTTGGCGACACTTCGAGATTTAACCGAAGGAAAGACCCGAGAACACTGGCCAGCCAGCGCAGATGATGAGGATAACACCTGAGCTGGCATCTGTGTAGCCGTAAGGATGTTTGGACCATTAGAGATTTCTGGTGCGCAGGAACCTATTCACGGAGAAATGTCTTTTAAGATGACGAGTAACGAAGCTGGCAAACCTCCTATCATGAGCTCACTGCACTCTCCATTACAAACTCCTAAATCCGCTACTGCATGCAATTATGTTTATGCAATGGCGGATCCACGCACTTCCGGTACTTAAAATCGTAATATTAAAAAAAAAAATACTTAATTCTAATTTAATTTTTTTAAAAATAACATTTTGATTAATATCATTTAATACTTTCAGATTGAACGTGGAATTTTACCAAAAGAAATCTCTCTCACTGGTCAATATCAGTTCAACTGTAACTGATTAAAGTGACATATTTTATCTCAACATTTTAAAATTATATATCTTGAAAAATTAAAAATTTTATTCAAAATATCTTTAAAATATATCTGCCAGTCTTTCTAAACTTAAGCTATTTATTTTAATATATATATTTTTAAAGTAAAAGTATCTTCATTTAGAACATGATTTAAAATTATGTAAAAAACAAAAAAAAACTGTGACTGCTTTCCCAGCTTTCCAAAAGAGCACACGTCTTATCTGCACAGGACTGGTCCATAGCATAGGCTAGGGGGTGTCTGGTCCCTTTGTCCAGAAACTGAAGAATGTGGACCCAGAGAGGGTAGACGCGCCTTAGGCTAATGAGTCTTTCTCAGAAGAAAGATGTCTGTCGCACCCGAGGGGGCATACAATGCAATTCTTTAGTTTTTATACATTTATGAAACACAATAATTTATACAATGATACAAATTTTCGAAGTTAAATGTATTATTATATAAATTATTATAAAATATCAATGTTTAATACTAACATTTAATGAGATATTATAATTGATTTATGATATAAAAAATTCAGTGAAGGTTTCGTTAGCAAACACCATGGTCGCATTGCAAAGTATTTCAACAAATTTAAGATGTATGATTTAACTTTAAAGTTTCGCACCTTGTCTTAAATATTTATCTGGATATGGCGCTGCGTTGCTATTGAAGATAAATGTAAATTGAAAAGCGTTAAGTACTTATAGCTAAATGGACGCTGCACTGATACTTTAATACATTTGTAACTTGGGAGAAAACGACATCACAAATCACTTAAAGTCTGTTTCATAGAGGAATTAAAAGAAATGACACATAGTAAATTTTCCTTTACACAGGATGTTCATACTATTTTTACAAAAAGTAAAATAACAAATTATTCTCCCTTTTGTCAAAAAGTTCAAATGCGAATATATCTTAGTTACTATTTCGTTCTTTAAAAAAATAATTACCACTATAACTTAAAAAGTTAAGGGGTGTTTATTTATTACATCACGCACACTGATATGGCTCAGAGGTTGCGTGACGTAACAAAATTTTGTAAAAAATTGTTGACATTTGTTTCTTAAACGCTGATATGAGTCCCTTTTAATAGAACTCACAATCTTTTAAATGGCAGTGGCTATTTTAGTAAAATACAATGTGTAAATTTTAATGACTGCTTTTTAAATGTAAAATTTATAGTAACGGAGGAGGTTGTAAAGCTAACGTGACAGTGGGTGGGGAGGGGGTACAGAAGAATAAAAAAAAAGCGTGACATAATAAATAAACACCCCCTTAATGGATTAATTGAAAGTAATTGGAACAGGCCGCGAAGGTAAGATTTTGATTTGTGTTGACTAATAAATTTAAATGCTTTTCCACTTTTTGGTAACTTGTTCTCTATTTTTAATCGATAATCTATAACGGAATAAAATGTAGAAGTGTTAATTAGTTTCATTAATTTTAGAATAAAATATTGTTTAAATACAGTTCCGTTATTCGCTGCTTTTACATATTTTGAAAAGTGACATACATCACATATTTTATCATTTTTTTTTACCAAAAGTAATCAATGTGTATCTTTTATTTCTACGATTTTTTTTAAATATTGTTATACATACTGTTATATATATAGGCGGGCTATTGGTAACGTTAACAATTTAATATCTTACTAAAGGAAATACACGAGAACAAATATTCAACATTCTGATATAGATGATGGTCTTACTATTGAGATTACGGGATCGATCTTGCAAACCCTATATTCCAACAGCTAAGGCCTAACAGCTTGAATTTTCTTGAAGCAGTGCATATTATTATATTCACTAGTCTATTTTACTACGTATATCTGTGCAAGTACCCAACACGCAGATACTGTGTTATGATTACATTAAATTTCACTTCTTGAAAGAGTCCTTGTTGATGTTTAAAAATTATTTTGTATTCTTATTTTTTTTCTAGCGGGTGCTTATACATCTTTTAATGTTGAAAAACTTGAGTATAATTTATTTTATTCATTTTTTTTTTTAAACTTAATTTTTTCCTGCTTCCTAAATTTCAATATCAAATGCATTAGTTCGAAAACGCCCCGTAGTAATTAGATTCAATTCGTTATATTAATAAAAAGTTTAAAACTTGAATTCAGTGTTCAAATTTCCTAAGATAATGGCCAGAACTAGATTAAAAATGTTCAGTACTATAATCATAGCGTCATTGATGGGGCCCCCTTTGTAAAAAAAATGGTCTCGAATAATTAAATTCGTTGCATTATGTTTATTATTCAGGCAAAAAAACAAACAATAAAATTATAATTTTTTGAAAAAAAGCTTAAAAGTTATAAAAGATTGCAATAACAATAATATATAAAAGTAATAATATTATATTAAAGAACATATAAGGGTAAATTTTGTACAATTTATATACAATGAAATTAAAGTTGAGGTCCCTAAAATCGAGGGCCTTTATTAGTCATGCCACGCTATTTTCTCCTTCTGTATCCCTCCTCCCCATATCACGCGCTGTCACGATAGCCTTACACCACCCCTCGCCCATATTACGCCACATAAATTTTTCCAGTTAAAAAATTTATAAAACTTCCAATCTGTATATTTTATTAAACATCGCATTATAAAAGTGTGAGTTCTATAAAAAAGAGACTCGTATATCAGTTCAAAAATATTTCAGCATTTTTTTATTTACTACGTCACGCTAACACTGGAACCCCTATCCCTCTCCCCGAAAAAAAGGGGAGGGGGATGAAAAAAACGGCCTTTAAATGACGGCCCTAATAATAAATCATACCCTGATCATGGCTGTAGGAGGCCCGAGCCTCATCAAAAAAAATTTAGGATCCTGGCCCTAATTTTGAATAATTTTTACATAGAATTTTATGGTCAAAACTCTAATTTTTTAAAGTAAATGTTTCACTAATTAAAATATTGTTTTTCAAATATTTCCCCGTTTATTATACGTTATCCATTGTCAATCAAATTCTTTAATCATTCTTTCCTTTTAATATATTTATTCTTTTAAACTTTCATTATTTGTTTAAATTCGGATGAATTATCAGTTTCATTTAAGTTTTCACATTTACACGGTGAATTTTACCATAGTTTGTTCTTATTAGCTATTGAAGGCTGGATCCTTTTGTAATGTAGGAAAACTTTTTTTATGCTCATGAGCCGCCACGAATCACGAACGTTAAATAAACCACAACATCGTTAAAAAGAGCTGCATTTTTCACAAATGAAAAACATCGGTTTTATCAAGTCTTAAATATTTTTTTTTTTAAATCAAGCGGACTACTAACTAGATTTTATTTATATTAATCGAGATTTAAATTTTCTAATAGTTGATAAAATTAATATGTTTTAACGATAATAAACACGTTCATTTTATAAATTCAATATTCAATTATTAATTAACAATTTTTCTTTTAATTAACAGTATATTTTACGTTTAAATTATTTCAAAATACAACGGAAATACACTTAAATTAGCATCGGTAACGTGAATAAAGTGGGTGGTTGCAGACAAGTCAAATTGCACGAATTTAAAAAGTGGCTAGTGAAAAAAAATAAAGTTTCTCTAGAGCGTGAAATTTTTGTGAAATATTAAAGAGAAACTATACTAAAATACAAGAATGTAAACGTTTCATCTATTAAGCTATCTAACCAGCACTTTTAAATTTATGATACCAATTAAAAAATTAAAACACTTTGAATACGTAGCCTACATTTTCTATTATTATTTTTATTCCGAGCCTCTATGACTGTCCTCCCCACGCTGAGAACGGAAATGGGACTTTTACTCTTACCCCCATGCTGTTTAAAGACAGGAATTATCTCTAGTTTCCTCGACCAGTTTGCCATTTACTACAGGATTAAGGTTTGCAAGATTCTATATGAAATCATTTCAAGGCAGCCAACGTAAAAGGCATCGCCAAACCGGAGAAGACACCCCACTACCCCAAAACCGGTCCAAGAGCGTTTCAACCAATAGGACGCACCGGCATGTTCTGTACTTTATGTAGCATTACAGTAAACGCTGTAATCCTAACCACTGCCAAATTCGATTACTTGAAAATAATCGATTATTCAAAAAAAAAAAAAAGAACTCTTAACTGATTTTTTTTTTTAGAAATTGGCGGAATGAAATGAATGATTTTCTCGCCCGAGACCGAATGATTTTCTCGCCCGAGGCGGAATGATTCGAATGTCTTGAGTGATTTTTCCGTCCGGGCGGAATGATTCGAATGTCTTGATGATTGGCATGGGGAGTTTTATACTACTAATACGGTTAATCAGTGTTTTCCGATTGGCCAATATAAAATGATAGTGAATTAAAATACGTCAAAACCCATTCAGTGATTGGCTATTGTGGCAAAAAAAAAAATTCTGAAGTAGAAAACAGGGATTAATCCAATGTAACTATTATTTCGATTAATTTGAGTTTATGTGAAATTTTATCTCGATTATGAACTAATCGAATGAAGTCGATGTTCGACGATTATGAGAGATTCTGGATAATCGAGAACTTCTGGAATGTTGTTCGATTATGAAATCACTCGATTATTCGTTTTAAAATTCACTCATTATTCGTTTCAAAATTTACTCATCATTCGATTATGAAATCACTCGATTATTCGTTTCAAAATTCACTCATCATTCGATTATTCCCATCTCTATTTGTAAGCGATCCCTTTTTTTTGCCACAGTTAACATGCAGTGAAAAACGCCGTTGCAAGGTCACTATTATTTTGTATACTTTTGAACACCTCTCGATCCTTTCACAATTAAACACCCACGGTTGCCTGGTCGGAAAAGTGCTAATTTCGATTCTGAGTTCATAGAAATCTTCATATGTATTAATATGTTTACATTCTTTGTAGCGGAAAAGTTATTGCTCCACACCGTTTTTTAATTTAAATCTCAGCACTGAAATGTAGTCTGAATATTTGAACCGGACAAATATTAATGTGTATGTCCTAGATATAGTGAGGAGGCAGATGTCAGATTTATAGCCTTACTTTAGAAATCGAGCCGAAATTGATTTTTCAATTGATATGGGTCGAGTAGAACATAAATATGAAATTTTTACTTGTTGTCAATTTTACATATAATTTTTTCATTGTATAAGGGGGCCTCTAAAATTATACTAAACTAACAAAGGGAAATTGTTTAAAAGTCATTATTGCATGGGCTTGTAACATATCAAATTAAAGGTTTTTTGAGGCAGATTACGATAATGTATGTTAAAAGTTCATGCATATTATTTTCATGGAGCTATACCTTCATTTTTCTCGTCAATATCGTTTTGAATTTAATTTAACATGTCAATAACACTGTTACATATCAAATTTAAAGAAATTTTATTAGATTTATGAACATTATATGCATATCGATATTATTATTAGCTCTCTAATTAGAAAAGCGAGTGGGCGAGACACCCACGCTTATTGCAGTAACCAAAGAAGTGGCCAGAATGATTCTGCGCAGAATCCAAAGGATGACGCAATTTTCCGTTTATATTACGTGTCTGAAGATGTTATGAGTGTGAAAAATCTTCGGTAGGTTTTATAAAATAGTTCAAGACATCATTATGGAGGACGAAGATATAAAAGTGTGTATTTTTTGCAATGAAGTGCATAAGGAAGAATTTTCGCGTATTACAAACGAGTCCCTTACAGTAATCAAGTCTTATTCCGAAAGATTGTAAATGTCACAATCGATCGTGATATACTTGGGAGACAAGCTTTTGAACAGTTTTACAAGAACGCCTTGTCACTCACAATGTCAATTACTGGGCTCCACAGACACGAAACAAATTTTTGTTTTTTAAAAATGCAGGCATTTCAAAACCAAGTAGAGTCGAAGGAAAACTGGTTAATCTTAAACAGGAGCGTAACCTGATTTCTAGACTACTTGTTGTGGCAAAGACTCGTCCAGATCTAGTACCACAGGATGGTATTGGTACATACGAGTTCCACGGCTCTCCTCTTTCAAACTTCTATCCTGATAGCTCTATGCATATGCTAACTACTAAACATGAGCTTGTATCGGAAATAGTATCTATTAAATTACCAGATTACATTCCAAAAATACAAATAACTTGTCCCAAGCGTGTGCTTTTGGTTTGATGTCATGTGCATTGTACAATCATTACAGAGTTCTACCGACATAAACTGTGGACTTATGTTGGCAAATAAATTTATTAAGAAGATCAATAACATGGATACTACTTATGATGAGTTACGAATTCTGTTTGACCAATACATTGAAGGTTCTATGAAAGGAATAACACGTGAAAAAAGATTAGGTAAATCACTTGAAATTCACTACCATGTAACCAATATCACAAAAATATTGAGCATGAAGAACTTTTTACTACATGATAAGACCAAGGCCGAATTAACCAAGTATCTCTCTGTTAAACTAATGGAACATTACATAAACAGTGATAAGGCTATTATAGTGTCTTATAATACAACTATGCTGAGCAATAGGAACCTCGAAAATGTTTTTACTATTCAGGATATGATTCAAGGTCAGCACACTTTAGAGGAGGCTGACCAACAAATTATACTCCATGCTATGGATGTTGCACAAAATGACCCACAAACAATACTTGATGTGTATACACTGGATACGGACATATTTGTGTATTGTATTGGTTTTTATAAGTGTACTAGCAAACGTACCCGTTCTTCGCACGGAGCAACAAATAACTGAAAATATATACATTTCCTCTCCTCCCTGGGATAATCGTATATTCCATTTTAGAATTCCTCTTTAAAAAGTGATAAAGCTTTTTTTTATAATTTAAAATATTTTTAAGTTTAATAAATTAAAAGTTGAAAAAGTAAAAATATCTCTATACTACTTAGTTGCTAAAACACCGATAAATATCGAATAATTTCTAGTTTATCTCTCATAAGATATGGAGTTTTAAAAATTAAACATTCCTGCACAAAAATATTTTTAGAAATTAATTGGAATTTCCTTTTGGTATGGGTATACATAGTTGCATTAAATACCATAATACCATTATTTCCAAATGCCCGTTCCAATGTATCGTTTAGGCTACATCTTTGCAATATCTTCGACCAACAACTTGTGTATCTAATTAATAGTTTGCATTTTTGTCCTCAATAATGCAGAACATAAGAATGTAAATTGCAGCCAGAATAAACCTAAACGTTTTTTTGCAAATAAACTACCTCAAATTCTTTATCAAAGTAAGAATAAAATTAAAAGCCCAGCATAAATACTCAACCAAAATTAGTATATTTTGAAATACTACACAACTTTCTTTTACTACGCCCTGCCCATGTTTTAAAGAATTCCCTTGAATAATATTATTACAGAAGAATAACCACCTATTTTAATTTTAAGTTCATTTTTTTTATTTACGGATCAATTTATTAAAAATTCGGTATTTACTCATTTTGTTAAACAATTTTTCCTAAAATTTTGATTTTGTGATAATGTTATTATAGAATTCGCATCGAAAAATACCTGTCGTACAAATATTTAGTAAGTTTCCACAGCAAATTACAGCCAAGGCGCACTTCATCCAAAGAATACACTGTTATAACTTGGCGATAGTTTAGCAAACGGTGCAGCATATTATAATCTCACCATATACTTTCAATAATTTTACATTTAATATTTAATGATCGCCATTCAATGTTTTAAAAGGAAATATTCATTGGCACATTAAATAAAATATTTTCTAAATTATCAGTTGGTATCTGTGAAATTTTATTCTTTAATAACATTAAAAAGTCTAATAGAGTTGAAAATTCACAATGAAACCTAGCTTCGTACATTTTAAAAAAAAATACTTGCATAAAATATTTTTCAAATAAATAAAATGGACGTTCATACACACATTACTCGCATTTTGGATGAATTGTTCTAAAGTTCGATCTAAGATAATTAAATATACTTACAATAAACCTGTATAAAACAATTATAACATTTTAATACAATTCTAAACCATTTCTTTAAGATAAAATTCTGGTTGTTTTAATTTTTGAATGGTTCCGTATTGTAGCAAAAAGCCCAATGTATATACATTTTTCAATAATTATTAAATCAAACAAAACCTATGACGTCGTTTTTATATTGCCAATAACGAACAATTTTATTTTAAATTGCAAACGATATTTTCATCCATGTTAAGTCAATGGAATTCATTAAAATAGTTATAACATACGATTGAAACATCGTACAAACTTAAAAATTATTACAAAAATTTTCTAATTTTTCAAGTAAAGTATTCTATAAATTTTATAAAACTACGTTTTGTAGTTATGGAGTATTCCGTGTAAAGATCGGCATTCTAAATGGTATATAATTTTGTTATATTATATTTTCGCTTTTCTTCGTTTATTTTAACTGATTTTACTGTTGCCACTTCGTGAAACTTTGATGACGTACGCTAAAAAATGTCATAACATTCGACTGGAACATCGTAGAGACTTGAAAATAGTCGCGTTAAAATTCTTATTTTTTGAACTAACTATTCTGTGAATTTCAAAGCTCTGCGTTTTGTAGTTACGGAACCTATAATATACTGACAAACCAACAAACACACATCCGGACAGATTTTGAAGATTTCTGCTTTATATATAAGATTCCTCCGTTAACAACAATTATTCGTATGAAGGAAGAGAAGCTTTCGATTCGTGACTCCTATTATCGTATTGGAGAAAAACATGCTGATGCTTTAATTGGGTGGTACATATTTAAGGGTTGTGACAACACAAGATGCTTTGCCACTAAAGCTTTGAAAATGAACTTCAAGACCTTTCTTGCATGTGACGATAACATATGGAGTGCATTTACTGTATTTGGTGTAGAACATAAGATACCAGAAAATGGTTACAGACAAATGGAACGGTACGTTTGCTGCTATACCGGAGTAAAAAAAGTAATCTGGAGTCGCAAAGAACTTCGATGGGCTATGTTTGCTAAGACTAGAAAAGAAGGTAGACAACTTCCACCAACTATCGGTACATTGATACCACACACACAAACAGAGCGTACTATCAAACCTTGATTTTGAAAACATCCAATGTTCCATGTCCAGTTGTTCCCAATAAAACTGCATTTTCTTGGATCGAAACCGATGGACAGTTGGTTCCAGAACAATGTAATTTACCACCAGCACCGGAAGCTCTGTTGGCTCTGAGGAAATGCCAATGCACTGGAGGATGCAAAACCAGAGCTTGCAGTTGCAAAAAAAATAATCTACGTTGTACTGACCTGTGTCACTGCTTTGAGCACTGTGCTAACTTAGTTAATAGTATGGTTGATGATATTAATGATGGGTATATGGGTCTAATTTGAAATGTTATGTATTATATTTTTTTTGAAGAGATTGTAACTGATGCTAATTTGAAATGTCTTAATAGCAATATATTTGTTGAAAAGTGTCATATTCTTTCATATAAATTTTTTTAAAGGGTTGCGTTAGAAATGTGATTTTTGTAACTATTATTCAAATATTGTCGGATAAACATTGTATTCATACAGTGCAGTAGAAAAGTGCGGATGAAAACGTAGTTTATAGAGTCTGAAGTATAGTATTTAATCTAAAATATAAAGAATTTAACTTTAATTGTTATTGAGATATTTAATTGAACTCAAAATTACGAGTAAAATAAAGACTTTTGAAGCTATAACTCCATGAAAATAATATGCATGAACTTTTAACATACATTATCGTAATCTGCCTCAAAAAACCTTTAATTTGATATGTTACAAGCCCATGCAATAATGACTTTTACACAATTTCCCTTTGTTAGTTTAGTATAATTTTAGAGGCCCCCCTGTATATTGAAAAAATTACATGTAAAATTGACAACAAGTAAAAATGTAATATTTATGTTCTACTCGACCCATATCAATTGAAAAATCAATTTCGGCTCGATTTCTAAAGTATATTACATCTGCCACCACACTAATATATGATGTTCTCGTCATCTGACCATGGTTTAAAAATACAAATACAAATACAAATATTGACGACCAACAACAGGCTCAAGGCCCAACAAGGTTGGTCCATCTAGTACCTCTTAACTATCCCCCAATGCATATCTAACTTCTTCTTAAAATCCGTTACTCCTTTACAATTAACAATATTCACTGGCAAGTTGTTCCATTTGTCTATTACCCTATTATAGAAATAGTGTTTTCTCCCTTCCCGATTAAAATGGGATTTGTTTAACTTAAACCCATGACCTCTCGTTCTATCACTCATATTAAAATCTAAACCCTCCACATCTCCTTGTTTGATAAATTTGAATAGTTGAATCAAATCTCCCCTAACCCTTCTTTCTTTCAGAGTATACATATTCAAATTTCTTAATCTATCTTCATAATTCATGCCTGAGAACCCTTGAACCATTTTAGTAGCCCTGTGCTGAATTTTCTCTAACAATGCAATGTCTTTTTTAAGATATGGTGACCAGAACTGTACAGCATACTCAAGATGTGGCCTTACTAAACCTCTGTACAATGGCAAGATAATATCCTTAGATTTTGATGAAACACTTTTCCTGATGTACCCCAACATTCTATTAGCTTTTTTGCTAGCCACTGTACATTGATGACTCATTTTAAAATCCTCATTTACCAACACACCCAGATCGCTTACAATCTCACTATTTTTGATTTCTGCACCCTGTAAAACATATGCAGCCTTACTATTTTTGATACCCATGTGCAACACTTGACATTTACTGATATTAAAAGACATACCCCATTTAACAGCCCCTTCTGATATTTTTGTTAAATCACCTTGTAATTGCTCTATTTGTTCCCCAGAATTCACAGTCCTCATAATTTTTAAATCATCTGCAAATATGCTGACCTTGCTCCCAATCTCCCAACTGATATCATCAATAAAAATAATAAATAAAAGTGGACCTAACACAGAACCCTGTGGCACTCCACTTTTAACTTCTGCCCACTGAGAGTAATTACCTTTAATTTGCACCCGCTGACTCCTACCGATTAACCAATTCCTTATCCATTGTAAAATTTCACCCCCAATCCCTAACCTTTCCAACTTGAACAGCAATGCCTCGTGGGGAACTTTATCAAATGCTTTCTGGAAATCAATGTATACTACATCTACACTGTTCCTTTTATCTAATTCTTCAGTAACCCTATCGTAGAATTTTAAAAGATTTGTTGTACAAGATCTTCCTTTCCTAAATCCATACTGATTATCTGACAGCAAGCTCTCTGATTCCAAAAATGATATGATGCTGTTTTTTATTAATGTTTCAAAAATCTTGCATAACACTGATGTTAAACTAACCGGTCTGTAATTACCAGGTTCACATTTTGCCCCTTTTTTAAAAAGCGGAGTGACATTTGCTAATTTCCAGTCTATTGGTACATTACCCGAATTATACGTCGATTTGAAAATAGTTAGTACAACATCTCCCAGTTCTTCCGCACACTCCACTAGTACTTTTGGGTAAATTTCATCTGGTCCTGGTGCTTTAAAAGGTTTAATACTTCTTAAGTGATAAACTACTTCTTCTCTAGTAAAATTGCATTCCTTAATAACCGGACGCATATTGTCCTCTATTTGCATGAAATCAGATTTGAAGTCCTTATTAAAAACTCCCATGAAAAATTCATTTAAAATATTAGCCATTCCTACATCATCTTGAATTAATTTGCCTTGATAATCTTCGAGTGGTCCCAGATGATTATTTCCTTTATTGTTTCCACTGGCGTAAGCAAAAAATCCCTTTGGATTATTGTTGATATCCCTAGCAAGTTTTTCCTCCAATGCTAATTTCTGTTTTCTACTGATATACTTAAACTCCCTTCTAGCTTTTTTATACTCCTTACCATCAGTGTCCCTACCTGTTTCTTTAAATATTTTATACGTCTTTTGTTTTAACTTAAGAGCTCGTTTTGTTTCCTTTGAAAACCACATAGGAGAAAGCTTTCGAACTACATCTTTCTGCCTAAACGAAATATGCTTATTAACAGCTACATTTAATTTATCTTTAAATTCCTTCCATTGATCTACTATATGAGAATGCTCCAACCCATCCTTAAAAACATTAGTTACCTCAGCTCGTAACTTATGAAAATTAACATCTCTAAAATTTGGAATTAACCTATTATTTTTATCTACAGTTGTCTGAAACATAATGTTAAATCTAATGCTACTGTGGTCACTTTCCCCTAGATGCTCGCTCACTGTTAAATTGTGTACCCTATTTTCACAACTGCTAAACACCAAATCCAATAACGCATTACCCCTTGTATTATCATGAACCAATTGCTCTAAAAAGCAATCTTGAATCGTGTCCAAGAATTCTGCCCCTCTTCCAATGTTAACTAGGTTACCCTTCCAGTCAATGTTAGGAAAATTAAAATCTCCCATTAAAATTATTTCTCCTTTCTTACAAGCTTCATTTATATAATATGATGAGCTTCATTTATATAATATGACGCATCATTCCAGGGTCTCCTTCGACAAGGACGTAGCCAGGGGGGGGGGGGGGGGGGGGTCCAGGGGGTCCGGACCCCCTGGACCCCCCCTTTCCTTCGAGATAGACCCCCTGAGCCCCAGTTGCTCAGTTGGTAAGGTGTTCAGCTACTAATCAGAGGATTGGTGGTTCGAATCCGTGAAATGGACTTGACATAGAAAAGTAAAAAAGTAGTGATATTGCGATCGGAGGGTTACCAGCTTCGCTACAAAAATACTAGAAAGTCGTCCAGAATATCCAACAAATTATACTGGCGTGTATACGGGACTGGTGCACGATAAATCTGATCGGGGTCCGAAGTCCCGACGTCTATTGAAGGCGTTGGGTGCCAGTTCAGGTGTTTCCTCGTCATCTGACCAAGGTTCTAAAATAACGAGGTGCATGTATGAATGTGTGTGTGTATGTGTTCCCGGGTCTTTCCTTCGAGATTGACCCCGAACCGTCGCCAATAGCCCACTGTGCAGCTCTAGTACGACATTAATAAACCAAACTAAACCAGTTCATTTATCATTTTGTAGTTCCTGTGCGATGGTTGTAACAATCGAATCAACCCGAATAACATTTATCTTAAATTAATGGCAACTCTCACTACTTTCGGTTCCATAAATATTATTGTTGTGATTTACTGCCGGCCTAAATTTTCTCAAATTCTTTCTGTAATAAAGCAGTTATGAATTTTCAAATAAAAGCTAAGATTTATCTGTAAGCAATTTAAGCCCAAGTGTTGCTCTCGTCATCTGACCATGGTTAAATATTATTAGGCAGTGTTTTCGTGTCTTTCTTTTGCGATGCACAGCTGATCCAGTTGCAGTAAAGGGTTTAACGATGTAAGTATATATTTTAAAGCATTTTACTATCACTTAATTTCTGCTGATGAATATTCATTTTAAATATACTTTGTTAATCTTAATTAATTTTGAATTATTTTTTCAAAGATTGTGCAATTTATGTTAATATTTATTAAAATAAATTGCTAATAATAACATAATAAAGTTTAAACTTAAATTTCACAGGGGTTTTAAAGTGTTGCTAAAGGTATTTTTTGTTGTTCCTGCCCAGTTATTTTGCCGAAAATGCAGAGGTGAGTAATATAATTTAATTTATTTTTTTATTCTCATTAAAACTTGTAAAAATAAGTAAAATGTTGGGGTAAAATGTTAGTATGATTTAAAAACGGGCTGAAACGGTTTTATCTTGAAGGTAAAGATTGAATAAACGTTTGTCAAAATAGACTGAATTTAATCATCAAAATCAAGATTCGGTTAATGCTGAATCCAGTGAGGATCCTCACAAATCGATTTGAACCAATACTTCAATATCGGCAAATATAAATGGTTTCTTTTGAAAATGTCCTTTGTCAGATTTTAGACATGTTTCAAAACTTTCAATTTACCAAAAATTAGTCGTACATTGTCTTAGTGCCAATCCAAACAAGGTCGAAGATACATTTTTTGTATACATTTTGCAAGCATGAATAAATTTTTTCTGCAGTCCTATTTTGGCAATGTTAAGAAATTGACACAAATTTAACCCTGATTCAGTATCTTTATCCGAAAGTTTATTTGATTACTAATAGTTTTTATGAAAAGTTTATTTGATTACTAATAGTTCATTGTGTAGCTTTAGTGTGACATTAATTCAAGAAAGATCGGATGGTCTTAGGTTTTTCAATTCATATTAAGTTGCAGGTGCTGGATTGTGCACAAAAGAGAATTATTGAGGCTTTAACTAAAATTCAACTATAGGGTAAAATTCAACTATAGGGTAACTTCCTTAATAAAAAAACTAATTAATTTTTTTTTTAAATGTTGGGTGAGTATATTGTCTCCTCCCACTGAGAATCAGGTGTTATATTCTATATTGCAGTTTACTGATTGTTCTCTATAAAGGATTTGTGCCCTGTGCAATACTATTGAAGATGTACTCGGATCATCCATTGGCAAAATGTTACCTTCTCCCTTATACTTATGCTCAACCAAATCAAATGCAACTATAGGCGTATAAATTTGTATTGGGTCCCAAGCTTCTCCTCCCTCCACACCAATTATTTGAAATCCAGCCTCTTAATGTTTCTGTTTTATGCTTTAAAAAAAAAAGCTATTGTTTGGAGCACTCTCCCCTATAGTAACTTTCAAAACTTTACACAAGTGAATGCAACATTAGCAAATGGATTTAAACATTCTTTTATTAGTATTACATGATTGAGTATATTATGCAAGTTGTTTGTATATGTGGTTAAAATGCATTGTTTTGTTTGCATTTAGTGACATTTCTGAAAAAGCGATATTCACGACGCTTGGCAACCCAAACCAGTTTTGTTGCCAATCAAAGAACTAATATAATTTCCCCCTGCAGGATTGTGAATATTATAACCAATATCAGAGGGTCAATTGTATTTAAACTGTATGTTCAGTAAGTGAAGGATGTCATGTTTAATATTTTTAAATATATAGTTTCAGGACACAGCCTCCTTGCTTTGTTCGTTCTTGCAATTGTGGGACTTTACATCACCACTTCGTTCTATTCTCTAAACAACGGTAGGTAATAATTATCAATTGCCTAAACATTGATTTTGTGTGTAGTACAGTGGACCCATCAAATAATGATCCCATAGAAACCCTTTGCTTTTAACAACTGTCACTGAAAGTCCCAATTCATGTATTATTTTGCATGTATAATTTTTTTTTAACCCTTTACAATAACTTTTTTTTTACAACTTTAAGTTGACCCTGTGAGCTGTCATTATATTAAGGGTATACTGTCTAAAGTATACTGTAAAAGCCTCTACATTTTTACCAGTGAAGTTTTCAAATGCTCTATTTTCAATACATTCAATTTCGCATGATATTTGTTGATTTTTATTCACTGTTTTTGAATCGGGTGGCTTTATTGCTTTAGTTTTACGTTTGACAATATATAATATTTTTTTTAGTTTTCGTTGTTTAACAAATTACTTGAAATAATGAATGAAGTAAAAAACAACTAATTTTTCCTTATATTTCAGATAAGATGCATGTGGCTTCATCTCCCTCACCAGCTGAAATTTTTAATGAAACAAGTAATCTACTGATTATTCTCTTTTCTTAATGGTTCATTCTATTCATTTTGTCTCTTGTATT
The DNA here is from genome assembly GCA_963932185.1 of Troglohyphantes excavatus. Lineage (NCBI taxonomy): Eukaryota > Metazoa > Arthropoda > Arachnida > Araneae > Linyphiidae > Troglohyphantes > Troglohyphantes excavatus. The sequence continues at coordinate 72,152,488 of OZ010666.1, read as the reverse complement.
ATTTCTTTTCATTCTAAAAGTATTTTATTTTAAAGGTTATACAGAGACTCCTATTATAGTCAATACAGAGACTACCAATGTAATGATTCGCAAGCAGCAGGTGAACAATGTCTACGAGAGACCAGTCCTAAAGAATGAGTATGAACTTCTTTTATTTTTATATCATATGATAATATTTTTATACTTTGAATAATGAAAACTTTTTTGTATTAGCTATTTTTCCTCCAAGAAATTTTAAAGTTTTTAAACATATAACATTGTAAAATTCAACATTGTTATTTAATTTTTTTTGTTGATATTTTAGTTGTTGTAAAACTTTTAATTATGTATAAAAATCTAAAAAACGGAATTTGTGTGTCTTACGATTCCATAAAAAGATTTAGTTTTTTTTTTGTGACACTAAGATGGTTTTAAGCTTTAAACATTAAATAAGCTTACTCTGGTACATGTACTGGGATCCCAATTCTTGAGTCTCCCAAATTTAATAGTACCTTTCTGGGTGTGTTAAGAAATTAATATTAGTAGAAAAGAGAGTAGTTTTTCACTAGTGATTAGTCATTTTAACTTAACATTTTTATTATTTATATTAGTTCAAATTTTCTACAATTTCGTAATGCTATTTTATTCAAGCAATTGCATGAATAAAATAGCAATAATTAATAAAATAGCAATAATAATAAAATTGCAATTTTCTTATTGCAAAAAGCATTAACTCTTCAAAGGTTCAAATACTTTTTGAAATTGTAAGGTTCCTGTTCACTATTATAAGTTAAAAGAAAATATAATTTTTAAATATATCGAATTAATTTGAATAACTATTAAAGTGTTAATTATTTTAATAAATAGTTCTCAAAACATATCTAAAGCCAATAGATTTGAAAATCTTTTGGCTTTAGATAAATTCACATGTAGATAGTAAAATGAAGTTTTTTTTTTATGAAATTAAGAACTAATATCATTGTTGGAAAAACTTTTATCTAACATGTAATATCACATCCATGATCATCAGTTTGTTAACATCATTGCAATCAGTAGTGTTTTCAATAATAGCAATACCTACAACTTGTGATACATTTAAAAGGCTTATTCTAGACAAATCTAAGCTTTTAGTCTGCAAATTTATTACATATTTCTGTATTTAATTGGTCCACCAATTTTCAGAAACTGCACATTTAGACTCGGGGTAATTTTAAAATAATGCACATATAATAAAAGCTTGAAATATTATAGCTATTTTACAAAATATGTGAATTCATTATTTAATATTATATATATTACAGCAGAAAAAATTATACATAGAAAGTTCACATGTTGTTTTTATGTTTAGTGTTAGTTTTATTTTACAGTTTTAATGTATATTAAAATCTTTTATTTCTGCAGAAAAGTGTCAGTTCTTCAGAATTCAGTAGCAGTAGGAGAAATCGTCCCAAACTGTGGTCTGGAAGCTGTTTGCGGCAAGGACGAGTTTTCGGTTCGTCTCTACACAGGGAGTGGCAACAAAGATGAACCCAGGCTGTGTGTGGACAGTAAATAGTAAGATTGCTTTTTTATCCCATTTTTAATTGATTACATTAAATTACTAAACTTAAATGATTTGAAATAACCAACTGATTAAGCAAATTTAACTGCATACTTTGTATTAAAAAACATGGAGGCAAAAATACTGCATCCAGTTTTCGGTCTTGCCTATTTTTTAAAAAGTCTTCTTTTATTTATTATTATATTTAATATATCTTATACAACATATTGTACTGTAAAATGTTTACAAAAATTTTAATTATATGTAATTTAATATTATGTAATATTAAATATTATTAAATATTTTTTTGGTGTAGTATTCTGTCTAAAGACATCAATGAAGGGGGTCGAGGTATGAATGTTGCTGTAGTTGATAACTTCACAAGAACAATCATAAGGGTCAGCCATTTTGACACGTATGAGAAAGGTTAGTATGAATTTTTATTTTACTGGATTACATTTATTGTATGCAAAGTTCAAATATTAGTCTTAAGTAGTGTTCACATAGTTTTAAAAAAAGGCAGGGGGGATTTGTCAAAAAGGGCACTTTTTGTTATGTAAAAGGGCACTTTTTGTTATGTAAAAGGGCACTTTGTTGACTAAAAGGGCACTTTCCTTACCTTTAACTGGATTTTTTTTCAAGAGGGCCAGAATTTTCTCTTTTTTAAAGTTTGTATAATTTTGAGTTTTTTTAGAAATGTTAAAAAATTCGCAAAAAATAAAATATTTTTTATTTTAAAAACTGCACCATAAACTCATTACATTAAAAAAAATCTCTAATAGTAGTGTTTAATTTTTTCAAAAAAGAAATTTTTGAAATTCTCAAAATTTTCTAAAGTAACAAGTTTTTACTATCTCAAATTTCATAAAGCGGGGGGGGGGGGGGGGGGGGGAGATAAGTTTCAAATAAAAAAAATTTAACAAAATATATTAGCAGTAAAACAAATTAGAACATTAATACAAACTAAACAAAAAGAAACAAGCTTCTTCCAAAAATCAATTTTTATAACTCCAAATGACAAGTCCTAAACTTCAATTTCGTAAATTAAATTATATTTTCGAAAAATTTAATGCAATTTTCTTATGTAGTGCACATCAAATCATGATGATATAGAAAGTGGTGAAGTATAAACATTTATTCATCAGATGCAAAAGGATTGTAAGTCTTTCAAAAGAGATCGCAGCAGATCGCGTTTAGTGAATTTCTACAATTTTAAGGTTTTTTATGAATAAAAAAATTCTTAAAACGGAAGTTGCATTCGTCAACGGCAACCAAAATTAAGAGTTATAACCATCTTAAATTTCGTGTGATATCCTCGTTTGACGAAGCTCGCAAATATTTTTTTTTAATTACAGGGCGCAAAGAAGATACCGAAAAAAAGGCAGGGCACATTTTTCTCTTCTAAAAAGGGCAGGGCGCATCGGCACTTACAAAAAAAAAGGGCAGGGCGCGGCGCCCTTTGAAAAACGCATAACAGGAACACTAGTCTTAAGTTGTAATTTTCATGCATGTTTCTACACACTCCTAGTAAATTTGAATACAATATTACACTATTATATTTGTCAAACTCATTTTAAAAAATATGTTTGTCAAAGAAAATGTATAGTCTAAAATTGGCCTTACTCTAATTCTTCTTGTGTTGATTTTCCTATTTTGACTCGTATCTTACATCTATATCCATATTTATTAAGGACATTTTATTGAGAGCATTGATAATTAATCATAGTTTTAACCTATCGCACAGTATTCTAAATCAAACTGTTTTCAAGATGACATGACCAAATAAAATAGTTTTGTTTAATCTGACTGTAAAACTTAACGACGAATGTTTAAGGATTTTTGCATCATGGTTGTATTATCTGACTGTTACCAATTTTCTGAAGCTTTTTGTTTTCATAATTTATATCAATGGTCTAGTTCAAAAATATAATACAAAATGCAATATTTGTTGATTCAAAAATCAAGCTAAGTATTTTACATGATATATTTGTATTCCAGAATCTACAAATCTGGAGACATTGCTTTTAACATTAAGGCCAGGGGATATCGTGATTATGATTACATTCGATGAACCATCAAGAAAGTATGTTTTTTGTAATTTGATGTTGTTTCTTGCTTGTTCATTATAAACTAAAATAAGAAGCATGTTTTCTATGGCTTGTTTTTATGTTGTCTAATGAACGTTTGACTTTCATACGTATTTTAGAATTTCATTTATATAACAGTTAAGGCCATTCATAAATCTAGTTCCTATCCTTGGGCCTGTAATGCCCTGATCGAAAGAGTTCCAAGATCATAACTGGAGGATTGGGAGTTTGATCTTTATCTTGAGAGAGCAGCAAACTCGCACTCTGCATGGTGGTGTATGTATATCCTTATAGTTGTGGCAGGGAAATTTTGGGGAATGGGGTGCCAGCTGAAGTATTGTCGTTGTCTGACTACGGTTCAAAATTACGAGGCTGTGTTCTTGTTATGTTAATTCAATCAACCTATTTATTCTTTGCAGGTTGTCTCGCATTGCCAGACTGTTGTTATTTGACCTTGGAAGTGGATTAGTCCAAAACTTGAGCTACAGGGGTAGCTGGTATTTAATCACACAGAAAGGAATTTCCGGATTTTCACCTTTTGAAGATGTAAAATTTTTAATTATATTTATCTTTTTTATCACTTTATGGTTTTGAAGGCTGAAAATACAAACAGGGAAAAAAAATTCTGCTTTTAGTTATTCATATAGCTTTACAAGCTTTATCACAATACAAAATGACCTAGTGACTATCGAATTTGAAAATTGTAACATACATTTTAATACAAACTGACTAATATGTTAATGTATAGAATACTCAAAATTTTGAAATAATTCCCTGAAAAACAAACATATTGGTCATTTGTATTTTCAGCCCACCAATTGTAATAATATATAGTACTAATATTTTTCATAAGTCAGTGACTTAGCCAAGATTTAGTTTTAAAGGAAGCCAATGCAAATTTCCTTTAAGATAATTTTTACTAGTACTCAAAAAGTCATTATATCATTAACCATTCTTATTAAATATTGTTAAATTTTGTGGAATGGATTAATTAATAATAAAACTCAAAATTATTAATATTTTACTGCAATAAATTTAAAATATTAAACGCTTTAATGTTTTTACATATTTTATTTATATGAACTAATTAACATTATTTTGATAATACAAATAATTGAATTATAATGTAAACATAAGAGAATTTAAAAAAAAATAATTCTGTTTTACTGAATGAAAATGAGAGCAAAATTATTGATAAAATTCTATTATAAAATGCCATGAAATAAAAAATATATGTAATTAATACTTTTGCTCTTGTGTTCATGTATCTCATCCAAATTTTTTTTAATGCGGTTCCTCTCCCCTAGTTACAAAACTGCATAAAAACTTATAACTATAACTACAAACTTATCCTATATCCTGTATTTTAAAACAAGTAACATTGAAAAGATTGATTACAAGAAATATATTTTTTAAAAGAATTGTCTCTGATTTATAGAACCTGAATTAATTTTGATATTAACTGAAGGCAAACATGTTTCTTTTATGATGGGTTCATGGAAGACTTAAAATGAAATTTAATTAACACATTATTTTTGCATTTTAAACATGACTAGTTTTATACTTATATATAATATGTCTGTTTCAATATTGATTACTACTCAGATAATTTAAAGTAATGCATTAATGGAAAAGTGTTCTTAGTATATTAAAAATAATAATAATAACAGAATTTAAGATAAGTTTTGAGTTTTTTTTGCAATTGTTGAACTAGCCAGTTTACAGAAATCATAACGTTGTTTAGAACATTCTTCCTTTTTTTTTTTGTAAAAAGTGCATAGACACATATTGAAATGTTCTAGCTATCAGAAGTCTTTGATTGATCGCATTTTCATAGATAGTTTATTATTAAGCTTCACATGAAAATATATGTTTATTGTTTTGAAAATGTTGCAAATTTTTTTCAGCTTCATTTTGTTGAAAGTAATGGATGGCCAATTGAACATGATGTAAAATTATGTGTGCCTTTTGAAAGTATGTATATGTTTTAAATATGTATTATGCTAAATTTTAATGAGAATATCAGGTATAATTTTTATATCTAAATTGTATGCATACATTTAATTTTATATACTTTTATTGATAATATTCATCGTTTCATTTATTATGATATAGATTTGTAAAAGGTTTTTTTTAATTAAGGATGACTCCCAGAAATATTAGATTTATTTTTAAGTTACCAATTAAAATGCTTTCACCTTAATAGAAATTAAAAAGCATGAAGTTGTATTTATCATTATTAAAAAATTGAATTGAAACATTTAAAATGCTAAATAAATGTTACAAATAACAAAATGTTCAATGGTTGGGCATTTCTGGAGTTAAATTGTGTAAAATTCTTCATGGCTTTCAAACTAGATTTTGAAAATACATTTTTTTTTATGTTTTATAGTTTTATGCTTTAAAAAATATTCTACTTTTTTGTTATGAGGATGTTATATTAACAACTCAAAGAACAGAAAATTTCATTGAAATTGATTTTCTAATTGGAAATATTAGTTTATTCATTATGTGTTTAAATATGTATTATGCTAAATATTAAAACATATGTACACTTGCTTATTATATTTAGGTAAAATATATAAAATTTTGGTTTAATAGCATCATAAATGGATTTTTTATTTACAGTTTTACAATGTTATACCAAAAATCAGGAAATTATGTTATTATTAGGCCATCAAAATGTTCATGTTATCTTCTAATATATCAAAAGGTCACTCATTTTATTAATCTTTATTATTGATAATATATATTTAAAAGCTCTAAAAGAAAGACTTCTTTTTTTCCTAACAGTAAAAGGGAAATTTGTCCACCCTGATCCTCTGCCCCACAGCAATCCACAACGGGTTGAATTTTGTGAAAAGTATGAGGACTTGCCTATGTTTTGTGATGGTGAGTTTTTCTAAATAAATTATTCAAAAGTATCTTCACAGTAACCTCACGAAATTGCAACCCCTTACTTATCATTTCTTAAAACAACCAGTTGATTACTTTCTATCTAATAATTTGTGCACTTATACAATGAGCTTCTTGTATTGGTTTTTTAAGGGGTTGTTGTATCAAGGGTCTATAGTAGCAGTATATTATTAATAAAATTTTCCTAAATTTTAAATAAGACATAAGATAATGCATATTTTGCATACATGCTGTACTCTAGCAGGGATCTTGTGCCACCTAACCTTCGTTAACATTTCAAAAGGATGTAAGTTTAATCCTAAAACTTTTCAGGAAAGCAAAAAGAAGAATGGAATAATGGAAAAATGAAGAATTCCTTATGGTAGAACCTTTTTTTCATTGGGTTATATCTTTTTATTGGACTGGCTGATGACATCAGGGATTTTGGCACCAGGTGGAAATCGTAAATTGCTACATATAGCAATAATAATAAAAAAAAACTTCTTATATTTGACCTTTTGCACTGATTTTTACGATATATTGGTCTGTGTATTGTCAGTTTTCCCTGCATTACTTTTAATTTTTAAATTAATAAAAATGCTATGTTGATGCATTTTTTTTAAATCTAAAGCATTCAGCTATCTTTGAGGGAGCCATTTCTATAAGAAATAAAACATTATTTAAAAAAATCAGACCTGTGGTTGGTAATAAATATCTCTTTCAAATACAACTACGATATTTCATTATTGTGCACCAGTCACTCAAACGGTTAATCTATAAAATATTTATAGAAACATTTTAATGAAAGGCTGCTGTATTTTATAATTATTTATTGCCTTAGTGCACAGATGTGCATTTCTTCTGAATCGGAGGACCTGAGAGCTTGTTTGAATCCTAAAATTGTAATTTATGTATTACTTAATTGTAATAGGTGAAACACAATTAATTTAATGACAATTGTTGTTTACCTTTCCTTATATAATAAAGCTACAAAATTTCAAATGGCTGTTCTGAAAAGTAAATGTGGGTTGTCACTTACCATACTTGTACACTAAAGCATTGATATGATGTGTTAAAAGTATTTTTCCATTTTAATTTTCATCTTATTTAAATCAATCATTCTTTATTATTCCTTACAAGGAGACGTTGTGAATGATCCTCTTGTTCCTGCTCCTGTTTGGAAGCAACCTTCTGCCATCAACAAAATATACAATGTTCCAGTCATCGTCATGAGTGGTAAGGTTTGTATAATTAACAATAAAATTAAATTGTTCATACGATTTCTATGAGTTCTAATCTAAAAATTGGAGAGTTTTTTATTACTGTGTACTTCTTTAATGATATTCACATTTGTAAAACATTTTTTTAGGGGACAATGTTCAATTTCTTCCTTTAACATTGGAAACACTCGTTCGTCAACCTGGAGTAAAACCTAACATGGTTTTGGTGAGTGATGTGCTTAGATTGATTCAGCATTTAGATATTTTATGAAATTTATTATGTTTTTTCTATAGTTTAGTGCAAATATATAATGGCGTGTTGCCAGACTATGACCGTTCATTTGAATTATTTCATTATTCTCACTAATATAAGAGTAAGGAAGTAAAATATCAACATGGCACTTTTAGTATATATTAGCACAGAAACTTTTAACACATTCGCTCTTTGTTTCATTTGATTCCATAATTTAATCTAAAATTTGGAACTTTGCAAGTATAGAAACTCTATTTGTACTAATAATTTATTATATGTAAATATTAAAAAAAAAATATGTGCCAATGATTTTAAGTTTTTTTTTTTTTTTCCCCCAGGTTTTTCACCTGTCTCATAATAGGATGGTTCAAAACCTGTCAGAATTGTTTGGGTTCATGTCTGAAGAGTTGGCTATATCTCCCAACTATTGTGGTAATGTACTTTTTTGTTATAAAATCCACAAAATTTTTCATCTAGTTCTGGCAACTCATTTAATTTCTATATATATGAAGCCCAATGCTTTAATCATTAGGGAAACTTGCCCAATGCTAAAATCATTAAGAAAACTTTATTTAGTATATGAAAGGTCCAAGAGTAAAACCAGTTTACAATGCAACATTAAAATTTGAGAAAAACTATTTTGAATGCGTAGAGTAAGGTGGCGCTTCCCGAGCATACCAACATTTTTATCTTTTTTTGGCCTTTTTTGTGGCTTTCAAGTGGTTCTATCCCAAAAATGAATGCACATGGTGATAGTACTCCTTGAAAGCTACAAGATGGTACTACTATATCTTTTTCAAAAATTGTTGTAAAGTGGTTTTACCACTGGACCTTTCATATATATGTCCAATTCCTTTACCTGAAATGATCTGTCATTTTTAAATTTAAGTTGTATGCAAACAATACTATTGCATAAAATTGTTTGATATAAAAGGTTAAATTATATGTAAAATATCACTTGTTTAAACACACTGTTCTCAAATATGGCATATTTAAGAACTAGGAAAAAAATGAAATATTTTCATTGATTTAATATATTTTGTCACTAAACCCATTGAGTAAGTATGTGACCCATACTATTAATTCCTATATTATGCATATTCATATTTAATTATAAAGTCATACATTGAGAACTATGTAGTATAAATAATTTGGGCAAAGAATGATCAGGCAGTAAAAACCTTTTGAAGAAAACATGGCAGGCAGCGTTTTTTCTGTTGTTTTTGATTGGCTCTTGAAAAAGATATAATAATTATATGTATTTCATATTTGGTGTGGACAGTATAATGCTACTTTGAGTTTTTTAATATAGTAATTATTTTAAATAGAAGTATTTTCAAAACATTTTGTAGCATGAAATGTAATAAGTAAAAATAAGTTACCCACAAGATTATCGAAGGAAGTTCTCAATGTATAACTTTATAATTTCATATGAATATGCATAGGATAGTTTCACATTATCTGATGTAGAATTTTGCGCTTTGAAAAAAATACTTTTCAAGTTAATTTTTAATTAAATAAAAAGAAAAAAAAGTTTTGCATACTAAAAATTTCATTTTCTTAAAGCAGATTATATAAAAATTCTGTGAAAATAATGTGAAACTATCCTATATATCATCCTTTATATAGTTATAATCCTATATATAATATAGTATACTATGTAATATATAGTTACATATATCCTACATATAACTCTCCTACATACATATGAAATTATATAGCCATCATTGAGAATCTTGAGGTTAACTTTTCTATAGGAAGTATTTTTTCTTATTACATTTCACGTTTCAAAAAGAAGAAAGTAACATGTACACCAAATATTAAGTAAAAAATATTAATTTTTTTTCTACATCTAATATAAAATTCACAGAAAAACTGTCTTGTTCTCTTGAAAAAGTTTAAACTGTCCTTAAAGTTTATGTACCATTTCTCAGTTCTCTTTCGAAGTTGCCCCTTTGTAGCCAAACATTTTGAGGAGCAGTCAGTACATAAACATGTAATGTACACGGAATAACCATCTTCCTAAAATAGTATACAAAATCATGTTTAGGAATAGTATAAATTTTACAAATTTGGTTAGCTGTGGAAAGGGCAAGTGTAAGAAGGAGTTAATTGATAAAATTAGTTTCCAATAAAAAGCAGCTTTTTTATTCATAATTATTCTTAAAGAAAAGGATTGCTTTCTGTTGAAGAGCCGCTGTTTGTCGCCAGTATTTTCCAGTTACTTGTTTTCTCTTTAATCTTCCATGAAAAGTCAACAAAATTGCTGTGTTTTCACATATTTGGCAATTAATACCATTATAAGGTAATTATATACATTTTTAAATAAATAAAACAGGTAGATCCAATTAATTCTTAGACAAGCATCTTATGTCTATATTCACTTCATCTATATCAAAATCACAATTTTTTGTGAAATTAACCCCTTTTTTACACTTTTCCCTTCAATCGAATTCAACCTCTTCTATGACTTATTTACATAATAAAATATCTCTCGGGTATATTTATCTTTTTATGCAATTCTGATGTTCAAACACACTTATTTAATTGCTTTTTGTTATAAATTTTGATCTCATAATTAATACTATTTTATTATAAAAGAAACGTTTATCTAGAATTGAATTTTTATCCTAGATCGTGTAGCAGAAGCCTTTGAAATCACAGGATTGATTTTCCCAGAGGCAGTAAGTGATATTCACTTCAAAGATATTAGACCTCTTAAAAAACCTTTAGAAGTTCATATTAAAAGATATAGTTTGTTGAATTTTATAATGCACACAAGGTATGAGATACAAATAATTCCTTTGTAAATTTTAATGAAATATTCCATAAAAAAAAGGAACATTTAAGGCTTAACAATAGGTAAATTTAAACATTTAAGTATTAGTTAAAGTATTAAAACCTGAATGAGCTGAAACAAGTAAAAACACAGCAATTTGGAAACTTAATTGTTAGTGAAAACAAAAGCAATTCTTTGTTTAAAAATTATTATTCCTTCAACATTTAAAATTATTATTCATATTAATTTTAATAAGTTTTGATTTTGAACAACATATAATATGCTTGAAATTATACTAGCACCCATGCCTCTATCCTCATCCTTACATTATGATATATTGGTATAAAAACATGGTTCATTCAAACAAAACAGCTAATTTTTTTTATTATTATATGCTTTATTACGGAAAGTTCAGATTGCGGCCCTTAGCAACCTTTTTACTGGGCAATAACCAAATGTGTTCTTTGAGAATATGCTAACCTGTGGAATTTACTTGGTATGCAATCTGACTACATATATACTAGTAGCTCACAATCTGTTGACAATGTGTAGTCAAATCCTACAATTGAAATTCAACTACCTTCCAAAGGTCATATCAACTCGAAATTTGACATATTTATGTAATCCTGATGATACTATGATATTTATTTGTACTAGTTAGTCATTAATATTTTTTTACTAATAAATAATGCATTCTATATAGAATTTTATTGCAGCAGCAATTTATTAGCAGTATACTCTAATCATGGAAATCATTGTAAATTAATATTATGATTATATAAAACTTCCTGGTAAATTTTGTTTTTGTTTTTCAGAAGGAAATGATTCTTCTTGGAGAAAAGGTTATTTTAGCTCCAGATTTCCTTTTCTTCTTTGGACAGTTGTTGTCAATACTGAACGTAGACCGCTCCATTGCATCAGTTTCAGCACTGAATGAAAATGGTATTTTTTTTATAGATCAAAATTTTAATATACTTTTATTTCCTGTGTACCCAAATGTCAAGGATAGTGAAGACCATATATATATATATATAAGGTGTGCTCGTGTTTCGCTTTTTGAAAGGGGCAAGGAAAGAATTCTTTTGACGTCATTTTAGCTCCGCCTTACTATGAGTTTTTGATCATTCTCATTGGCTGTATGTTTCAAGCATTGCTACTTAGGTTTTTGAAGCAAATTTTAACTGTTTTCTTTTAAATAAATTTATGATTAGTTAAAAACAAGAATTCTTGTTAAATTAAGTACTCCTTGACAATAGCGACAATTACTCTTAAAACGACTGTCGAGAGTATTAGAAACGCCCACAGACGGTTGAAGGCGGAGGAAGGCGTCACTATGACGTCAAAAGAATCCTTTTCCCCGCCCTCCATCAGCAAGAGCGAGTAACAGCACACCTTTTATATATAGTCTCCACTATCCTTGCCCAAATGTAATACAGAAAGCATTTATTTTTATGTCTGGTTTTCAGTATTTCAATGTTTATAAGTATAAAATGTCTTAAAAATAGATAATTCTACAAAACTATTACTAGTTTAAAGTGTCTATGAAATGCAATATAGCAAAATAGTTATACTGTAATCAAATATTAAAAAGGGGGGACTACTGTTCAATTATGATGTTTTCAATCATTACTTTAAATACAGTTTTATCCATTGTGCTGAAATATACTGATGTAATTGTGTTTGTTATTAGATTCCAAATCAATTATATTTATTTAAAAATTATTCTTTGTAACAATTATTTATTATTAGCAAATTAATTATTAGCAAATTTTCCACACATACTAAAAAACCTCCTTCAACATTTAAATACTGAGATTACAGGAATGGAATTTAGAAATGCACAGTTGTTGTAGAAGGTTGTGGCTGTTATTTGTTTATTATTATAATCTTTCAAAAATGCTTCCTGAAGAGGTACCCTTAAACACCATTTGTTAAGTGGAATGTTCCTTTTACAGTAATCGAAAATATAATACGAAAATGAAGAAATTAAAAACGGTTAAATACATTTATAACAAAAAAATATTTAATTTTGTGAGAACTTATATGTTAGAAATAGTTTATATTCAAAATGCTCAGTTGTGGGTTAGAATTAGCCAACTGAATAAGCTCCAGTAAAATCAACACAATCGTTTTTTAGGGATCTGAAGCTAAAGGACTATGGAACCCTATTATTTACCTCACACCCCAGCTAAAAAAATCAGGGCACAACTTTTAAGCAATTACATAATTTTTTTTTAGGTTTTTAAAATTTTTTAATTAACTTCTATAAAACCTTTAGTGTGTTTCCAAAAACCTGTATTTCACTAATTGTTTAAAGGTTTTTGCCGACTTTTAGCTGGAACTAAGACTAAAATAATTTAATTGTGGTTTGAAATGCTGCTTGATTATTTTACTTTGAAGAACAAAGTTTTAAAATTTGTGTTTACTGTTTTGTTATAGGGTATAAAAGTTTATCAGGTGATCCGTCTGTTGCATATCGAGTCGAGTCTTTCTCTGCCTTGGCGATATTAGTGCGGAGACATTTCTTTAAAAAGTCTTGGTGTCATAATGAGTAAGTTACATGTTTACTTTTAGTATTTTTGAAAATAACTCAATATTCCAATTATTGTGAATGGTACAGTTATTGTTCATTAAAAAAGTTTCTCAAATTTCTACAATAAGTTTATTAATGTAGCTAAAATGTTTCACATAAATATTAGAATACCTTAATATAAGTAATATAACTTAAAAAAAATTACTAATTAAGAATAGGAGAATATGTGTTTGTTGCTAATGATCAACTTTGATAAAAATTTGGTAATATTATAGTTCCGTGTGGGGGGGGGGGGGGGGATATGATATTACAACTATAAATATACTTTCATGTACTTTTTCAATTGATGTAATGTGCTAATTCAACATTCGTTGTGCTGATCTTAAAGAAACTTAGCAAGCTTAAAATACTAGTTCAGAAGGAGGTTATTTAATTAATTTTGTGTCAATATATTACAAAGGATCTGAATTATTTGCAACTTGCTTCTCTTACCTCCCCTTCCTTGCCTATGTTTATACAACATACATTTTCATTGCTCTCGCCTATTTTGATATATTTTCTTAAATAATAAAGTGATACCACAGTGACCCCGTTCCTTAGATTCTTCTTGAAAATCTATAATTTTTTCAGGAAAAACAACTAAATTGAAATCTACTAAATTACTATTATGTTTTAATTCATTACTTATGGTCTAGGATTATTTATTTCTAAGGTGTGTCTTTTTAATAACTCTTTAATTAACCCCAAGTGAAGAATGGGTATTTTTGTTAGTTTATATGTTAACAAAAGAATGAGGACTGCGAAACATGTGAATGGAGTATGATGAGTGAATGTTGTGAGTGTAAAAGAGATTTCAATATTTTGTCTTATACTATTTATACAAGAAATTTTTTTAGTTTAGTTGTACTACTAAATCTTAAATATACTCTTTCAACTTCGAAGTAGGGGTTATATTTAAAAGTTTATTTGTATCATATCAATGAAATATTGTGATATACATCAGGATGTCCAAGGGGTTTACCTGGGTCACAAGAAATGTATTTACCAATTTATATGAACCAAGCTTGTAAAAAATTGGGTCTGTTTTTACAGTGACTGCCCTGATGCAGCCAGAAAGCAAAAGAAATTAAGTTTCAAAATTTCATTTTTATTTGCAAATGAAATTATTAAAATATTATGCAATCAATTTGTTTGTATGTGTAACAAAGAAATAATTTGGTATTTGATAAACTACAAATTATGTCATCAAAATATATACTTTTATATTGAGTTTTGAAAATGTTTTTTTAAATATGTGTAATGTTATTAGTGTTCACATAGTTTTAAAAAAGGGCAGGGGGGATTTGTCAAAAAGGGCACTTTTTTATTAAGCCAAAGGGCACTTTTTGTTATGTAAAAGGGCAAAGGGTACGATTGGGATACCAAGGCAATTTTACAGACCTACGCTTTTGCGGAAAAATATTTTTTTTTAATTACAGGGCGCAAAGAAGATATTGAAAAAAAGGCAGGGCACATTTTCACTTCTAAAAAGGGCAGGGCGCATCGGCACTTACAAAAAAAGGGCAGGGCGCGGCGCCCTTTGAAAAACGCATAACAGGAACACTAAATGTTATATACTATTTTACTCTATTACATCCTTTGCTTGTTAAACTATGAAAACTTGTTATATAGAATTGAGTATAACATTTCTTGTGGATATAAAATTTGAACGGCAGTATTATTCTATCCTAAGACATATAAAAAAACACATTTTTTTTACTTCAACCTTGTGTAAATTTCATCATTTCATTTGAAGTAAAACGTTTTATTTAAAATTTTTTAATGGTTTTCTCTAAAGCATGTAATATGTGGTATAATGAGTTGGGCCTTTTTTTCTTCTTTCTTCGCAAACAATCTCTTGTACAGATAGTATATACAGGGTGGCAACATAACCTGGAAATCAGGGAATTGTCATGGACATTTTTTATTCTGGGAATATCAGGGAAATTTTCGAAATTTCACAAAAAAAACAGGGAAATTTTCAAATTTGGATCATTAAAACGGCAATTATCCTCCATTATGCACTCTATTCTGTGTAATTTAGTTGTCAATATTTCCTTTTAATTCTGAAAAAGAATTATGCACATTTTCATATTTTCAGTTTTATTTTTGTAAAAACGTGAACCACTGCTGAGGGAGCAGCAAAAGCAAAGTGCATTGGACCTTGAAATTGTGAGCAACATGTGAGGGGTTAATGAATGTGATTTATTGAAGATTGGAATAGGAAATATTAAGCATATAAAACATTTAAAATTATCTCCAAAAGAAATAGTTGGAAAAATTTGTATTCTCTGCTTACAGAGAACATGATTAATTACTATTATGCCTGCCACAATTGTATAATTTGTGTATCCATAAATTATTATTTTAACTGACAATAAGTATTGCTTATAAATATTTATTTGTAATGCAGTAAATTTATTGTATTGTAGCGTGGATACTTTGTTTTTATACAAAGCATATATTTCAACGTTTCTTAATGTAATTTTAAAGTCAGGGAAATTTTGTGACACATTCATGGAAGTCAGGGAAATATCAGGGAACTTTTTTTCCAGAATTTTGTTGCCACCCTGTATATAGTTCAACTGTTAGAAAGCTAAAATATATTTATTGATATTTTTGTACACCAGTTTAGAGTTCTTCTTCAATATTTATTGCATGTAGATTTTAGCATGAATTATAATGTTTTCAGGTCAATCAGCGATCCTTTTTACATCTCATCGGATATCAAAGGGGTGAGTCTCGTTCCGGACGTCTCTCGTGTCACGCTGGCCGGTCCCCTCTCCAGTGAAGACGTGTCTTCTTTCTACCTTTCTCATGACAGAACCATCACATAGTGAGTTTTATACATTTAATCTTTTCCCAGGAAATTATTACATTCACAGATGTATGTGATATCGAAAATGATGCATGCCTTTATGGTGATCACAATAAAATCCTAGTCCTCAGCTTTCTGTAAAGTGAGCTTTGAATGTAAAGCAAACCACCCTTGTCATTAAAATAAACAGCTGCATTTATCTCAAATGATTACCAAAATTTTCACAAATATGACTTTAAATTGAAAACACTTGTGCTTATTTGGTTGCTTTTACTTAATGTTTAAGAGACTCTTTTTGGAAATTTGCTTTTGTGTATGGGTAAAACTTCTTATCTAACGATATGGATAGCTATCTTTTGGCTTTGATCGTTCATTTATTTAGAGTAACTTTAATATTTCAATATTTGAGAGCAAAGGTAGCGTTTATTTAAGGAGTAATAATAAGTAAAATAGTTTGTGCATGAATTTTGCTCAATGATATTAAACTTCATGTATGTTTTTATTTCTCGTATCAAAATCGTGGAAGCAAGCGTAAAAAAAAATGTGTACTATCATACATGCCTACTTGTATATATTTTTTACTTTAAAAAAACTTTTTTTACAGACAGAAAATTTTCGTAAAAACAGCAATTTTTTTTGAGAAATATGGTCTTAAGGGGCTTTGTAAAATTATGCAACAAATTAAATAACTCATTTGAATATTTCTTTTATGTACTTGCATAAAAAATAATTAGTGAGGACTTTGATTGCGATTTTGTTTGAAAAGAAAGGAAATTGATATTCAAACTATAACCTGTTCGAATGTGGTGTCTAAAACCAAATGCCCTTTCTCTTGACTTGGAATCAGGATTTGGTGGCTGAAAATCATCTAAAGATAGTCAGGAGTTTGGGGACCAGTTGAAAGGCTGTTTTTCTTTCACCCATCGTTAGATTGCATTTTTTTTGGCTTGGATCTTCTGAGACCCACTGTGCAGTGAATAGTTAAATTGTTTAATTAACAACCAAACAATATATATATATATATATATATATATATATATATATATATAGTTTTTAGTTAAAATGCCACTTTTTAAGTAATGAAGATATTTGAACTTTTATAAAGTGAGTAAATATGAAACAAATTTAGTTATTTAACCCTTAGTGAAACATTTTAGTTAAAATAAGTTTCTAAGGGCTACCACACTAAAGAACCCAAATACAAAACGGGTTATGTCCAAAAATAAGAAAGAGATTTTGGTATCAATCATTTATTTCTTAACTTTGATTTAAATTTTTACCATGTAATGAAAGAGCGAAACCAATATTTATATATGTTAATAAAAAAAGTCTTGCAACAGTCTTATAAGATTTGACAGTTTTTTTTTGTAAATTTTTCAAAAACGTTAAAAGAGGGTATAACTTGTTTTGTATCTGGGCAACTCAACTATAGACTAACCAGTTCTATTAATGAAAAACCACAATATATATATATATATATATATATATATATATATATATATATATATATATATATTAATGTCAGAGAAAATCAACAATATTTAAAAAAATTTGGCAAAGTCATTTGGTTTTTATAAATTTTATGTTGGATGTGTTCTGAGGAACGTCCCAAGTTCGAATCCAGTTTACACATTCAGATTTTTCACAATGTTTTATAAAGTATTTTAATATTAAAAACAATATAATTTTTTTCATAATAATAATAATCTTTCAGCGAGCAAAATATCCTGCTGAAGAATCCCGAGAGGTTGCTGAAAGACGAGTACAACAGGGAACTCGAGAATATGCTTTCTTCTGTCGCCGCCCTGGTGTTCGATTCGGATTCCTTGAAGCAGTGCCTGCAGCAGAAGCAGCAGTTTCAATCGAAGTTGCTGGAAAACTTGCCGCTTTTCATCAGTAACTCCACAACGTAAGAAATCTTTTGTAATTGTTATTGGTGCTGAAGAGAAATGCTGTGTGAAAGCAAAAACCAGACCTCGCTGAACTTGTCTTACCAAAGTTGAACGTCGCCATTAGGGACCCCCAAAAGTCGTTTCAAGGGCATTAAAGTGTTTCTTCGATATTATCAAAGTTGTTTAAAGTTATCAGAGAGGGATTAATGCGTAGAACAGAAATCAAATTCACATGAATATAGTTATTTATAATACTTTGAAAAATTCTGTTCACACAATTAAAATTTTGTAATTTCAAAATGACAACACATCATTGCATTAAAATCCTATGGCTAGGATTTTAATGCAAAGATGTGTTGTTGTCCAGGCAAGAGTGATTTAATTTTTTTATTATTATTTTACTTGGGTCCAAGTAACCTTCCTCCCCCTCCTCCCAGGGTACAAGTAATCTAAAGTTACGGCACTTTTATTCCTTTACGGTGGTATTGCTATCAACTCATTCTGTTCTAATTTCGGTTTTATATGTATTCCATTTATATTATTATAATTATATGCCCACCAAAGGGTGGGTCTTAAACAAAAATGAGCCTGTCTTTTCAAGAATAGAATATAACCTAACGAGTTTTAAAACCATTCTTCTGGTGTTGTGCAGGCTTCCGGGAAGGACCTTGGGGATCTTCGTGCACCAAGAGGGTGTGCAGGACATCTCGACCTTGCAGCAGATGTGTCAGTGCATCGGACTATTCCACCATCCCTATTATCCGGTCAGGGGGCTCTACAAGAGCGTGATTAGGTGAGCCCTGGAACCTTTTACTGCTCTTTGTTACTAATCTGATAATGAAATATTGGTTAAAGGAACATTGAATCCATTTTAGGGTTCGAAATTAGAGGTGCAGCTAAAAATTTTAGTTGGACGACAGTAATTTTGCCCCCAATCGTCATTTTTAACGCCAAACTTTTTACAGATATTTTTTGCTTGTAAGACACAAAATCGTTTTTTCATATCGATCTCCCGTTTTTCTTTTTTGAGCTTCGAACAATCGACTCCCGCCGATCCACAGGGCTACCAGCGCAAGTGATGGAAATCTGGATTGCTTTTTTCTCTCTTCAGACTGACTATTCCTTCACTAAGACTTAGAATTTTAAACAAAAATATACTAATAAAAATATCGCTCGGCTGAAGCAATTTGAATTATTTTAAAATTACGCCTAAAGTCAAATATTTTGTCAAATAAAAAAAAATGCTTTGTGCCAATGACGGCTAACATTTATGTCCTAATATCTAACCATGGTTCAATAGAGGTTCCTGGTTACCAATATAAAATTTTAGTTTTATCGCTCTTATTTAGGGGTTACCATTGGGACGCAATCGGTACAACCTGGGAAAATAATTGCTATGTTCTTTTTAAAACCCTTTGCACTGCAAGAACGTCTTTGATAGTTGCGTTCTTCCTACTGAACAGTTATTCCTCTTTCTGTAATTTTTCTCAGGATTTGTTATTCTCATAGGGTAAAAACAAATTCATAATCTGTTTCGGATCTGCAAGAGAACAAATGTAAGAAAATAGGAAAAAAGATAGACGTTTATTAAAGAAAAGATCACGCTGTTCTCGTTTATTTTAAAGAATTGGGAATTAATAGAACTGGTCTTTCTGTTGTCCTTTAGTGGATGTCTATAAATGATGTCGCACCTTTTCTCCCTATTTTTGACCCGTATGTCATAAACTGTCAGACTTCACCATACCCTCTTCCTTCCCCCCTAATTCGCATGTCACGTCTTCTACCAACAATATCAATCTAGTATGTAATAAATTATGTATATATGTAGGGCAGCACATAAACAAATCGCTAAGTTATAGATGGTATTTGAAATTTTAATTTACAATTTTATTATTTTGTTTTTAACTGCAACTATAACTCAGTACATTTGTTTGCAACATCACTTCAGTTCTTCATAATTGATTTAAACCAAAAGCTAAACGGTTTACTTTTTTAAAAACTTTTTTTTTTAGTTCGGTTTTCTGTTAATTTACAATGTTTTTTAGGCGATGTGTGTGATGTCACACTTCTTTTAACTCTTCCTCCCCCAGCTCTTGTCATAAAACCTCACAGCTTCATGAAGCCCTTATTCCTCCTTTGACATTATTTGTGGACGCGCCCTTGAGAGACAAGACAGCAGAATTCAAATGGTTAATCTAATATTGAAATATTAGATAGTATATACTAGGTGAAACAAAAAAGCTGTGACCCCGAAGAACAGTATCCGGTTAGCAATCAGAGGATTGTGAGTTCGAATTATATTTGACAAAAGTTAAATTGTAGGGATTTTGTTGATTTGCAATGTTTTATAGGCGATTGGACTTGACAAAAGTTAAACTGTAGGGATCTTGCAATCGTAGCGTTGCTATATTTCCTCCTAAATTACAGAATTCGTTCAAAAAATCCTCAATTTCCACCAGCTTGTATAAGGGATTGGTGCACGTTAAATCCGATCGTAGTCCAATGTTCTGACGCCTATTGAGTTTATATCGGGTGCGTCTTCGTCATCTGACCATGTTTAAAAAATACGAGGTAGACTGTTCCTTGGTATTTCCTTCCAGATAGACCTTGAACCGCCCATTGCACAGCTCTAGTGAGACGTTAAATAACCAACCATTCTTTTTGTCCTGATGTGGCCGAGCGGTTATAATAGCGAGTTCGCAATCGGAGGGCTGTGGGGTCGAATTTTCACTTGAAGAGTGCAACGTGCTCGCATCAGAGGGTTGCCAGTTTTGTTCTTCATCTTCCGTTAAATAACATTCACGGCGCATGTTTCTGAGAAGCCTCTGCCGTGTTCCAAACGTCAGAAGCTTTG
The DNA here is from genome assembly GCA_963932185.1 of Troglohyphantes excavatus. NCBI lineage: Eukaryota > Metazoa > Arthropoda > Arachnida > Araneae > Linyphiidae > Troglohyphantes > Troglohyphantes excavatus. Next base: position 72,131,599 of record OZ010666.1, on the reverse strand, counting down.
TCACATACCAATAGGCTTTCGTACGATTGTGATTTAAAGCGGGATATTTTTTCTTTATAAAATATCAGGATACAGAAAAATAAAAAAAAACTTTTGAAAGTACAATATAAATTGTAATAGCTTTTGCGCTTATTAGAAATTTCTAAGAACCATGCTATTTAAAATCAGATTTTTTTTTTTTGCACGTGATTGATTTTAGATATTATTTTGGTAACTTTAGTCATTCACGACTTCTGTCATCATTTCAGGTTCATGTTAAAGGACAATCAAGCGGTTGTAGTGGGATCGAAGTCGCCATTCTTCCGCTTCAAGCCCAGAAACGCACCTGTTCTCAAGTTCGACAAGCACCTGGGCACACTCAGCTACATTTCATAAAACAACTTATAAAGTATATACTATATATAAGCTCCAGTATACACATGGGATAGAATTTTCCTGTCTGAGAGCTGAGTTTTAAGCGGAGAAACTCGTAGAACGTTTCCCATTTTGGTACTTAAATTCAAGGTCAGTTATCGGAAAGTTATTGCAGGTATCCGAAAGTCCATGCAAACAGATTAACAGTACAAGGCTGCCTTTAGTAACCGCGGGTAGGGCCTGATTCCTGAATAGGCTCGTGAAGCCCAGGCTTACACTTATTGTATGATCATATTATATTATTTTGAAGGGCCCCAAATCACACATTTTATATAAATATTTAATACACCTATAACATAGTTTGCTATTAAATATCGCCAATCGTGCTATTCGTCACGATGCTGTGTCGGAATGAATACCCTACAATCGTAACATGGTATTTCTTTTCTGATTTCCTACGTATGATTTATAAACACTTCACGTTAAAAAAAACGATATTATTATTATTATTTTTAAAGGAATTGTTCTCTTGTCAGCGCGGGGCGCAATATAAAACGCGGGGTCCTGTGCAAAAGCACCTGTGGTACATCCCTAAGGGCGGCCCTGTAACCGTAACGTTTATACAAGACGATTTACGATTACATAACTAAGGTACAGGTATCCTATTTATTTTATATACTTACAACTTTATTTTATTCAAGATATTAGTCTAGTCATTTTATATATAATTTTTATGAATACAAAATTTTAGTCTACTTTTGTAAGTGAGTATTATACATAATGGTTAATATTACTGTATTTTAAGTGGAATTGTTACTTTTTCCCCTGAGTACTTGGCTTCTGTGCAATTATACTTTCACCGAATTTTGTGACATATAAAAGAGTATTTTTTACAATACGACATATTCAGTAGCGTACTTATAAGTTATGTACCATGCAGTATTAATACAGGATGTATGAGAATTATCCTTATAACCTTGACACGCTATAAAACTTAAAAGAAATAAGATGACTAAGTTCTGTTGCTTGTACATGCAACAGCATCAAGTTTTATTTTTACGCATTTTTTTGCTCCAAACCATTAGCGGACCATTCAGGGCACTATCCCAAAATCATTCAACGCACAGAGCTTTCTCCTGAGGATGGCTGGATGAAAATTATCGTTACCACTTGGATACGCAATAAAACCTAAAGGAAATAGGATAGCTAAGTGTTATAATGCTTGTACATGTAACAGCCACACAATGCTTTATTTGTAAGCAGTTTTTTTTTAAATATTTTATTTCAACACTGAAAGTAACACCCTAGGCGTCAGAGGTCCACGAGCTGGTTTAATCCATCTCTTAATTGACTAAACTAAAAATTATAACTTTGCTTGTGTACGGTTTGCTACTTCGCCATTCCCATTTGATCTATTTTTCTAACCTTAAAAGAACGTAGCTTCTAAAATAAACTTCTTATTAAAACCAAAAAATATACTTTTCCTATTCTACAAAAAATTCTTACGATGGCAAATTACATAATTCTTTGATACTTCCTTTTGCGGGTGACCTAAAAAAAAAAAAAAAGTGGAAAGACGTTTAAATTTGACGACAGCGGCAGTTGCTTCTCTTAGAATGTATGCAATTCATTTGTTTCTCAACTTGTGTTAGAATAATACACATGAAAGTCATTTGGTAGATTTGTAAAGAATGTGAAATGTACTTTTGAGGTTAATCCATTAAGAAGTTAAGTAGAATAAAGAATGGCATTGGTGGTATAAAAAGCGAGTACGAAGCAGTTCTTTTATAAATAATGATAATTGCATTAAGAAATCAAACCTCAAAAATAAATTACACTGGCGGAGCATTGTTTTTATTTATCGAGTTTATCCACATAGCACTTGCAGATCAGTCAATTGTGGAGATATTGTATTGTGTACAAAAGTTGAAAGTACATTTTATCTGTGAAAGAAAATCTCATATTTGTTGAATTAATAAAGTATTTTCCCCTCTATTGTGATTTTTCTTGGTTCTGTTTATTGATACGTTTTATATATTTTAATGAGCAGTTTCAGTGAAATTTTGATCGCGTTTTGAAGTCGCTCTATAATTAGTTATGTCTTAAATTATACAAAGGATAATAAATTGCAGGGCTATTTTAAATATTAAAATCGGTACGTTAAGGATTAATCCGAAATAACCCAATTTTAAATTCAGGTTACGAGTTCTACAAATGAGACATTTTTATTTATTGGAACGGGATAAATATTTTTGTGTTTGAATAAAAGAGCATATTTTGTCATTCTCTATTTAATTAGTCATCAATTCGTGTTAAAATCTTCCATTCAGACGATATAATTGAGCATCGCATCATATCGATGTGAATAATTCGAATTATTCGTTTTCGTTAAGAAATAAGCGGATATCGATTTCGAATTTGCAGTTACTTTCGCTAGGCAATTAGTCAAATTGGGGTTGAAATGTGAAATAATTATCTCTTGTAATCAGTTTAAAGAAAATTATTATTAAGAAAAAGCCGTACTTGCATTTCGCTTAATGAGGGGAAAAAAATCACCACAAGCATAAGAGTAAATTTCTTTAAAAAAAATAAAATGGTCTGAGAGAAACAAAAAGTAAATATTTTCTTTTTATAGTTTCCTTCGTGGAAATTTGCTCTTTTAATTAATCGAAGATAATGCATGAACATATTTTTTTACACGCTTTTATTTAACTCTGTTGTATTCTTAAAGGTAGGGAACATGTCTTCTCGTTCTTCTGAGGCGGTTGCATTTTCCCTTCGAGTTGCGGGATTGTTTGGTTGCTGGAACTAATCAACCAATCCAGCGTCTCGGAGGAAAAACGCAACCCCCAAAGAAAAGCTCGAGGACATGTTCCCCTGCTAAGTTTAGCAGGAATCCCACGTAACCTGAGTAGGCGTGTGGACGTTTAGACCAATACAGATTTATCGTGTACCAGTCTCCAAGGTGGATGTTTTTTGAAGACCGGTACAACCAGCAACCTTCCATTCACGAGCTCTTTGTACTTCGTCGATATTTGAAGCCATAACCCTCCGATTATGAGTCAAATACTCAACCTCTGAGCCACATACTGACCGTCTTCAATAAGAAACCTATAAACAGAAGTAGATTAGTTAAATTGTTAGTAGAGTAATCTACAAGAAAACAGATCAAAAATGAGATAATTGTGCAAATTGAGTGGCCTCTTAGCCACTGTGCCCCAAGGGTGTGGAGCCCAGCGTTGCCCGAGGAACACCACGTGGAGGTGGGCCACTCGTCGTTCCTCAAGGGCTGTCCTCTCTTTCCCGATGTTCTACCTTCACACACAAGACTGTCGATTACTAACTTTTCCAATTGCCAAACAAAGTAAAGGCCAATCGCCAAAACGTTTTGCATAGCGCTACAATTTTATTAAAAATATTTAAATTTCGGAAACTGTTATTTTATTAAAATGTAATAGTAATTTTCCGGATTCAAAAGTTACCAAAATTTAGGATTTAACTTCTGTAAATTTTAAATATTTTCCATACAAAAAAAAAATCTGCATTACATAGAAAATGCCAATAATCTTTTTTAAAAAAAAATTACAGTACGTTTTTCTTAAAAATTCACGTCAGACGGACAAGTGGAAACTTTTCGTCAAACAACATTGCTCACAGAGAGGACAACCCCGAAGAGCTGATGATGTTGGAGCTCTTCTTTTTGTACACCATACGTGCAATATAGTATCCCATACACACATAATGACAACTTTTTAATGATAGATCAATGCGGAGACTGAATGAAATAACCGAATGCATCCTTTACAATTTATTTTTTAACTGTTTTGTGTTTTAAAGCGCTAATGCCTGAATTTCGCCTATTTCTTATACGGTAAGAGACACAACTATACATTTTTTTAAATTTTTTGTTAGTTAACTGACTTTGAGAACCTCATTTTTTTTCCAGTTTTTGTGACAGTTCTATTGTTTTTAATAAAAAAATATTTCCAAGCAAGAATTATTAAATGTATTTTAACCCCTCCCCTCCACCACCACGGTTAGCGAAATAAAATAATCGATTGAAACAAAATCTCGTCGCAATGGTCGCGTCTGTTCAGATCAAGATATACCATGAGATTATTACATACGGTAGACCTTGCCACGTATGGTGTACACTCGCATTAAGTCCGGCAAGGGAATAACATGGTTAGTACAACATTTCATGAATTTTTTTTTAAACAATAGAATAATTTTTATGATTTTTTCAAAATGTTATTATTTTGTTTTTAATATATGCATGATACATTTTAAATTTTTCATTAAAAATTGCTTCTTGTAATTTTTGACGACTTTGAGTGCCTAAAAATTAATTTGCATGTTTCACCTAAGTTTTATTTAATTATTGTTTAAATTACGAGATCAAAGAATTGTTATTATTTAACTCGGATTATATCGATAGCTAACCGCCACCCTACCCAACCATGGTTAACGAAGTGAGCAATGTGCTCGTTTTAATAAATACATCCTGAAAAATAATACGTGGTTAGTACAACATTTCATACAAGTAAAAAATTATTTCTAGGACAACACAATTTTTTTGTTATTTTTTTTCATTTTCTTTTCTTCAATTTTATAAATAAATAAATACAAATATAAGGAAAGTACAAAACAATATATTTTTAATTTAGCAGCACTGACGTACTACAAGTATATAAATAATAATATATGTACACATAATGAGTATACTAAGGTCAGTTCAAATTTTCGTTTACTAATTACGCTTTGTTCAATTTTTTGTCAGATTAAAAATCGCTACAACGTATTATTAGAGCAGTTTCTAAAATCTCATTTCAATACCAAACAAATCTTATATTAATGAGACAAATAAATATTTGTTTTGAAATTGATGTCATAACAAGGATTAACATCCCAAAACAGACTCTATTTACAGAGAATGTACATACATAAGAAGAGCAATCGCTCACGTCTAAAATTTGGACTTATAGCCAAAAATAGACTCTGATTTTAGAGAATATAAAACTTAAATAGAGCAATCAAGAGCTCTTTTCTAAAATTTAGAATATCATCATAATACACTTGGCCTAAAAATTATACGAATTTAATACATTTTCTAATGTCAATTTCCACAAACAACAACTGGCCAGCCGCGGATCCATACATTTCAATATATCAGTTACATTAGTCATTTTTTAAAGAAAAAAATTCAGATATTGCGAAGCAATTTTGGAATAAAAATTATTTAGGTGAATTTGGTGTCAGGTGTAAGGATAATTTGTCATTTCTATTTTTTTTTCTCTCTGTAACTTCGGATTTCTAAGAGTCAAATATATTTAATAAAAATTAAGCCAACGAGCATTCTGAAAAAAGCCAATTTTTAAAATTTCCCTAAGTATCTTAAGACAAGCCGAGTGCGGCCGATGGACTTAGCAGTCCGGTAACGGCACCGGCATCGAGTTGTAGCGGAAGTGACGGACCGGGGCGAAAAAGTCCGTATGCAGAACGCTGCAACTCGCGGATCTCCTGGGCTGGCGAGCGGCTCGTTCGAAGTGGAAACGGACAGATCGAAGCATCCGGCGGAGTTCGACCTGCTCGTCCTCACTCACTGAATCCTCACTGGTGGTGTCCTCACTCATCTCGGAAAGAGAAGGGGTGGGTGAATAGTCCTCACAGGTAAAGTACTCACTCACCTCTGAAGAAGGGGGCGTGACCGTTACGATCTCCACCTGAGACACGAAGTCAAAGGGCAGGGGCTCGTAGGGGCGATACGACCACTCCTCCGGCTCCGGGTCCTCCTTCTTCCCACAACAGCAGAACCTAGAACTGAAGCAAAGAAGAAAATGTCAGTATCGAAATGGTGCTCTGGAGGGCCACAATTGTTATTTAATTTTTTTTTTAATATTTGGAGGGCAGCTATGCTAAACATCATTATTACATAACATTATTATACATGGAGTTGACAAAATAATATGATCACGTACAATGTTAATTTACAACGTTAGTAGAAGCATTTTGTTACAACAGGTATGGGTAACAACGCGGACTTTGAACGTGGAATGTGTGGGTGCTGGGAGTTATGGAGTGAGCATTAGCTAAACTGCTGTATATGTGAAATTTTCAAGATCAGCTGTAGTGAAATTGATTAAGGACTACACAGTTAGCCAAAAACTTGGCCTCAACATGCCATCTGTGGTCGACAGTCACTACTGAATGCATGAGAGGAAAGAAGAGTGTCCAGATTTGTAAGGGATAACCAAAGGACCTGCACATTACAACATATATTAATCAAGGATCCTCTCATAGGATCTAGAAATAAACTATTCACCGTACACTTCAGCGTATGCGATATAGAAGCCTATGTATGAGTATGGTCGTATTATTTTGGCCACTTGTGTATACATTATTATAAATTTATACACATTTTAAAGCATTAATATATATCATTAAACATTTTTTTTAATGAAATATTCTGTGATTTGATAACTGATAAGTATGACCGCTCCTTAACTCGTACAAGTAACACTTATTTTAAACATTTTAAAAGATTTTTTATCACGATGTATCTTATCAACTAGTTATAGTGCACACACTCAGTCAATAGTTTTAACCAATGATACTTTTTTTTAGGAGGTTGCAGGTACGGAATATAGTTCGGCGATATGATGCACGAAAGCAGTTGAAGGGAGATTTTTTAATAACTCAGTTGATTAAGAGGCACAGTGAAATTCTTGCTACTGAGCGGCTATCCTTAGTGTTTGTTTTGTTTGGAATTTCTCAGAATGGACGGATTTATTATCAAAGTGATTTGCTATTATGTTCCTTCTACTCTTACTTTTCCTATAAACTACGTGTTAGTTGGAAATATTGATGTTCTGGTAAGAAATCGGCATTTTCTACGAGATTTAAACCTTAATTTTATCATATTAAAAATATGGTAAAGGTTTACTGTACGGTCACCCTTGGCGACTTTTTCAAAATCTCGCCAAAAGTCGCCATTTTGGCGACTATTGTCCAATAGGGTTGCTGCAATTCCTTGTCGTTTCGGAGAGGGGTTGCCATTTAAAAAAAATTATCGCCAAATGCGGAAAAATCGCGCCAAGGGTGACCGTACAGTAAACCTGACCCAAAAATATCCTTATGGATCTGTATGGAGAAATACTCACCCGATATTTTATTATGCTATACGAATACTATTACAATGATTTGCTGTATTACAAATGAGTGTTAACACTCATTAAGTAACTAATCTTGAATAGATTTTTAATGTATGTTTGGCAATGACGGCGATTGTAGCTTACAATTTGTAACCCACACGAACAACAAATCTTTACAATCAAAGCCAAACTATAGACGTTTTTCATTAACTTTCATCCGAAACATTAACTTTAATAAAAATCTTATAGTAATTCGGAAGTTTAATGTATCCTTTCAATGACATTAGGATTCCACTTTTACTACGAATCTCAGAACGATATACACGAATTCTTTAGATTTCAAATTATAGTATAACAAAACTATTCTTTTAAATTAGCTATTATTTAATTATTATATTAATTTCACAGAATGTTATTTGAAACTAAAAGTATCAAACTCAGATCTTCTGGAAATATTTGGTTTCCATCGCCAATCTGCTTATGTCCGTTCATTTTTAGAACATGGAAATTTTTTAAATATTCAGCTTAAGAATATTTTAATAAAATTGAAGAAACATTTTAAATAAAACTTCAACTTTAAGATAACATCTTAATTGAATAATAATTTGATGTAATTCCATACTAATATGAGATTTACATTTTCCGAAACGAAATTGTTCAGCAGTTTTCTTTTCAACAGAGTTATATAACATTTGAAATACATTATTGGTAATACATTTTTAAATTTTGATTATTCAGAAAAATGTTACTATTCTAAAGATATTTTAGTCAAAAGAAATTGTGTACTTACAGCAAACGGGTGAGAAGATCCATAAGGCCTAACTAAAGTTACAAAATCAATAAAAATGAAAGTAAAAGTAACTTAAAATAATTAATAAGCAAAATCAAATAAGTTTTCAGTTGTCAATATAATTTGCTCGAGATCAGTAGCAAAGCAAGGCAGAAGACAGTCACTGAATGAAAGAAATCGGCAAAACCCGAGCTTTTATACCTCGAGAGGTAGTGACGTCATTACCCACTGACGTCAAAGCGGAGGGTTCCCAGATTTAGTTAACTTCAACCAATAGGATTTTCTATAGTGTTTGAGCAGGTTACCAAGTTGGCAAAAAATTCAATTTCGACGAAAATTTTTTACTTTATTTGGCGATAAAATATGTCATGGGTTACATTAATTCAGAAATCCTAATCATTTACAATTCATTACGAATTTCTGCCGGCGAGCTGCCAAGTTAGGTATATAACCATTAAAATAAAATATTTGATCACCATTTGTGTATTAAATACGCCGCGATTCCTTTAATGAAAATGCTGTGTAATATTTTATAAATACTAGTTCCAAAAATTATGAATTTAAATGGCAGAAGATAATTTTTTCTCTCTTCCATTATGTTGAATTATTTTATAGTTTCAAATTTTTATTGCTTCAGAAAAATCTCAATAACAGAAATATAATCTTTTTGGAACATAACATTACTAGCATTTTGGGAATTAAAATACATTTGTCATTTTAATTAATATTTTTGTTTTGGCGTAACTTTTTAATATAATGTAAAAACTTTATACTTTTAAAATTTGAACATTGAAGACTGTCAGCTAGCAACAGTTGATTAACACTATTTAACATCCAAATATTTTTTTAAACGCTTTTATGTGATTAGAACTAGCGATCAAAATCCTTAACATTAATTATTATTATCATTAGTATTTTTAACTTTTAATGTTTGGTGTTCTTTCTTAACTTTTTAATTTCCATGTTAGAATACCGTTAAACTGCTATGAAAAACTTTACAACTTTATATGTAAACTAAAGCATGTAAATGACCTAAAATAAACTAAAAAACTTTATATATATATATATATATATATATATATATATATATATATATATATATATATATATATATATATATATATATATATATATATATATATATATATATAAATGCGAAAACCCCACTCACTCACTCATCACTAATTCTCCAACTTCCCGTATACCTATGAGGATGAAATTTGGCAAAGTTGTTACTTATACCTTATATAGGAAAAGTAAGCTATTTTTGTTCCGATCGAATGTATTTAAGGGGGTGTAAAATCTTTTTTTCGATGTTAGTAGCAACGTTAGTTTGGATATCTACAGATCCAAAAGATCTAGAGTGCTGAAATTTAGTACACAGATTCATCTTGGGGCCCTATGGTGCACTAAGAAACGATTTTTAAAAATTCGAACTCGAACTGCCAAAATAACGATTTTTTAAAATCCTTCCCATAGGATTAACATGGAGAACATATAACAATGCAAAATATAAAATTGAAACAAAGGAAAATTTTAAAATTATGTAACCAGGAGCATTCTGATTGGCTGATGACTAAATATCGCCAAATTAATAACAACATCGCAAATTAAATTAAAATTTCACCGAATGAATAAAAAATTTCGCCAAACGATTCAAACATCGCCAGATTAACTAAAATATGATCATATTTGTAAAAATAATATAAAATTGGCGGAATTAGTGTCAAAAAATGATAAAATGTCAAAATGGTGAAAATATGATTGGATAACGGGATATTCCGTACTACAACAACTATGAAAATTAAATTTGGCATGGATCATAGCATTTTAAGCCAAAATTGCTCACTAAGAAAGGATTTTCATTTTCAAAAATTTAATCTCTAACTGCCAAAAGTAAAAATCCTTGCCACTTATCCACTGACTCATCACTAATTTTCTAACTTTCTGAATACCCAGGAAGATGAATTTTGACAGAGTTGTTACTTATATCTTACATAGAAAAGTAAGCTATCTGGTAGGTACAAGCCACTCTGTACCGTAATAATTAGTTCGTGAATATTTTGGACCCCACGTGGTAGGAAGGTCAGAGAGAGAGTGTATAAATGGTCAATCTGGTTGACGAGGCCTACCTTCTTCTACTCCATGTTATGTCATTTATCCACGAAATCTGATTTCCCATAGAATTTTTGGACTGCAAGGGTATACTGCCTGTCACTAAGGGTGATATTTTCCTTCATGCAGTGATCAAAGGGTAAAATGGGTTAACAAACGACCTGATCGACGCGACTCACTTTCCTATACCACGGTACGTCATTTATTGCCCATACCACGATTCCCCGGGGAGTAATGTGAACGAAATCGACTGCAGTTAAGGGCGACATTCCCTTCGAGTACAAAGGTCAGCGGGCGAAATGTGTTAATAATCGGATTGGTCGATGCGGCTTACCTTTCTTTATATGATAGTATGCCTATACGAGGAGTTATGTGGCGGAAACGAAAACTGTTGTTGTTGACTCCTCCCCCACGTGGTACAAGTGTCAGAGGGGGAAAAGGGTTTGCGTCCATCGTCTGTAGTAGTGAGTAGGGGATAGGTTCCGATTTAAAAAAAAAAAAAATTGATTTGGCAATGAAGTAAAAAATATGACTTATTTTTATTTAAGTTAAATATTAAAAAAGTGCGAGGGCAAAATCCAAAAAATGTGCTGGGGGACCGTCCCTCCTCGCGTATTGATAGGGGGAAAATATGAAAATCTCGAATTTGGCAAATGAATCTTTCAAAATTCGTTTTCATTTATTTTTTCGTCTTATATTCTCACTAATTTGTGAAACTTAACGACAAATGTTGACATAGGTGTCTAATAAAAGTTTTTCAAATAATTATTATTAACAATTATATGAGTTCTTCCTTTTTAAATCTTTGGGATGTTACTGAAGGTTAAAATATGGATGGTAATCAACGGGAGTAAAGTATATATATCCACGTTATTGTATAGACAACTTCTCCATGTTATCAATCTTTCCAGTTCTTGCAGGACCTTGCCAATGACATTTCGTTACAAATTAGTACTTTTAATACGGTGGTTCCCGCTGATGGGTGACAAATTCAGAATATTGTTTATTTCGCTATAAATATTGTATTTGTATCAATTTTGTAACTTATCTCCTTACCGTGCGTAGAACGGGTATTTCAGCTAGTATATATATATATATCTTAACACATAATCCAGTGCAGTTTTTCTTAATTTTTGCAACACAATTTTCTGTAATTTTATTTAAGAATTTTTACTGTTCTTTGGGTAAATGAGTATTTTTAAAACAATGTGTTCGAAGTTTCATTAATATTGAAACAGGTCAAAACTCACGTTTGTTCTTTTAATAGTTTAAAAATTCCGTGTATATAATAAAAATGTTGATATTTCAAGGCCGTGTACCAGGGGAAATTGTCCTATGAACATAAATGACCTGCCATCGTGTAGAAGAAGGTTGGCTGAGTGGAACAGGTTAGCCTTTAATCCCTCTAACCTTTGTGACGCGTGATAATAATGATTTCAAGAAGTCTTAACTTACGACAAATGCGAAGAAATTGAGAGGTTATAGAAGACGTAAGAAGGAGCAGGCCAAGCAGTCGTGCGTCATGTACCAAAAACTTACGTTGCAGTAGAAACTGTGCTTGCCATTTTTTTTTTAAATTGAATTTCTCAAATTCAGTTGGGTAACCTCTAAAACACCTGTCTCTTATAAATTCAGTCTGCCGAAACATTATTTTAAGCTTCCTGTACCTACATGGAATAAATGTAAGCTTACATTATAAAATCTTATTTTATATTTGAAACAATTTTATAAAACCAAAATAGAAACATGCTAGTTTTATTGAAAAAATAAATTTTAGAACTATTAGACACTCATTCCAAGACTTTGCACTAAACTTTACTAGGGTTACCATGCAACTCAAGTGGCTGAAGGTTTAATTGGGACTATTATAATTGATCTAAAATTCAAAAAGAGAATTAAATCGACTTTTTGAAGAAAATGATGAATTCAGAAATTTGTTTTGTAGCAAATGCGTTTGAGCTTGACCATTAAATGGGACGAGTAGGAGGGTTGGCCGATTATAATTGTCACACTACACCTACCCAAAGCTATTGATGACGGTTCGGTATCCATCCGCAGGTAATATTTGAAAAGACTGCCTCGTAATTTTTGAGCCACGAGGACAACACCTGAACTGGCGACCCATGCACCTGAGATAGAAGTGAGGATTTTGGACCACGACAGATGTATCCCTTATGCACTCGTGACTAGGAGAAGGGATTTAAACAACTCGTGGGCCTCGGAAACCTAGGGTGTTATTCTTAGAATAAAAGTTTATGATAATTTTGTGCTGGAATTAGTTTCTTTGTTAGTATAATTTGTTCGGCTTTTGCAATAGTAAAGTCTAGGAGATTAAACTATCTCTATATTCAGATGCAGTTAAATAACTTTTTAATAATGAATAATATAAATATATGCAGTTAAAAAAATTTATTTGAATAAATCTTCCAGTTTGTGAAGAAATGTTTGTAGTTTTGGAGCTAGTAATTTTGACAATTTGGGCCATGTTATTGGTTTTGGGTGTAAATTCTGCCCGTTTCATTATAAAAAAAAGGTATGTACTTAAAAATGAGTATATGAACCTACTCGTGTAAAATTGCTAATTTTATGAAAATTGCTAAATTTATGAAGGCAGGTTATGTAGGCTAGCATTTGCTTTTTTTCTTCGTTGTGCTTATTGTTGAGTACATATCTTTTTCAAAATTGAAACTTATGTATTCGGAGCGACGATAAGCATCAAATGTAATCAAAAATGAGTCTTTACATTTGACTTATTTTTGAGCACCTATTTTTAACAATGTAGTCTAATTTATTAATTGGAAACTGAATAATTTTGATTGCATTTCAGAAACAAGTGTACTATAAATAGAAAATTTGAAAATTGTTCTGTTTTTCTTGCTTTGCAGCCCATTTTCATTTCCCCTAACAATTGTAGGCTTTCCATGTGTATGGTTATAACTTTTTTGAAATTGATTTCCTGGATTTTTAGATGGCTAATTCTAAACATGTTTTTCGATTGGTATAAAAATGTGTAAATTAAATTAATTTACACATATTTATGTGTTCACTGACTTTACTGTTATAAATTTTCCTTGCCACAAATCCTTCAGTTTACGTCAAGTAGGCGAGTGTGTGACTAATTAATAAGTAAAAATGTCTAGTTGCTTTTAACAATTCATTTAGTTAATTTTACTCGTATACGTGTCTCAATTTTCAAAATTGAGTAAAAAGTACGATATTTTTAATCAATTGATTTTATTCAATTTAGATTCATTATTGGTAGTGAACAGGGGTGCCCATCCCCCCCAAACCCAATGGCGCAAATCCCCCCCAAAATTTTTCTCTACCCTTCCCTCCCCAAGGAGGTAGCCAAAGAGGGGGAGGACCGGACCCCCCCCCCCCTCGCGTAAATTTGTATTGTGTCCCTTCACATCTTATTTACATTATGTAAATTCACTCTCCATTTCAATCTCTAATGTTGTTTTTTTTATTATTATTCAACATGTACCAGACCAGCAACTTTTAGAAACTACAATAATCTCCTGATTGCATATCCGTTTTCAACAAACGCATTTATATAAGCAGGATCACCATTAAGGGTGTGCCACAGGTGCCGCTGCTTTATGTGGGGCCCCGCGTTAACAAGGAAACAATTTCTTCTAATAAACGTTTTAGTTGACAAAAACTGGTAAAGAGTAATATAAATTATAAAGGCTATATTATCTAAAGTATAGTGGGAGTCAAAACACTCGAAATTGCATAGTATATTGTGCAACCCAATCGAGACTGCTAATTTTAAATTAAACATTAAATATATATAATTTAATTATTACCAATGAAATAAAATTAAATTATTTATTTATTACCAATTAATATTAACTTCCATAAATTAAATTTAAATTGTAAAAGTCATTTTTATTCAATGATCTAAAAGAAACAAAACATTTACCAACTTAACGGCGCCAGGTGTTGTCCTCGTTATCTAATCATCGCCATCGTTAAAAAATACGAGGCATTGTTACCGAGTATTTCCTTCGAGAGGGATCCCGAACCGTCGCCAATAGCCCAATATGCAGCTCCAGTGTGACGTCCAATGCAGTGTCCGTTCGGAGGCGTAATTTAAGTTTAATTTTACAAGTTGGACAATCTAATCTTCTTTCGCTTTCATTTGCTATTTCATTGGGCTTAAATTTCCCAAATCAGGGATTTTTAAAACTTGCAATTCCCAACTTTTAAGGATTCCAGATTGTTGGGGGGGGGGGGGGGGGGGAAGGGAGGTGGGGGGGGGTCGACAGGAACAAAATCTCAAATCCCAAAGTAATAAAACTAGATTTATTATCGAAGTAACGCCAAAAATGCTCTAACGCGTTCGGCACCTATCGATTATGCAATACTACATTTTAATGTAAACAGTTTCATATAGTCGTTTGATGAAAGAAAGGGTGTTTGATCTATTTTTAGAATTAAATAAACATAAAAAGGGTGATACGAGCCGACTGGTCTGCGTCTGAGTTGATTTGTACAAAAAGTAAGGGAAAAAAATCGCTCGCTTGTTTTTCGAGAAATTTAGATAATACTCAAAAGAGCAGGTGTTTTCGCGGGCCAACAAAAACCTAAACTGGCAACAGATAATGAAGTATTTGCAAATTAATGAAATTATGTGGTCTTGGCTCGAAGAGCCATACCACAATATGTTTTCCATAGCATGGAGCATGTTGTTTTTATCACCCCATTTGACGAACTTTTCCCTTTATTTAACCTAACATGACGTTATCGTGTTTCTGGCTCAATTCTCCTTGCTCACAGGGGTATTCTTTCTCCCCCTTTCCCCCCCCCCAAATATATATATATATATATATATATATATAAATTTATGATTTTTACAGTAATTCGGTTTTTAATTTTTTTTATTTGAATTACAATGGGAGGGGTTTGACCTTCCCCCCTCACCTGCTTGCCTGATTTTGGCCAGTATTTTATAATATTAAATAAAGTACTTTAATTATATTTTGCATTAAATGATCTTGTAAAGTTTTATAGTCACTGACAAAAAAATAAGACCACGGACTATTTTGAAATAGCACTCGCGCTTTTGGAGAAATTAAAATATTTTTTTTGTAAATTTATTTCATAGGATACATTTAATTGAATAAAAAATAATTCGGCTATATCTCCGTTATATATATAATGTTTCATTGCTGCAAAAATGGAGGAAGGGAAAAAATTCTCAGCAATTTTAACGATTTGAAATGTCTTATGAGAATTCAATTCTTAAAGTATATAGATATTTTAACTGTAATGTTTAGATTTAACCAATAATACGCACTTTTTTTTCAGTTTTGCTTCGTACTTGCTATTTTGAAAGGTTTTAAAAATACCATTTCTAAATATAATTTAGAATAAATAAAAATTTATTTTAAAATTTTATTTTGTTAAAAACAAAATTAAATTACACAATGAATAATGTATATTTTTAAATTAAAGGCATTTAAAAAATAGATTTCATACAGTTGTTAATCATATATAAAGTTTATCAACCATATGAGGTAATTTTGGAGGATTTTGGGGTGCCTCCTAATATTAGTTTTTATTTATTCATTATCAAAGCATTATTACACGTTAAAAAGTAATTTACAAAACCTTTACTATTTTGTAAAACTTTCAATGTCAAAAAGCGGAGAATTATAATGTACTAAAAATGAAGTTTTTGAGCTGATTAACTGCACATAATTTTATAAACAGTTTTATAAGGGGCTTCGAAAATAAATAACAAAACTATTTTCTTTCTTTTCCCATCTCTGAAAATATTTTTGCTCTTCACGGAAATATTGTCTAACTACAAACCTGTCTTGAGGTTGAACGAGTTGTGTCCCCTTTTGAACACTGGAAGACAATTTAGCTCCCCATTCTTATATTTGGATATTTTAAATATGGCTATTAAATGCAAATACTTCATTTTATCGAATTTTAAGAAACCTTATAAAATTAAACTGTAATTTAAAAATGCCGTAAAATATTTATCCACTTACCACTACAGTTTCTCAAATACTTTTACAGCTAATACAGAAAATACTTTTCATTAAGGTTTTTTCTTTTTTACAATTTAAATAATTGTAACTTTGCTCCACATTTCAACAGTAAGTTCAGAAAAATTAAGCGTTCTTGTTGACTGAAATATATTATCTGCTCTTTTGCTGTAACACCATTGAAGTTATTAAAACTGATTAGACCGGCCAAGACGAAACCCAAAAAAAGTAAAATCGTCTACACTTACTAGTAAACAAACGTATGGAATGGAAGTAATTAGTTTCTAGCGGAGTTGTATATAAAAATCGTAATTTATGTTACGTGTTATGGAGATGAGGAGACAGTCTGCTTCATTGCAGTTTTTTTTAAAACATATGCCTCATTACAAGCGGAAAAGTTAAATTTGTTGCAGCAATTGCTTAGATGTTTTGTAATGTAATCGTAATTTATGATATAAGGATATGAAATGAGATTCCAGGTTCTGAGTTTGTAGCACTCTTCATATTTATTATTATTTATACATTCTTGCTAATGGAAAATTTATTGCCTCACAGCGTTTTTTAATTTCAATCTCAGCACTGAAGTGTATTCTGAATGTTTCAACCGGACAAAGATGAGTAAACGTGTACGTAATTTTTTTACAATGTCATCCACCTTATGTGCCGAAGAGGCGTTTCTCGAATTCGCTGGAAATTCCAGTGATTGAAGGCACATTATATAATGTATTATACTTATTAAATAATTTTTTCCCCAAAACATTTCCCCCCTAAAACAAAATAATAATAAAAAAGCTATGTAAAAAATCCCCCCCAAAAATTTTGATGGCGCATCTTGCGCCATGATCCCCCCCTGTGGGCACCCCTGGTAGTGAATATTTTAAGGCATTGTTACAACAATAAGTTTCATACTACAGATGAAACCCAATTGTCACATTCGTGACTTTTCACCAGTGCAATAGGAGAAGGGAGAAGGGGGGGGGGGGGGGGGGGGGCTTGCATAAACTTGTATACGTCTTGTTATCTTGGAAGGTAAGGGCACAGAATTTGAATAATTTCAGGTGAAGCAACCTTTAAGGGGGAGCTATGGACCAATCGTTTGAAATGAGCCGGAGCGTGCGAATAATTTAGACTCGCTGTGTTGGCAACTGGTGAAACTGACCAATGAACTTCATCGAATGCTGTGGTTGAATCGTATGAATTAAATGGAGGAGATCGGACCCCAGCATTCGATTAAGTTTATTGGTCAGTTTTACCCCCGCCAATACATCAAGTCTGAATTCGTCTTTTTTCGTTTTTAACTATGTCCGGGTCAAAGACTAATTGCGCTGGGCTATTAAGATATTTCAATTGTACTATGAGGCTTTACTTGTTTACTCTTATTTAGGTCTGTCAACTCATTATGAAATTCCTTTTCTTGTGTCCATTTAACTAGTACAATTGCAGCCTTTTTCAGCTCTTCAGATGTAAAAGATCCCTTAAGCTGTAATAGGTTTTGCATACGAAGATGGATCCTTTGATGCCCCATTATTACTGCTATTCCTTTCCTGTGTCTATGTTCACGCAGTTATTGAGGGCTTCCGTGGTCTAGTGGATAAAGGCGTCAACTGGGAATCAGAGGATTCCTAGTTCGATCCTGTGCGACGGACTTGACAAAGAAAAGTAAAAAAAAGTAGTTATCTTGTGTCGGAGGGTTACCAGCTTCGCTACAAAATAGTAGAAAAGTCGTCCACAACATCTACAAAAATTATCGGCGTGTATACGGGACTGGTGCACGATAAATCTGATCGGGGTTCAAAGTCCCGACGTCTACTGAAGGCGTTGGGTGCCAGCTCAGGTGTTGTCCTCGTCATCTGACCATGGTCCAAAAATACGAGGCATCGTTCTCGGGTCTTTCCTTCGAGATAGGCCCAGAACCGTCGCCAATAGCTCACTGCGCAGCTCCAGTGCGACGTAAATTATAAACCAACCAACCACGCAGTTATAGAAATGGTAATTAGTCGCCAACGTAAAAGAACGACAACTAGATTTTCGTCTCTTATTTACAACCCCTTGCTTTTCTTTATTTCAAGGTTTTACACGGTTTGGAGGATAATACTATATCTAACGAGACTAAATTTATATCAATCGTGAGTTATAATGTCGGAATGTATAATATCAAAAGCATAACATTGTGTTTCTACCCTGATACCCCACGTAGCTGAATATATAAGGACGCTTCACTTTAGAAAAATATTATACATGTGCTGTCAATGTATTAATAAGAAAACTACAATTGAAGACATTGCTGTACAACGGTCTTTTCCTTGCGTGTGCTCATCAAGCAAATGAAACAACTTGCAGAAGAAATTTTGAAAGAAACAGATGTTCCGTTGTTGATAAAATAAGAGCAGGGTTTAAACTTATAATATTCATAATTTTCACTCTGAAGAAGGTCGTGACGTCAAGTTTTGTTCGATATCCTTTCATGTATAAAAAGTTAAATTTGGAATTAAAATTAATTTGTCGAAGTACCTCTTTCTTTTTTGTGTTTGTAATTTTGTTGTGGCTTTAGAATTGCCATACTTTTAAAAATTTAATTTTAATACGAATTACCCTTGGTAATAAGTTTTAAAACTAAATAAAATAATAATCGCCATTTGGCAGCCGAACAACTTCAGCCGAAACTCAGTGCATGGAAATCACGCAATCGACAACGACGATTCACTAAATTTTTTTTTTATGGTAAATGAGTTGTTGACCAAGAAGAAGCTTTTTAGAAATGGGGAATAGGAGAATCAGCAGAGTTGTGATGTTACAGAAAGGAAGAAGAAACTGAGTAGAAATAGTATTAGGGTTGGCGGGGCCTCGACTAATATTTGCATGGCACTACGAAAAAGTGGAAGCATTATTAAACATTGATTTTCAAATTGGATACAGACCACGCTCTTTGTCGGTAGGCGAGGGTGTTCTTGCGCTGCAAGGCTGCCGAGTGTGCGCGAACGTTAGTAAGTAAGAAGCAGAGCCTCTTAATATTAAAAAAAAAATTACAAATGTTGAAAATAAAAATTAAACTCTCTTATGCTGATAACCCAGCAAAAAAAAAAGTCAGCATACAACCTTTATCAAAATTGTCAAATTGAAAGTTTTTTGAAGGTTTTATAAAGGATATTAAAACAAAAAACTGCAGTTTTCTTGAAGTTTTTAATTTTCCTGCATAAAACCTTTACAATATCTGCCTATTCCCTTCATGATTAAAAATTGAAGGTTTTTTGCAGGTTTTTATGAAGGACATTGAAACAAAAACCTTTAATTTTACAGATCTTCAATAAAACTGCAGTTTTCCTGCATAAAATCTTCCATTTCAAAATTTTGATGAAGGTTTTATGCTGACTTTTTTTTTGCTGGGAAACAACTTCGATATTTTGTTTTTCCCTCAGAGGACTTGAACACAATAACCGGTTTCAATTTTAGTAAATCGAATTGAACCAATAATGTGTTTCTAAGTAATTTCATTGTAGCTAAGTAAACTTCATTTTTACTGTTATTCTTTAGATATAGAAATTGTGGAAAGTCGCAAGATTAGTAATTGAATCACTGCATTAGAGCCAATTGTCCATAGAGGGCTAGATTTAAGATTTTTACTTCTTTGCAAATAATTAATTTTTTCATTTCGCTACGGCCATTTGGGAACAACGGAGTTTTTCAATAATTAACTAAATCGTATTAAATTATCAAATAAAAATATACATTTACTATTACTTATTTTTACTTTCCAAACGAAAACAATTTAGAAAGTACTGCACACAAAACACGAGACAATTATATTTCTAAAATTTCAAAGCGGTATTTGTATTTGAGGCAGTTTTTCAGTGGCGGGAATGACGCAGAACTATATTTTTGGCTGGAAAACCGACATGTAACAATTTCATTTAATCAATAGTTGTAAAACCTCATTTTTTAAACCACTATTATTTATTAAACATTAATAATTTATATTAATAATTTATATTAATAATATTAATAATTTACATTAATAATATTACTAATTTATATTAATAATATTACTAATTTATATTAATAATATTACTAATTTATATTAATAATATTACTAATTTATATTAATAATTTATATTAATAATATTACTAATTTATATTAATAATTTATATTAATAATATAAATAATTTATATTAATAATATTAATAATTTATATTAATAATATTAATAATTTATATTAATAATATTAATAATTTATATTAATAATATTACTAATTTATATTAATAATATTACTAATTTATGTTACTAATTTATATTAATAATATTACTAATTTATATTACTAATTTATATTAATAATATTACTAATTTATATTAATAATTTATATTAATAATATTACTAATTTATATTAATAATATTACTAATTTATATTAATAATATTACTAATTTATATTAATAATTTATATTAATAATATTACTAATTTATATTAATAATATTACTAATTTATATTAATAATATTACTAATTTATATTAATAATTTATATTAATAATTTATATTAATAATTTATATTAATAATTTATATTAATAATATTACTAATTTATATTAATAATATTACTAATTTATATTAATAATATTACTAATTTATATTAATAATTTACATTAATAATATTACTAATTTATATTATTAATATTACTAATTTATATTAATAATTTATATTAATAATATTAATAATTTATATTAATAATTTATATTAATAATATTAATAATTTACATTAATAATATTACTAATTTATATTATTAATATTACTAATTTATATTAATAATTTATATTAATAATTTATATTAATAATATCAATAATTTATATTAATAATATTAATAATTTATATTAATAATATTAATAATTTATATTAATATTAATAATTTATATTAATAATATTAATAATTTATATTAATATTAATAATTTATATTAATAATATTAATAATTTATATTAATAATATTAATAATTTATATTAATAATATTAATAATTTATATTAATAATATTAATAATTTATATTAATAATATTAATAATTTATATTAATATTAATAATTTATATTAATAATATTAATAATTTATATTAATAATATTACTAATTTATATTAATAATATCACTAATTTATATTAATAATATTAATAATTTATATTAATAATATTAATAATTTATAATAATAATATTAATAATTTATATTAATAATATCACTAATTTATATTAATAATATTAATAATTTATATTAATAATATTAATAATTTATAATAATAATATTAATAATTTATATTAATAATATTAATAATTTATATTAATAATATTAATAATTTATATTAATAATTTATATTAATAATATTACTAATTTATATTAATAATTTACATTAATAATATTACTAATTTATATTAATAATATTACTAATTTATATTAATAATTTATATTAATAATATTAATAATTTATATTAATAATATTAATAATTTATATTAATAATATTAATAATTTATATTAATAATTTATATTAATAATTTATATTAATAATATTAATAATTTATATTAATATTAATAATTTATATTAATATTAATAATTTATATTAATAATATTAATAATTTATATTAATAATATTAATAATTTATATTAATAATATTAATAATTTATATTAATAATATTAATAATTTATATTAATAATATTAATAATTTATATTAATAATATTAATAATTTATATTAATAATATTAATAATTTATATTAATAATATTAATAATTTATATTAATATTAATAATTTATATTAATATTAATAATTTATATTAATAATATTAATAATTTATATTAATAATATTAATAATTTATATTAATAATATTAATAATTTATATTAATAATATTAATAATTTATATTAATATTAATAATTTATATTAATAATATTAATAATTTATATTAATAATATTAATAATTTATATTAATAATATTAATAATTTATATTAATAATATTAATAATTTATATTAATAATATTAATAATTTATATTAATAATATTAATAATTTATATTAATAATATTAATAATTTATATTAATAATATTAATAATTTATATTAATAATATTAATAATTTATATTAATAATATTACTAATTTATATTAATAATATTACTAATTTATATTAATAATATTACTAATTTATATTAATAATATTACTAATTTATATTAATAATATTACTAATTTATATTAATAATATTAATAATTTATATTAATAATATTAATAATTTATATTAATAATATTACTAATTTATATTAATAATATTACTAATTTATATTAATAATATTACTAATTTATATTAATAATATTAATAATTTATATTAATAATATTAATAATTTATATTAATAATATTAATAATTTATATTAATAATATTAATAATTTATATTAATAATATTAATAATTTATATTAATAATATTAATAATTTATATTAATAATTTATATTAATAATATTACTAATTTATATTAATAATATTACTAATTTATATTAATAATATTACTAATTTATATTAATAATATTACTAATTTATATTAATAATATTACTAATTTATATTAACAATTTATATTAATATTAATAATTTATATTAATAATATTAATAATTTGTATTAATAATATTAATAATTTATGTTAATAATATTAATAATTTATATTACTAATATTAATAATTTATATTAATAATATTAATAATTTATATTAATAATTTATATTAATAATTTATATTAATAATATTAATAATTCAATTTAATGTAATTCGATAATTAGATACGCAAAACATTTAGCATGACTAACAAGTTCAATGTGACTTTTAATTCTGCAAAAATATTAAACCAGCGTTGGATGATTACTAAGTACATTGGCGGATCCAGCGGAGGAACACTGAGGCCTTTGTCCCCCCCCCCCCCCCCCCCCCCTCGTTTCCAGACCGACCCACTTCTTTTTCCCGTATGTAATCGTAGAATACATAAGTAGGCATTTTTTTTTGTTCCCAGTGTTTGTCCCGCTTTACAAAATCAGAAAGTCAAGTATTAACAGTCTTTAGACAATAACCACTAATACATCGATCTTACATGCATTGACTCCTATCTCCTTTCAAATAATCATAACATCTTGGCATCAATAATGCCCTCCCCCCCTCCCCTTCCTTCCTTCCCTATACGGTAGCGATGACCGGTTGTATTGCAAAGACGCCAGTCACGTCTTTACAATATAATAAAATGCCAACTTGTCTTTCTTTGCTCGACTAATGACGATCCGAGTTGACAATTTTGTTACATTTACTTAGGGACGGTTTCGGATCACGTTTATATGTTCTCCCTCTGATTACGTCTTTGTACTATGCCCCCCGCCCCCTCCAGAATATTTCTTTCTGAATCCACATATGGTCGTTCTGACACGACAATATCTTTGAAGGCTAACAGTTTATGAATCTCCGAGTTCGGTGTCAGAGATTTTTTGTTAAAGGGTTTAGGCGGAAAACGGGTATAGTAAACTTTTTTTTTTTTTAATATTGAGATCCCAAAGTCTTTTGTTAGTTACAGAGCTGTGCTTTCATTTTACGAAGTTGCGAAACGGGAAGATTGCTAAGGGACCTTAAAAAACGTTTAACATTCAGATTACTCTGTGCATAAGTCTTATTACATATGACTCTTTAATTTTCGGTTTTCATTTAGTCAAGAACGATAAAGGATGGACAACGATTGTTCTTCCTCCTGGCCCTTCAGCTACAGTGTGGTCCAATTCTAAGTTATGCCAATATTTGGGGAGATATTGTAATTTCTTAGAATGCTTAACCTTAAATGACATTTGAAATTTTTATTTTGTCAATGCTTTTAACTTTTGTATTATTTTTTCTAATGATTAAGTTCTTTGAAACGGACTGCTGCCAGAAAATTCAAATTCTGAACAAGGAACTTAGGTGATCGAAATTTAAATTGCTTTTTAGATTCTTGGTAGATTGAGTACATTTTTTAAAAGTGGAAAATGTGATTTGTTCCATTTTAGTTGCTCAGAATAGAACATCTTTCCAAACGGAAATGAGGAAAGTCGTTAGAATGACATGGTAATCAATTTGAACTGAAAATCGTTTAGTGTTAGTTTTGTATGCTGTGTGGAACTAGCACCTTTCATTCCGTATTCAATGTCCGTTTATAGTGCACGTATACGTTGCACAAATTATATTTATTATCCTATCAATCTTCATGCATATATATATATATATATATATATATATATATATTCATAGGCAATAGGCATGCATAGGAGAGGGGCATAGTCACAATTTTCCATAAAAAAAATTGTTAATATGTTAAGAAATTTATACAATTTCTTTAGTAATTAACAAATTATTGACAATAAACAATTACTAACTAATTAGCATAACAGCTAATAACTGTTTCTTTTTTATATTGGTAAATATTCTGGGAATGAAACTAATAGACACCCTCCCATAATTTTTGAATTGCTACGCTACTGATTATAGCAATATGGCCCGGCGTTGCTCGTGGTCAATTTGTGAAGCAAGAGCTGTACGACTTTTTTAGTTAGCGTAGCCAATCGAATATCACTCTTTATACCCTGTCTAAATTTATTTAATTACCGTTAGTGGTTATGGAGATATCTTAACCTATTATTCTTTAATATTTATATTGACGACTTTAAATGCTATCGCGTATAAACTGATTTTATTGTAAAATATATATATTTAGCAATATAAAAATCCCTTAAAAATTAATAATTAAAAACGCTTTTCCTATTATTAGCCTGCAATATGTCGTTAAAAATGATGCTTTAAGAAGATAATAAAAATAAAACACTTGGATATGTTGTTTGAATGTCAAGTGGCGTTGAAAGATTATACGTATTATTAAAAGAGTTGTATATGTTTTTTATAGAAATGAACCTCAGTAACAAAAAAATGCTATTATTAAACTTCATATTAATTAATTTTAATACTGATAATACAATAACATATCAAAGCTAAAAAATATTCTATTCTTCCAATTGGAAATAATTTATTATATTTGTTAAAGTTTTTTGGATGCCAATTGGTGAGGAGACGTGGTGTCCGTCTTTAAAAACTATTTCTAAGAAAAATAAATAAAGAATTATTTTATTTTGTAACTGTACACCCTGAAATTTCAGAGAATTGTGACATAGAATAATTTTAAAGATACCTGCATCAATATTTACAGACAATATTTTTCTATTAAAAATGACTTTTCAAATAATAATTTCTCAATTTCAATAAAATTATTCTGAAGTGAAACATTTCAATTCATCTACATGGAGGTATAAATATAGAAACCCTCAGTAAAACTTTTAGGAGGGCTCATTCCGACACTTTAGCATTGTTCCACTTCGTAACAAATAGCACTATGGGCATAAATGTAATAACGTTGGACAGGAAATTAGGCACATACTCTTTTAAGATCTTTAAACAAATCAATGTTCGGGGCATGGCATGGATACGCGTGGCGTCAGACGAAACTGCTGGTTTATCTTCCTCCTTCAGTTGGCGAGGTTTTAGTTAACGACCGATTCCTAAAATCTGCTGCCTAATAAATGTTCTTTTCAATGAAAAATCGCAATAATAGAAGGCAGTCAGTATTGTCGAAAAATATTTTTAGTCGAAAGGTGATTTTTAACAATAATGTTATGAAGGGAAGCTCTACATGTAAATTTCCCATAGGAATAATGTATGGGAAAACGGAAAAGTTCTAGAACTTTTAAACGGTTGTAGATATCCACATGAAATAAAGTGCAGATTTTATACTGGAAACATATTGTCAAAATGGTGCAAGTTTCATAAAAATCAGTGCAATAGTTTTTGAGTTAAATCCGGACAAACAGATGGACAAAAAAAATTTAATGTGATTTTCTGAATCATTGTATACTAATTCGTGAAGAAAACTCAAAATGAATGATTTTGTTCGATTCCACAGACAGACACTCCATTCTTATGTATGTGCATTGATATATACACGAGTAGTACGATTGCAAAATCAGCTATATGCGCGAAAAGCTTTTTTTGAGTAAATTTTTCTCTGAAATTACTGGATAATTTATAATGTTCACATAACTTTTTTCGCAACTGCAATAAGAATTTAACTGGTTTTGTACATGAAATGTGGATATTGCTTTTTTAGCTTCTTAAAATAAAACAAGATGACGATCTTGTTTTATTTTAAGAAGCTAAAATTGTATATCCACGTTTCAACCAATCAGAAATAACGTTTGCTAACGCCGACGTACATCAGATATAACTGCTTTTGCATCTGTATTACTTTTTATTAGCTTGGATATATACAATTTTGTTTCTTATTTCTGTTTTGAATTTTTATTATTAAATATCGGATGTTGCTTCTTTATTTAGATATAAAATTATTTTGTATATCAGCAGACTGACTACACCCAAAAGTATGAAAAAATAACAAATTTACCCAAATTGCAAGGTATGTTGTTTTTTCATTTTACAGCCCATTTTTTAAAATTTCTTATTCACAATGCTGCTTTGTTAATAAAGGAATACATCTCGTCAAACTGTCACTGAAAGGCTTACATAAATGTTTTTTAGAGATTCGTCAATAAGTTTACGTAACACTTCCGATTCTTGCGGACCGCATAGTAACCATTGTTATGTGGTCATCGTTTGGAGGAACACCACCGCCTTGCCCTATTATCTTGCCTAATTATATTCAAAAAGGAAGGGAAAAAGGTCCATGTTTAATTTCGTATTATTTATCCTAACTATACTCTAAAAATTTAATTTATGAATTATTATTCGATTTTATAAATTGTTTCGATCGCGGACTTTTAAAATGGGATAATTAAAAAATACTTTATTTTAAAATCCCCAATGGGATCTCAAAGATGAAATTCTAAACTATATTTTTAATTCCGGAAAAATTGTTACCATGTTGATACTAGTGACATACATTAGTAATTATAGACTTGCCCAACATAAAAGGTCAGCATAAAAAAAATTAGGCAAATTTGTAAAATTGAAGGTTTTATATAAGAAAACTGCAGATTTTAAAGTTAAATTAAAGGTTTTTGTTTCCATATCGTTCATAAAATCTGTAAAAAAAACCCTTCAATTTCGAAACATTGAAATTATTGAAGGAAAAATAAAGATGATTTTTTAAAGGTTTTATGCAGGAAAATTAAAAAAAAAACTTCAATTTTTAGTTTCTTTTTTTTTATATATAACTAGCTGAAACACCCGTTCTACGCACGGTAAGGAGATAAGTTACAAAATTGATACAAATACAATATTTATAGCGAAATAAACAATATTCTGAATTTGTCACCCATCAGCGGGAACCACAGTATTGAATGTACTAATTTGTAACGAAATTTCATTGGCAAGGTCCTGAAGAACTGGAAAGATTGATAATATGGAGAAGTTGTCTATACAATAACGTGGATATATATACTTTACTCCCGTTGATTACCATCCATATTTTAACCTTCAGTAACATCCCAAAGATTTAAAGAGAAAGAACTCATATAATTGTTAATAATAATTATTTGAAAAACTTTTATTAGACACCTATGTCAACATTTGTCGTTAAGTTTCACAAATTAGTGAGAATATAAAACGAAAAAATAAATGAAAACGAATTTTGAAAGATTCATTTGCCAAATTCGAGATTTTCATATTTTCCCCCTATCAATACGCGAGGAGGGACGGTTCCCCAGCACTTTTTTTGGATTTTGCCCCCACACTTTTTTAATATGTAACTTAAATAAAAATAAGTCATATTTTTTACTTCATTGCCAAATCAATTAAAAAAAAAATCGGACCCTATCCCCTACTCACTACTACAGACGATGGACGCAAACCCATTCCTCCTGTGACACTTGTACCACGTGGGGGAGGAGTCAACAACAATAGTTTTCGTTTCCGCCACATAACTCCTCGTATAGGCATACTATCATATAAAAAAAAGGTAAGCCGCATCAACCAAGCCGATTATTAACACATTTCGCCCGCTGACCTTTGTACTCGAAGGGAATGTCGCCGTTAACTACAGTCGATTTCGTTCACATTACTCCCCGGGGAATCGTGGTATGGGCAATAAATGACCTACCGTGGTATAGGAAAGTGAGTCGCGTCGATCAGGTCGTTTGTTAACCCATTTTACCTTTTTATTTTACCGCATGAAGGAAAATATCACCCTTGGTGACAGGCCGTATACACTTCCAGTCCAAAAATTCTATGGGAAATCAGATTTCGTGGATAAATGACATAACATGAGTAGAAGAAGGTAGGCCGCGTCAACCAGATTGACCATTTATACACTCTCTTTCTGACCTTCCTACCACGTGGGGTCCAAAATATTCACGAACTAATTATTACGGTACAGAGTGGCTTGTACCTACCAGATAGCTTACTTTTCTATGTAAGATATAAGTAACAACTCTGTCAAAATTCATCTTCCTGGGTATTCAGAAAGTTAGAAAATTAGTGATGAGTCAGTGGACAAGTGGCAAGGATTTTTACTTTTGGCAGTTAGAGATTAAATTTTTGAAAATGAAAATCCTTTCTCAGTGAGCAATTTTGGCTTAAAATGGCATGCTCCATGCCAAATTTAATTTTCATAGTTGTTGTAGTACGGAATATCCCGTTATCCAATCATATTTTCACCATTTTGACATTTTATCATTTTTTGACACTAATTTCGCCAATTTTATGTTATTTTTACAAATATGATCATATTTTAGTTCATCTGGTGATATTTGAATCATTTGGCGAAATTTTTTATTCATTCGGTGAAATTTTATTTATTACGGTACAGAGTGGCTTTATTTTGCGATGTAGTCAGTCAATCAGAATGCTCCTGGTTACATAATATTAAAATTTTCCATTGTTTCAATTTTATATTTTGCATTGTTACATGTTCTCTATGTTAATCCTATGGGAAGGTTTTTAAAAAATCATTATTTTGGCAGTTCGAGTTCGAATTTTTAAAAATCCTTTCTTAGTGCACCCATAGGGCCCAAGATAAATCTGTGTTCTAAATTTCAGCACTCTAGGTCTTTTGGATTTGTAGATTCCCAAACTAACGTTGCTACCAACATCGAAAAAAGGGTTTTACACCCCTTTAAATACATTCGATCGGAACAAAAATAGCTTACTGTTCCTATATAAGGTATAAGTAACAAATTTGCCAAATTTCTTCTTCATAGGTATACGGGAAGTTTGAGAATTAGTGATGAGTGAGTGAGTGGGGTTTTCGCATTTATATATATATAGATTTGCTACCCCCCCCCCCCTCCTACCCGACAATTTCAGAATTTTAATGAAATTTTTATGCTAGACTTTTATTGTTGGGTATTGATTAAAAATTCATTATAAATAATTTCATTGTTTTAGCCTGAATTATAAAATATAGAATGAAAACTTAATCATTAAACACTGAATTAAACAATAGGAAAAAAAATATTTTATTAAATAAAGTAAAAATTTAAATTTATAGTTTGGCTCTGCTAGAATAATCTTTGAGTTATAAAAAATATGCTTATAATTTTTTGAAAATGTAAGAGCCAAGTTTTATAGTTATGTAAGCAAAGGGTTATGTAAGCAAAGAAGATACAGATAATAAACAATTATATATATATTAAAATATTCATTCACAACGTAAGAATAAGAAATTGGTAGTATTCATTCAGTTCTATTCATTTTTTACAATTAGATAAACAAATTGCTTCTGGTTTCTTTTTTACCTTTAGCAAACATTTGTTTGCATGTTTGAAAACCTATAAAACTAGTTATTAATAAACTTCCACACACTTTTACAGATTAAGATATACATATTAGAATACCAAATATTGAGGAAATTGCATTTAAACGTGAACAAGAGGATTGCAAAATATAGTTAAGGCACATGGACGACTTGCGGCGACTCGAGCAGTCGCTTGGGGCGCCAGGCTAAGAAGGGCACCAAATTTGAGTGTTAAAAAGTTTAACTGTAGATTATTAGATTGTTCTACCATAACGAATTTTTTTTCATATATTTTATAAAGAATATGTAGTTAATATCTTATTTTCTTACATTTGAAAATAAGTTTTCAAATTTTGTGTAATGTATTATTTTTAACCAACTTAGTTTAATCATACCAAAACAAGGTTGTCTGATTTATGCAAAATGCGGTTTGGTGCAATAGGATGGAGGAGGGGCGTTATACTTGCTTGTGCTTAAAATATTCCTTGAACCGCTCCCTGGAGCAGCAGCACACAAGGTGTACTCTAAATTAGTATTTTCTTTTCAAGTACATATCTCGCAGTAGCTTAGTGGTTAATTGAGGGTTGTTGTCTTCCAAACTCTTCCACTCGTCCGAGCAAAGCACCTGGTCGTGGTCACACACGAAATCCCGCACAAATCGCATCAACCCTTCGTCCTGATGTTTGTCGGCAAGAACGATGAGATCGCACGCGTTGGATACCGACAGTTCCGCCTTCAAGACGGACGAGCACTTTTCTTTCAGACACGGGACGTCGTACTTGTCGGCCGCGTAGTACAGCTTCAGAGCATCTACAAAGCGGATGTATCCGAGGGCGTCGGTGTAGAGGTAGATGAGCATCTGTTCCAGGGTGTCCGGCTCGAGGTCCGGGATGTGGACGACACCTGTTCGGGCTTCTTCGGTGTCATACCGGCGGTGTGGCACCAAAGAAGTTCTGACCCGTTTTCCTCGCCACGGAACCGAAGAAGTTTTGACGAGTTTTCCTCGCCGAGGCCGAAACATGGCGAGGAAAACGGGCGACCGGACGCATAAGACGGTCTTTTGGACGGGAAAGGAAACGTCTCCGGCCAAGAGAGTTGCGTCGCTGAACATTGGTTCATTGTACATACGCAGCATGTACTCCTGCAAAGTGTTGGGTGGGACACGAACCGTCTCAGGGTAACGGGCGGTGGTATTCTCATTCTGTGTTATCGGTTTGGGAATGGCTTGGACAATTTCGCGCGAACTCTCTTCTACTGTAGACGTGAATACCCATTTCAGAGCCAGTGTATCATTTGCAATGTAGTGCCCATTGAAAACGTTTGAAATGTCTACGAAATCTCTCCATAAATATAAGAAGAAAAGTTCTCCAAAATTCTTCACTGTGTGATTAGCAAGTAGGAGAGAAAGTTTTAAATCGTGAGTAGAATCCTTCCCTTTTGTTATAACTGTTTTAACAAGTACTTGTCTTTGCAAAGTGTATTTGAGCAGCTCCACTTCGAATCGACACGAGGACAACTGGAATGTTTTTCTGGTGACTTCTTCGAGGTTGCTGAATCGTTCAATGTTCCACAGGTAGCTTTCAGTACGATAATCAGAACAAATAAAGCATTGATCGGACAGCAAGCCGAGCTGCCATATTCTACAACGGATGGTTAACGTATCTTGGGGAAGAAATAGTTCTTTTTTCTGTCCACATATATCAGATTTAGGGACGACATAATCTGCACAAATGTAAGGATGTAACGAACCTTCATCAGCGTACATAATTTTGTGATATCGAAGATTGTTACCATCAGAGGCAAGGAATGACAATTCGCACTCGCACTGTGAAGATCGTTTTATATGTAACGTATTTCCTTGCTTTAGGAGAAGTTGATAAAATACAGCGCCATCTGACGTTGAACTCAATTCCATATTCCATTTTGTTTCTCCAGTTGGTTCTGTTTTGATGTCGAAAGGCGGGCTTTTTATGGCTTTTTGCATTTTTAAACTATAACAGCTGAAGTTCTTTATTTTCCAAGTAGACGTAAAGCACGCGTATTCGTTTGGAAACTCCATGGCCGTATTTGAGCACATGCGCAACGTTTTTTGCGACTCTCAAGGAGTAAAGGAGTAGAGTACAACTAATTCAGTTTCCTTATTATGAGGCGATCAATCATGTTCTCAAGGTTTGAGAATGCTTCAAAATTAACAAAGTGTTCTGTTTCACCTGTTATTCAAAATAAGCGGGAACTGATGATTTTTATACTCTAAAAACCCTGTGTTCTTTTACTAACCTCTTCTTTTTTGGTCAATTGTTATTTAACTATCTCGTTTACTCAAGAAAGATGAAACGTAATCTGGGGAAACAGGGACGTTCTAAGTAAAATTTACGACTGACCAAATGTTCAGAAAATTTACGTATGTCCAATTGTTATGACAAATTTAAGAGTCAGAAATCCCAAATAAAAGCGTGAGACACAAATTTATGTTTTAAAGATATTTTAATTTTCTTAATCCTTTTTAGATTTGTAATTGTTAACGCCAATCTTTATCCCAAAGAGGAATTTCAATGTCCCAACTTTTTACATACTACAACCTATTTTATTTTATATTAGTATCACTCCATTTTTTTTTATTACCCAAAACATGTCCAACTCAGCTTAAAAAGCTGTAGAGCCACGGGAATGCCCGGGAGAGAATAAAAAAATAATACAAAAACAAAACTCAACGCCCTCGTGGGCGGAGAAAAAGTAAAACACAATGAAAACAGTTAATACAATGATTACAATTGATTAAACATACACATACATACAAATACAAAAATGCAAATCCGAACAGACTTAAACAAGCAAAAAGAATTAATAAAAATACAAATTAATGCAAAACTTGGTGTAAAACACAAATTAAAAACAGATACATTAATTATTACATTAAATACAGACAAAAACATACAAAAGAAATTTCGAAAGCCATTTCTTTAAATCCACAATTTAATTTAATTTCGAAAACTTGGAAATTCAAAATGACGTGGTGTTCAGCAGACGCTGAAATCGTTATTTTTTTTGCCTTATGTACACAGAGGTAGGCGGATACAGATTACATTTCTGTGGAGGGGAGTGGGGCACAGTAGGACAAATTTAAGGGGCCGTGGGGGGGAGGGAGTCCGGAAACCTCCCAGAATAAATTTAAGTAATTTTCATAAATAATATGTCATTAATTTATTAATTGAGTTAATAACATGTCTAATTAATTACTTAATTAGTATTAATTTAAAAAAAAATCTTAAAATTTTTATAATTAAGTTTCAATAATTAACATTTTTATCAAATTTTTCTCGTCTGGACCCCCTCTGAAACTAATTTTTGCCTTTTGAGACCCCTCCGAAATAAAATCCTTGGTACGTGTTTGGTACATTATTTTTTACTCAAAGTGGTGTTTTGATAAAAATGTCCATTTCTCTCCTAATTGCTTGAAAATTAAAATTAAGCTGTCTTTTTTAATTTTTATTTGACTATTATTATTAGACCAGAAAAGAAGAAAAATTCAAGCAAAAAATAACTGAACGGAATAATAAAATAATAATCTGGTATAAATAGTGCGATATTATTATCTGAAAAATTTAAATATATATTGCATGTGTATTATAATACAATAGAAACCAAATAAAAAATGTGGACCTTACCATCAACATATGGATGAGTACCTGTTTTTATAATCAAGTGAACGTCAACTGAATCAACTATATAATCAAGTGAATCAACTATAACGTGAAAAGAGACAAAATAGGTCGCCAATTGTAAAGACATTACCGACGCCGGTCTATCCACCTCAAACCTTGATGGTCATCGTTATCGTGCAGAAGGATGAAAGGGGGAGGGGGATGTAGTGCTTGGCATACATGTAAAGAAGTTACTGTCTGTCTGTCTTTACTATTGTGATGAATTGAGTGGAGAGAGAGAGAGAGAGAGATCACTTTTTGTTACGTTGATTTAGCGATTGTTGTCAAAAGGTTATTAATGCTGGACTTCCGAATTTTGTAGTTTTATCAATTTTTTTTTTTACATATTCTGGGGGGGGGGGGGGTGCACCGTTCCCGGTGCTTCTCCTCCCCTGAATCCATCAATGCATACAGAACATAATATATACCAACTGGGACCGACTTCCGGCAAGTTTAGGGGTCCAGGACAAAAGAACATTTGTGGGTCCTCACATTTATGTATAAACATATAACGGAAAACACCATAATTAATCTTTAATGCAAGTGTAAATCTTGCAAAAAACTTACATATATTAAATTAATAAAGTTTAAAAAAAAAAAATTTTAGTTATAATTTTTAATGTAGCATTATACAACTTTAAATTTATATTATTAATAAAGGAGAAGATTCGAAAATATTCAACAATAAAATAATTTATAATTTCCATTGAAATGCCCGAATAGATCAAGAAGTATACAATTAAAATCAAAGAAGTTTAGAATTTCAAAATAAAAACATTTTAAATTATAAGCTGCAGATTACTGGTAAACAATAATATCGCTTTTTTATGTTCAAATTTTGTATTCATTACGTTTCACTTGGGCTTAAACATCGTATTCTAAAAAAATATCATCGACCTCTTTATTATAGTAGTTTTTGTATATTTTAGTAGTTTTGGTAGATATTTTAGTAGTTTTTGAAAAACATTCTCATGCTATACCACAAACAAACCGCTCTGACCGTCACTGTAGGCGTGGTCGTTCTAGTCGTCCATTAGATAAAATAGTAGAAGTTAAAAAAATTACACATGAAATCTATAAATTAAAATAAAAATTCATTAGTTAGTAAATTTATATATTTGTAACTTTTTCACATTTTTAAAAGCGTTTTAACCATTTTTGAGACTGGGTAAGTGCTCCGAATACCCTGCCGCAAATCAGCCCCTGCATTGTTAAAAATAAGTACTCAAAAATAAGTATAATGTACTGAATTTTGAGTACATTTGATGCTTTTCATCGTTAAATTCTCATGCTATCCCACATACATAAGTTTCAATTTTGAAAAAGACATGTACTCAAAAATGAGTACTACAATAAGTAACATTAAATAAAAAGAGCAGGTGCTTGCCTTCATAGGCTGTCTTCGTAAATTACTTTCAATAAATTTCAACAATTACAATCAAGACTTATTGGGATTCGAACCCAGATCCTCATGCACCGCAGTCCAGAGCCTTATCCGTTAAACTACCAGGGCGACTTGAAGTTATAAACAGTAGAAATGTTAAAAAGGTGTGCCAAAAAAATGGGAAGCAAGATAATTGAGTTGTAATAAATCAGTTTCTATTTAAGCAATCGACATCAAAATAATGTGGAAAACCTTCTTCTTAAAAACTATTTTAAGTTTGTAAGGTCGCTGTATTAAGATGGCTTGAGCAGAAGCTGAGGTTAGAGATATTAAATCACGCTACTCATTTTTGAGAAAGTACGGTTATTTAAATTTGAGTACATCATCGCTTATTTACGATGCAATTGTGCTCATAGAAAAACAAGTAGGTTCAGGTATTCATTTTTAAGTACCTTTGTTTTTCAGTGTAGCGATGACCATCAAGGTTTGGGGTAGATAGGCCGGCGTGTGTCTGTCAGGTCTTTACAATTTGATAAAAGGTATTTCTCTTAGTATTTCTCTGGTGGTCCCCTTTCTTTGACTAATACCTTTCTAAATTGACAATTCCGTATTTCATCGGTAGTGTTAGTCACACACAAAGGCAAATTATCGGTAAAGTTCAAATTTATTTCGAAGGGGATACAGGCGGGTAAAATTATATTATTGACTTAATTAAATAATTAACGACCTAATAGTTATGAAAAAAGTGTTTATATTTAATTCGGGAAGGGTCCGGAGGCCTAAAGAATTTTTATTGTTAACAACAAATGTCCAACTAAATCATTTATATTTTCTTTCATTGAAATTTGGCTCCCTCCTTAGTTCGGTACCCCATGCGGCCGCTTGTGTCACTTGAACCGTCGCTGTGTGTAGTTATAAACCCATTTTTCATTCAATAAATCCCCCCCCCCTCCCCCTACCCCAGTTTTCTTTTAACGATGTCCTGCATAAAATCTCTTCCAAATTGGTAAGTCTGCCTCGACTGTAAACAAATTCTCAAAAAGAACAAGTTCAAAGTTCTTTAAAAAAAAAAAAAACATAAATAAGGTGCAACTGTTCTTCAAGAGTAACGAAAAAATTGCATTACGCAATGGAAGAACGCCAGCCAAAGAAAAAAGTTTTCAAGAACGAATCCGCTCTGCACATTAAAACTTATTGCTTAACATTAGAGGTCAATAAATTGCAGTGAATTCCTGGCTCATCCCAATCCAAACAAATAAATTCCTCATCTCTCAAATTTAATTTATATAAAATATATCAGCTCAAACGAGTTCGGTCTTTATGAGCTAGATTAGGAAATCGAACAAGAAATGTTTGCCCGTAAGCAGGGCCGCCCTTAAGCTGCTTTGTGCGAACCTGACCGGGGGGGGGGGCTTTGAGTTTTGTAATATATATACATTTCGAAGTGCACATCAGCCCCCGCTAATCCCCAGTCCGAAAAAAGATATGCAAACGTTATTTAGTTAACTTCAAAATTATATAAAATCCGGACAAGAAATTATTATATATTGCCTGCCTGTCCACATCTCTTTACAACATTTCCATGCACTTTTGCTTCAAACAAATAGCACTTAAAGAGAGGTCCGTCCCCAAAGTCAGAGAGTCGAATGACATTATTTTGTCGACTAAAATCGTAATTGTAATTTTGGAAAATTATTAATTTTTAAAACGGGTGTTCAAATTCATAAGACATACCATTGCCCTTGTTATTATTAGTACACCAAGAATAATTTCACTCGCTTTTGATTCAAGAGCCACAACCTTGTTCTGGACTAAAAATGTAGCGTTTTCTCTACAACATCGATGTAGCAAAGGTGTCGATTTTAAATCCATCAGAAAATATTGTTTACAAATGGACATTTTTTAAACTTTATCAGCGGGGAGGTTATATTTTTTTCTGTAGGCTATAAGGCTTTGAATTTTGGAAACACTTAAAAATAGTTGCGGCATAAATGTAGACGGTCATCTATACTTATTCGATTTCAGAAAAACTCTTTTACTATCGCATATCCCATTTATGCTCTAATAACTACACACAGTGGCAGCGATTGAGTGCTAAAAGTGAAGTGGCAAGATCAAGAGGAAAGAAGTATGTTGTGGAGGGTAGGAGGGAGGACCCTTCCTACTATTGTAATAAAAATTATAATAAATATAGCACATTTTATATACTCATTATTTTGAGTTATCTGAAGTGTACCCAGTGTAGTATTTGAAGTAAAATGGAAACTGTTTTCTCATTTAATTAAATTTTTTTTATGAAGAGAGTATTGAAAGCCCCCTGTTTTTGAATTTTGCAAAAATTAATAATAGGTGTAATAACTGAAAGTTAAAAAAAAAATCATACAACTATGATTTTATTGTTACTTAAAATTTTGTAATACAGTTAACTGATTTTTTAATCGACTGAAAAGCGCTCCAAAAGGGGAGAGGTTGTCAATTCGACTGTTATGTATTTAAAAAAACACATGGACGCTATGATTTTATTGTTACTTAAAATTTTGTAATACAATTAACTGATTTTTAATCGACTGAAAAGCGCTCCAAAAGGGGAGAGGTTGTCAATTCGACTGTTATGTATTTAAAAAAAACTCAAGGACGCAGTACATGAACTCAATTTCACTACATGGACGCATTTACCAGTTCGGTAAATGCGTTCATTGTCCGTAGTAGTGGAAGAGGTTGGGGTACGAAATTTTTCCTTGGTTTGGTCGGTTAATCACGTCACACTAGAGCTGCAGAATAGACTATTGGCGACGTGTCGAGGTCTATCTCGAAGGAAGGTCCTGGGAACACTGCCTCGTGTTTTTGAATTATGGTCAGAAAAAGATCTTTGGTTTTGCAATGCAGTATAAAAGAATTGACTTATATTTTATTTTTAAAAAGTGCTATATTAAAGAAGTAAGGAGGCAACATCCGAAAAAAGTGCGGGGGTAATCGCTACCCCTTGCCCCACAACCTCCCTGAATCGCCGTAACTGACTACACACAATATTTTATTACATTTGTCAGTGCTATATCCAAAATCACTCTACTCTGCCTAAAAACATGATGCTCGAAAAAAACCTAATTGCTCAGAAAAAATTCCTTCTTATATGCTAGGAAAATGCCACTAAAAATGCCTTTCTTTATATCTATATTCGAAAGAAACTTTTCAACTGAGCAAAATTTATTTAATTCCTTTGCATAGTTCTAGAGATATTTAAACACAATGTTTTCACAATTTTACATGTCCTGTTACTATGGAAATTACTCACAGATCCTCCATTTGTATGTTTTGCTATTTTAAATGACTATCAAATACAAAAACTTTTTATCGAATTCTAACAAACCTTAATAAAATTAAACTTTAATTTAAAAATGTCGCATAATGTTTATTCACATACCAGTACAGTTTTTCAGTCAATTCTTTTCATTAAGTTTTATATTTTAAATTGAAATATTTGCAGCTTTGCTTCACGTTTTTACTACAAGCACATTGAACCATATATATTTTCATAAAACCATTTGCGCTTACTAGTAAACAAATGTATGAAAGTAATGAGTTTTTTCTGGAGTTGCATATAAAAATTGTAATTTATGTGATAAATGTTATTGAAAAATGAGGAGGAAGTTTGTGCTTCATTGCAATTTTGTTTTATTCGTGCCACATATTTTCTAACGGAAAAGTGCTGTAGTCAGGGATTTCTTCTCCATAGTGTAATATGAACTTCGGAATCGAATCGAAGGATCGACCTTCATTTCTCGGGAGAAAAAAAGTTAATACATCTGCCCATAATATATCAAAGCAATTGCTTAAATCATTTGCAGAGTGATCGTAATTTATGATACAAGTATATGAATTATTATTATTTTGCATTTTTTGTCTCACAGCGTTTTTAATTTAAATGTCAGCACTCGAGTGTATTCTGAATGTTTGAATCGGACAAATATCAGTGAACGTCCTAGATATACAAGTAAACACAAATTAAAAAAATCTTATGGGGTTTTAAAAAAATTAGTATTAAATTTTCTCTAAAATAATTTTATCGTATTTTTTTACTGAACGTGTGGTCCTGTGTGGTGGAACGCGCCGCCCACCCCTAAGGGTGTAGGTGCTTGGTTTGGTTTGTTGGTTTGTTTAATTGACGTCGCACTAGAAATGCACAGGGGGCTATTGGCGACGGTTCGGGGCCTATCTCGAAGGAAAGACCCGGGAACGATGCCTCGTATTTTTGAACCATGGTCAGATGACGAGAACAACACCTGAGCTGGCACCCGACGCAACCTCAATAGGCGTCAGTACATTGGACCCCGATCAGATTTATCGTGCACCAGTCCCGTATATACGCCAGTATAATTTGTTGGTGTTCTGGACGACTTTCTAGTATTTTTATACTGAAGCTGGCAAAGATCGCAAGATCACTACTTTTTTACTTTTCTTTGTCATGTCCATCGCATAGATTCAAACCACCAATCCTCTGATTAGTAGCTGAACGCCTTTATCCAATGAGCAACTGGGGCTCGTGTCGTTGCTTGTAAGTATCAATAAGTTGTGTGGAGGATCAATCATTTATTTGGTTATATTTGATTTTTCAAAGTTTCTTACTTTTTGGACATGAAAACTTGTTTAAAATCGGTTATATATTGGTATCAAATTAGAAACACCAGCCGACTTTTTTAGGTTGATCTATATTACAACATTATAACTCGGTTGCAAAAAAACCTATATTAACATAAATCTGTTATCGTTTGATAGAAAATCAGGCACTGGTGCGTGTAAAATCTTGAAGAAAGCAAAGCACGTATGGGGAGTGAATGAAGGGTTTGCAGCGCCAGACGGAATAGCTTTTTTATCTTTTTTCTGTTGGCGAGGTTTTTGTTGCGGCGTTGCTTATAGAACAGAGCAATCCCTATTTCTAAAATTTATTGAAAAGACATTTCACGTAAAACCACTCCTGTCGTGCTCTGATACAGCCACACCCGTTTTTTTTTTAAATAGTCTGTGAACGACAAAATCTCGAACGCAGAAAATGTACTATTTTATAACACAATTAAATTACCTTGAGATTTGACAGCAAGGGTTGAGTAAAATTCGAATATTAAAAGCGTATAGGTAATGGTTCAATTTCTGATAAAAAAAAATTGCTCAAAAACTGATATGAAGATTGTGTACAAAATTTCCAAGTCAGCGTTTTTTTATTTATATGCTCTGATTGATAAAAGTGAAACAGGAGTTGAAGTTTTCCCAAAGGGTTTCAAAGTTAGAAAAAATATTTTATTCTTATATAGCTACTTTTTTTTCAAATTCGCCATCTTTATCTCGTTAAAGTTTATGAAAGAAAACCGACTCAAATACTGAATTCGAGTCAAATAGACGCAGAGTAAAAGGAAAAACACACAGTTTACGTGGAAGATTGTTGCTCTGTCATTCGCCGTGAAATTAGTAGGTAATTAAAAGTAGGGCGTTCTTGCTTACCAGAATTTTGTTTCAATTATGGTTAGTTGAAAATTCTCCCGGTTTTTTTCCCCCTTAGGGATAGATTCCAGATCGTCGCCATCGCAACAGTATTTGCATAAAAACGATTTTAATTCATTGGAATTTACTTTCATTCATGAAATGAATGTATTTTTAAGGTAAAATTAGGACTAAAATGCACAACACGTTATATAAAGTAAAATAAAATATTTTTTTTTATAAATTTTAAGAGCACATTTAATAAATTTCGCATTTACAAAAATTTGTCTTGCGATTATTTGGCAAGTGCATACTTTGACATTTAAATAATATCGTTTATGTGTGACTGAAATATAATTTAATTTGGGCTGATGGATATTTAGAAATTAATTATCTATGTGGGCGTATAAAGGGGTAAGAACAATTCTTTTATGGACT
The DNA here is from genome assembly GCA_963932185.1 of Troglohyphantes excavatus. Classification (NCBI taxonomy): domain Eukaryota; kingdom Metazoa; phylum Arthropoda; class Arachnida; order Araneae; family Linyphiidae; genus Troglohyphantes; species Troglohyphantes excavatus. Next base: position 72,090,423 of record OZ010666.1, on the reverse strand, counting down.
TACCGCAAATTGTAACATTTTAAACTCGTCAAAGGACTAAAATCAATTGGAATGCGGATATTAATTTAAAATTGTTTTCTATTTGCTTTCTAAGGGATAACAAGAGATGCACGATGTATTTGTTAAATATATGTATGAGTTATTGTTGAATAAGCAATAATAACTTATAAATATAAGTTAAAGTTAAGTCTATATAAATCGTGGTGCCTTTTTTTTTACACGCCGAGGCGTGTGAAGAAAGGCACCATCACAGACTCCGCTTTTGCATGCATGTAAAAAAATGGCCTTAGGGGCCGTCCACAAATGATGTCATGCTTGGAAGGGAAGGGGGTTTTGAAAGCTGTGACACCAGGCACGTAGATATAGCTTTTTCATGGGAGGGGTTCTGTGACTGAGCAACGGATTTCTTTAAGTTACTTATCCCCCCCCCCCCCCCTTAACAAGAGTTGAAAGGATTCATCCCCAAAATCAACACCCTCCCTCACTTTTTTTTTTAAAAACAGGAATACTTTGCAGGTAAATACCGTAACAGCAACAGTTATCATTTATTTTTCATGAAATGAAAATTATCAATGTCAGTCATTACTTATTTTTAAAATTAGTAAATACCACTCCCTAATTATGAAATCAATTTAGATAACAAATTTATGTTTTGAGAATCATTGTTTAGAATAATATACGGTTTTGATCATCTCGTGTATACGGCCCCGTTTCACGATCTTTTCCTTTTGTCGTCGAAATCCAAATGCTAGAACATAAACCCGATGATGTCTTTTGAATCATAGTTTGAGATAAAAATTGCCTCAAAACATGTTTTTGAAGCTTTTTGAAAAATGTTTTCCGGGACAGGACCCCCGGATAATATAAACTTTACAAGAAGTATAATACGAGAAAATAAAAAAATTCTAGTTTTTTAAAGTATTTTTACAGTAGTTCGATTTTTAATTTTTTCTTCTTGACTTACAATGGGAGGGGTTTGAACCCCCTGAACCACCCCCTGTGTGACACTTTGTGACAAGGGGGCGGGGGGGGGGGGGAGGTTAGAAGAAGTTTGACCTCACATACCCCGCCTAAAAAACATTGCAAATCAACAGAAAACCAAAACCACAACACCACAAAATTTCAGAAAAATAAACTGTTTAGCTTCCGGTATGAATCGATTATGAAGTGATGTTGTAAACTAATGTACTGAAATATAGTTGCAGTTGGAAAACACGCGACTTCGCGATAGATAAAGATAAGGCTTTTTTCAAACTTTATTCCAATCTTACGTAGGATAATAGGATATCCTTGGTAGGAGAACGTGACATGTGACCGAGGGGGCAAGGGGTATGGTGACGTGTGACACTTTGTGACATAGCAGGGGATCAGACATATGGAGAAAAAGAGTGATATCATTTATGGACAGCCCCTTTACCCGTTGCAAGAATAAACTCGCCTATTATATGTCTAAACGAATCTACACGCGATGCGAATTTGTTTGCAACTCTTTCTCAATCCCACCATAAAAGAAGAGAGCGTAAAACCTGACTGTCTATGCAGGACGCATCAAAAATATCTCTTATTAAATACTTTAATCGTTTCACCCTGTTTCTATCTTTAATTAATTGTAAGAATGTTCTCTTATAACTGGATTTTAGAATAAAATTATCTTTAAAAATACTAAGTTTGACAGCAAATGCACCCTCTAAATAATCCTTCCAAAACATGTTCTTGTTCACAGATAAAACCTCTAAAGCTTTAACGGCAACATATAACCTGCATTTCACAGTGTTTAATCCTACAACTACACATACGGCCTTTTTCTAAAATAAAGCCAGACAGAAATCAAATAGTTGTTACTTTCCTTTTCAAAAGCAAACCAAAAACACAACTATTTGAAACATCGATTAACATCTCCGGTACGTGCGACTTCATTCTTATGAATCGGTTGCCCAGAATTTAATAGCAAAATAAATAAAAAATCCAAATCCTATAGACAAACAAGTCTGGTCGCAGTTCTCATTCATTCTTTTCGAACAGTTCTTTTTATATCCCGACATTTTACGTAATAAAAGCTTTTTCGGCATGTAGCTCAGTAAACACGGTTACAATGTAGTTCCATTTAAGCAATTAAAAATCGTTTAAAATATGAAATATATTATCCCGGTAAATGTCTGCTGGCTGGTAGAAGGGATTAGCGATGACGATTTGCTGTTTGTTTTTAATATAAGAAGCAAATAACCTGTCTTCGCATGTGAATTATGTATATGGGGAAATTAGTTTTTACGCCGGTGTTCAGTGTAAATTAAATAGACGTTTGTCTGGAATCGGTTTTAAATAAAAAATATTTCGGGAAAAATAATTCCTGTGCCTACGCACAGGCGAAATTATAACGTAAGTTTTGTATTTGTTTAGGCCATGAACGTTTTATTGAATGACGTATTTTGACGTCTTTAAAATGTTTGTTTTGACAAAAATTCTAACTACTTTTATTTTACTGGGATATTTTTTTTTGCACAATAATTGACGTAATAATTTTGCGTAACAGATGAGATTTGACCTTTTAAATCAACCAACCTTTTCTACCAATTCGATTCAGTTAACACGGCATATTCTAAGTAATATTTACGACTACCCAATTGGAATCATAATTTTAAAAGTCAAAATTAGAAAAGGAAAACACGAGACAACAATTTATTTTTTAAGGAATACTTTAATTTTTTCTAATATATTTTGATTTGTATTTTGAAATTTGTTTTTATACAAATACTTTTTAATTTGTAATTTTCTACGTGTTTTACCCTCTATTCAATTTGATATCCACACATTTTGCTTCATTAGTGAAATAATTTTTTAAAATCGTCTGCAAAATTTTCATTCGACTTTCGAATTCGCATTTTTTCCTACTAATATTAATGTCGGAATTCGTAAAAAGAAGATCACCCATAAGAAAAGAAATGTCACATTTTATTTACTAATGATCACCTTTGAAAATTTAAAATGAAAATATTTTTGAATAGACTGTGGAATCGTTTTTCCTACGCACATACAGGATGATCACAAATTGTTGGGGGATGGTTATTGTTTGTCTGCATCACATTCAGCTGTATTGACATAACAAAACATTATATTTGCCTTCCAACTACCTCACTTTTACTTGAAACAAGTCGCTTTGCTTCAGTAGCAACAAACAAAGAGTTAAAGTATAGCAAAAAGAACAGTTTATTAAACAGACAAAATTTAAAATTAGAAGTTATTGTCCGACAACTTCGGATCATCCTATAGAACCTAATGACTGGAAATCACTGACTTTCATTTAATTACTCTGTTATGTAACATACGAAATGTAAATGTAATGACAATGATTAAAATTTTCAAATACGTTTTTTCCCCTTCATATCATAAAAAACTAATTTCCCTACTGCCCTTTTCAAATTCGCGAGTGTCCATTTTAAGTTTATGACTACCCAATAGGCCTACCAGTGGCGGACCCTGGTCGAAAATGCTAGTGCAGCCGAAATCATGTGAATCCCCCCTTCTATTTTCCACAAACCATACATGAACGGAAATTCTTTATTATTTACTATTCAAATCAAAGTTTCCTTTCAATTTTTACGAAGTGATAACATAACAAAAAAAAATATAAAACACTTATTTATTTTTTGAAAATTAAAGCAATCCTTCTTTCTTTTAAACATGCAAATCGGTCAATTTTAATATTAACTTAAATAACGAAACAACAGCAGGAGCATGATAGTCCTGAAACAACAGAAAAACAGTAAATTTATCGCGAAAACCATTTCCGTTTGGAGATATTCTCGTTTCACCCACCCATCCCGCGTTTCACGCACTAGACTATCAGCTTATCGAATCTCAAGTGCAACTGAAACAAGAACATTCATTTCGGCTGTACCTTCTCACAAATGCAGTTGTTAAGCAGGGGGGGGGGGGGGGGGGGAATCTCCATACTACGTAGAGGTTTCCATCGCAACGATGCAGCCGATTTAGAATTTCGCCTTTTGGCTGCAGTTTTGATTGCATGGGGTTTTTCCCCTCCTGAATTGTGCATCACGGTAACAGGCTTGCTATTTATCGGATAATTTGTTTACTACCGTAGAAATTTCATTTTCAATTCTAATCTTCATTTAAGAAAATTAGTAAAATATCTGATTTTAGTTGTAAAATACACTAATAAATTTAGGTGCAGCCCGGCCGTACTTGCTGTAGTGGACGAGCCACCACTGAGGCCCACGACTGCCACTTAGAATAAACACTGGAAACTAATTATAAGTATTTTTAAGAATATATACAAGTTATTAACATTCCTGTATTCGCTCCTCGGAAATAAGAATGCATTCTTTTTACAAATTCAAAGTTACACCAACAAAATAAAGCGAAGACTTTTACTTTTTTACTTTATGAGGATAAAAACCACACAATTACGAGTTTATTGAATATCTATTAGACGAACTTCTTTTCTTTATCGCCACTGTCATCCGTTTTTTCCCCCCGGGGGGGGGGGGATGAAGAATGGGGGTTCGTATGAAAATAAAGCTTTCAGGTGGATGTTCCATAATTATCGTTTTTACAAATCCATACGTTTCATTAGATGAAAGAGCTTCTCAATTCTACAAACTGCATTCGATTGGTGGGAAGGGTATCGAGCTTTTTCAAGATGTCTTTTGACAACTCCATGAAATGGGTTATGGAAAAAAGTGTCGGATTTAATAAACTTGTTATAATATGTAAAGTAGATAAAGTAATTTATTTAAATTTTGAATAACATCCGAGGTCTGAAAGATGAGATTATATACTTATTGTAAACCTTAAAATTGTATAAATTGATTGCTAACCTTTTTAGTTCTAAACAAATATAAATTATTTTCTTACTGCATTAATATAACGCCTCATTCGTAAATAGGTAGATGCAAATTCAGCCTTTCGACATGTACATTATGGTGTTAACTGTATGTGTAAATTCCGCCTCAAAATATTTTATGTTAAGACCTTGGCGAGCTAAATGTTGTCAACAAAGAAGTAATCCTGCAGTGTTTTCTTCTGGTGTAATGTACTGCTTTTTATATAAAATATTTGCATCGTCGTCCTTTCCTTGGCCCTCCACACTGCTCATAAACAGCTGGTACCCCCTTGAAGCAGTCGTTTGGGGCTTCTCATCCACCTTCCTAGCAGTCGTTTTTGTCATCTCAATTTCCTTTCGGAAAGACTTTTTGAGAATCTCGCATTAAAATAACTTTTTTCACCGGAATTCAATCTAAATTAAGTTATTCAAATAATTAAAATATCATGTTAAACTCTGCAAATTATAAAAAAGAAATAATATATATTTTTTATATTTTTCGGCGAAAAAAAACCCAGGTTAATTGCTCTTCTGCTTTCCGCGGGAGGTTAAAAGTAAACTTTTGTTGACGTGGTGGTTTTGTGATTCTTGTCGCTTGTGAATGCTGGCAATTGTTTTGTCAAAAATGAGCATCCTCTTTAAGCCGTGCAAGTTTAAAATTAATATTTAAAATTTCACCCATACGACAGCAATTTTTGCTTATTTGTTTTTAATCGGGTTTCTTTATTTTAAACCTTAACGCTCAAAAATTATTATTATAATATATACCAACAGATCGTCCTCGCTCTCTATAAGATATCACATCAATGTCTCCATAGCGGAGCTTTGCGATTTCGATACTATTTACACATGTCTCCGCAGTAGAATCTTTCGACCATTAAGGGTTAAAAGATTATTTTATTTATTTATTAAAAGGATAAGGATATTTATTTTCACACACACATAGTAATTCCATTTTACCTCGGAAGAAAATACCAAAATGTCTCTTTGGAAGTTTTGTGTTTTTCAATATATAATTTTCCAGATATTTTCCCATAGAAGATCCCGTTCTAAAAATTCGAATGAAATTCCTTTAACCAAGAGTCGCATCATTTTTAATTAGTTTTCTTTGCATAAAACTCCGTTCCCCCGAAATCGCTCACTTAACGGGAATTTGCTTCCAATACCCGATCGTTTTTCGCTTGAAAGTTGCGGTTGAAGTTAACGGTGTGGTTGCGTTGCATAAAATATTAGAATGTTTTTATTACCTTTACTTAGGATGTTCTATTTTTACAAGGTTGGTTCGATTGATATTAGAAAACTTTTAAGAAACTTATAGGGGGAAAATGTAACGTTATATTTAGATATTTAATATTTTTGTTCTCTGAAAATTGCTTTGTGATTTGTGCATGTTTTAAATTGTGTGCATTGGACTATATATTATATGTGCATTGGATATTTTTTTATGCAAAACTACGACGGAGTTTCGGCATAAAAAAAAATTGCAGATTATCAGGACAACCGAAACGCCGGCTGTAATTTCTCGATTATCAAAATGTTTTGTAACATATATTTTTCTTTATTTGAAAGTTACGATTGGATGGTCAGTTGAATTAACCAGCTGATCGTAACAATGGTAGAGCTACATAATGAGCTAGTGATGACGGTACAGGGTCTATCCCGAAGGAAAGACACAGGAATACTGCCTTGTAATTTTTAACCATGGTAAGATGACGATAAAATTAATGCTGCGCCCCAAAGTCCTATACACGGCGTATGTTTTTTGTGGACGGAAAGTAACGAAACCGGCAACTCTCCGATTACTAGCTCGTTGCACTCTCAAAGTCGAGATTCAAATCCACAACCTTCCGATTGTGAGTCAAGTGAACTCTACCCACTAGACAGACCACCCGCTGGTCTAACGGTTTTGCGCGAAGTTTTTTCTTCCAATTACTCCAAAAATGGACTTTTGAAGTTTTGTCACTAAATTTTTCAATTTTAAGGCATTATAAAATCTTTGCTAACTGATAAATGGTACATTTTGTATACATTTTATCTGTAAGTTATTCGAAACTTTAATTATTACAGACCAAAACGTTGACCAAACGGATTGTCTGAGAGGCTTGGTTTTATTTGAAGTAATTTATAAGTTAAAAGATATTTCTTAATACTAGAATATGCATTTATTTTCGTGACGAAGAAGACAAACTCTCCAAAGAAATCGATTTCGTATCCTGAACACTTTACAATTCGGGTGAATGAAAGCCATTCTATTGTTGTTTTTCAAACTCGATGGTCTTTTCTTATAATAACTTAATGAAACTTCGTTAATTTATGGAATAAATGAAGGATTGCATTCAGCGAAAAATTACCATTTTTGGGTGGTGGGATTTTGTTTAAATTTTGATTTTTTTTTCTTTCAGGAAGAATGTGAGTTAATTTTTAAAAAAGTCATGTCAAAGGAATGTGTGTGGATTTTTGTATTTGCCCAAATGTGATAAACCCAAAAATGGACAAACGCTAAAGAATTTGTGACCAACCTGTCTGTCTTTCTTAAGCTAGTTTTTGAAGATGTATCACGTTACATTACGTTAATTGGTTGAATTAAGGTCTTACCACAGCTACACACAGGAATATTAGCGTCGGTTCGGGATTCATCTTGAAGGCAAGACCCGAGAACACAGCCTTGTAAGTTTGAACCATGGTCAGACATGTTACGTTAGGTAGTAATAGGTTAACATATTCCATTAAATCAAACATCTAAAGGTTTATTTATCCGTTTTGAAGATTCTGAAACGCAACCCATTCTTTCTACAAAAGAACTTGGGGGGCCTACTCATCGGAGCTCTTTCGTGCCTCACTAATGCCATTTCGGCCTGCACAGAGAAAGAAGTCGTCGCTATAGAAATAAAAGGTTCCTCTAACGCCATTACCTGGCCACCACTCTAGGGGGACAAGAGAATAGCCCATAAATGGAGCGGAGTTGGCTTCCCGAAGGTCTTTCTTTCTTTTGGGGGCATTTAGATGTCGCTAACGACCAACCAGGATTGAAGATTTTTTTTTTGTAGTCGATTTCGTTTAGAAATGAGATGGGAGTAAGAACGTTGGAGTTGGATCACTGTATTTTTATTTATGCTGGGAAATCCTAAACGTAATCCCGGACTGAGATGGGGGGTAAATTGCAAGTTATTTAACCCTCTGACGCCCATGGACGTGATGTCAGGTCCATCGACCACCAGCTTTTCCATCAATGCACTCGATTTTTAAATTCATGAAAATACGCCACTTTACAATATTTTTAAAAATCTAATTGTTTGAGGTATATCTTTCAGGTATACCTCAAAGAAGAAAGAGATGTATCTTTTAAAAGCTACCTCTCTTTACAGTGAAGTAAACTTAAAAAAAGTAAAAGGGCATGTATAGGAAATATTATTTATACCTTCAAGCAGTGTAAACAAATTTCCAATTTCCAAAATAGCAGGAGCGCCAGTGAGTTAAAGATAACTGTCTGGGACTTATTACGTCACGCTGTTTTTGGGCGGATATTGTTAATTCCATGGAGCAATAACGAATAGTAAGTTCATCTCATAAATATTCACGGTTTGTTTATAAAAAGCGTTAAAAATTATTGCACAATTAAATATATTGGAAAAAATATTTTTAAGAACAAGGGTACCAATTAATATTATGCTACAGACCTTTAACTAAAACTGAATTAGGACTTGGGAGCACGCTTTGCTTTACAGATAGTTTAGTAAAAATTGATTAAACGAGATTGTAAGGAAACACAGATTTTAATAAAACTGGTATTCAATTCAATATTTGGTTTCATTTTTTTTTTTTTTGAGATTTCCCTTTCAAACTTTTGGTAACGAAAGTATCTGAACTGAACAGTCTCCTCCAGGAATGGTTCAAGTAATTTTTGTAACGTAATCGAACATGATTTTCGGCCCTAAATTTGTATAAATCCTTTTGAAGGAAATTTTGCAACTAGATTTTGATAGATTTTTTGTGTTAGATTTTTTTAATATTAGAATTTTCGGTTTCACTAAGTGCACAATTTTGGGATAAATCACTAGTCTGCTAGGTCAAGAGTGCGTTTTCAGATAATAAAATAAAACCAAACTAACCTTTATAAAGTAATATACAAGTACAAAAAAGTAATAAACAAATCTCAAAGTAATTAATTAATTTTATAATTAAAATATATAATAATTGAAAAATGTCTAATGTTGTCAAGAAATTTCTAACTTAAATCATTGTTATTTTCCATTTTTCACTAAAATGTGGCCCTCTCATTTTTCCGGCGCGGCGCCCCAACAGCCACTTGTGTCGTTTAGGCATTAAGCCGCCCCTGGTCTACCTTCTCCCACGTCACGTATAAATCATAGAACAGGGACCTCCTTTCTTCTAGCGATGCGTGACGTAAAAAACGACTGGCAAAAGTAATTAAGTAAATGCAGTAAAGCTAACTAATAATGTATTGAAAATTATAGCAGCCAGCACCTAGTATAATATAAAATAACTCAACAAATTAAAAAAAATAAACATATTAATGTTTTCAAGAAATACTGGCAATAGTTGGAATATTTATAACCTACCAGATATTTTTTTTCTGTCGTGTAATCTCCGAGTTAGATTTCAAAAAGTTTCAACGTTTGAAAAGCACGCAAAAACCACATTTTTCATTGCTTTAGAACCATCATTGAATTCGAAAACTTTATTAAAAATATCTTTAATTGAACAAATATTTAATGAATATAAGCACAGGGAGCAATTTTGTGACTTAACCACCCTTTCATTAAACATAAATTCAATTTAGATAAATCAATACTGAAACCAGATTAGAATTTCTTTAATTTTTTTGTAGTTTGACCCAAGTTAATATAGTTTGCAGTTGAACAGAATTTAAATAATAAAAGCTAATTATAAATTTAATCAGAAACATGCATATCCATGTATGTATTCCAAAACATCATACAAATAATGGATTCTATTTTTATTCCTTGTAACAAGGTACTTTATTTAAATAAGCAGCTGTAAAAAAAATAATTCTTTTGGAAAAAACAAGAAACGTCGTCAAAGGAGGGAAGAGTATAAATAAAAAGAGGGAATAACTCAATCAAGTTATTTTTTCCATTTGTGGACTTCTTGAAATTTGCATGATGCACTCAAGTACGGGAAAGTGTTCTTAATGCGAACTTTTCTTGTGTGAAAGAAATTGATTTTACCATCAAGTTACAAAAAAAGAATAACATCGAGAACGTTTTTTTTGGAAATATTGTTTGGGTTATGGATAGGAAAACTCTTTTTTTCTGAGAAAATAAAAAAAAAATGCTCCAAACATACTCCGGAAGACGATTTCAGCAACGTATTTATTTCTACGAAGCACAGTGACAACTCAACTCTACTCTGCTCGTTCGGCGAATTCGAATAACTCGGAAACTGGAAAACGCTATCGGAAGAAAGTTCGTGTAGTGATGATGCGGGTTTTTGCCGATGCAAAACTCTTTGTCTTAAGGCCTCTGATGTTGTTTAAAACATAACCCTCACTTCGAGACAGAACGTGGAATTTTGAAGTTGGCCGTTTGGAATTAACAGCATGCACCGTCGCAAGAAGTAAGGGTGTAGTTAAAAATGCTTAGATTTGAAACGATAATCTGGCTAATACTGCAGCCAAGTGCGGTCCACCGGAATTGAATCAGGGACCTTTCGCATGCTTCGCCGATACTCTATCCCTTTGACTAAAGTAGTTACAATAAACCAAAGGATGGTATCGGATTTATGAAGTGACCACCATTAGCAAATTAAGGACGATATGAGGCGTTAAGTACCATATGAGTCTTGCGTCAACATTGATTGGCTCTGTTTGCTTTATTAAAGCAGATATGGAGCAGTAAATGTATAATGGTTTACTTTCATTAAACGTAACTAATTTCCAAATTTGAGAAACCGCGCCAACATCTATCACCGTCAACTACGCTCACGCAGGATAAACGGGGGGAAATATAGAGCCAATTTTTTTTTTACTTTGAGGAAAATTCGGACGTTTAACGGAACTCGACCTTTATCATCATGGTTGTTGGGAATATAAAATCTGTTTCTATTGGAAACATATTTTTGTCACTTATTACCTTCTTCCATTTGTAACTAGTATTGCAAATTAGGGTCAAACAATAATTACCATAAAGCGTGCGAAGTATTCGCATTTTAGAGCTCATCGATTTGAATACTTCTTTGTAGAAATAATTGTCAATGTGATCTATAAGTAGAGTTGCCATGCGTTCGGATTTCTGGCGTCGGATTTCTGGCGTTCGGATTTTCGTCACATTTACTGGCGTAAATCCGTACATTTTGAAGCGTTCGGAGTTTCAAAATGTACGGATTTATGCCAGTAAATGTGACGAGAAATTTGGTTGTAATAAAGGAAAATCTGACAGCTGTGAGCGGACGGCTAATCGTGCCAGTTGAAAACGAACTGCTGAATGTCAAACTTATTCCGTTTTATCCTGTCTAGAATTATACGAAAATATATATATATACAGAATATATATATATATATATATATCTAGGGCCGAGCTCAAACTGAAAATGAAAAGTTTTGGCAGTTTTATTTTATTCTATTTTGCATTAATGTAATGTTGATGTAGCAATCATTAAAATGGTATCTTCTTTGCAGTCTGACATCTTAATATTTTTACATCCTCAATCTGTGTGCTTGTGTTACGAAAGAGGGCCGTTGTTAGGGGCAGCTATTATAATTTTATACTTTTAGACCCTTCAACTCCCCCCCCCCCCCCCCTCCCCCCTCCGGCGTGTCCGGATTTCAATAAAAAAAAGTGATAACCTTATCTATAAGGCTGTCTTGTACATTTCTAAAATTTATTTGTTTTTATTTAACTAAGATTTTCACAAAAAACCTTGTTAAAACAAGGAGAGTTAACATAAACTCAAAGAAATGAATGATCCCATTGAATTCCGATTCAAAGGGAATAAAAAAAAAATAATCCGCTATATATCGAATATAAAAATATGAAACATAATTAACCCCAGGCGATAAAATTCTTTCAAATGCTACTACATAAACCAGAATGGCAACATCGAAAATTCCTAGCAGCTGTCAACAACACCTGTCGTCAGTTATCGCCTCGAATCGAAGGAGTTAAAAGAGAGGGGCGCATATGTTTCATGTCATGTCTGGGATAGTAAAAATATATGTCGTAGCAGAAACCACCGATATTTCGATAAAGAACTCCCACTTGCGCGAAACGTCTTATTTTCCATCACAAAGAGAGTTCCCGGTCTTAAAGAAATCTAGTACACCTGTGTAACCGTATCTGGGAAAGTTGCCATGGATGAAAGTTCTTTTTGGAATATTCTAAAGGAAATATACTTTTTTTAGGGGTTATGGAAGTAATATAATACTCTGATTAAATTAAAATTATTAATAAACAATTTTCTTTTTCTGCCACAGCGACTATCCTGAAATGCGTTATTTGTATTTTAAGGGAGAAAGTATTTTTTCTTTCTGAAATCATATATCAGTTTTCTGAGTGATGACATATAGAGCGGCCATAAAATAAGTTCACCTGTTTAGGGGCACATGTAGCAAAAACTAATATACGGAATTACACAAACTTTCATATTAAGAATATTGAAGGCATAAAGTGAAAATTTCCGTAATTTTTTTTTTTAAATAGTACTAAAAATCATCATAATGGGAATTTTGGCGCTGTCCGAGCAGAAATAAGAAAAGTTACGATCGACACACGAACTTATTTAGCGATTAAACTCAAAATAAAGAACCCTTAATTCCTCAGACTCAGGTCGCACATCGGATGCAAATGTGGACAAGAAAAGTCAGCACATTGAACATACTTTATGTGATTCTAGAAACCTTGATTCTAATGAATAAAATATTTTTTTTACTTTAATCACTAAATTTATTTGTGTTGCAAATTTTTTGGAACATATTATGTATATATGTTTTATGTTCGGACAGCTTCTAAATTCACCCTATCGGAGCTTATTGGTACCAATTTTTTTTTACAAAAATTTTCTTTCTATATTTTCGATATTTTTAATATGAAAATTGATGTAATTACGTTCATTAGTTTCAGTTATAGATACCTCTCAACAGGGGAACTTATTTTCCTGTACATTATTATTGTATTATTTAGAATTGTATTATCATTGTATACATTTTTTTTTAGAATATTGTATTTTATGAATTAAGCTTGTGTTTTGGGAGGAGAAAAATTTCAATAGAATCATTTCACTTACAGTTTTTAAAGATGTTGTTGATGTTCACACCCTCTATCATACACGTACTGTTGTACTTGTCCTAAAAAATGACCGAGATTAGTGATACAGACACACAAAATCTGTATTATTTGAGAATACAATACAACATCATTAAAATGTAATGCTACCATAATTATAGAACGTACAGGTAAAAGAAATTTTGTACATAACAAATATTTTACAGTTGGAATTTTTAAACTGTTTTCTTTGCATTAAGACTGCTGTCCTGCCAGAAGGACGGAAAAGCTTCTAAACAATCGTAAAGCTGCCATACCCTTCGAGCATGGATCCTTCATAGTAGATAAAACATAACTTTGTAATCTCGCTAACATCAAAGTGAGGCCAACATGTATGGCCTCAGACACGTGGTTAATTACGTCATTCTATTCATAAATTTTCACTGTTACACATTTCCCAATTCATCAGCCGATCGCGAGTATTTTTTAATTCATAATTTCGAAAAGAAGTCACGGGTCTGAGGCCATTCGGTCTGAAATGTTGGTTTCACGATTATGACGTCATATTCGCTCTACTACAGTCCATTCATGCTCGACGGTCATACCAGCAGTACTCTACTTCCTTCCAAAAGGAAATTTTACGTTCTATCAGAAAGTAACTAAAAGTTATTTCAAGTTAAACATAATATATTTACATAGTATTTTTATTATATTTTTTACAATTTAAAATTAAAAAAATTGCAAAAATGATTAAAATTAATGAATTATACTCAGAACCAACATGTTGGTTCTTGATGGTCAGCTTGAAGATGTTATGGTCATATTGCATATTTAGATAGAAGATGTTATTGCTTGAAGATGTTATGGCTTGAAGATTCCGCATATTTAGATGGCCCCAACTCTGCAATGAGAATCCTTCCATCCGCTGCAACATGGAAAAACTCCCCCGAATTGATTTTTTAGATCCTTCGTTAGTCAACCATAAAATCGCTTCCAGCCTCCGAAAAAACAATTTCTTCGAAGAAGAATCTTCGAATAGCGTTAGTCGAGGGCTTATTTTAGGGGCTTAGCGATAATAGTGATAAAACATCAGTCGATAGAAAAAAATGTTCTTTTAGTGTATCGTAGATGGCTTGATGTGATTAACGGAACGAGTGTTGCGCTGGGTATAAAAAAAAATATGATTTTTAATCTATTGTTTGAGGTCTAAAAGTGTATTAAGTGGGCTCTTCTTAAAAGATGCTAAAAGTGATAAGATTTCCCCTAGATAATGGTAACAACTTATGCAGGACGATAAATTTCTATTTATAAAATGTGACTACAATCTGTACCATTAGGTTAGTAACTTCCATGTTTGTATACACTTTAATATTTCATATGCATATATGATTTTTAACCATAATTGGGTAAGCTGTCATCGCCTGGTTGGCATTTCGCCCGACTCGAGATTGAAAGAAATCGAGTTTGATCCCAGGAAAGTTCAACCGAAGACTCGGGCCCATGGTGGTCATATTGAAAGCATCCCAACAAAAAAAGTCAGCATAAAACCTTCATCAAAATTTTGAAACTGAAGGTTTCATGCAGAAAAACTGCAGTTTTTTTGAAGATCTATAAAATTAAAGATTTTTGTTTAAATATCCTTCATAAAAACTGTAAAAAACCTTTATAAAACCTTGCAAAAAACTTTCAATTTTTAATCATGAAGGGAAAAATGCAAATATTTTAAAGGTTTTATGCAGGAAAATCAAAAACTTAAAAAAACTGCAGTTTTTTGTTTCAATATCCTTTATAAAACCTTTAATTTGACAATTTTGATAGAGGTTTTATGCTGACTTTTTTTGCTGGAATATCGGGGTTCATAATCGGAGGGTTGTGTGTTCAAATCTCGTCTTGTGAGTGAAGTGAACTTGTTATCGAAGGGTAGCGAGTTTCGTTCCTCGTCGTCCGTTAATACATTCGCCGTGTAAAGGGGACCAGTACGCGGTCATTTTGTCGTGGCCTAAATGTTTCCATGCCCGTTAGGTATGTGGGCTGCAAGGCTTTGGTTTTGTCCTCGTCATCTGACCGTTGTTCAAAAATTTTGAGTTGTTCAAATTTTTTTTTAGTGTTCCCGGATTTTGATTTCGGAATAATACTCGAAATAAAGAACGAATTAATAGGCAATTAATTTTTTGTAATCGATTCCACCAACTTGCTCGAATAGGAATTTTTAAAAAGTTTTTGCTATTAATTTATCGAAAGAGTAACACATTTCGGATGACTTTCGCAAACAATACGATGTACAGGTTTATTTGATAATATCCTTGTTGGCATCAAATTTACTGTAAAAATCTGTTCATTTTACAAGTAATTAAACTGCGAGAGTTGAATGCGCTAATTAACTTATAAAAGGTTTAATTTGTAATTTTTGAAAATCTTATTTTCCGCTTCACTTTCTTAATAATGCAACTAACTGCCAATAAACAGGAGACACGTGTTTCTCGGCTCAATGTACTTTGTCCGTATTTTTATATTTTGTGTTTGTGTAAGAGATGGGAGTAATTAGCTTATGATAAGAAAGTAAACATGCACACTTATGTTAAAGGTGTCAACACCTGGTGAATGTCTCGCATCCGTATTTCTCTCGATCACGCTTATTAATCCTGAACCCTTTGGAATCGATGAGGTACAATCAGTTACAAAAATAACAATATACCAAATAAAATATTTTTTTATTCCCCGTTCATCACATTGATTGGTTTTGGTTTGATTAATTAACGTCGCACTAGAGCTGTACAGTGGGCTATTGGAGACGGTTCGGGGCCTATCTCGAAGGAAAGACCCGGGAACGATGCCCCGTATTTTTTAACCATGGTCAGATGACGAGGACAACACCTGAGCTGGCACCCAACGCCTTCAGACGTCGGGACTTTGGACCCCGATCAGATTTATCGTGCACCAGTCCCGTATACACGCCGTTAATTTTTGCGTATGTTCTGGACGACATTCTAGTATTTTGGTAGCGAAGTTGGCAACCCTCCTATCGCAATATCACTACTTTTTACTATTCTTTAGTCTAGTCCATCGCAAGATTTTGAACCGGGGACCCTTTGGATTCCCAGCTGACGCCTTAATCCACTCGGCCACGGAGACCTCCCCTCTTCACATTGAAGGAGAACTGTATGTTCTTAAACATAAGAAACGCTTATCTTTCTTTAGATTGTTCTTTATCTAACTCTATTTAAAAGTGTGAGATCCTTTGGGTGTCAACTTATTTTATGAACCCTTGGCACTCGGGTGTTGCTCTTAAGTTACCCAAATAACGACGTGTTATTTTTTTATCAGTTCTTCAAAACGAAAGAGAACAACGTATACTTGAATTAAAAAAGTTATCCTGTCACAAACTGTAATATAAATAGTTTTGTTATCTGAAAGAACCAAGTATGTTAGTAATCAAAGACTTTTTTTGGATTTAAATTCCTTACAAACCCCGTTTTTTTTTAAACATTCGACAAATGTCATAACCCACTGAAGACAACGTTTGGGTATACGGAGATGAATGTTCAGCGTCACGCATCACTTTTTTTTTTATTTTTTACAATTATCCGCCCTAACGTTAAAATAACACGCTAAAAATTAATTTAAAAAAAAAGAATAGGAACAGGAGGTTAAGTGTTCCCATAAAAACTTTGTTTTTCCTGAAACAGTCTTAACAGTTGTGATTATTAACTTTAAATAGTTAACCGAATAGTTTTTGGGACCTGGCCCCCCCAGCAAATTTGAAATATTTTCATACATAAATTTCATATTCAAATAAATTTTTTAATAATTAAACTAACTTTTTTTTTACCTATTTTCTTGAATGTAATACCTTATCCATTATTGTTAAGGCAATTTTGGCTTCATTCTTCCTCCTTTGGTTGGTTGTCGAATTAACGTAGCACTAGAGCTAAACAATGGGTTATTGGCGACAGATCGGGTTCTATCTCGAAAGAAAAACTTCCTTCCCATTTAGTTTAATATTTATTCTTTTTATTATCCAATTAGCATGCCCGTGTGATAATTATCGTATGAACTCCCCCCCCCCCTCCCCCCCCTGCACACACACCACACACCCGTTCGTTAGAGCCAACAAATAAAAAGTTTAATGGTGTGCTCATAATTGACAGCATTATCAACGACTTGTTTAAAAAAAAACCCCGTTAAAGTGGATTATTTTAAACTCATTTTTAAAAAACACTTTGATATTTATGAAATGAAAATAGGATTCGTCACTGGTCCATGAAATTCTCTTTATTTTTATACCTTATGTGTTAAAATTTGTTTCGTCTAAGGGGCGTAAAAGGGATCTTTACTACAGAAATATTTAATATTTGTTTAAATTCAGGTAACTTCTAAGATTTATGTTTGCATTTGTACAAGAAAGAGATATAATTTTTACCATAGTCTATTCCCATTAACTTTTGAATTATAAGATTATGTTTGAATTCTCTTGTAAATTCGGGACCCTTTCACTTTTCCTACTCATGAGCCGGTAATGGTTAACATCATTTAAACAGATTTTTTCACAAAGGTCTTACGATATTAAGAAGTAAAACACTCAAATAAAAATATTTTTGTTACATTTTATTGACTTTTTATATGTACTTGTAAAAAGAAGCGAGCAGAAAAATTTCTCGATTATCACACATCAGTGTACATTTTTGCAATACTTAATACCGTATTTTATTCTTTTATATAAGATTTTTTTTATTTACCTGTTTATCTGAATTTGAATTTAATTCCATTACTTTTCGATAGACCAAAGCAAAATCCTCCAGTCTCAAAAGAAATAAAAATTTTAAGATTTCCTTTCAAACATCTTTCCCCCCCCACTTTTATCGCAGCTTTAAATCTCTTTTCCTGTTTTGTTTTTCAAGCTGGTCCTGGGAAGAAACGCTACTGAGCCTCTTTGTTGAACCTGTAAGTTACTGTCAATTGGGCGGACTGTCTCCCATGTGGTACAAGTCACAAATATCTGAAAATAGACTAACACCATTTTCCGATAGCAGGCAGTTTGATGGATCATTGGACCAAGTGGTGTGGGTCCTGGTTCAATGGGTTGTCCAATAATGAGTTGAAAGTCATTCCAGTTAACATTGTAGTCAAGGCGAATCGCAAACTTTAAACGCTCTCGTCTCGGAACTCTGTTTTGTGACTTACTCCACTTGGTAACCAACCCGGGCAATTGATTGATGCTTTTATCGGGGCTTTGAAATCGAGATTTTATCCTCCAATACAATTTCGGAAGATTTTCTTTCAGATGCCACGTGGTTGTAAGTTTCATTTTAAAAAGGTTTACGAACCGAAAGAATTAAAAATAATTTAATAGAAGTAACAAAATGAACTAAGTATCACAAATAGTATTATTAATCATTGTCGATTTTTTTTTTATTTATGCTTGAATAATTTTTGGAACTTTCTAATTTGTACCAGATTTCAGCCCATCAAAAGTTAAATTGCGATCTTTTTTTTGTAAACTCAAGCAGTTATCAATGGAATTTATTATATTTATTATGTAGCTAAGCTAGCTTTTTTTTTATTTATGCTTGAATAATTTTTGGAACTTTCTAATTTGTACCAGATTTCAGCCCATCAAAAGTTAAATTGCGATCTTTTTTTTGTAAACTCAAGCAGTTATCAATGGAATTTATTATATTTATTATGTAGCTAATTTTAAAGACGTTTCAAGTAAAAAAAAATTATACACATGATCACTGTAGAACTGTTTTTTCTTTGTTGTCCTTATGAAACAAGAAAACAACTTGCAGGGGAGTTAGAAGAACTTAAATGTTCCGTTGGTGACAAAAGAACGACTGTGTTGAAGTTAAACTATATTTCAACTTTTGCAAAATTCAACCCAGAGCAGTCACATACTTCGACCCGACACTGCTAGTGACGCATTCTTCCCCAAAACTCAGAATAATGATTGTCAACAGTTATAACTCAGCTTATTTGTACCATGGTCTTAAATGTTTCAGAGTCATGATTGCAATGTCAATGAATATAATTGCGATATTGCCAAAATGCTATTATTCACCCTTTTCACTATACGTGCTTATCAGGATGAGGCGATCGACACTTTATAGTTTGTTATGCTGATTTTATGATTGAAAAATTAATTAAATTAAAACATCATTAGTATTTCATAATAATGAGTTCCGGTCACCCAATATGTTAGAAAAATCTAAATTTGCAAAACTTTAACAAGTAACACTCACCTTACAGGTACGATTCTATTTAATAACTTTACGTGGAATCATCCTATGGGGATAAATGACACCATCGTGTAGAGGAAGGTAAGCCGCGTCGATTAGGCTGATTATTTACCCATTCCTTTCGCCTTTGTACCTTCAAGGGTACAATTGTATTCAAAAACCGAACCTTGCGGTAGTCTGCGGCCTGTACCTACACGATTTTATTTGCTGGGAAGTAATAATATAAAATAAAGAGCAAAAATATCCATTCTTTTCACAGGGGTAATAAAACGACGACACATAGAAGTAAATTAGCTTATGCCATAATTAAATGAAAAGCACATGATAATTGCGTTGTTTTAAAAATTATTTTTTTTAAGAAAAACTATAGGATGGGACCATCACAGAATCACCCTCTATCAATAAATATATTAAAATATGTGTACTCAGTAAACACTTCTGGACAAACAAGAACATGTGTACCGAAGAACAGTAAGTAGGAGAAATAAGTTGTAATAACTCAGTTTCTTTTTCACATATCGACTCAAAATGAAGCGGGAAACCTTCCCCTGAAGCTTGTTACGTTTTACCCAGATCGGTGCGACTGATGCTGAAATTAGGGTGAACGAAAGTTGACTTTTAAATAGTTTTTAGACTGACAAAGACCAGACAATGCTATGAAATTCAATGCTTTTTGTCTTTTCCTTGTCGGAACATCGAAATTCACATGCTTGCTGTATTAATATACTAATGCGAGTTTCGTGATTCTGAGAAAGTTGAAACTCTCAAGTTACTAATTTAAATGGAAAAATATTTTTATAAAAACTTTTTTTATGAATCTTTTTTTAGTATTTCTTCCTTGATTCATACATAATGCAACCCTTTAAGGGTTAAATACACCTACATTTTTTGTGGTAATCGAACAATAAAAGAAACAACCAACAATAATTCGCAACTCCGATATAAAAAAAAGCAAAAAGGTTTCGGTGGCAATAATAAACCACGTTTCCGACAACGAAGTACAGGAACAACAAATCCGTTTTACAACCACCTACATCAACATCACAAAATAACTTTCAACGCTCAAACATCGTACTACGACAAATAATCACGACTCCGCCTTCTCATTCAAACTGCGTTCCACAGAAAATACTAAATTTGTTATTTTTCATGCGGAACACCGAGGTTTTAACGTCGTTCCGAGGGGCTTTTCCAAAAATTCATAGATCGTAAACGCGTTCGTTGTGTCGACAGGGCGCGACCTCTGTCGGCGAAACGAGGAGAATTTACGATTCTCTTTTATGTCACGACTTACGGTTTCGGATTAACTCTCTAGGTCCTGGTGACTTTAATCTATTTAGGAACTGGAGGGGGATTAGAATGGTAAGGTAAAGAGATAGTGTGGTTTGGTGGAATAGGAGAAATAATGTATTTCACTGTTTCGGGGGAGTATAGTTGAAGCTGGCGTTGAAATGGGGTTGAAATTTGTAATGTTTTGTTACGGAATTTGAAAGATTTTATACTGTTTGTGGGGGAGTTATACTCTACTCTAAAATAAAATTAAAATAAAAACTGAATGAAGTTCGGTTTTCAAAATGAAGGTGTAGGTTCTGTATTACCAACTTTTTTGTTTTTTCGAATTGAGGACCATTGTACTTATTGTAAATGCAAGTCAAAACCTACCAGGTTCGTTACATTTCTGTAGTTCTGATTCAAGGAGAGACATCTTTGAAAAACTTAATTCATTTTATTCCGTATTACTTTAATACTTTGCGTCTCAAACAATGCTGTTGCGGAGGAGCTGATTTTTATCCCAACCATTCTCAATGGAGGCCTAATGCTCTCGGATACAAACTCATGTGGAAGATGCCACCTTTCATCCCAAATGCTGCCACTCGGCACAGTGAGTCATTCCCAAATGGGCTTCTCTGCAACAGTACTAGTAAATGTATACCTGATATTTTCAATTGCTTTATATCTTCACAATAAAAAAAAATCAAAATTACACCTATGTAATTTTAAATATTCGAATGAACTGTTTCCTAAATCATTGATATCATCAATAAAAGTTGGTTCAATGTCATTTTCGCAAAACTATAGGTTGCTATTCTATCACACTAAATACAATTTATGAAGTGAAACAGCAGGTCTTTCAAGTCAGCTACATAGCGGGGTATCTGGATAGAAACCCCACGTTAAACTTTTAGGGTGACCCATTCCGACAATATAACTCTGTGGCAAACAGCACGATAGACAGATAATTAATTTTGTTTGATAGTTAAAATCACCCGATATGTGTAAAATCTGAAATTGAAATAAAGCAAAACAAAAGCTGGGCGTGGATGGGGTGCCTACGGAGGAATCAGAAGAAACCACATACATTATTTTTACGGTGACCAATTCCTATTTCTATAATCTGCTGAAATGATGTTCCACGTAAAACGCTTTTGACCGTATTCCAACATGGCCCCACCCGATGTTAATAGCAATAAATGGATGTATCATCTTGAGGTTCACTTGAGCAGTGAACCGCATGAAGAACAGGAGGTGGGGGGAGAGGGAGAGAGAATTAAATTTCCCTCTCGTCCCAACCACCATCATTTCTCTGTAGTTGCTACAAATAATTACCTATTTTGTAGTCTTTAGTTGATCGTGACAATCAACCCCAACTAAAAATAAATTTCTGCTAAGTTGGTAAGTGACGTCAGGACAGTCGACAACAAATGGGATTGCTTCGTTAAATGGACACACGTGTTTTTGGCTCTAGAATTTGTCTTTCAGTTTTTGAGATACTCCAAAAGTGATCTTGTAATTTTTTTTATTTAAAAATATTTTGAATAAATATTCTTCATTTTAAGGTAGAAAAAAAATATATAAATATATATAAATTTGTTCAAATCCATAGCAATAAAAGAAAATGTCTGTCTTATTGCAAAAAAACTACTACTGCGAATAAAAGGCTAAAAATTAATATATAACTGCTATTTATCCTCAAGGTGTGTACCTGAGGTTCGTATATTTGTAAAATTCTATTTCGTTTTTAGCTGTATAACAATCTTAGAAATATTGCACACACATAAAGAAACATTTGAAAAATATTTTAAAGATATATTCTAAAATGTGTCTTTGTAGCTTAGGGGGTGGAGAATGCGTAAAACTTAATTATTCAATGACTTAAGCTTTAAAAATATATATAAAAAATCCATCTATAATATCACGAAAAAAATAACATTTATGCAGGGTTATTAAAATTATTATAAAAATGTGTAGAATTAATCCGTAAATCTGTAGTTTAAAACATTATTGTAAAACCGTTTTATAATCTTGAAACTTTGTTTTGTAATAACACACATTATTGCGTTTAAGGAAATCTTATTTTAAGTTTAAAACGAATCTTATTTATGAATGTTACACTTTTTTATTTTTTAAAAATGAATGTAAATATGTCTGTATTAAAACACTTACGTAGATGTAAGTGGTCTCATTTGAATCAAATTCTTTTGTCATTATAAAATAGCAATATATTAAAATAAAAATCGACGAAATAAAGTAATATTTTTTTAAACTAGGGTGTATTTTTTTTCCCATTTTCGAACTGTTAAGTTTATATATAAGGAATATAGAAGCACAACTCAGCACACACTATTTGGGTAAATTTAGCTATAAAAACTTGAATTATTTCTATAATCTAGCTGGTTCCACTTGTACCGGAAAAAGGAGACAAGTGCAACCGGAAAAAAAGTGGGAAATGCAACCACGGCTCTCAAATCCCCATAGACTACACACGTATAATAGTTATTTTATAGTTTGTTATACCTTGAATTGTACTGATTCTGCCAGTTTTTGTTTTGTATTCTTATTTTGAACCGTTTGGGAGATACGAATTTTGTTAAGAGTAAAATCCGGCGATTGAAAAAATGAGCGAAATTTAGCATGTAGTTTTGTTTGTTTTAAAGAATTTCATTTAGTTTACAATATTAATGTACTAATACATGATTTACACATGGTTGATACATGTTTTTCGAATATTTAAGTGTTTTTTTTAAAGTTTTTAGGCAAAATTGTTTAATTTTCCGGTCTTGGAAGCATTTACGGGAAATTTTAATGTTAAAATTTCTTTTAAAAAGCTTAGTTTCTGTCTCTTATTAAGTTATTTAATTAAACACACTTTTAAATCAAAACTTTACAAACCTATAAATTGTCTAAAAACACTATTTACACGAGTCATATGACTAATTGAAGGTTATATATGGAGTAAGCGAATGAAAACGTCAAATCTCCTCACATGCCAATTGCTAGTTCAGATATTACTGTTATAACGTCATCAGCATCAATAGAAATAATATCCTTGTTTTCAGGCTAAGTAAAAGTTTTACCTGTGTGCCCCAACTACCATGGTCGCACGTGCTCCATGTGCAAAAATGACGGGGAAAGTGTAACCACGGCTGCCAATGCTAATATATTAGTTTAATTCTAAAATAAAGTACATGATCGAAAACTACACATTAAACGTGATAAGAATACAAAGTTGTGATATTCTAGGAAATAGGATAAAAATATAAAAAAAAATGACACATTTTCAGAACCGAACTTTCATTGAGCGCTAAAATGTAAGCACTTAAAATAAACACTATCAAGATAGAAATTGCCAGACTTTTTGGTGAACATCAAAAGAGAAGATTCGTATATTGTATACCTAGTAAAGTTGATTTAGAGAAAAATCAATGTCTTAAAACAATAACCAGCCGTGGACACACTTGACCCAACTTTGTATTTACCCCACTTCACCCTCATTTTTGAAAATTTGTAATACAAAAAAAATCAAATATATTCAAAAGCAACTATAGGAATTTTTAAGCAGTAGTTTTTCTGGAATAATCGATTTAACGTCATAAAATTTATTAAAACTTTCCATTCGGATTTTTTTCCTTACACCTATGAAGCGACTATTGAAACGATGTCGTGATTTTAAATATAAACTATCTAAAGTTAAATAATAGTTAATAATGATAATAATTAATACTGATTATAATTAATACTGATTATAATAAATATTGATAATAATAGTAATGATGAGGTTCACTTAATCAAATTCGGTTCATAATCATTAATAAAAATTAATAATGGTGAACTTTGATTAAATGAAACCGAATAAATTTCGCTTTCATTTAACCAAAGCTCATCATTATTAATTACAAATTAATAAACAATTTCGATTGATACCACAATTTAAGCCGAGGACCGTATTATAAAAAGATCGATAGCCCATCATTTCTGCTACAGCATCGTTGACACTACATTTAACGGTATCGGTTCATTTCATGGAAGCTGATCTCTTAATGTATAGTGCCAACCGGAAATAAAGACACGGAAGGTAATAGTATCAAGGGCTGGGAAATGGTCTTTATCATTTGAAGGGCATCAAATGGTTTTCAAGAACCCGTTTATTGGAGAGGGGAGCTTAGCTATTGAGTGATCATAGCAACAAATATAACAATGATTATATGAGAAGTTGTAACTACTCTCTCCTTACAATGTTAAGTAGTGATATTGCGATCGGAGGGTTGCCAACTTCGCTACCAAAATACTAGAAAGTCGTACAGAACATCCACAAAAAATAACGGCGTGTATGCGGGACTGGTGCACGATAAATCTGATCGGGGTCCAAAGTCCCGACGTCTATTGAAGGCGTTGGGTGCCGGCTCAGGTGTTGTCCTCGTCATCTGACCATGGTTCAAAAATACGAGGAATCGTTCCCGGATCTTTCCTTCGAGATAGGCCCCGAACCTCGCCAATAGCCCACTGTGCAGCTCTAGTGCGACGTTAATTAACCAAACCAACCCTACAATGTTAAAAAATTGGTACTCAAAAATAAGGGAAATGTCCTCATTTTTGATTAGATTCGATTCTTATCATGACTCAGAATGCATAAGTTTCAATTTTGAAAAAGAACAAATGAGTACAATGAATAAAAAGAGCAGATTCTAGCCAACATTGGCTGCCTTCATAAATCCCTTTCAATAAATATCGACAATTACAACCAAGACTTACACGGAATTGAACCCAGATCCTCAGGCACCGCAGTCCAGTGCCTTATCGTTGTACTACCAAGAGGCGATTTGAAGAAATTATAAATAGAAGAAAAGTTAAATAAGGTGTGCCAAAAGAATGCGAAGTAAGATAATTGAGTTGTAATAATACAGTTTCCATTTAAGCAATTGACATAAAAAAATGTTGAAAACCATCTTCCGAACAAATATTTAAATTTGTCAGGTCGCTTTGTTAAGATCGGAAAGTTCCAATTGCTGCCCATGGCAACCTTTTGTATGGGCGATAAACGATTGTTTTCTTCTTTGAGAATATGATAAACCTGGCTCCCTTCGTCCGCAATTGGACTATTGCCGTTAAGATGGCTTGAACAGAAGCTGATATTATCAATATTAAATCACACTGCTCATTTTTGAGAAAGTACGATTACTTAAATTTGAGTACGTCATCGCTCATTTAAAATGCAGTTGTACTCAAAGGAAAACGAGTATATTCAGGTACTCATTTTTAAGTACCTCTTTTTACAGTGGAGTTTAATTTATATGGGTGCCAACTGACAAGTCGTGCAAATCATTAAACATCCGAAAATGAACTAACTCCATTTACCTTCACTAGGAAACTATATGTATCATTTCGCCAAGCTGTTCAACTTGAATAGGTTCCTCGATAATGAGTTGAAAGTCACTCTATTCAAGATTTTAGCGAAGGCGAGTTGCTAACTTTAAACCCTTTTATCTCTCTTTTTTGGACTTTTACCACCGCCTATAGGAGAAACCCCATTTGAGATAAATTTAAATGTAATGTTATTTTTTCTGCGTAGTTTCAATTAAATGTTCCATCCAATAATTCTACACAGCAACTTCTTGGGAAAGTTAAAAGTGAATAAAAATCCCTTTATATAGAATTGGAAGGTAATTTTGTTGTTATAGTGTGTGATCCTCATCGATATTTGAAGGAGAATCAGTTTCAGAATATTAAACAAGTCATTGTTTCAGAAGAATCTCGATACTTTTTAAGCTTAATTCGCATGTTAGACGAACACTCTGAGAAATAAAACTCTCATTTTCGAACATTCTTCAATCGTCAATGCTACTTTCTTCATTTTTGACGATTGCTTCATTGAATCAGTTAACTTTTAACGAAACAAGAATCTTTAAATTTTTTTAAAAAAGTCATTTGCATCGATCCCTTTCTGGTAGTGTAAGCTCATTTGTTTCTATATATGTATATTTATATGTATTTTACCACAATTCAAAAGAGATTTTATGAATCGGTCGGTAGAAAGCTTGACTTTGGACCACGAAATCCCTGGATCGAATCTGAACTTCCGATTGTGCGAGGTGAACTTTGTGTTTCTTAATACAGTGTTCACTTTAGAAATAAAAAGGGGCATTTCGCTGTTGGCGATTAAAGGGCACCCTGTTTTTGAAAGGGCTCTTTAAAAAAATGTTTGGGGTGGGAGTGTCCACCCGTTTACACATCGTACACGTGACCAAACAAACAAAAAGTTCCAATGTTGGTTGACATTGCGCTAGAGCTGCATATTAAGCTATTGTTGACTATTCGGGGTATATCTTGAAGAAAAGACCCATTCAAAATTTGTCCCTTTATGAATATACTACTTAATTTTTTTTTAACATTTGTAAATTAATTTTTTCCTTAAAAACCATATCTGTAAGTTGTTCTAACCAGACCCCTTACAAAACTGATGAAAAGGCTACTTAAATAAAAAATTTGG
This sequence comes from Troglohyphantes excavatus, assembly GCA_963932185.1. NCBI lineage: Eukaryota > Metazoa > Arthropoda > Arachnida > Araneae > Linyphiidae > Troglohyphantes > Troglohyphantes excavatus. The sequence continues at coordinate 72,063,342 of OZ010666.1, read as the reverse complement.
TAATAAAATGCCTAATCTTGGATGCTCGCCCCCAATCATCTTTTCTTTTAAAGAAAACTTAGCATTTCATATGTGAGCACAGGCAATCAATATGATTCGTGGGCCCCGTGCTCGAAATTAAAGCGGAAAGATCGCGATTGCACAACACGCGCAGTTAAAGAAGAGGTTGTTTTTCTACTGTCATAATTCACTTAATTCTAGTTTACACACACAAAAAATTGATCGATGCCTTTTTTAAAGACGGCTAGGGAAGCAAGGACGCTTGTGTTTAAAAGGGCAAGAAAGAGCTGATTTTTTTTAAAGAGGGCGCATTTTTGAAAAAAGGGCATGAGGGCGCTATCAAGATGAAAAAAGGGCAGACAGGGCCCGCCCTTCAAAAAACTCCTAGAGTGAACACTGTTAATATATAAAAAAGGTTCTACATCTTATAATTAGGAATACACTAAATGATAGTAACGAATTGGTGTCTATTTTCCTAACATGGATACTTTTGTAACGGAGTTGAAGGGTGTAAAAGCGTAACACAGTGTTTCTATCCCGATTCCCTATGTAGTTGAGAAGTTAGAATTAGAGTACACTATTGTCTTTACTGAATTTTGTTTATAGAAATCAGCTGGGAATTAGGACTACACTAAATGATAGTACACGAATTGGTGTCTATTTTCCTAACATGGATACTTTTGTAACGGTGTTGAAGGGTGTAAAAGCGTAACACAGTGTTTCTATCCCGATTCCCTATGTAGTTGAGAAGTTAGAATTAGAGTACACTATTGTCTTTACTGAATTTTGTTTATAGAAATCAGCTGGGAATTAGGACTACACTAAATGATAGTACACGAATTGGTGTCTATTTTCCTAACATGGATACTTGTGTAACGGTGTTGAAGGGTGTAAAAGCGTAACACAGTGTTTCTATCCCGATTCGCTATGTAGCTGAGAAGTTAGAATTAGAGTACACTATTGTCTTTACGGAATTTTGTTTATAGAAAATCAGCTGGGAAATGAAGGAACTTTTTATTGTATTTAGGAAATTATATTCTTAACCTGATACACTAGAGTTAATTTTTAATCAGTGATACAGAATTAGGGTTGGAGTTTGGAATAAAAGATAATTTTAAAAATTTGTAACTAAATTAATAATAGGTGAAATTCATTAAAAAATCGATGACTATGGAGTTGCATTCATTTCTCGTTTTATATATATTTTAGAGTAATATTATTCAAAATCAATACATCGCAATGTGCTGAAGAGGGATTTAATAGGTTGTTTTCAATTGCACATTCTTTTGGTGCTCTCAGCCAATCGGAAGAAAGCTTTCTTCCATTTTCGCCTCTGAAGCATTCAAATTCGAGCGTGGAGAAATGCTTCATCTTGCTTGAATTGGTTTTTTCTCGAAATTCGGAATAAATTTTATTTGCTAACGAGGCTGCGGAACTGAATAGGCGCTACCATCGCGATTTTTAAAAATAAAAAAATACATGCTTTTCTCTTATCATCATCTACATAAACTTTTGTTTTCAGTTCATCCGATAGAAAAATAATGTTTCAAAAATATGGTAGTGTTGTTGTACGTTTACATATGTTTGATTACTTATGTTTAAAAATACGTTGATAGGTTTTAAATTATTGAGATTTTATAACTTGAAATTGTAAATTTAGTTCTAAATTTGATATGTTTCACTAAATTTTATATATATTGAATTAGTTTATTTTCTTTAACTAATTTAGTTAAATTTTTGGTTTTAATTGCTCTCTATGAAGCGTAGTATAAAAAAAAGTATCGTTTCTAGATTAAACTTCCGATTTACTATAAAAAAAACTCGATTTATAGGGAGTAACGAACGAAGTATTAAAAAAAAGAATTACATTGCAATAATCATATTTTAAATATAAGTTACCCGTGACTATGGAAAGTAACATCATGAACATACATACGAGCGGGATCTAGAGGTTCGGTCCTTGTTTAATTTTCAGTTTTAGATTTCGCACTGAAATATAAAATCTCAAATTGTAGGGCGATGTGCATTGCTCGAGTGTTTCACTGCACATAATAAACCACTCTTTTTTTTGTGATGCTTTAACTTCAGTAGAACTCCAATTATCCGGATCAATTGGGAACATACCTCATCCGGATAATCCGGGTAATTAAATAATTCACAAAAAGGGTTATTATTTATTAAAAATTATTATTAGTAAAAAAGGAAATTTTGTCTTAGTATGAATGTAATTTAATAACTATTAAAAACAATATAATTCATCGATAAGAATTTTGCAGAGTTTTTCCCCTTCAAAGCGATCCGGATAATTGACGATCCGTTTGTTTGATCCGGATAACTGGTGTTCTACTGTACTTTGTTTGGTACTAAAGCTAAGCTATTCATTTAAAATTCAAGCGAAATAGTTGGGCAAAAATAATGTTTCATTATGGCCAATACAGATAAATGTGACACAGCCGAACAATGACCATCACCCAACAATTTGTGACCAGCCTCTGATATTTTTTTTTATTGATTTCATTCAATTTGGGTATTTATGTTCTTTTGCTTACTTGTTATTGTGCTTCAATAACAACTCTGATGAATTTGAAACAAAAAACTAACTTATATAAAAAAAATTAGCCTTATTTCTAATTTTTCCTCCTTATTGATAATTTGTATGCATATTTAAGTTAAACTAAATTTAAACACCGCATTGTCTTGTAAATTTTGTGCAAAATAATTATAATTTTTAAAGCATTTCATAAAGAAAATGAAATAGAGAATCGCGAAATGACACCTCTCTGTTTGGAATGTTAACTTCGGACTTTTCTGTCACTCCCACGGATACAAATAACTTCTGCACTAATGTGGTTGTGGTAGGACTATTTTTTCTTAGGATATTATGTACGTAGATATAAATTAAAGAAAATATTTAACATAGTTTTAAAGAAAATATTTATTTGGACTCAAGCTATGGCAAAACGTTTAAAAACACCAATAAATAACATCATTGACATTTAAAACCCTAAAAGACAATATAGTAGAACTCCAATTATCTGGATTAATTGGGATCATATCCCATCCGGATAATCGAATATCCGGACAATTAAATAATACACACAAAAAATATTTATCGGTAATTTTTTTCTTCTTTAATATGTAATGTATTTTAATGACTTTTAAAACAATATCATTCACCGATAAGAAACTTTTAAAATGTGGATATTTCTGATTTATTTTTCTCAAAGCGATCCGAATCCGAAAATTGGCGACTCACTTTGTTCGATTCGGATAACTGGAGTTCGGATAATTAAAGTTCTACTGTACTTACTAAAATATATTTCATTTCGATAACAGAAAGTAAAAATCAATTCTGGATATGGAGTATTTAATTTGTGATATTACGAAACTTTTTTATCTATTTTGAAGTAAATTCTTTTCAAACTACGTTCATTTTTTATGATACAAAGTATGGATACATAAGTTTATTTTTAACAAGACGAGAATTTCAGTCATTGATTTATTTGACGAAAAAAACCACACACACACACGTAAAGTGCTTTCTATTAATTTTAGAGAGAGAGAGAATATTCATTCGTTTTAAAAGTAAGAAGAAATATTTTCCGATATCAGTATATATTAAAAGTTTGGCACACCTTGATAAAGAAAATGGCTTCAATAAATTTTAGAGCTATTTTTTTTAGCAATTTTGTTCTCTTTCAAATATATTTCAGAATATTTTTTAAAAATAAATTTAGGCATTATTAGAACACCGAAGAAGGATTTTAATCAATGTTTTAAATAAATGTTTCCTTTTTTTTTTTAAATATTTTGGTTGAAGTTAACTTTTTAAATGCTACCAGATATGCTAGTTTCTCTCGTTTAAATTTAAAGCTTTTCTTACAAAGTGTATGGCATTTGACATAGTCCAGTTAATTTACTTTATATAAATATCGATATTTCTTTTGAGTATGTAATTCGCCTTATCCATCAATTTAATCGATTTCGTTATGCAAAAAACCAACACCCACGATTTTATAGAAAACTTTAACCAAAGTGGCTTCTGATGTGAAAATGGCAATTTATCTCTCCAAGCAAAAAAAAAAATGAAGGGAAATCTTTTGTCTTACACCTCCATCGAACCCGATGAAAGAGGCACACAGAGATGAAGTGAAAAGAGCAGTAGGTCGGACAAATATAACAAAAAACAAAAACTTATATTGCAGAGCTGTGATTGGAGCAGAGGATTCGACGAGAGGACCAATGGCGGTTCTTGGTTGCGTTCGTGGGCTGTGATGGAATGGCCAACGCGCGCTTGGCGGAGGTTATAAAGCGAGCGCGTTCTAGAATTTGGATCCTTAAATTATCGTCTGCAGATAGGACCAGGAGAGAGTAGGCGATTTTCTCACCCCATCTGTCGACAAGACTTTTTCCAGTTCTCTGACGCCACTCTTTAAAAGTAAGTCGCAAGAGAGATTTTGTTCTAAAACAAGTTGTATAATTTCTCTAAAAGTGTGATTAATATATAAAATAAATTGTAATTAACCGATTTTTTTAAACAAAAATTTAAGACAATTTTTTGAAAAGACGTATATATTAAAATAAAATCCCATATTTATAAAATAAAATGAAAATACACATTTGTTTTAAAAGCTATATACAATATTGTACAACAACTCGAAAAATAAATTTATGAAATTATTTTAGTAGAATTGTGTTCAAAATGTTATAATGTTGTAAAATTATTTAAATAATAATTTTGTAGAATTATTAGAGAATAAAATTTGTAGATTTTGTCGAAGATGAATTTTGCAGAAATCTTCGAATAAAAATTTTGTAACATTTTCTTTTTTCCACGTTGTATATTTCATTTAACTAAAATTAAGGTTTAACTAAGAATTTAGTAGTAACATTTAAGATTCATTTATATAGACATTTTTCAAAACAGAGGTGATGGACAATAAGATATAGAATGAGACAAGGCCGAAAAATATATGTATAATTTTTTTTTAAATAATAATATTTTAGAATAATTCTATTTTGTATATAGCTAAACTATAAAAATAATTACACTTGTATTCTTTTTTAAATATAATTTTTTTCCAGAGAATTAAAGTCAGTTTTACGAACAGTCAGTTGAACAAAATGTTCTAATTTCTACTACTTGATTTCAGTAAAATAGAAATTATTTTTTTAACAATTAAAATTTAATTTATAGAAAATTTTAAAACAACTTTAGTTTTTAAATAACTATAAATAAAAAAACATATCCTCCTTGCCTTGGAATGTATCGGTATAAATATAATGGAGTATCTGCTATTTTAAAATATCATTTTCATAATTATACGATTTTGCATAACCCACTACCGATTTTAACCAATTTCCAAATGTAATATAAACTCGAAACTTGGCATACTTGCTTAATCCCGATGTTAATTCAATATTTAATCTAAATAATTAGTAATATAATAATAATGTTTACATAATACTATTTAATTTCATTTTACATGGAAAATAGCAATGTCTGCAATAATTCGATCATTCGATCTCTCTGAAAGTCTTCCTTCCAGAACATGATACGTTTCTGCGAAGTGGCTTCTCAGAGAGTATTGAGAATTAATAGTATGTGTTTTAAGCTATGTAAAGTTTTACTGATTCGAATTAAATTTTAATGGATATTTATTATTCATGTTTATTTGTATTGTAAGTTTAATAAATTTGGAAATAATAAAAATCTTAATAGTAAAATATATATAAATAATTTGATTAAAAAATGGAATAGCTTTTTTACATAAAAAAGAAAGAAGAATTTTATAATTAAAAATAAAATTTTGATTTAATAAAATGCTGGCATAATAATCGGTTAAGAAGAAACGAATTTCATTCTTGGATTGAAAATATACTTTTCGAAAAGTCAGTAGTCGTTTCTTTAATTTTTTTTAACATCGATCAATTCGTTTTTTTTTTCAAAGTTAGGATGTCAAAGTAGATATTGAACCCTATAATAATAGACCTAAATATCCATAAAAAGTGCTAATGTCAAGAAATTCTATTGCGGTAAAACTAAAGGCACACAATTCTTTTTTTATTATCGTACTATCGTTTCGTTTATGACTTTTTATTGTTATGTGTTAGGGAATATTTTATATAAAAAAAATATCACATATTTTTACGTTAAGTTGACATTTTAAATTTATCTGACGTAATAGAAATATATTTTTTGAAATATTGAAAACTTTCCTGTAAATAATTTTGAATCCTGGAAAAATTAATTTTTTTCAAATACTTTACAATCATCTTTCCAAAGAGGAAGTTAACATTTTGTAGACCTACTAAAAAATCCAGCAGTGCATTGCAGTCAAGAAATATATGGTATTAAAAAAAAATTATGTATTTCAAAAAGTTGGAAAAAACACATAATTCATATTTAATTTTTCTCGATTTTCCATTATTTTTAACTGCTATTAAAATATTAAAAACACTTTCCGACTAATATTTTATTCTTGTATGCAGCTAGTTAAAACAGTAGATTCATGAGTTTTCATAATTTTTGTATTAATACTTAATATAAAATTTTAATTGCTCAGTATTTTTTTTTCAATCACTGGGTTTCGTCTGAAATGTGTGCCGATTTCAATATGAATTAGAAAAAGATTGCAAATGAATTTTTCCTATGCAAACTATATTTTGGTTTCATTTTAAAGTTTTTAAAATAAAATTTCCCTAATTTTAATCTTAATGATAGAACGTACAACCCAAAGTCTTGCCAGAAGGATCTTCGAAAGCATTTTTGTATATGATCTTCCACCAATCACTGCGTCCTGCCAGCACGACGTTCGTTTTGTATTCATTTTGAACTGAGAAACGTGAATTAAAAAAAGAAGTTGTCGAAAACACCAGTACTGACGCACTCAAAGTGGGTTTTAAAAGCTCAATTTACTTTTGTTCGTTAGGAAGCAAAATTTCCGAATTTTAAAATTCCCGTAAAGTTTTTATAGTTATAACTTTAAAACTGTTTTTTCTCACGCCAACTCGGGAATTTCTGGTTGTAGTACCGGCCGTTCTATCAGAAAGGAAGGAAGGAAAAACCTCTCTCTATTTTTACGGTTTGGTTAATTAACGTCGCACTAGAGCTGCACAGTGGGCTCTTGGCGACGGTTCGGGGTCTATCTCGAAGGAAAGACCCGAGAACACATACACATTCCCACACACATTCATTCATACCTGCACCTCGTTATTTTAGAACCATGGTCAGATGACGAGGAAACACCTGAACTGGCACCCAACGCCTTCAATAGACGTCCGGACTTTGGACCCCGATCAGATATGTATCGTGCACCAGTCCCGTATACACGCCGTTAATTTTTGCGGATGTTCTGAACGACTTTTCTAGTATTTTGTAGCGAAGCTGGCAACCCTCCGATCACAAGATCGCTACTTTTTTTACTTTACTTTGTTAAGCTGACGATATGAGTTTGGTTTGATTTGGTTAATTAACGTCGCACTAGAGCTGCATAGTGGGCTATTGGCGACGGTTCGGGCCTATCTTGAAGGTTTGGGTTGGTTAATGAACGTCGCACTAGAGCTGCATATTGGGCTATTGGCGACGGTTCGAGGCCTATCTCGAAGGAAAGACCCGGGAATGATGCCTCGTATTTTTGAACTATGGTCAGATGACGAAGAAACACCTGAACTGGCACCCAACGCCTTCAATAGACGTCGGGACTTTGGACCCCGATCAGATGTATCGTGCACCAGTCCCGTATACACGCCGTTAATTTTTGCGGATGTCCTGGACGACTCTATTTTTACGAGAATTTTAAAATTCGGAAGTTTGCTACCTGCGACCTTTCGGAAGGACGTTGTATGTTCTACCATTAAGAATATCTAAAAATGCGTTGCCATGCCAAATTTAAACGCAATCCTTAGAGCCGGTTTGAACAATTCCGTATAATCATCAATCGGTACTCTCCGTTTCAGAATGCTCGACTATACTATTAATCTTGTAGTAATATTACATATGTTATGATAATAACATATGGAATATTATAACCTATATACCAAAATGTGTTGCCGTGTCACATTGTTTTTATTGACCAGTGTTTTCCAACCTTTACACTGTTAAAAATTATTACGACCTTGCACCAAAATTTGGTACCCATTTATCTGCAACCAACATTCGGTGCTTAGTTTCACCATTTTACGGTGTTACCACGGATACCATTTAGTGGTGAAACCTTTCCAAAAAAACTCAAAATTCGAGTTTCCTTAGTATTTTAGTAGTAGTATTTTTCTAGCGAAGCTGGCAACTCCCTGATCGCAAGATTACACCATATCATTGTGGAATCTAGGTTGAACCAAAAATCCTTTATCGTGAAAAAGCGGAGGTTTCCCCGATAATTGGCTCAACCATTTTAACTGCAACCAAAATTTTCGAAGCCGCTACATCAACAACCCGGGGTTTCCCCTCCAAGATATCCACGACGAACAAGGGCCTCCGTGGCCCAGTGGATAAAGACGTTCGAGGCCGATCGGTGGACTTGACAAAGAAAAGTAAAAAAGTTATGATCTTGTGTTCAGAGGGTTGCCGGCTTAGCTATAAAAATACTACTACTAAAATACTAAGAAATCTGGAATTTTGAGTTTTATGAAACGTTACGAGTTTTGGTGCAACGTTTCATCACTAAATGGTATCCGTGGTAGCACCGTAAAATGGTAAAACTAAGCACCAAATGTTGGTTTCAGTTTAATGGGTACCACATTTTGTTACAAGATCGTAATATTTTTTAACAGTGTGTGACAGTACCGTTTAATAATAACAGGCCGTTTTTTTAAAATAACTTTTTTGTATTCTGGTGGCTTTAAACGCGTATAAAAGCTAAAACCCGATGTCAATTTTTTTTTTTAATTTTAACACAATAATTCACAATTTGCCCTGATGCAAAACTGGTTATATCCAAAAATTCGAGAAATGAGATTTAGGTACTTTATAATTTTAGCTTCAACTTTAAAATAATAAAGGTACAAAAACTATAAGCAAAAAATAGATATATCCAGCGAACGTGAAGAAGATAGTTTAATTTATGATTGGCCGGAATGTGGATGTAGTGAGTTTTTCTTTTTGAACAAAAATATATGGCGGCGCATAGATTTACAAAAGCATTTAAAAGCCTTCATTCACTTGCAAAACAAGTTATGTGAAAATTGAAATTTAGATTATAACTTATTCAGTATTTTGAGGACAAACACACACATTTTAATGACATTTTTTAAAAAAAATTTCTTCTTAAATGTTACACAAAAATATTGTATAACAACGGTTAAAGTTTTAACGTTTTTTTGGGATTTACTCAAAAACAATAATTAAAAAGGCATATAATTTGCTTGTGCATCTGGTCTACTCATTTCATGTAATGGATGGTTAGTTGAAGTTTAACAAGCCTCAATAGGGCCAAACATGGCTCAGCTGACCAACCAATAGATAAATCAAAACAATTTAATAGATTAGTACAAAATAAAAAGAAAGTTATTACTACATATAATAAAATAAGCGTAAAAATAAAATTAATAAGTGTTTCAATAATTAAAAGTTAACAAAATGTACAAAAAAAAAAATTCTATTTAAAAATTATTTTACCCTTTAAAATAAGACGTGTTTTATTGGATTATATTTTGAAATGAAACTTCTTTAGGGAGATTAGAGAAATTAAATGACCTTATTACGGAAATCAAACATGACACACACTGAAATCGAAACATTAGTATTCTCCGTAAATTGTTATTAATATGCAATAAAACCTATACTATCCTAAAGACCGGGACAATAACTTCAATCTCATGTAAGTTTTAATTGATTTCAACAATTAGTTGATTAATTATTGACCATTGTGGCTGTGCTATTCGGAAAAGAAGAATTCATCCTTCCCCGAATCGAAAAGGCGGTGCTACCATCGAGCGTGGACGCGTTGTTACAAGCTTCGATAAAGACATCTGAATATCAGTGGTTTTTTTTAATTTGCATACGTATTGATTTAAAATCATCTGACGGATACAAACATGTATATCCGTTCAAGTATGCCTAGTTTATTCAGTAGTACGCATAATATAAAAGTTGATAAAAAAAAATCTCCTTTTTGAAATGATTCTCAAATTTAAAGCATTAGGAGAACTGTTGAAAGTCTGCTCTACTAATATAATTAAAAACATATATTTTTGTAAAAAAAAAGTAATGCGTTGGAAATATAAATTAACTCACTTTTGTGAAAACAAACCTACAGATTCGAATATTTTCTTATCCGTTAGAGGGTTAACATTATACACGCATTTAAAGATACGCCAGAGCTATTTAGAGGTTAGAGTTTTCTGAGCATTTTAATTGATCCTAGTCTAAATCGTTGGGTATCATTAAAGAAACCATTTTAAGAAAATTCAATGTTAGATGAACACGGCAAGGTGGATGTTCTTCGCCATCTCAGGAAATATACACAGATTTAAAAAAGAAGCATGCATAAAAACATATTTAATCTTTCCAAATGCAAAGGGCTAAAAGTTTAAAATAGATTTTTTTATGTTCTATGCATTTTTGTGTTGAATATAAATTTTTGTATTACTAGGAATGAGGCAAAAAAAATGTAATCACTTTGTTTCAGTATTAATTATTTAAAGTAGTTTTTTGCTTATTCTAATAACATTTTATTTTTTATAAATTAAAAATGATAAAGTAGCAAAATGACAATTTTTTAAACTATAGGGTTTATTATTTAAATTAAAAAAAATATATTGTCCTAATGAGAGTTTTTAATCTATGAAATACATTAAATTTGATTTTCATAGACACCAAAAATTCTTTATGTTGTAAAAAAAAAATGTAGTCTACTTTTTTTGTTAATTTAATAACGCTGTTTAAAATTTATCATGAAACTTAGAATTTTTCTTTGATTTCTTTCTGTTAAAAATATACTCTGCAAGGACATATTAATAAGTTTAGTACATTATATGAAAACTAAAAAGTTAAATTTAAAATTTTAGTTTTTAAAAACGTTATAAAAATGTTATCAAAGTTTAAAATTTACTATAAGGAGCATGCACTGACATTCACACTATTTGTTCTTTTATATTAATGTAAAACCTATTTTTTCTATCACCGCAAAGAAAATCTATGTAAAAGTTTAAAATCTTTATATATAAAGAGGAGGTATGGATTTGTTTTTTATACAATATTGCAATTTTATTCTGAGATTGATGAAATTTTGCACACTTTACCTTTAAAACAAGAGAAAGGTCACTGTCTACATGAGATTTCGAAAACCCACTCCATCCCCTTCCCACACTTTAAAGCAGAAATTATTTCTTACTAAAACTGCTATAGGGTGCACGGAAAAAAAAATCGTCTAACACTCTGTGTAAAACCCGGTAACACGGCGTATTTCAGCTAGTGTAGTATAAAAAAACGCTCAACATATTTGCATGTTTAATAGGTAAGTAACCAAAAAAAATACATTTACGAATAAAACTTTTGTACGCTCGAAATCTTTCTTAGCGCGCTTACAATTTAAATAATTTTGCGTCGAAATAAATTTAAAGGTTATATCCAAAATTCCACTTAATTCCACTTAAATGTCTAAATTTATCAATACAATATATGCTACGGAGAAACACACTTATTTCTACCATCTACGTGAAAGGAGAGATTGATAATTTTAAATAACAGAGCAACAACCTTACCGTGGTTTATTCTAGAATTGTTCTAAATTTTGATATAAGAAATCAAAATGCGGATTTGAAGGATATTTAATGGAGAGTGGGTAGGAAATGGGCTTTCAATGAGAAAAATTGCAGTTCATATTGGAAATACATTCTAATTTCTGCGGAGGTTAAACTAATATTAATCCAAAAGCCAATAAAACACATTATCATAAAATTTTCAATAATGTTTTCATTGCTATTTTTGAGAGGACACAATTTATTTTGGTACAAAATTTCTGCTTTTTTTTTCAAAGTTTGAATATCTTTCTCTGTAAAATATAAAGTATAATGGGACAAAAATAAAGAAATGTAAAAATAAAAATGTAAAATATAAAGCAAAATGGGAAAACTATTTTCGTATATTAAATAATTACGTATAATAGAAAATAATGAAGTTAACAATCATTATCGTTGATTGAATATATTTTTGGATGCCGATTTTAAAACTAAATACAATTAAAAATTAATTGATTTTTTTTAAAGAGTTTGAATTATATATTTTAATTGATAAATAATGTAATTGAAAATAAAAGCAAGTTATTAAAAAATATTTGAAATTTAATAATGTTCTATACCATTTTTGAGTAGGATTTAATTCCATTCAAATTATTTTAAACGATTATTAAAAAAGTTTTTAATGTTTTACTATTTAATTGCATTTTTTATAACTTAATAGTTTAATTAACGATGAAAATGAAGGTTAATTTTAAATATTGTGCTTTTTTTGAATTTCTGAAAACAGCATATATTAGAATAACTTCTTTTAAAATTTATGAATAATTAGAATAAAATGTTCTGTTAAAATATTAGTTTTGTTATTTTAATACAATTTTTTTTGTTTACCTAATAAAAAGAAATTATAACTATTGAATGAGTTGTTAAATTTGCATTATGTCATAAAAAGTAAACTGAAATAAATAGTTCTGGCTGGACAAAAAAGTTTCTTTTAATAATAAAAGAATAGTTTATTTGCATTAGTAAAATTTTATTGTCAACGCAGTAGCTGATATGTTAAACTTACAGCGTTTTATTAATCTCAAGTTGTAACATTATTTCGACAAGCAGAAAACTTAAATCACTAATAATTTAACAGTAACATGCTCTTGAAAACCCAATTCTAAAGTACTAGGCATTACACAGGAAGCAAAAATATAGACATTTCAACATAATGGTACACAGTTAAACCGAATTCCAAAAGTAAAAAATCCCGTGTATTCGTAAAACGACACAATTCCAAAGTTTGAAATGTCATTTTGTCGATTTAATTATTATTTAAAAAGAAAATACGCCCAGTGTTAATTTATAGGTGGTAATAGAAGAAAGAATTCCATTTGAAAAGCATATTTCACTAGAATGGTATGGCTGAGTTCTTTCTTTTGAGTTTTATTTCACTATATGAAATATAGAGTAATAAATGTTCGGGTAAAATAAAAGTTTGAATGTTATTGTTTCTATACGTTTTAAGGTCCCCCGAGCTTAAATAAGTGTTATTGAAATAATGGTATGTTCATTTTTAAACGCAGAAACTTAAAAATTGTTAAACCAAATTTGAGTAAAAAAAATTGTAAAGAAAAAAAAGAGTGTATATGGGACGCGACATCACGATTGCAATAAAAATGGAGCATTTCAAAATTCCACTGTTCGATTTTGGTTATTTAGGAATTACTCGAAAAAGCTCTAACAATTTTCTCCAAAATTACCTATGATAATATATTGTTACGTGTTCTTACAATTGGTATAAGTGAAATTTTCGAAATGTGGAGAAAATTCGACGAAATAGTTTTAGTGACTAGTGCACACTATTCAAGTGGAAGATTTCTGCTAGGGGAAATAAATAGAAAAGAATATTGGTTCGAACATTTTGTTGAAAATCAAATGTTCGCATTATCAAATTTTTTTTATGGAAAGTTATTTTCCCGAAATGCATCGTTCGAAAGTTATTTCCTTTATAAACATTAAAAAGTTATTATTCATTTTATAAACAGAATTTACATTAAAATTTGAATGTATGTCAAATGAATGTCTTGTATTGTAAACGAAACTACATAAGCAACATAAAATTTAACATAAAGTTTAAAAAAAACTAAATTTAAGCTACGCACTGGGGAAAATATTTAAATCAATCAGAGCAAATATTTATATATCCTTCTATTTTAATATTGCAGTGTGCTAAAACAAACTTTCTTTTAAATAAATATGAAGAAAAAATTTCGTGACCTAAATTTAACTTAAAATTGAAAATGTTTTTATTTTCCAAAATCCCGACGTTTGTTGTTCTGCACCTAATATCGAACAACTGCATTCAAAGTAGAAATCGAAATTTATCGGAAGTTCTGGGTCAATTCAGTTCAAGTCTTATTCGAGAAAGCAGACGATCTGATTGAAGCGCGGCTTAAGGAAAAAACTCATTTTATTAAATTCCACTCCCCCCCCCCCCCCCTTCCGTATCAAAAACCTCCAAAAAACCAACACGAGAACGATTCCCAATACAGTGGAAAAAGATGAATTGCCATTGTAAGTCCAAAACGGAATTTGCGTCTGGGGCACAACAGAAAGGAGAATTTATGAAATGCGAGTCTCTGCATATATGTGTGCACTTTGATCTAAAGGGGGCCATACAAATATTACGTCACGCACCTATGGGGAAAGGGGGATCTGTTTTGCGTGGCTGAGCGTGATGGGAGATAGGGATTGTGTGATACCAAATTTTTTCTAAACAAAATTGATTAATATTTTTCACTCGAAAAACATGCTTGATTTCTTTTTATGGCACAGATACATGTTCCTGTTCTTATTAACAAGGTATTTTTTGGATAGTTCTTGATACATGTAGAGGTATTTCTCAGCGTCCCGTTCCTACCGTCTTTGTCATCACGACGGTGTGATGTATTATTGACCCGACTCCGCATAGGTCATTCGAGAGCAACGCATAGACACCTATTGCTCAATGAAACCGCCCCGCCGTGTCATCATTGCCAACAACCTCTCTCCACAATTCATATTTTGACTTCTTGTTCTCGTCTTTTGTATATATTCGTATTTTTTAACACTTCATCTCCCACATTGTCCTATTTATTGAATCATCCACCTCATTCATCACTATTTATCTTTTTTAAACTACACAGTATTTTTACCTCTTATTTAAAATTAAGTTTTGTTTATGTGTGTTTTTAGAATTTTATTGTTGGTATAAAATCTAGTGTTTGGCGCAGCTTGGCCATATTTGGCCCTTGTGCCAATAAACCCCAACCAACCAACCAACCAACCAACCAACCAACCAACCAACCAACCTACGTTTAGAGTGGCTAATTATGAAAATCAAAAGTAATGTGTAAAGCTCAATATTTAACTCAGTATACAAAACACATGTTTAGTGGTTTTCTGGCATTTGTTAAATGTTTTTGTTAAAAAACGCTGGGAGATGTGAGAACAATCTGAAGAAAGTTTTAGATCATCAACATTACTTAGTGATTCTGGAAGACAAAAATAATTGCTATTGAAGTTTGTGAGAGAATAAACTTTTTGAACTCAAGAATATGTCGTTCTTTTGAAAAACAGATAAAAAAAATAACACGTCGCTGGTTTGGTGACTTAAACGGCGACACTGGAGTACATATGGTTAATAAAATATACCGATACCCAAGTGATGTCATACTTTGGATTTAGATTAAAGAACAAGCTAACCAAAGAAAAACGTTTTTTTTTATGTGCAAGAACATGCAATTCCCGCTCAATTTCAACAGAGAAGAAAATAACAGGTCGTCATTTTGGTGACTCAAAGTCGCCACTTGAATGGAAATTGTTTAAATAAGGATGAAACGTCTGAGTTTGATGAAGAGATTCTTTGTATCAAGTTCTTTCTGAAGATCACACAAATGGAGAGTTCATTTATTACGTCACGTAATTTTTCATGCTTTTGTACATCCACCTCCCCCCATGTCCCCGCACTGTTACGCTAATAACCTCTACCTCATGTCAGGTCTCGATATATTTTTGCAGTTTAACAACAGTCATTAAAACTTCTGTTCTGAGTATTTTACCAAACATCCCTTTATATAGTGATTTTTACGAAAATTGACTTGTATGACAGTTTGGTTGAATTAACGGCGATGCAAGCACAATTGACTATTGGCTATTGGCAATAAGCATATCAGAGTCAATGTGAGATATTTCTGAATTTTTTTTCCTGTGAAATTTTACTATGTCGTGCAACCATTGAGACCCCTCTCCTCTATGTCACGCTATAGTCACGCAAGACAGGTTCCCTCCCTTCAAGGGGGGTAGGTGACGTAATAAATAAATGGCCCCAAAGGAGATATTGGTGGGATGAGGGGGGGGGGCGTGTAAAACTAAAATTTGAGTTACAACTCAAATAAAATATATATCCTTTTTTACACCTCATATAACCGACAAATTTTAACCAGTGAGGTTTCAGAAGAAAGATAATTTCCCGCAGCATTGGCGAATCGTACGTCCATGCCATACATATCAACGATTCGCTTAAAATTAAAAAAAAAAAAAATATTGCATAAAGAGTCATCTTAAAAAGCATTTCCAAGATCTAGCTAGAACGGGCTTTTGCAGCATATTCGGTAACGCGCTGGACTTTGGAACAATAGGTCATGGGATCGAGTCCGAAATTTCTCGCCGGGGGTTCCCCCAGCAACTCAGGACCAAACATACAGTCTCATTTTGTCGTAATGACAGTTAATGTATGTGCAAAACATGCAGTGCATATAAAATTTTTACATAAAAATGTAGGTGATGACATGCTGGATATGTGCGTGCCAAAGCATGATAGAGGGAGGGGGAGGGGTAAAAGAGGACGAAAAATTGCGTAACGTAACACATGAACGTTCCCTGAGTATAGATATCTATCGAGATGTGCTGGTGGGTTATTTTCGCAGATGAAACTTTGGAAGGCATTAGTAGAGATGCTATGCGAGCGTTTCAGTATTTGTTTGAAAAGAAGTACAGAGGAAGAGTATTCTTATGTTTTATATATGGAATTGTTGAAAAGGGAAGGTATATATTCATGAAACAGAGCTTGGATATTTCAAAAATTCATACGCATACTAAGAGAAGTTCAAAATGTTGAAAATATTTTTTTGGATAAATAACTTTAAACAATTGCTTTGAGGCGGGGGGGGGGGGGGGGGGGGGGGGGAAGGAGGGAGTGAATGTACTAAAAAATATAATGTGGATAATAGACTTTACGTGTTTTTGTATTTTTATCATTAATGAATTGCAATATCTATATTACTAAGTTTATAAAAAATATTATTTTTCTTTTTATACTATAAAATAAATTTCATAACGGAACCATTAATATAGTGTAACTGACAATTTGATTTAAATCCGCATGTATCGAAATTTTTTCACATTACAAAATTCCAATCAAAAGATTCCAGTTGTTTGAATATAAAGTTTAATTAAAGCACCTGAAATTTTATTTTTAAAATAACTTTTGCTTAGTTTTTATTTTATTCTTTATCCTTATTTTGACTTTTTCAATGTAATATGAGCAAATATCTACCTTCCATGATAACTATCAATCTAATTTAATCAACTTTCAAAGGTAGAGCATGTTTTAAATTATACGATTACTAAGTTACAAATTTCGCCAAACAATTTTTCATTTTCTCATTATTTTTATATTGTCTTCATTATTTCAAAGTTACCATGAAATCTAGGACAAGGATATCTTTATTTTGTAAATGTTGATAAATTCGGCGATAATGCTGTTTTGATTAACCCTTTGCGCTCGATAAACCGGTCTGATATTTACGTTCTTTTTACAGAACAGTTACATCCCGTTCCTGCTCGTTTTAAAGACGTATTCTTCAGCGTTAACTTTTTACAATTAGGGTTGATAATAAAAATAATCTGTTCGTGAATCTGAATATTAATCTCTGAATTAAAGAAAAGCGGTTTTCATGTTCAAGAAACTGCAGTTCTCGTTCTCTTTGAAGAAGAACAGGGAACAAAAGAACAGGTCGTTATTTTGGTGACTGGGAATCGGTACTCGAGAGTCGAAAGGGTTAAGTTAGTTTATTTTTTTGGCATGAAACGTCTTTGAAATCAGCCTAACGAAGTATCGGGATAGTAACACCATAGGGTGGTCCCTTCGGACACTGTAAACCTGTGACAAATAGCTAGATTTACATAAATTTTGTATCGTTCGATAGGTAATTAGAAGCGAAATCCTCGGGATCAGATGTAAAATCTCTATTATTGTCTTCTTTCGGCGAGAATTTTGTTATTATAGTTTTGTAATGAAAGTTTCTTTTAATGAAAACAACTTTTCAAATTCGATAATTCGTTCGCTCTTTAGAAGGCGGGTGTTTGATTTTAACATGGTCGAAATATTGGCCACCCGCCCTCTAAAGGTTAAGTGATTCAATTTTTAATAAAAAAACGTTCTACGGGGGTCAGAAGTTGTTGGGCGATGGTCATTGGTTGGCTGTTTAACTTACATATAAAACATCTTACTTGTTGCTATGCATTAAACTACTTTGCTGCTACTAAAGCTAAGTAAATTATTTAAAATATAAGCGAAGTAGTTGGACAAAAATAATGTTTGATTATGCCAAAACGGCTAAATGTGATTCAGGGAAACAATGACCGTCACTCAACAATTTGTGATCACCCTGTTTGTCACGCAAACAAATAGATAGACCACTATTGACTTTTAGAATGTATCCTATACAGAACTAGATGTTTATTTTTGGAGAAAATAGGTCCATTAAAATATTTTTAAAATAAACTTTATAAAAGCTAACGGTGACTGAATTAACTTTAATATTATTATTTGGGTGCCCAAAATATTTGTCTTTTTAGGCTGTGAATATGTGTATTTGGAAAGTACGTGCAGGAATGAATTATTTTATATTACATGCCAACAACCTGTTACAGGTTTATTTAATGAAGACAGTTTTATGTTTCTATATAGTTTTGTGAATTATTTAATCCACAATAGTTATGTTATAATTCGCTTACATTTTTTTGGGGGGTGTAACATCATTAACTTTCTATTGCCATCCACTTAAAATTATTCGTCAAACTCAACTCTTTAAAAAAATTAATTTCCGGACAACAAAAACCTTCCCATTCAACTACGAGCGGGTTTCTCACAACCATGGCTAGGAGGACATATTTTCAAATATGGGAGTATAAAATAGAACACCAACTAAAAGAAGAGAAATCCCAACAAAACATATATTTAAAAAAGGCCACGTTCTAAACACAAAAAGGACTGGCCATAAAAAGTAGTGAAATCAAGTGTATGGCCAAGTTTAATGGCAATGGAGATTGATGCTATAAAATAAAAATTATGTGTTATATGGGTGTTTGTTGAATTTGGACATAACGTTTTTTATAATAATATTTCGAATGACTGGTCATCATATAGCAATGATATGTTCATTTCGTGAAAAAATTAACTGGGCGGCAGTGAAAATACTGTTTTCACTGCCGCCCTGTTAATGAAATGTATTTTTTTTTATATAATTAGCCCAATGAAGATTTAAAAACATGTGGAAAATTAACTCCCCCGAAATCAAGGACGTTTCTTAAACATTTCAATTTACATTTAAATGTAAATAAATATCAATAGAAATACACTGATTTTCCACGTATCTTGAATGTTATCTAAATTTGAAGAAAACTTGCTTAATTGATCTAAAGCATTACAGGGATCGCATAGTTTTAACCCTCTGATGTATCAGCAAAATGACAAATTTGTAAATTTGTTTTCTCTGTAAAATCGGTTTCGAAAAATATTTTTATGAATTTAATGTTTATGAGTATTGCTAGGAAAAGTGGAAATTCATGGACGACTTAAGTTGTCCATTAGATTAAAGGGTTCCTTATATTTTTCAAAAAACATTCTGCCCAAGTTCAACAAACCCATACGATAGATAAATATTTGTAATAGCATCAATATCCATTGTCATTAAACTTGGCCATACACTTGATTTCACTACTTTTTATGGCCCGTCCTTTTTGGTTTAGAAATTGTCCTTTTTTACAGAGATATTTTTAATGGGACATGTTTTACAGATGATGACTCTTCCAAAAACAAGCACCAAGTCTGACCAAATAATGATCTCACAGTACGAAAATTTAATAGCACACAGAAAATTCACGCTTTGGTGGCTTCAAATGCTAAGCTAATCTTTTAACATAAAACACGACACAGTGTAGAATATAGTTGGAACCAACACACTTATTAACTAAAGAAAACGATTTCGAGACCAATTCTCAACAATTTCAAAACCAAGTACTGTTGAAATCGCGTTGCGTAACGTAATAAGTGACAGCCCCTCGACTGCAGTGACGTCAGCATTCCGATCCGTCTCACATTATACTCTAACCGCCTTTGAGTCAAACAGATAGTTTTAGAAATAAAATATAGCACCAAAATATCTAAAAATGCGTAAGGAAATGGGAAGTCCATGGAAAACCTTTCACCTTTACAAATTCTATTGTAATTGCCCAAGTCAGTCACGTGTTCGAGGACACTCGAACATCTTTAAGGTATCGAACATCTTTAAGGTGCCACGAGAGGATGTTAACTTTCCCCTTGTTCCCACGGACAGGGGAAGCTTTAGCAGTCGGCACGCATAGAAGAGAGCGGCTTTAGTTAACTTGGAAGAAGCGTTCAAGCAATTGGTTGTATGGTTCAGTTTTACGATTGTTTTTTATGTGTAGTAAATAGAAAACTTTTAAAGAATCGGTTGGATAAAATTTTCTTTTATCAGTTGTTCCGTATATTATTAAAATGTTGCGATAAATAAAGGACCCTTTTGGTCTTTTCAGGAACTTGCGTTTTCAATAATAGTATACAATTTTCTAAATATTTTTATTACACAACTTACGAGGAAGAGTTTTGTTTAAAGAACGGGTTCCGTGTTTTTATCACTTGGTCACTATTGGAAGCAGCAGGGAGTTAAAAATTAGGGGTGATTTAAAAATATTAAAGAAAATGAAAAATAGCGAAACAATATTTTGTTATTTTTCTAAAAGATATAGAATTTTTGGTAAAGATCAGATCAAACAAAATGTACGTTTTTAACAATAAATATTGTCTATTGCTTAAAACTATTTAGATGCTTATAAATAAAAACGATATAAAACGGCTTGCATACGAAAAAAACGTAAAATTATATTTGGGAATCATTAGATTAGCTAACGTATCGTGAGCTCTCTTAAGTATATACCATTGTTACTTTAAGATACATTTTTACTACCTAATGTAGCAGCGAAAATCATTATTTGAGAGTGTTGTTAAGTTTTTTTAATAATAAAAAAATGTGGTTGTTTAAACAACAAAAACAAAGAAAAAAAAATCGAGTAGGTACAGGCCACATTATATCGTAAGATGTGGTTTGTGAATACTTTTGGGCTTCACACGGTACAAAGGTCAAAGGGAGGAGTGGATAAATGGACAACGTGTTTGAACTTGAAGCGGCCTAGCTTCCTCTACACTATAATATGTCATTTTCCCCATAGGAAGGTTCCAAGTAGAGTTATAGGGGCGGAAGCGTAATCTACAGCTATAATCGACATTCTTCCCCACGCTGCGCGGTGGGCGGATTGGATTAATAAGCAGCCCAGTCGACACACTTTTGAGTTATGTCGCTTTTAAAACTAAAGTGTGCTATAGCCTACAGCATTAAAATTTTCCATTACACTCTTTAAAAGTATATGTGCCAAGAAGTGTTTAATTTGCTTTAGATTCTAGAGTCCCAGATTTCAACACCAAATTAAAAATAGTTTTCCTTGTCATTTAACTCAAAATCATTTTAAAGCTTAAGGGGACACATTGCCATTTAAAATTTTTTTTAATCAAAATTTGTAC
This sequence comes from Troglohyphantes excavatus, assembly GCA_963932185.1. Lineage (NCBI taxonomy): Eukaryota > Metazoa > Arthropoda > Arachnida > Araneae > Linyphiidae > Troglohyphantes > Troglohyphantes excavatus. Next base: position 72,041,756 of record OZ010666.1, on the reverse strand, counting down.
TTGTACTGTATACTTTTTAAGTTTATATAAGAGAACAATATTTCACACAAAAATTCCATAGTTGTTTGTATTTTTCCCAATAGTGAATTTTTTTCATTTTTTGAATTATTTTATTTAAACACTAAAGTTTTATTAAATATATTTTTTTTTCACCAAATTTTTTTCTCATGTACTTTAAACTATAATACATAATAATTAGTATACAATTTAGTATACTACATGTATCTGTTTTTAAATAAATAATTATTGATATTAACACAAAACTTTTCCTTGAAATAAAATTTTTTGAATTTAATATTTAAAAAAAAACTGTACAACTTATAGAGTTAATTCGAATGCTAATTTATAATATGCACATATTTTACAATATGCTTAAAATATTATATTTGGTAAATGTAATATATATTTGGTAAAATATAACTTTATATTTGGTAAAATATAATATTATATTTCGTAAAATATAATATTATATTTGGTAAAATATAATATTATATTTGGTAAAATATAATATTATATTTGGTAAAATATAATATTATATTTGGTAAAATATAATATATATTTGGTTTAAAATAAATATTTATTTTAATTGGCTGAAACTCCCGAGGATAGTAGTTTGCTATTCTTTGCATTGACGTAATACACTTTCAAATGGCTGTCGAGAAAAATTAGTGAAATGTGTACTTACCACATCTGTACACTCAAGGCATCGATACATTTGTTTCGCGGAAATATAACTATTAAAACAAACGCGTACGTTGGACCTGGAAGTACCTAAAAAAATGTAGAAAACTGGCAAACAAAGAAGATCGCTCTCAAGTCAATATTGTCACGAAATGTCCTTTTTCAGTTGACAGAGTGAACGATTCGGGTGAAAAATTCCAGAGACCTAGTTTTTCCGAAGACCGTCATTGCTCTTAATTCAATTTATATTCCTGTGACTTCTTTCTGATGCAAATTATTCTTCCAGTTACCTTTGGTTCTATTCATTAGAGCTATTTATAAGTTAATTTACGTAAAGCTTTTCAAGAAGCTCTACGATTTTGTATATAAACTATTTTTTTTCCTCTAAGAAATGATTGCGATGATATCCAATTTATGCGTGCTATGTTTAAAATTATATCTTAGCTCCGTTTATTAGTCCCATCCCAAAAACTCGTTAACGTTTAAACTGAAAACTATTTTTATTAGTCACCTGTTACCTGTTCTTTACCCAGGTTTAATTGAAACGACGCATCATATAGATAAAAAAGCTTACACAACCATTAAATGAAAAAATATCTAAAAATGGAAGTTTTAAAAAATTTATTTTTCCTTGAAAATCTTCGAATTTCAATGATTTTTTAAGAGAATCCAGACGCGCCGCTACAGTAAAAAGTTATGTCAAAAAAACTTTTTGTTAGAAATGGGAAAAAAACGAAATCTTCAAAACTATTTTTTTAAACTAACTTGTTAAGATTCAGTAAGATTGTTTGAACAGATGAAATTAGCACCAGTAATACTGGACTTCTGTGTTACTTAGAACATTACATATGAAATCCATCTTTATAGTTGTAACTCATGCTCATCTTCTGTCTAAGAGATATTGAAAATAAACTCGACCTTAAATCCGTTTTTCAAGAAGAAATTATAATTTTCAGAGATATGATCAATCAAACGAAGACCACGGTGTAAATTGTTTAGTAGAGATGTATCATTATAGAAATGATGAAAGTTCTGCAGTTTCAATAAGAATTTCGTACAATCAAATATCAGGGATGATATTATTAAACTTTGGATGTTGGACTGAAGGAGGGGGCGTTGAAAATCGTCATGCTTATTAGAAATCGATGGATGTCCTACATTTTAATTAAGCAGTCAATCCTTATCATCAACTGCGTAAAACTGTCATTCGGTTTAATCCATCAAATTGGCAGCACACAGTTAAGACTTGTTTGCAGAACTGACTTCCTGATACGTCAGAATTACGTCAGAAGGACGTTGATCCGCATGATGAACCGAGTTATAACAGTGATTGATATAATATTTTATCATGAGTCTGTAAATAGTGAATCACTGTAACAAACTGTCTATTTGAAATACAATAAGTTTAGTGCACGTATAGTACTTTACTTTGGAACAGGCTATCCTGGTTCTAAGCATTTATGCTGAATAGAGATGATCCTTCCGCCGAAAAATATAATTCTCAAAACAGCAAATAAAATAAACCCAATACAATAGACGACGAACAAAACTTTTTATGGAATTTGAATATTCTTAATACTATTCTACAATTAAACTGATTTTTACTTTCCCATTTTGCGTATTTTGGTAATTAACTATTGGAGGGAGTTGTGTCTGCTTTAAATAATAAAAATCTCCAGATAATCGGTGTGCATTATCCCTTAAGTTTTGTCGAGGAAATTGTATAATCTCTAAAGCATGTGTGTGGGGGAAGGTGGAAACGTATTATGAATAACGGGTTTTTAACAGTTTGAGGAAACGTCAGCGGTAAGACGCCAAATATGATAGCTTTGATACATATTCTTTTCTCATTTGTTTTTTTAATGCAGCGTAAAAATTATTTTGTAGGTAATAAGGACCACATCTTTCTGCAATTGAGGCTTTTTACAGATCATAGCTTTCGCTTTAAGTTCAAATTAGGTTGTTCCTGACTATAGCACACTCTTAAAACAAAACAATATATTTTTGTATTTTTGTAACAATAATGCGCAAAATGAATCACAATCTCATTTGCATTTAATATATTTTCATGATATTTAATTGAAATATACAAACTTTTAACGTAAGTAACGGAGGCAGAAAGAGTTCCAAAGCACAAAAATAATCTGAAATATTATTCAAATACGTAATAAGGTTATAACTTTACATCCAATGCATTATTAATATCGAAATATCCATTGCATTATATTATCACCTCTTTTTCTAAAGAGATTCCAAAAGATGTTATTAGATAAGAAACGAAGTTAATTTTTAAAGAAAATGTCCCCTTTAAAGTGTAACATTCAATAAAAAGTTTAAGAATAAGAGAATCTAAGTGCAAAGTAAAAAGTCTGGCGCTAAGAAAAAAAAAATAAGAGTTGTTAAAAGGTAACATTTTAACGAAATAGTACTTTACGTAATCGAAAGTTAAAAACTCGTTAATTGAAGAACTGAAATGAAAAGAATAGGCTTAAAACTAAGTACTTGTAATGGTAAAGGCGAAATGGCTGAAACTAAGTTTTCTTTGGAAAAAACGTAAATATAAAACGAAATAGAAATTTTCATTGAAAGTCATTTTCACAGTGTTGGCTGAAAGTTTTAAACCGGGATTGCACATTTATGAAACATTAAACGAGTCATTTAGCTGCAATCATGGCACATAATTTAAAAATATAGTAATGAAACTAACCTTAAATATTTTATTGAAATGCCAAATAGTTTAGGATAAAGGGGTTATTTAATTATATTAAATGTTATATTTCAAGGAGGTGGATCAAAAATACGAAATTTCTGTGGTAAATCTCTGTTACAACTTATATCCGACGACAAAAATATATAATTCCGTAATACACTGGTGATGGAAGCCAATAGAAAACGGAGTTATAAAGTTAAAAAATTACAAAAATGGTAATTAATGCGATTATGAATATGAGTAAGTTGGAAGGCTGTAAAAAGGCATATAAAGGTGGAATGAGGGTTTATAATGAGCAAATTAGATAACTGGTTGGAAGTTACAAACTGCCGAATCGTAATACCTATATTCTTGCGATTTAAAAGTGTTTTGCCAACTGTATTTTTCTTTGTGAATTAATTATGTAGAATATGCCTTAAAGGCATCATTTAGAGGGATTTCAGCGATAGCGAGACATAGAAAAAATACAGGAAGGTCAGAAGCTGTCAGATGTCTCTCGGAACATTATAATTCCACATAATGTTACTTATCGCCTTTGGAAACAATTTTGTGACACAATGGATGTTTAGTGGATATGATGTCAATGTTATTCATGGTCAATCACAACATCTGATGACCGCTATATCAGTTTAGTAGCACATAGGAACGGTTAATCAATGGACTAGTTAAGTTGGTTTAGAGTTCGTTGTAGCCAGTGAAACGCATGCGAGTTGAATTAATGTGTAAGAAATGACAGATAACTCTTGAATAACCTTGACGTTAAAAACGTAGTTATAAGGTTAAAGATTACGAAAATGTAGTTTATGCGAATCTAAATGTGAGGACGTTGGGAGCCTGAACAACGGTTTGCGTCCCCTTGATTTCACGCGTTCAAAATGGTGCTACGTGATATGTCGCATACGGCGAAATGACTCTGGCAGGTTCCTCCGCTCACTGATGAATCCAGATATAGTCTGGATTGATACTATAAACGAGTTTTTGAAGTTTGAGAACTAGAAGTCGTATAAATACAATAAATGTGCTTAAAAAACATGTTTTCGAGATGGACGTGTAGTGGAGTGGAAAGGTGTTATCGCAAATAATTACACTGATCTCCATACGTTTAACAGAGGTTCAAAAATCGACTACAAGTGTAGGGATGAAGTTCTCGGACCCAAAGTTTGTCTTTTCTGAGCAGATGTCCGGCTAACGGACATCTGCTCAGTCAATCGGCGGCCAGCCGATCAGATCAATTGGCGGCCAGCATATTCGCCAGACCTGAAAATGATCAAACATGTCTATGGCATATTGGGAAGTATCGCCTAACGCCAGACCTTTCTAGGACCCGCTAGAAAATATGTGTATTTTTACAGGAGTGGACATCAATACCATAGGAGAAAAAAAAATGAATAAGAATGTAATTATGCGCATGAAATGACGATTCTTTTGAGAGTTCATTTGTTCTTGGTAGTTATATGCGATATCGACGAATTTGGTCATCTACAGGTGATTGCACCAAAATTTTAACTTTTGTTAGCCACTATAACGTTTTTATTTATAATATTTTAATATGTAATATGACACCACATACAATTTGTCAAATGCTTCATAAGTGAAATTTCTGCTGAATTATATGACATTCAATTCAATATTATTTCAGATAGTCAACACAACGGTGTGCCACTATCTGTTTACAGGGAACAGTGGGTTTTCCTTAAGCCATAATGTTCTACCTTACGGAATAATACATTGCGCCATGAAAAAAGGTTTCTCACTTTCCCTACAAGACTTTGGATTTTTTTAATACAGGATCCAGGCACGTAGGTAAGGGGGTGGTTCAGGGAGTTCAAACCCCTCCCATTGAAAGTCAAGAAGACAAAAAATTAAAAATCGAATTACTATAAAAATTTCAATTTATCGTTTAATATTTTTTGTTGAATAAAATGAGGAAAAACCTGATATTTTCCGGAGAGTCTTACCTTCTGAAAATGGTTTTCAAATCGTGTCAAAACATGTTTTGAGGTCATTTGTATCAAAAACTAAGCCTAACATGGCGTCATCGTGTTTAATTATTTAATATTTGGATTTCGACTACAACGGGGAAATATCGTCAAACTGGGCCGTATAAACCAGAGATTAGAATATTAAAATAATAATTTGTAACATTACTCTATGGCAGTGGTCGGCAAACCGCGGCTCGCGAGCCACATGCGGCTCTTTAGCCTCTTGAGTGGGGCTCTTCCACAAATTACCACGTGCGGGCTCACGCGTACAGTGCCATTGCAACTTCGTGGCAATAACATACAAACTTGGCTTACCCAAACTTTTCAAGGAATGCAAGGCCATTGTTCACATTAGTGTTTATCAGTCATTGTTATAATTTAATTTTATGGACACCTTACAATTTAATTTTATCAATAAATAATATCCTTATTAAGTATGATATCAAGTTTTATTCAAGTTCAAGTTATGTTGAAATGGTTTGGACATAGAGGATGAACGTGTCAAAACAGGCGAAATAGAATACGAGTGTGGATGGGAGAGTTGGAAGGGGTCGACCTCAGCAAAAGCATCTCAATCAGATTGAGGACGTTTTTATTAAAGGCCAGCTTAGGAGTACCCCAATTAAGCTAATAACAATGTATCTACCTACATAGTTTAAATATTTGGCTCTGTTGACTACTGAGTTTGCCGACCACTGCTCTATGGTATAAACAAGTTGCTCGAAACATGTATTGTTCTAAACAAAGTTTCTAAAAATTTGAATTTGTTCTCTAATTTATTTCCTATTTAGGAGGGTGATCCAGCGAAGCCTGCATCGAAACAGCAATGATGTCGCTGTTTCGATATTTATCTGTCAATGTATTCCTGTGTATTTAAATAAAAATTAATAAAAAAAAATGGGGGTAAGGTTTTTTGTTCGGGGAACGGGAGGGGGGGAAGGGGGGGTGAACCCCTCCCATGGAAAATCTATACCTGCGTGCCTGACAGGATCTGAGTACTGATATATGTAGTTATGTTGTGTGAAACCTTTCAACCTTTACGATAGAAAATAAAGTTGTGACACAGAAAAAACCTCAAAAGTTGGCACAAAGTTGTATGAGTTTACGATACGTCTGGAATAACATTGTTTTTAACAGCGACTGAATATTCTTTGAATAATTCATGTGGCGCTTGTCAAATTTAGTAAGGAAATTATGCTTACATACGCATGTTTCACTAGCATATAAAAACTGCATCACTTGTCCATGTGCGTCATTTTTACATTTTCAGAAATATATTTTATAGTTAACTACACTTTCAAAAGAACATTTTAGATTTGAAATAGCTTAGACAAAGAGGAATACCAGTGAAATTTTCAGTTTCTTATATTATATTATATTATATTTAGATCGGTTAAAAAACCCATAATGACAAATTTGGAACATATTTCGATTAGTTGGATCAGAAATTGGAATCAACAAAGATGACTCATTTCTAATTAACTTCCTAATTAAGATTTTTCTTCGATAAAACTACAAAAACTGAGAACTCCGATTTTAATAATTTCAAAGTAACATTACAATTTTGAAATTTAACTCCCTCTTTGGTTTATAAAACAACATTTTTCAATGGGAATAATCAGCGAAACAAGACGGCAACGAAGTTAACTTTTCAGCGAAATTAATTACGATTCTTGTATAGAATAATTTTAATCTAAACAGAGCTTTTTTGGGGGAAGTTCTCGAGTTGGCCGGGGATAGAAAATGAGGGTATCTAGTTGAATAAAAGAACACGAAGCTTCAAATCGCAGAATAACAAAACAAACGAAAAACTTTTCTCAAATGTTAAATACCAGAAATTATTCTGTAACATGAAGCAATTATATTTCTGTTATTTAAATTGTCAAAATAGTAGTTTTCAACAGAATTTAATTAAAAGTAACGCCCAAAATACAAGTTAAAAATATCGCTTGAAGTATTAATTTATTTGTATATCTACCTATCTCGATAAATATAGTTTGCCTTTCAATACCTGTATTGTGACGAATGTTGTTCTTCAGAACTGAATGATTTTCTTTTGTTTCACTATTTCGTTATGTTACAGGGAAAACTGAAACCGGTTGTTGAAAGTTTCTAAAAGTCGTGGAATTTTCGGGAAGGTTTGAACAATGAAAATTCCGAATTTAACATGTGATCAAAACAACAAATGTCATTAACTTAACTCAAATGGATTCAAATAATTTTTTTGTCGTTAATCACGAAACAATTAAACATAATATTTATTTTTTAATATCAGGTTTATTTGTAGAATTATATTATAAATTACAATAGAGCTTTTAAAATCAATAGCTTGTTTTGTATAGCTTTTTAAAAATTCTCAACCCCTACACTGATAAAAATAGATATTCAAAAATAATTAAAATATACTCATGTTTGAATACATTCGATGATTATCATGGTTCCGAATATATCAGTTTCAATTTTGAAAAAGACATGTATTTAAAAATGAGTACAATGGGTAAAAATTAATAATAATAGCAGATGCCAGCCTATATAGGCTGCCTTCATAAATTGCTTTCAATGAATTTCGACAAATACAACCAAAACTTATTGGAAATCGAACCCAGATCTCCAGGAACCGCTGTCCAGAACCTTATCCTTTAAGCTACTAGGGCGACGTGAAAAAGTTATAAACAGAATTAATGTTAAAAAGATATGCAAAGAGAATTGGAAGATAATTGAATTGAAATATCTCAGTTTCCATTTAAGCAATCGACATCAAATTATGTGAAAAACCATCTTCTGAATAACTATTTTAAGTTTGTCAGGTCGCTTTGTTAAGATGGCTTGAACAGAAGCTGATATTAACAATATTAAATCACACTGCTCATTTTTGCGAAATTATTATTACTTAAATTTGGGTAAGTCATCGCTTATTTACGATGCAATTGTACTCAAAGAAAGTACGTTCATGTAGTCATTTTTAAGCATCTTTTTTATTTATAGTGTGCATAGTGATCGTATTTATTCGGTGTTTAAAGAAGAATTTGTAATTGCGTAATAAATGTTGTAAAACCTCTTCCCTTTCATTAAGGGTAACATTGCCCCGTAATCACATCACAGGAACCGTAACGGTTCCGATGGTTGGGCCGTAATTAACCTGCGTTTTATGGATTTTCTTGTCCTGCGATGTGACGGGGACTCGCTTCATTTGATCGGAAATCAATCGAGTTAGGGTGATCGAGTGTACATCGATAGGAGGTGATACGGTGATTAAAATTTGGTGAACACTGGAAGCAGATTTTGTAATTAATCTCACGTTTAATAGTAGGGTGAATGACGAAAAATGGAAATTAAAAATGAGCCGCATTAAGTGAAATTATAAATTGGTGCCTATTGTTTATTTTCTTTATTTAAAAACTAGTTTTTGTCACTGATATGATATTAACATTGAAAAATATTAAATTAACTGAAGTATGCCAGCGTTTCCCGGGCTTTACTCAGTGCTGATCGATATATTCCCCTCTGGCGATATTATAAGAATTCAATTACGTTTTAAAAGGTTCGAAATATTATAGTATACAGTGACCTTCCTTCTCTTGTTTGAAGGTCAAGCGTGAAAAATGTCATAAAGCTCAAAATAAAACTATACATTCGTATAAAAAAACCCAACAAATCCACATAAACTTCATCACAAATATAGATTATCAAAGTTATTACGCGATAGGAAAAATCACAAAAAATACATTCAGAGTGATATTATCTAACACATAAGTCTACAGTTTTGCTCATTATATTATATTTTAAGTTTTCACGTTTGCTTATTTCTTACCACCCTAACGTATTGTTAGTTATGTATAGAAATTGATTGGCATATTTACACATTAGAATTCTGAAAGTGTTTTGGTTTGGTACGTAGAATGGTAAATAAATATATTTAAAAGTAAATAAGCTAAAAAAAAAAAACTATCAAAGTACTAAACTGCAAATCTAAAGTAGCTGTATGAGTGAGTGGGCTTCAACGTTTCAATATTACCTTGGCGCATGCGCCGTTCAAGCTTTCACTACCAACCCCCTAGCTCAAAGATATTCCCTAAAGTTTTGTTACACATTGCTTATATGAAAATATACATCCGATATTAATAACATAAATCAAATTGGAATAATATACGGTTGGTTGAATTAACGTCGCACTAGAGTTACACAGTGGGTTACTGGCAACGGTTTAGGGTCTATCCGAGGGAAAGATCCAAGATCAATGCATAGTTTTTTTTTAAACTATGGTCAAGTGACAAGGACAAAACCTGAGATGGCACCCAACGCAGCCTCAATAGGCGTCAAGACATTGGATCATATCAGATTTAATGTGCGCCAGTCCTTTACACACTGAAGATGAAAATGTTGGATATTTTTAGAAGAACGTTTTTATAAATGAATCAGGCAATCCTCGAAGAACACGTAGATATTCGAACTCACAGTTGACTCACAACTGATTACGAACCGGATACTTTTCCACTGGGCAATCCTTGCCCTGCGTAATGTGGTATATGATTCGTATTTTCGTATTCGTATTTTTCTAATTCGTATTTTCTTTCTTACTAGCTTCAGACACACTCAATTAAAAAATAAATTATAATTTATTTTAATTTAAAAGTATTTTTTTTTAAAATATACTAAAAGTCTTTTCCCTTAAGTCAATTAACATAAAATAATCTTTTTTTAAAAAAAGAAAACGACTTTAAGAAAAATGCCTTAAAGAGTAAAAAATAATTTTTAATGTTACGAATAAGTTGAAAAATTTATATCAATTTTATACTTTTTACAACTAGTTTAAAAGCGGTGCCAAAATTTATGTATTTTTTTTTTGTAAACGGCACCAACAATAAAAAGTTGTAATAAGTATAAGATTTATATTAAAAAAATAAATATTTTCAACTTGTTCGTAAAATTAAAAATTATTTTTTACTTTTGAGCGCATTTTCTTAAGTCATTTTTTTTAAAGATTATTTATTTTCCCTTTTTAGTTTTTAGTTTAGCAAGGGGCTTCGCCTTTTGCTATTATTCACCAAGAAATTCAAGTTGTTGCTCATATTTTTCCACGTCTCGGATGCGGTTTAATAATTGCAAGGGAAAAATTATATTGTCTTAACAATGTATGTTGTAAAATAATCTATATCCTTGCTATTAAATACCGGATGAACGAAATGTCATTATTGTACAATCTTTATTCAACAAAAGAAAATAATTTGAAATCGGAGAAGTCCGGTTAAGCGATATTTCCGGGATATATAACAGTCGCACAACCGATTAAAAAAAATTGGAAAAGAGATTTTTCTCCATTGAAAAAAATTGAAATCGGACGTTTTTTTTTTCAAACAGTCTGGTTAATTGAGAATTCCGAATAGTTAAATGCCGGATAACCGGATATATTTTCCAAAAGGTGCCCAAGCGAGACGACCCTTATCCAACAAAAAAAAGAATTTTCCAAATATCAGAAAGAATTAGAACAGAAATATTGTGCGAACATAAATTTAAAAAAAATACATAACAGTCGAATTGGCAACCTCTATCCTTTTGGCGTGATTTGGCGGTTTGGTTGGCGCGGTTTTCAGTCGTAAAGGACCAAACACCTGTATGAAGTACAATTAGATCCCTGATCATATCACCGGTTTCCAGCAGTTTCGCACGTATCCCAACAATCACCTCGCAGCTATGATACGTACCACTTCGCAATTTGTGAGAAGCAACACTTGAGAGCGTCAGTCCGAAATCCTTGGGCCTTAGTCGCCCTTTAGGGCCTTTAAAGGCCTAACGGACCGTGAAATTCGTTAGTCACTTCAGCACGTAGCAGACGATATTGAATCGGGATGGCGATTGGTCGAAATACCTACAGAAATAGGCGTTGATTGGTTCTGAACCGTTATGAGTAGAATGCCCTAAACCAGATATACCTCGAAATGGTAGTAGTTACGGTGTCTATGTGATAAGTATCTAAAAATTTATTTTATTTGTATATGTCCTTGTTGTATATGTCAGTTTTAGTATAAATAACTTATTTGTACTCCTAAGTTGATAGAGAATTTGTCCGCAATCAGGGATAACAATCTTATACGTATCTTAACATTTTCCGTATATCTTAAACATTGTTTAGCAACAAAACACAAACACTGATATTTTAATTAAAAGGCAAAAATAATTTAATACGAAAATGTATTTAAAAATACTCTTTGAAAAGCTTCACACTATCAAAAATATCCTTATTTAAATAGTTAAAAGTACATTACGTAACAAGGGCAGTTTGAAAGTTTAAATTGTCACAAAAACGTTTATTCTATTAACAGCTGGCACTAATAATACGATATTTTATAAAAAAATAAATTGCATTTCGTCCACAATTAAAGATGGTTTATGTAATCTTTTCTAAAAAATATTTTTTTTAACTTTAAAAAAGATTTTCTAGACAATTATGGATGTAAATATACTAAATTTTAAATAAACTAGTTTATTTTATAATATTTTTATACGGTGATAAAAGCAATTGAATACCAGACCTTAAACTATTTTTTAATTATAAGAAGAGCTATATGTATTTATTTAACAATCAAAACTTGCGCAGAACTTATAAACATCCATTTATTAAAAAACTCTTTAATATGCTAACCAAGAATAATATAAAAAAACCACCATGGTACTTTTAATGAAAATTAAGATTTCAAATTTCAGAATGTGATATTTGTATGTGCAATGCAAATACTGACTGTTTATTAATGTTTTATTTGTTTATTTTTTACACACGTCAAACCTCCTCTGAAATATCCATGCCAATGCGGCCAAATAATCAAGGAAATTCTTCACGAAAGGTTTAACATACGCCAGCTTCCTCTAACCCTTCTTAATTGGGTGGAAAGAATCAAACTACAATTACTAGTTCTTCTATACGGTTCAAAATAACGACAACAGTTCATAAAAAAGATAACTCATTCATATCTAACGACAACATTTCATAGACTATGAGTTATTTAATGTGAAATAATATATTTAAATAAACAAATGGAATATCAAAATTTGCCTAATTTATTACCCAGCCATTTTAACCATTATTTAATAGAAGCAAATAAAACAGTATAAATTTCATACCTTAAAACCAATATTAACTTCATTTTCTTCCGTTCATATAATTTCGTAACATACACCCTCCATTTTAAAGATTGCCCTTTTGTGGAATCAAAACTCAAATTAGAAATAATTATTCCAAATTCATTTCTAATTAAGCCAAATCTTCGTAAATCCTTTATTTTGACTTCGGTACTTAGCAACTATTGTTCGCCAAAGAATAAAGCTTTCGGGTTATACGGGTTAAATAGAAATGCGGATTAACTCTGAAAATAGAATTTTAGCTTCATTCATAGGTTTCATTGTATGAGGAAAGATACTTTCTCATCACACAGCTTAGAGGTGAGAGGAAAGCAAACGATTTTGAATTCATGGTCCGATTCCTGCTTTGTATATATTACTGTAATGATATGATAGCATAAGAATAGGTTACGGGAATTCTTATAGTTTAGTAACATATACAGGTATGTTTTCGAATGATAAAGAGTCTACACAAAACTTTTTAATGTAATTACATAGTTGAAAGTCCACAGATACTTAGTATAGCTTTGGGGCAAAATAAATGTAATACTTAAAACGATTGTTCGAATTGTAACTTATTTTGATACTTTACAAAGTTACATTGCGTAAGCATGACAATTTCACATTGTAATAAAGTGAATTAATATTAAAAAAAAATAGTTTTCAGGTCATTATCACAGCTAGATAACTATAAATCAGCTGTCTATACAAATTATCATACAAACCCATGTTGTAGTACTGGGCGGACTAGCCCATGTTGTAGTATTTTCTTTCATTTGGCTAGTTTTTGTTGGCGATCAATCCCTGTTTCTTTAATATGCTGAATTGACGTTTGACGTAAAACCCTTCTGGTCGCTTTCCAACACAGTCAAGTTCGATTTTTTTTATCTGATCTACACACTTGACATTTTTTAAATTATAGTTTTAAATAGTTTGTTTTTCAGGTACGAAAACACTCTAAAATTCATGATGATCCATCCATAAAATAAAGTGAATAAAGTCAAAAGCTAACTAAATAATTAATATTTAATTACAAAAAATAGTTTATTAGGAATTAAATCTAAAATATTTAAATTTTTTGGAAGTGGCATTGAGTGCTTAGGATTGTATGTAATTCAACTGAAATTTTTTTTACGCCAATAAACATTACTAAATTATTTCTACCAAGTATTCAAACACATAGTTAAAATACATATCTTAACTTAAAACATTAAGTTGGCTAACATTGGCTAAATATATAAATAACTAACAATATAAAAACATTCCAAACCCCAATTGACTTTTTATTCCATATTCTGCAATAATTTATTCAGATGACAATAAAAAAAAAGAATATAAACTTTGCCACTCTCTTTCTTCTCGGTAAACATGGAAAGGGAAGGATTCTTATCGTTATGAAGTTGTCTTATTTATTGGGGTTTCAGATTTGGGATGAGAAATCTTCTTCAGATATTTATCGAAAAGAAACTGCGGCTTCACAGCAGAATTTTGATTTATAATCCACTCTCTTTTTAAAGTTATAAAAATTCCATCTCTTTGAAACCTTCTTTTACAAGGCTGCAACAAAAGTTTTTGCTTTATAAATATTTGACCTTCGTCGATATTTTTATATTCGATTCATAAACATACAAAACTGCCTATTTGTTCTTGGGACAGTGCGTAACTACACAATCGGGTTCGTATCTAGAATAATAAAAGAAATACTCTTTCTTTTATTATATGAGTCTCTGTGTGTCTGTGGCACACAAAACACTATCTTCCACTGCTCGGACATGTCAGAAAATTTATATATAGGCACTATTCAATCTCTAATTGTGCACCTCCTGAGGCTTGCAATTTTATAATTCCGTTTATAAACGTTTTTATTTTTATAATAGCTACTCTTTTATTCTTAAGATATTAATTCGAAATCTCAATAGTATTTCATACCTTCAATTAATTGTTTTGAACATATCGTCATCCCCTTTGTTCGATTATTTTAAATAAAAACATGCCATAGTTCCGAGAAAATTCATTAAAGCCCCAAAATCCGGAAAAATTGCTAAAATTTTTTTCCTTCAAAACACTATGCTTAGCAAACTTAAGAAGGTGTGTACAAAATTTCAAAACAGTAAAAGAAACAGAACATATGTTTTTTTTTTATGTTTATATACCATTTATCATCTTTCTACATACTTTTCGATTGCAACAATCGTCATTTACGCAAAATATTTTTTAAAAATTTTGGTCACGTTTAAAATGCTAAGGCTTTGTAAATAATTAACTTAAAACTAAACTGTTAATAGTTTTGAAGCTCTAATATTCGTTTTATAAACGTATGAAGTTAAAATTATTAAGTTATAAATTATTTTTTTACGAATTATTAAACTTAAAAATTTGAATATTTTTTGGGTTTTGAATCTAAAATAAGTTTTTGAAGACAATTAAAACACAAATCTGCAAAAGTCTATACATACGTTTGTAGTGTGTGCCTTGATGTTATTTAACCAATTAAAAAAAAAAACGTTAAAAATTGAAAGAGGAGTAGTAAAAAAGGTATTTTTAAACTTAAAAAAATGCAAAAAATAACAAAAATAATTTTTTTAAATATATTTTTGTTTTTGATTATTGTTCAGAAAAAGATGTTCTAATAATATAAAAAAAATAGTATTTCTGAATTCATTAATAAACAAATTAGGATTTGGGGCTTGGGTCCCCCTTAAAGAAGTTTTGACTAATTGTAGATATTTGGTATCAAACAGAGAATATTAAAATGTTGATATTCTTATTGAAAATTAATGTACAACAGAATAATGAATCAGCTTAGTTGTATTATTTAGAATTTATTAATTCGTAATTTTGCATAAAAAATCAAATCTCCTCAATGTTTGCCTGTTGAAAAACTATTGTATATAATAGTGACTCAAACTTGATGATAAAAATAACCAGTTTGTCTAGGGTCCTTTCTGTAAATTAGTTTGATTCACAAGAAAGTTTTCAATGCAGTATCATTTTGTTAAATTTAAAGATAAATCTAAGAAACCTTTCGAAACAAACGTAATTGCTTATTGTTTTCTAACTTAAATTGTTTAATAATTTTATATGTCTTTAATACTATGAAAACGGATCATAAGAACTTTGTTATTTTCCAATGATTTGTCTTAATATTAACTTTTTTGTATAGATGGTTTATTTCAAGGCCTAAAATAATCAAGCACGTTTTTACTACAATCTGTATCCGCTAAAAATAATATTTATATAAAATATAATATAAATGTCCTTAGGCTATATATCCTTGAATATAAAAGTGTTGAATACGCATATTCAATTTAAAGTTTTATATGTTTATTGAGTTAATTTTTATATTTCTGCCTATTTATTCTTAGTCATCAATAATTTAGACAGGAAATTTGACTTCATGAAATCAAAAGAGTTTAGTATATATAAGCTTATACTATTCTTTATTTTATATGCATTGTGTTGCTTGTTATATTTATCTATATATATAAATGCGAAAACCCCACTCATTCACTCATCACTAATTCTCCAACTTCCCTTATACCTATGAAGAAGAAATTTGGCAAATTTGTTCCTTATACCTTAAATAGGAAAAGTAAGCTATTTTTGTTCCGATGGAACCTATTTAAGGGGGTGTAAAACCCCTTTTTCGATGTTAGTAGCAACGTTTCTTTTGGAATCTACAGATCCAAAAGACCTAGATTGCTGAATATTGGAACCCAGATTCATCTTGGGGCCATAGGGGTGATCTAATAAAGAATTTTTAAAAATTCGAACTCCCAAAATAACCATTTTTTAAAAACACTTTCCATAGGGTTAACATGGAGGACATGTAACAACGCAATATTTCTAGATAGAAACAATGGAATATTTTAATATTATATAACCTATTCTGATTGGCTGATAACTAAATATCGCCAATGTGTCGCCAAATAAACAAAAAAAAAATTCGCCAAATTTATAAAAATTATTTCGACAATTTTGTAATTTATTTCTTTTCCGTGCGTAGAACGGGTATTTCAGCTAGTAAATTATATATATACAATTATTTAGAAAATATTCCTTCATTAAATGTACCAAAAATTGACTTAAAATAAATGAGTTGAATGCTCACAGTATAAAATTTCTTAAACGTTTTGCATGACTGCTCAATTTCGTATCTACTGGCAATGCCCGTGCGAGAATTATCGCATGAACAACCCTTACCCCGAAACACACATTCGTTGTAACTATTCACAGCTTGCACTCCGTTCAAGGAATTATACCCATAGATGGCAGCCCTACCAACGGCTCATTTAAAAACTACTTGGAAACTAATTATTTTTAAACGCATTAAAAAAAACGGTCATATTCATGAGACAAAAGTACGATTAGTCATTGCTCCGGGAAATTTCCTTTTTTTCATACCACATATGTTAAGATCCGTTGTGTGTGATATCCGCAAAAGATATATTTACTATTGAAATAATACATACTATGCTCGGGGACAGCCTAAGTTGAACCTGAAGCGGAAGCTATAATATGTATAAATGTTCAATTGCTTTAGGCTCAACTTAGGCAATCCCTGTTTCTCAATCCCCTTGTCCCCGAGTATAGCATGTCTGTACAATAATTGTCGCATGAACATCCCTCCCCCCCCCCCCCCCTCAAACACACCACACACCCATTCGTTAGGCCCAAAAAATAAAAAATAAAAAGTTTAACTGTCTGCTCCTTGAGGGCAGCACAATCAACGGTTTCTCTCTATTTTAAAAAAAAAAGTAAGCCCTAGGGCAGGGGTCGGCAACCTGCGGCTCTTTTGATGTAAAGTTGCGGCTCTCCAGTTCCATACGAAAAAAATAATTATTTATTATCAAAACCCTTAAAAAATAAGAAAATATATTTTTAAGTACCTAATTTCTCAATAGCTTCTATTTTCATAATCGTTAATTACAAATCGCCACAATTAAATTCATTGTGGTATTGGTAGATACCACAATGAAACTAAATGAACTTAATCTAAAACTGCAAGGAAAGGCCAACCAGGCCTACGCCTTGCTTAAAGAAGTAGTTTGTTTTGAAAAAAAATTACCTCTTTTTGTTGTAAGAGTGGTAAATTACTTAATTTTAAAAATCTGAAGCAATATCGCGATGAGACCAATGCAACTATTGACACGAATTACTTCAGCATAGCTTTAAAAAACATGAAGGATGGATTCGAGCAATTAAAAAACAAACAAAAGTACTCTCGCGTTCATAGTAAATGCCCTCAACACAAATACAAATGAGATCAACATTGATCCATTTGGAATTGATGCTGGATCGCTCCAAATGCAATTGCTAGATTTGAAAACCAAAGACGTGTGGAGTGGCAGAGTTCACAGAACTCGGGAGCAAGTTGGAAGAGTTGGAGGTGCAGAAATGCATGCACGTCGTCGCGCAGCACAAGTGGACAGCTCTAAAAGGAATTCCGCGAGTTGAGGCCCTCCTATTCGGCGCATGGAATAGTCTTCCAGGAATGCTGCAGTGAGGTGAAGGAAGTTGGCGTATGGAGAGACAGTGCTGACGATCTTCGGGTCGACTTATTTGTACGAGCAAGCGTTCCCTTGCATGAATATAATAAAAAGTAACGTTAGAAGTCAACTAACAAATAAAGGTCTAGAGTGTGCTTCAAACTTAAAACAAAGTAATAAACCAGATTTAATCAAACTTTCAAAAGGCATGCAAAGCCAATGCTCCCACTGATGTAACTATCTATATTTGTGTTTTTATATGAATAAATATAATTCCGTATTTAAAGCCTTTTATTTTAAATCAAAAATCAAATATATATAAGCAAATACTATAATATTGAAACGAAAAAATTTAGTGGCTGTTTAAAAACTGGAAAATTTTGTAAATTGTAACTTTTGGCTCTTCCGTTTCAATAGGTTGCCGACCCCTGCCCTAGGGGGAAAGAGTAAGCACTAGGGGGAATTTTCAGTTCTTTCAATGTCAATCAGATCGTATCTCAAAATGTAAAAGTCCAAAAATTACGAAATTAAGTGAATTTGTTAAGAAATGTTTGATAAATAAGAAGAATATATTTTTGTTTCAATACGGTTATTAGTTTATAAGTTATTTAATATTAAAGTCGTCGTTGATAAAATTTCGCTTACAAGTATTTTTGTCCGTCGAGTTTCTGAAACACTATTAAGAGGAGAGATCCATTTTTTTAATCAGTGTACAAATAGGTTTGAACTGGAAATCCAAGTAAGCATTTTTTTAAAATTCGAATTAGTTTTGGATTTATAAATTTTTTAAACATTTTAGCACGCTCCACTTTTTGAAGTTTTTTCACCCTCATTTTTGAAACGTGATTTCTAAATTGCTATAAGTCATTTTAAATTAAATAATTTCTTATTCAAAAAAATATATTAATGTTCGTTAAAACTTTCTCTTTCCGATGTTATAAAGATTATATTTCTATCTTTACAATTAAATTAGATATGATCAATTAAGATAGGTATAAAAAATAGCGAAGAAGGATAAAAATGTCGGATATTTCGAGCAAATTTTAATTTGCTACTTTTTGTCTCATTGTTCTGCTTGCATCTCAAAAAGTAAATGTCCTAAAATTATGAAATTATGCCAATTTATTAAGAAATGTTTGGGTAATAAGATGAATATATTTGTTTTTCAATACAATCAGTATATTTGACGTTATTTTATGTTAAAGTCATGGTTTTAGAAAGTTTTGAAAACAATTAATATATTTTTGGATACTTGTCTTCCAATTTTCAACAAAAAAATAAATAAAAAATTAGGGATATAGAATAAATTATTGGCGACAAATGATCCAGAGCGTTTGTGAAATTTTGATTTAGTTTTGTAGTTATAAAATTTTAAATAATTGACGAAATGTCTGAAATAATCGTCAATTTTACGCGTACTATACCGACGGATAAATTAATACTGCTCTAAGTAGTTCAAAAGTATACTTTTTCCCGTTAAAAAAATATAGTTATGTTCGTAAAATCTTTCTTTCTTGAATGGTATCAATACTGAAATTCTATCTTAAAAAATAAATTAGATGTAACTATTTATGTGAAGTACTATAAATATTATTAAAAGATACTTCGGAGCGAAATCCCAACATTGGCAAAATGCCAACATGTATTTGGCTGCCAACGGCGAATTATTATTATCGCCAATTCTCAACTATCTTACTTTATATAAATATAAGTTGGCGATTAGACCTATTTATGCTTGGCGCGTTTATGCTGTTGTTTGTTTACACATGTTTCGCTTTTCAATGAGCACAATTGCGTTGAAGCAGTTCTACAGTTGAGTTTGTTTAGTAGTTTGTTGAAGCAGTTCTACAGTCGGGGGGGGGGGGGAATTGGGGGGAAGCATGCCCCCCTCCCTTCTGTAAACTTGAAACCATAAAAGTTGGGAATTTCGAGTTTTAAAAATCCCTGAGTTTGGAAAATTTATGCCTCAGGCAAATTGATATTATTAGCAAATGAAAGCGACGGAAGACTAGAAATTGCCCAACTTGTATTAAGATGAAACTTAAATTAGACCTCAAAACGGACCACCGCATTGGAACCTGCGTGCGACAAATCAATACTTTTGAAAGAACTGTTTAGTATTACCCATAAAAAAGCTGAAAATGTCTTATAAGTTGGAACTGGGTATTTTTTTTAGCACTGTTGCGTTGTGAATTTCGAATCGGTAAGTGTGGTCTGGTTAAATACGTCGCACTAGAGCTGCACATTGAACTACTGGCGTTGGTTCGAGCAAAGCGCCCTTGATTTGTAATTGGTACGTATTTACTTACTACATCAAGGACGATTTGGTTCGAGGCCTTTCTCGAAGAAAAGACACAGGAACGATGCCTCATATTTTTAACAGTGGTCAGATAACGAGGACAACACTTTAGTTGGTACCCGATGTTCTTAAGTTGGGAATTTTGAATCGTTCAAGTTCGGAATTTCGGATCGTTAAGTTGGGAAATTTCTTGTCTCAACCTACGAAAAATAAATTTGTGTGACGGCACTGCCAGTAATAATTTATATAACTAAAAAAAGTATTGTTGTTAGAACACATTGTCATTTTCTACAGTGTATGAAAACGGTATTGGTTTGCGAAGCAAACTAAAGAGGATTGCGTAGCAATCCTCCGGGGGTTGGCGGAGCCCCCTAGTTGATTAAATAAATTACGTGAAAATAACGACAAAATGAGTTTAAACCAAATATTTAATATGAGCAATTTACAAGCATCTGTTTCGTCAAAAATTACGATCTTTCTTTCAAATTAGCATGTATTTTTATCAGGGCGAGATATGTGCTCGCCACTGATTGAGAATTCAGTGGCGTGAATGAGATGGGACGGAAGGGTTATTTTTATAACGCGTTGATTTGCATAAATATTCGAGTAAAAAAACTCCGAAATAAAATATCCGAGATTAATAACTTTGATTAATATTTTTAAATTTTTGTCGTAATTAGCATAAGTGGCGGTCATTACTAATGGCGGTTCCTGAGCACGGAAACTGATGGGGGAAGAATAAGGATCCTATCCGTATGTCCTTTTAATTTCCATAGAAACTTCTAGTTATTTTTTTATGTCGTTGGCTTACTACAAAACCACGTAACTCTAAACCACGGATTCAGTAGTCACAGGGGAAAATGCTTGGTGATGAAATTCAATCTCGAAAATTACGTGACTCTTAAAGTCACGTACTTAAAAGCCAATCCTTCATCTACAATCTAAGCTCGGGTATTCCGATCACGTCTCATTTATAAACAATTCCACATTTAGAAGTGAATCGCTTGAATTTCGTTGCCCAGCAGCTTTCTCTACGGCTGATGAATCATTGGTATGGAGTAATGTGGTTTGTGAATAAACCGATGATATAGCGCGCACTCCGTCTTTACAACGACCGCCATTTCAAGTTCAATCGGTTGATTAGTTTCTAATGCCTCAAGGCTTTGTCCTTGCGTCCCGTGTCTTGCTAAAATACGATAAACGTATCTCAAATTGTGTGCGTTACAATGCCCTTCATTTGAACTGCATTTATTTAACAGTTACATTTAATTATGTTCTAATCAATTGTAAAACATAGTTTTATTTAAGATATAAAAAAACACGTTACTTTATTTCGCAATAATAGTTTTATAAAAAGTAAATTTCGAACAATAATGCATATTATTGAATAGCTAACCAACAATTGAAATATACGTAATTGATTTCAATTAAAGTAACAATCTAAATTGTAACAGTGAATAGTTTTGCTGTCCATTGTTGAAATTTAAAAGTTTAATTCGCCATTATAAATTTCGTGGCAGAAATAGTTTCAAAATGACAAAAATCGACGTTATCTTCGCTTTGTCTGTCGTCACGTATTTTATTTGGCTCATTTTCAAACTCCTCGTCGTACAAGATGTTCTTTACTGCATTCCTATCGTCTTTTACCTCTACTTAATACATATGATCACCAAAGAATCGCAAAGCAAGTGTTCGGAAATTCCCAACGATCAACTGTGTGGAATAGATGTTGACATCGAAAGTTCCAACGTTCAACTGTACGGAATAGAGTTTGATATCGAAAGTCCCAAATATCAACTGTGTGGAACTGAGGTTGACATCGAAAGTCCCAAAGATCAACTGTGTGGAATAGATGTTGACATTGAAAGTCCCAAAGATGAACTGTGTGGAACAAAGTTTGACATGGAAAGTCCCAAAGATGAACTGTGTGGAATAGAGGTTGAAATTGAAAGTCCCAAAGATCAACTGTACGGAACAGAGTTTGACATCGAAAGTCCCAAAGATGAACTGTGTGGAACAGAGTTTGACATCGAAAGTCCCAAAGATCAACTGTACGGAACAGAGTTTGACAACGAAAGTTCCAAAGATGAACTGTGTGGAATAGAGGTTGACATCGAAAGTCCCAAAGATGAACTGTGTGGAACAGAGTTTGACGACATCGAAAGTCCCAAAGATGAACTGTGTGGAACAGAGTTTGACATCGAAAGTCCCAAAGATGAACTGTGTGGAACTGTGGTTGACGTCGAATGTCCCAACGATCAACTGTATGAAATGGAGGTTGAAATAGATGACGCGGAAACATGTGTCGACTGCCATCAGCAGCTACAAACAAACAAAACAAAATTTGGAGACGGGTTATTTCAATCCACAAGGAGGCGTCTCTACTCAATAGGACATTTCTGCAGAGGACTGATGTGCTGCAGTAGAAAGCGTTCAAGGCAAGAGCCTTTGATCCAGTGAAATGCTTTTCACAAAATTTCAAAGGAGAGGCCAAATAGTTATACAGACAATTTTGTTCTTTTTTTTTCTCATTTCATTTGTTTAAATTTATTTCGTTTCTTTTATCGTTTATTTTGTTTCTTTTCTCCGTTTTTCGTTTCTTTTTTCCGTTTTTTTTCTCCGTTTTTCATTTCTTTTCTCCGTTTTTCGTTTCTTTTCTCCGTTTTTCGTTTTTTTCCTCCGTTTTTCGTTTATTTTCTCGTTTATTTCGTTTCTTTTCTCGTTTTTTTCCCTCGTTTCTTTTTTTGTTTATTTCGTTTCTTTTCTCCGTTTTTCGTTTATTTTGTTTCTTTTCTCGTTTTTTTCCCCGTTTCTTTTTTCGTTTATTTCGTTTCTTTTCTTGTTTATTTCCTTTCTTTTCTCGTTTTTTTTTTCGTTTCTTTTTCGTTTTTTTTTCGTGTCTTTTTCTCGTATTTTTTCTCGTTCATTTCGCTACTTTTATCGTTTTTTTTTTTTTTTTTTTTTTGTTCTTTTTTTTTCATAACTTAGTCTGTATAACTCTCTTTTGCCTCTCCTTCGAAACTTTGGTGCTGTAATGGAATCCTTCTCACGATCTGTATTTGTGTGTTTAAGATTATTTGATTTACAATAAACCGGCTATTTCAAAATGTGTAGATATTGTTTTTCATATTTAATCACGGACATTAATAATTTTTAATGTATTATACAGGGTGGTCACAAATTGTTGGCCATGGTTATTGTTCTTCTGCTCCCATTTAGCTATATTGGCGTAATAAAACAATTTTCAAACACTTCGTTTATAATTTAAATAAGTCGCTGTTTTAGTAGAAACATCAACAAAAATAGTTAAAGCCCAGAAAAATGAATTGATTATGTGTAGTTAAACAGGCAAATAATGGCAATCGCCTAAGGTTTTGTGACTACCCTTTACGGTTGAATTTATTTGCAAATTTTAAGGACTTGTTATTTAACTTCGCACAAAGTATTTACATTGAAATCAATATAAAACAGCGTTTAATTAACAATTCCACATTCCTACATTTCAAAGTACCAGCATGTCCCTCAAAGTAAATTATTGATTATTTCAACTAAAGTGTTTCGGTGTTTTCTTTTAGATGTATGTGAATCTTGAGATATCTAAGAATTTGAAAAAGACAGCTTCCGTCAGAATAGTTGCTTTAGTACTCAGGAATTTGTTTCATGTATTCCTTTTCAGTTCATTTTTTAAAGAGGTTTTCTTTTAGAGTGTTCTTTTTTTATGTTTTAGAGTGAATAACTATCAAAATAAATAAGTTATTTGTGAAACTGAACATTCATCTCAGCGAATACCAAACATATATTTAGTGATTTATGTGACTTGTTAATTTTTATTTAAAAAAAAAACAGGGGCTGTGACGCATAGGCGGGGGAAAGGGATGGACTCAGGGGGTTCAAACGCTCCCCCCCCCCCCCCCCCCGCAATAAGATTTCAAGTCAAAATTTTCTACGAAAATTTCAAATAAGATCTTAGATTTCCAAATTTTTTCATACACTTTACGAAAATTATGTTAATTATAATTTTAAATAATAACACAATTGTTAATTTTTAAAATTAAAGCCCAGAAAAATGAATTGATTATGTGTAGTTTTTATTTAAAGAAATTTATGTATTTTACTAGTTAATTAACAGTTGCAAAATTAACAACTAATTGCTAATTACAAATTAGAGCTCATTTTTTTATGTTGGAAAATATTCCGGGAATGGAACAACTTGAGCCCCCACCATAATTTTTGAATTGCTACGGCCCTGATTGGCCGGAGGCTTGCCATATTCATTCTAATAAAAGTTATCTGAAAATGTACACAACTTCCACCGGCTTGTGTAAGAGAATGGTGCACGTTGAATCTGTTCGTGATTCAATGCCCTAATGCCTATTCAGGTAGCGTCGGGTACCAGCTCAGGAGCTGTCGTCAGCATCTGACAATGGTTCAAAGATACGAGGCAGTGTTAAGACCGTGTGAAAGCTACCTGAATAAGAGATAGACCTTTAACCGTCGCCAATTGCCCACTGTGCAGCTCTAGTGTTTTAAAAAAACACATTAAAATGAATTATTTTAAACGCATTAAATATACACTGATATTTATGAGAGGAAAGTACGATTCGTCACTAGTTCATGAAATTATCTTCCTTTTTATGTATCACGTGCAGACGGCCATTAGCCACGTGCAGACGACCGTGATTCTACGTCCATTAGACGCAATATTTTCATTGCGTCTAATGGACGTAGAAGGGATCGTTTACTACACAAATATAATAATATTTTAGGATTATGCCAAGTTTTAAATCAATTTGATTTTTTAAAATTGAACTGCACACACAAAAACAACATAGAGAGTGAATTAAATTAAAGCCTTGCGTTTATAATAATAAGAGAGTCTCCCTGTGGATCACAAATTCTGTACTTCCTCTGCGCATAAAATGTTTATTCATCCTTAAAATGTGTACATGAGGCTCGAATTTGTAAAAAAAACGTTTAGTTTTTTAAATGAATTTAATAATTTTAGAAATACATCTTTAAAAAATATTTCCAAGATTTCTAATACTTGTTAGCGCTCGGGACTTCGGAAGAATAAGTGTTGCCATTCAATTCTTTTTATGTATATGCCTTAACAGATTCCACAGGAAAGTGGAGCCAAGCAGCTAGTACTAACTATATATGCTTTTAGTTTAAATGTTTTTGTGTACTCTTTCAATCAGAAAATCAAACTGAAAACAACACGTGTTCCATCACGAAGTAAATCAATATTTTCCACACACAAAAAAAAAACTATTCGGATTCGGTTATCTAAAAGAGAAATCTTGCTTTGTGAAATCTCATTCCACGAAAGCGTTTTTCGTTCTTTTTGAACCAAGCACGATTTAGCTATTTCCCCAAATCATGCGCTCTTTTCCCTTAAATGCACGACACTCTTCAAAAACTATCAGTGTGCGGATTTATTTGTCCTTTTTTCCGGTGGTCGGTAAATTGACTTTCAAAGAAACAACTCTCATAAGCTTAAGAAAATTCGTTTCGTGACGAGGCTTCATTGGTGTAGATGAAACTTTAAATTCGCCCTTTTATAGGGATGGTACACTCATTTAATCAATAAATAGTGAGCAAATGCATTATTGATTACAATGCTTCCGTCCTCCAGAGTTTATTACACAATCCCAATGTGTATATTATTTTTAACACTTTCAGGATTTAGTATGAGTGACAGCCCTAGGCTGCAGCCTATGCCTAAATCCGGCCTTGTAGTTATA
This sequence comes from Troglohyphantes excavatus, assembly GCA_963932185.1. Lineage (NCBI taxonomy): Eukaryota > Metazoa > Arthropoda > Arachnida > Araneae > Linyphiidae > Troglohyphantes > Troglohyphantes excavatus. The sequence goes on along the minus strand of OZ010666.1, from coordinate 72,015,738 downwards.
TACTGTTCATCCTCAAGATGTGCACCTGCGTAATCGAATTTAAAAATTCTCCGTTTAGCTTTTGAAATAAATTTATAACGATATCGGTTTTAGAAGCCATTTTGAAAAAATTCTAGAAACAGATGTAGTATAGGACATTTGGTGCTGTTTATTTTTTGGCGACGAAAAATTGCCGTTAAACATAGTTCCGGAAACGCACAAAAACGATTACGCAGCGCGATGACGTCATAGGGTTTCCAAATTGAAAGTCGCCACAAGAAGCGGAAAATACCAACAATGTCAGGTGGGGTTGCCATACTATAAATTTATCGCCCCTATAAAACACGCCAATAAAAAACCTCGCGCGCCATGTCCTATACTACATCTGTACCATTTTTCTATTCAAAACTAAATATCGACATTGTTATTAAATTATAAGATGCTGACAACTATAGAATACTTTAAAATAAATAATATATGTTTGTTATAATGGAAACAAATATTACTTTAAATAAAATAATAATAATAATGTGTTTTATCAACCAAGGAAACTGCGGAGGTGAGAATATAAATTGATATTAGCATTTTTTTTATTTATTACTATAAGTACATCTTTTTGTTTTACCCCGTGAAAAGAACGGGTATTTCTTTGGCATATAATTAAAGAAAGTTTGCAATTTATAAGAAAATTAATTATGTTAAGAAGTACTTAGTATAAATATTTTTTCAAAATAATAATAATAATAATAATGAAAAGTATGGAAGAAGCTCAGACCGAAAAGTGTTTTTCTGAAGGACGCGCAGAATATAGAAGTTGTAAATTTGATTTTATGGCAACAGAGATTAATTTATATTCCAAATAATTCCTTAAAAAAAATATTTTAAACATTTGGACTCGAGTGACGACCCTCAGTCACCAAATTAACAACCTGTTCTTCTGTACCGCGTCCTTCAAATTATACGATAACGTCTTCAGCATAAAGAAACATTTTTCTTTCGTTAGCTTGTAATATGTCTAACTCCTTTTAAAAGTATGACATCTCTTGGGTATCAATATATTTTATTAAATCCTTCGCACTCGAGTGCCTCCTTTCAGTCACCAAAATAACAAAGTGTTTTTACTATTTCCTTTAAAATAAAAGAGAGCAAAATATTCTTGAGGTTAAAAATGTATTCACCTACAAACTTAAATGGAAATTGTTATTGTCAACGAGAACCAAAAAATATGTTGGTGATCTAAATCTTTCTTCAGATTAAAATTCTTCACAATCCCCTTTTTTTTAAAAAAACATTTTATAAATGTCATAAACCAATAAATATATGTTTGATATACTGATATTAATATTCAGCTTCACGCAGTATTTCTTTTATTTTTTATAATTATCCACCGTAACGTAAAAAGAACACGCTGAAGTATATCTCTTTAAAAAGAACGTGAACATAAAAAGAACACGCTGAAGAATATCTCTTTAAAAAGAACATGAACATAAAAAGAACACGCTAAAGAATATCTCTTTAAAAAGAACATGAACATAAAAAGAACACGCTAAAGAATATATCCTTAAAAAGAACATGGACATAAAAGAACACGCTGAAGAATATCTCTTTAAAAAGAACATGAACATAAAAAGAACACGCTGAAGAATATCTCTTTAAAAAGAACATGAACATAAAAAGAACACGCTGAAGAATATCTCTTTAAAAAGAGCATGAACATAAAAAGAACACGCTGAAGAATATCTCTTTAAAAAGAACATGAACATAAAACGAACACGCTGAAGAATATCTCTTTAAAAAGAACATGAACATAAAAAGAACACGCTGAAGAATATATCTTTAAAAAGAACATGAACATAAAAAGAACACGCTGAAGAATATCTCTTTAAAAAGAACATGAACATAAAAAGAACACGCTGAAGAATATCTCTTTAAAAAGAACATGAACATAAAAAGAACGTAAAAATTTAACATGTTAATCGAGCAAAATGTTTGAATAGATATGGTTTTGAAAAGTTCTCCCAATGCCTTTGTTTTAAAATTGTTTTAACATAGAGCATTTTAAAGTGTAAGAGTATGAGATAGTGTATAAAAAAATATGTGTTTCAGAAAAATTGGAAGGAGGGAGATGTAGAGAGAGGGGGAGAAACGGACGGATATAATATTGTAAATTGGATTATATTTATTGTAGCAACTAATATTACATGGATTTTACCTCTCAATAGAACCTTGAATCTACAAACAAAGTTATGAAAATAAAATACCTTGACGAAATTTATGTCGGAATTGTGCAGGAGTCTGTCAGACATTTTGTCGAAGTTTATTCAAAGACGCGTACAATAGTGCGTTTGCTGTAGGCTAAATATAAGTTTCCAACCAAACTTTGTAGAAAATGTATAAAATAAGACATTTTCTGGATTTTGAGACCCAGTATATAGAAGCCTTTTGAATAGATGAAGTTTCATATGTAAATTTTTATGTAAAAATCTTGCTCCTTCCCCTTTATCGGAATAAAATAAGTTATACTCTGAAATCTTTTGACTATTTATATTAACTTATTCATCTATAATAATTCAGCATATTTGGTTATTCTTAATTCAAATTCAGAAACGAAATTCAGGTGTTGAAAGTAATATTTATATGTAACTCAACTGCTGGCTTCACATTAATGTAATAATATTATAATGATGGCTTTTGTATTCTACACATATTACACTCATTCGAAATTCTTTTTAGTTTTAAAATGTGATCTAAATTATTAATGATTTGCGCTTTAAATCGTTAAACTGAAAAAAACACTTATGTTTTTGTCATGATGGTTTTCCTTTTTAACCATTATATCGAATATAAAAGTTCCAAACGGCATTTATTTTTTAGATATGTGATGATGTAATAAATGGCGGCAAACGCTTATACAGCCTTTAATCATAAATTCTAAACACACGAATAAAAAGACTAGCTTAAAAGCACGCAAATCACAAACGAGTTAGAAACGAACCACAAAGTAAAAAAATAACATTTATAATCACTTGATGAGATTTTTCTATCTTCCTAAATATATATATATAAGAAAATATTTCGATGATTAAAACCTTACAGAGCATGAGTATAAAAAAAATACTGAAAGCAGAAGATTTCAATGAGGGAGAAATATCCAATTTTTCTTCTAGTTCCCAAGTCTACATTTCCATTCCTTTTTAAATTGAAACTTATTTCATTATGTTCTTGTAATCGTGCCAAGCCAGTTTAAAAAAAAAGGACGAAAAAAAAATGGCTAATAATTACATCTTAATCTCATGATAATTAGTTTTCGGGATAAATCCCTATTCGACAACCATTGTGATTTCTTAGAAATGTATAAATTAATTTTGTTAATATGACTTTATGTAAATATAATTGGAATACTTTTTTATACAATGCGGTACTCATTATGTGATTAAGTGTAAAAATAAATTGCAATACTACTGATGAATTGTAATTGAAGCTCGTTTCGTATTTTATTAATTTGTGTCCCAGAGTTAATTGACACAATGATTTGTTATTTAAATAGAATAGTTACTGACGTATAATACTACGTAAGAGAATATATAAAAAAATTATGTTGGCATGAATATCTTATAGTCTAATTTATTTGTGAGGAAATTGTTTTATAATTTAAACTTGAAAAGTAATATACTTTAATGAAATAGATTAATTATAATTAAATACAAGTTTCGTAATATTAAAGCGATTTTGGCACAATAGTATTAAAATTGGTAATATGGATATTTATGAAGATTATGAAATATAAAAGCCTTTAATACTTTATATTTAAGCATTCACTATAACTATAATAAAATTTTCTGTAACTAACTTTTAACTATTTTAAAATTATAATAGATTTTTCACACAATTTAACTATATTATATATTTATAAAATTATGGAATTAACATTATTATATGAAAGTAAAAATTTTAATATTTATTTTCGAAAACTTTAATGTTTGGGTTAAATGTTTACGTATTTAATATAGAAATATACTAATTTTTAAGTTAAAGGAAATTTATAGTGTTGTTCCAAAAGGTTTAGAAAGTATTTTACGTTGACCAATGAAATCCACTGAATTTAACACTTTTATTTTGGAGATTTAAAAAAATATATATATTTCAATTTGTAAGGTTCCGTGGCTTAAAAAATTCAGAAAACTCTCAAATCATATTTGACACCTGTTTATTTTTTAAATGCCATAAAAAGTTTAACTTTAAGTTTTTATAATCCTTGTTGGGTTAAACCATATATTATGTAAAAATTTCAAAGTTGTACATTTTTTTTAATTTTATTGATAAAGAAGGTAATATGAAATGTCCAGGAGGTATGGATCCATTGGTCCTTAATGTTTGATTTTTGTTACCTCTTTAAAAATATAATTTTCAAAATTGTAGTTAATTTTCAAAATATTAAATACAAAAATTATGATTTTTTGTGTGTAAAATAATATATGTTATTAGCTGATGTATCCGGCGTTGTCCGGGTTTTACACAATACACATATTAAAACCCAAACCCTCGACATCCCCCTATTTGACGATACATTTGATGATACTTATATGTATACTATTAAATGCACAAATACATTCTAGTGCATAGGGGACCACATTGTTAATTTGATTCATTGATGGGTCAGTGGGTCACCCAGTACTAGATTATGAGGATCATAACCGGAGAGTTGTTGTTCGAATCTCGAAATAAGAAAGCAATCGAATTTGTGATAAAAGGGTTGCCAGTTTCGTGTCTCGGAATCCCCCAAAAATATATCCACGGTTTATATAATATTATGAAATATGAAAGCCTTTAATACTTTATATTTAAGCATTCATCTATAACTATAATAAATTTTTCTGTAACTAACTTTTAACTATTTTAAAATTATAATATGTTTTTCACACAATTTGACTATATTCATAAAATTATGGAATTCACATTATTATATGAAAGTAAAAATTTTGATATTTCTTTTCCAAAACTTTAATCTTTGGGTTAATGTTTACGTATTTAATATAGAAATATACTAATTTTTAAATTAAAGCAAGGACATTTCACGTTAAATCTGTTAACACGTTACTGTCACGTTAAGTTGTCTGTGTAGCCCAAACGTCCCCTCGCCAACATCATGTACGTGGGGTACCAGCTCAGGTGTTGTCCTTGTTATCTGACCATGGTTCGAAATTATGAGTCAGTGTTCACGAACCTATTATTTGAGATATATCCCGTGCCATTGCCCATAGCAAACTGTGTAGCGATATGAATGTAACCAACCTGTAACTAATTATTTAGAGTCCTAAATGGAGTTATAAGAGTTCACAAAGCCAGCAGCCATCAATACAAAATGAGAGAATTCACACATTCAAATAGACATTTCTCAAGTTCTATGTCCATTTATCAATTTGACTCACACACATCCGATTTAAGAATGAAGCGGTATGATTCATCCATCTTCTGCATTTCAATTCTTCTCTGAAATATATCCGAAGATAACCCCCCAATTTGGCCTCATTTTGACGACGGTCTCAATGCAAATAACCGATATCTTACGACCATTAATATAAATAACCATTTGAAAGTTTCGTCTGAGAAATCACGGTTTGGCGGACTTCAAAGAGAAACTTTTATTTGTAGACTTGAACCCATTAAACACTTGATAAAAGTGCCCTTTAAAACAATTGATGTGAACCTTTAAGTGGTTGAAAAGCGAAATAGGAAATTGTTAAATTAGAGAAGTTGGAAAGACAAGAGTGATATTGTGAAATCAAAGCGTTCGACTCCTGATGCTGTTTGAAGATCGGTGAAGCGTAAATGAAGTCGATGTTTAAATTTATCAGAAATTTAATTTATTTAAAGTTTTCATATGAAATTAAAAAAGTTATTCAAACAACGACCAGAAAACGGGAATCTCCAGGAAAAACGTTTGGTTGGTTTGGTTAATAAACGTCGCACTAGAGCTGCACAGTGGGCTATTGGCGACGGTTCGGGGCCTATCTCAAAGGAAAGACCCGGGAACGATGGCACGTATTTTTTAACCATGGTCAGATGACGAGGACAACACCTGAGCTGGCACCCAACGAAATAGTGTTTAGCGAAATAGTGTTAATTTTTAGAAATAGTGTTTTAACAGAGGAAGCAGTAATTCTAGGTAAAATAATAGTTTATGCATTTAAATGAAAATAGACTTCAGAATATTGTTGAATAAAAATCCAAATTATGCGCATTCTCAAATACAAAAATAAAAATACGGATTAATAAGTGAAATGAAACTATTTTGCTACCATCAACAATTTGTAAAAGTTATTTTAAGCATTATTTTTTTTTAATTATGTAACTGTTTTAAATATGCCTTATAACAGACACTCATGACACTTTACACATCCTAACATCAATTAAATCAACTCCTACAGCCAAGTGTTTCTAAACTAATTTATCCATCACGGATTTCAATACCGAGCCATTTCGAAGCGACAACTCTCGCAACCAAGAAAATTATTTATTTACGAACCTGCAGTGGTACCCTTCTGGGAGTTGCCAATAATTAGACAAAGACGCCGTTGCGTTGAACCGCAACATGATTTCAAATCATTCTCGGTCGTCTTTGGGAGCAAAAGAAGAATCGCTTTACAACCTCGGGTGAAGATTGGTCGGGAAAACGTCGTGCTCGGACGCTAATCCGACGTTAATGCAACGTTAACAAGACGTCGTCGGAGGCGCGGGAATGGATTTTAATGCCTTTTAGAGCGATGGAGGATTCTAAAATGGGAACTGATGCATATGGGAGTGTGGGAATTTTTATCTTTTGGTACGAAAGGGGGTGAGATTTGCAATATTGGAGATGTCCTGTCTTTTAATAAGAACACGGGCATCCCAAAATTTTGTAAATGTAGAAGATAATATTTTTAATAAGTGAAATCTTGAAAGTTGCAATCGTGAAAGATTTCGTGAAATTCTGTGATGTTTTAAATCCAACACAAATAAACTGTTATCCAAATTGTGCGCAATATATAGATGCTTAAGTGCACAGATTAGATAAGTGACAATTCACTAACCTTTCAAGAAAGCCGTTTAAATGTTTGTAGCGTATCAATGTGAAACAAAAATCGTCAGACGTTTCAGCCAATTCAAATAACCGTTTCCACATATCACAGGTGCTATATAGATTACGATTTGAGGATTCCAATGAGCTCATAATCTCAAATTCAACAAAACTGCACCGACAACGTCTGTGAACTAAGACACTGAAACGTCATATTGTAATACATTTAATATTCGATTTGAAAGAATTTAATGACGAATGATATAATGGCCAATAAATAAAGCAGGAAACATAAAGGAGTTTATTTATAATTGCGTGTTTACTTGTGAGGTACAAAAAAGGCAGTTTTCCAGGTTCTGAGACACATCAAATCGCAAACATAAGAAATATTAAAAATAACAAAAGGTAAAAATTTAAAGAAAGACGTATGACAAAATATGACGTAACATTTCAATTTTTCGCAGCCTTTTAGAGAAGCATATGTTTTTAACAATGCACTATTAGATGACACTTTCGAATGAAATTGGACGACATAATCTATAATGGGCGTAGAAATAATTTTTTAAAAAATTCGGCTCTATTTGTTTGTTACAATCAATTAGTTTCAGAGTAAAAAGTACTTCTATAAATAGACAACCTTCAACTTTAAAATAATTTAGGTACATCTTATTCATTCTATAATAATTTAAAGTATTTTATTCTCGTAAATTCAAAAAATTAATTCGGAATATTGACAGTTAAAAGGAATATCTTTCTTTTATCATAAAGAAAGACAGAAGTCAATTTTTATTCTTGAGCCCACAGATATAACTTGTAAGTTAAACCTTTAAATTACAAAAAGTTTTAAAATGGAGTATTTTTTTTAATTTAAAAATTAGGTGTATCGCTAGAAAAACTGGAATGCCCTGAATGTATAGGTACCGCCTTGAGCGTCAGAGGGTCCGTGATTCAGTGTAAAAGTAACACACTGCGTAAAAGTTGCGAGTAAAGTTACAGGTTTTGAACGCTTAGTCTTTTGGGGTATCTCTAAATGCAATATTAGATTTATGTACTGGACATTTGCGGATGTAGAATCGGACCAGACGGGGACTGTGTCCCATCAAATCGAGGATTTTTGCTACTTAAAGTTGCTAACCGACCAGACCCAAGCTGGACTTCGCATAATTTGAAAGGCGGTTACGCAATTTGAGCGGCACAATTAGTGAGCTCAGAAGACTTTTTGAAGACCATAAAGTGTTTATTGGTTGGTTTCGATCTATTAAAGATTAACATAGTGAATAAATCGTAGAACAAAAGTATATTTGCATAGATATAACTATTATTTGTAATATTTTGGAAAATTCTATTTAATCTTCAAATTTATGAAGCCAAAATGGCAAACAAATTATAGCATTAAATATCCTGTGTCTGGGGAGTTTGTAATGGCGGATTTCAATTTGCGCAGTTAACCGTCACACGAAAGCCCGTCGTGCACTGTCCAATACAGGTTAAAGCATTTAATGAATAGCTTGTTCGTGAAAGCCAAAAATATAGAGTTTTTGTGTTCTTTTAATGTGAATTAGTGGGTACCACTAATAAAAAAATTAGCTGTTTTTAATATTTTCAAAGGGTTTAGGGGCATTATTTTAATTCAGACCTCCCCTCACGAGCCGTTGCAACTGCTAAAAATATCTTCTTAAAATATAAGCAATAAAAAAAATAAAAATTGTTGTTAGTGTAATTCGTACTACAATAACAAACTAGCGTACCAGTACGAGAATTCTCGCATAAACAAATATATTTGGGCCTGCGTTGCTGGGGAACTCTTCACTCTCACTCCCCAGTCTGAGCAGCCTATTATAGGACCCCACCTCGAGTGGGGAACACCAAGTAGGTCAGGCTGGAGTTTGATAGCATTGCCCTGCCCCCTCCCCCTTTTTGGAATTTATGGTTTTTCATGAAAAGATTAGAACTGAAGACTTTGTGAAGAGAAGTTTCAAGTTAGAGCTCTCTACAAATTTAGATTGATAGTGCTACAACTGAGTTTGCTGTTGCTGCCTAATTTGTTTCTTAGATCAGTAATAGTAGTTAGGATTTATAGAGATTTTAGTTAGAAGAACTTTAATGTTATTTTTTCTTCCGAGGATTATTACCTTTGAGTTCGTTTGACTTGCTTGTTAGTTTAGATATTGTTACATTAACTTAGTTTTTTTGCATCTGTGCAATTTTTTTTTTTATTTTTAGTATACCCTCGAATATTAATTTTAAGTTTGTGGAATTGATATTTAACGATATACAAAATTTTTTAGATGATATTGGGTTCTTTTTGAGAGCTCAAATCAAATCAGTTTTATTTTCAGTCCGTGTTTTTGCTTTCTTTTCGTCGTCCTTTTTTTTTTTTTTTTTTTGAATGATTGGTTTTTTTTTTGTTGTCTTTTTTCCTGTGCTTTGTTTTGTTGTGTTTGATAATTTTGCGGTGTTTGGTTTTTGAGCGAATGGATGTTTTGGATCATTTATCCTTCAGATATTGCTTTTCGTTTCTTATATTCAGATTTTATCTTAGATGGAGAGGTTTTAGTCCTTTAGGGACCCAGGTACCTTATTCTAAATTATGTTATGGTTATGGTTTGGGGAACTCTTTAAGGCATGTATAATTTAAATTTTGGCACATATTAAAAATAAAATTTGAGTGGCCCCCGTCGGGACTGGAAACCGCGACCTATTGTTCCGAAGTCCTTTGCGTTACCGACTAGACCTGAAAAGCACGTTTTATACATACTTTGAAAGTATTGTTTTAAAGATATTTTTTATGCAATAATCCTTTTAAACGCATTTGAAAAAAAACACCCATTGATATTTATGAAATGATCGTACAATTAGTCGCTGTTCAGGGAAATTCTCTTTCTTTTGAACTCCACTCTCTCTGTATCTATAGAATGAGACATCTATAGTATGTAGGGATGAAACGGATATCCGGTAACTATCCGGTATCCGACCTATCCGGCTGCTTTTTAACTATCCGGTAATTATCCGATATCCGGAAGTAAAGTGCCGGATATCCGATTTTCCAAGCCGGATATCCGGATGAATAAAACATCGAAGATTTTTTTTTGTGGCGATCAATTTTCTTTGTTCTTGCTTTAAGTATTTTCCTGAAAATTTGCCAATGTATTCACAGTGTGCAGATTCTCCCTTTAACCAATAAAGACTTTAAAAAAACAACTTTTTTCAAATTTTTATCTTTAAAATTATATTTTTAACGAATCGTTATGGTGGAGGGTCATAACATCTCACAACTAATATAAAGTGTAATTAAAAAATAAATTTCTCAAAAGTTTAAGCAAACTTGAGTTGTCATGTTTGGAATGAAAGGGCATATGGTAAAATTACAATTATTCAAAAATTAAGTGTAAAATGTACAAAACATACGACCATTGCTAGCAGCACCCTAGAATAACCCTTTGTAAATAAAGTTTTTTGAATGTTTATTCAATTTTGGTATCACTTTAAAGATAGGGAATTGGGAAATATTACAGAATAAAAAAATATTTCTCAATTTTTGACCGATTTCCGTTTTTTCTAGTGTGTATGAGAATTTATTTTCATAAAAAAATAAACTGCCGGATATCCGGCAAAATCCAGTTCGGATATCCGATATCCGGTTTGTAATGTACGCCGGATATCCGATATCCGGTATCCGGCAAAACCACTATCCGGTTCATCCCTAATAGTATGAGCTTGTTATTATAACGAAAGCTCGTTGAAAGGGGAAAATATTATTGACGAACTAATCATTTGGAACTTTCAGTGTCGGTCGTTATAAGAAAGTTGTCGCTATATCGCGAGGTCGTTGTAATGAGGGCGGCCTACTGGTAATTCTGCTTCTCAACAATGAAGTTTTTATTTTAAAATTCGTGTACACTCAACTTTACATTGATTAAAAACTTTATTCCAAGACCCGAGAGCCGTACATATTTCTGAAATTGGTTTTTGAACATCCCCGAAGTTTCGTTCATCTAAATCTGAAATAATAAATTCTCTTAAATTAATATTAACCCACAAAGGGCCAAAACAAAAGGAAACGCGCACTCAATTATTAAACAATCAGAGGGATGGAAAAAAAACCACTCCCACTATTGTCCTACCCATAGCAAAATAGAGTACACGCCATTGGGGAAATTAGTGTGCTACAAATCCATCCACCCCCGCACAGGACCCTCGAATTTAGGAACGCGGGTTGGCAACACGAGATGGATGCCAGACGAAATTCGAAGCAAGCCACGTTAGAACGATGTTGTGCGGGATGACTTAATGGCTTTCGATATTTTATGGGAGGTCTTGAATTTATGAAGAGGACGTCATGTCAATAAAGGTGGGAAGTGTGATGTGCATTTTAAGCATTAAAAAAACATAAAGTGATTCCAAAATAGGATGTTTTTAGATCTTTTCATAAAAAAAAGAGCGCCCATTTCATAAAAAAAAGAATGGATGTTTAAAATGCAACGGTTTATTTATCGTTTGAATTTGAAGTTTAGGGGACTATTTATGAACAGTTCTGAATTCCCAAGAGGGCCACAGGCGGGCAAATAGGAGCGAGGTACCATTTTGATCAATAGTATTTATATAAATAACTGTAATATATTGATTTTTTTTAAAATTTCTTTCAACCATCAAAAATTACTTTTTAAGTTTTATTGAGAAAATATCGCTATGTTTCCGCTTGAGCATATACCTGGGGCTTGGAACAAAAAGGATTAAATTGAGATATATATGTAATGTTTATTATTTAGAAGTTGCAGTCGTTATTATTTTATGATAAGTTCCATGATGCAGGTATAAACTAAAGGCCGAAATATCAAGTTCACAACATTTATTTCTCCGGACTTCACAGCCCGACTTGATAGTTCGAGGTTACATCGTGAATCTGTAGATAATACGGAATACTTTGAGAAGGAGAATGGACCGTGGACACCTCTGATTGGTTCATCTCAGTTTTAGTTCGCATTTTATAGGTTTGGGTTCTGGATTTTGAAGTGGCGTGGGAGGGAAAGCAGTCACATGAGGGATGCTTTTGTACTGGGAAAAGGGGCGATATACAAAGTTAAAGAAAGTTAATTAAAGTACATTTTAGAGGGGGGAAGAGTTATAAAATATATTACATATATTAGTTTCGTTTTGCAAAAAATAGTTACATATTTAAACTCTTTAAATGAAACCCAGAAATTGTTTAAAATAAGAACAGAATTTTAAACAATTTTCCTTGTTTGATAATTTAAAAATAATCACACAAATTAAATAGCACAAAAAATAACCTGCAATCAAACATTTCAATGAGTTTTAAAATAATTTCCATATTGAAATGTTATTCTGCAAAATAAAAACTATTCAAATATATAATATTGAATTAAATCGCCAGTTATATCTAAGGCATTTGCATTCTACCAATAATACACCAGATGTTTAACTTCCCAAATGGTCGCGTACTAGTTTCCAAAGCTTCCCATGATTGCAGAAATTATCACATATATCTAACGTTACACCTCTAAAATGGAGAAACGCCATTGGTTATATGATTGCGAGCTATAACCGTATAGAACCGTGACAGCGAATATTGTAACAATGTACTTAGAAGGCCCCCTAAATTTAATAGGTATTATACGAACACGCGCATATTAAACAGTGTTGTTAATTTAAAAAGGAACCTTTAGTCTTTTGTCTGCGTGTGAAGTTTGAATCACATATCTTTAATTTGAATTGTAATTTAATTTATTAACGTTAAATTTTAATGATACGACATTAAATTTTCAAAGTTTAAATTCTTTAGTAAATTGAGTGATGCATTGTAAACGACACTGACACGTGATTTTCTTAATTTTTAAAATAATTAAATTATTGTCAAGAAAAAAAAGACACCAAACAATAAATTTACTGATTATTACAGAATTTAATTATTGAAAATAACAAAACACAAAACAAATATAATATATATATCCAAAGAATTAAATAAAAATGCGCAAAATAGATACAAAAATGCATTAAAATAAATGCACATAAAAGAAATTATGTAGTTCTTAAATTATCATTTTAAAGTAAATCATATTTATATATAATTTTAATTTTAACAAATTTACTTTTGAAATCGAATTTTAAAATACAAATATTGCAATTATGTACATGGATTAAATTATAGAATCGTAAAGAATTTAGAAATATTTACTGTTAAAGAAACACTTTGCAATGGGTTTTCAATAACATAACATAGGTTTATTATTATGTTCTCCTTTTTAACCTTGAACTTTCTTTAGTGTAAAGATTATGCCTTTTTTCCTAAAATCGTCTAACGCAATTGTAGTATCTGGCTTACATCAATCGATGTAAACTTTCACCGATAGTACTAAGACTAATTCTTTAACTCTGCTTAACTTTGATTTTTATTGTTCTGTATTTGTAAATTAGTGTAAAATTATATAAATGAGGCAGCTAGTACTTTACAAGAATTAGAGAAAATTAACGAAAATTGATAATTGTTCCGCAAAATCCTTGTCCACGAACAGACGCCATTAATATTGACTAACATCAATTGGGACTAACCGATTTAAAGCATAATTTTCTTATTGATAGAGCAATACAATTAGTGAAAATACTTTTAGTTAAATATAACTAACCTTAGTTAGTTCTTAGAAACTTTTCCAAAAAGTTTTCGAATTATTTATCATGATTATTCCTCTAATTATAATAATATATTACATATCTCTTTCTCTAATAAAAATCGCACTTCTAAAATTTTTCGTTTTGTGTTACGAACAGATTTATCTAATTTTCTGTATACTCAACGAGATTTTAAGTGATATACCAGTGATAGGAAAAGTTTGGTATAATAATTAAAAACTGATTACTAACTTTTTTATTTCAAACTTAGTGAATACGGATAAATTAGTTAACTAAATTAATCTTGACATACAATTTAGTTCCTTAAGAAGATCCCAAAGAAACAAATCACTGTGACTAGAGAGGTCAATTGTACTAAGCGATATTCATTTAAATAATGTCTTACTTAATAAGTGATGGAATATCAATTAAATATTTGGTTTTAAAACAGTAAGGATTTCCTGTTTTACTGACAGTTAAGGATTTATGTTAAATTCGTGATCGAAATACGAAACATTTAATTTGTGACCGGTCGATTATAAATAGTTTTTATTAAAGATTTACTTTTTAAGATTATATAATTAAGAAGATTTTAAAGATTATATAATTTATTAAAGATTTACTTTTTAAGATTATATAATTAAGAATATTTTAAAGATTATATAATTTATTAAAGATTTACTTTTTAAGATTATATAATTAAGAATATTTTAAAGATTATATAATTTATTAAAGATTTACTAAAATTTAATTTTTGTCGTATAATGAAAATTTATAAATATTAAAAAATATATTTCCTTTGATAAGGAACACTATAATTGGAATGGACTGATATTATCGATATTAGTAGATATCGATACTATACTAGACATTCGATTGTATCTCGATATTTAAGGAATTGTTAGATTATTGAACGCCGAGCATCGGATTATTGGAAATATTATTCTTTTAAATTTAAATCTGCTAAAATATTACTAAATTGGATTTTTAAAGTCTTAATAGCGATTTGGTTTTAATGAATATTGGGAAATCTCTATTAATTTTGTCCATCACATATTATTACCAGTACAACTAAGTAGTACTTCCATATCGATAATCACATACTGTAATATGAGTATCCATATTTTAAATCCAATATAACCGATTTTTGAATCGATATTAATATTTCATAGAATACTGAATGTCTCTTCCATAATACTTAATTCACAAGACTTGTATTTGAAATATTTACAATGTTTTTAAAATATAAAAATAATTATAATTTCCCCAACATTCTACAATTTTATATTACTCTCCATAAAACCAGGGAGTGATTCGCCAAACTTATATTTACCGTTTGCACTTGACAAACAGTTATATACGGCTCCTGACGCTGGATGTTAATCTTAGTATACCAAATATATATTTAATAGTTTATGACATTTGTCAAATGTTAAAAAAAGGGACTTGTGAGAACTTTCAATCTGAAAAAAGTTGTAGATCACTAACATACTAGGTGCTTCTTTTTAATCTTAAGAATATATTGTACTTTTCCATTTTGGAGAATAGGGACATAAAAATAACACTTCGTTATTTTGATGTCCTAAATGCGACTCTCCAGTGCAAAGAGATACTAAAATATGTTGATACCAAAGTGATATCATAATTTTAAATTGAGTTATATAAAAAAGAAGCTAACGAAAAAAAAGCTTGTAAAGGTGCAGTTCTCGTTCAATTTGAAGAACATGGAATAAAAAAAAGTTATTTTGATGACTGAGAGTAGCTACTTGAGTTAAAAGGTTAAAAATGCACGTGTTTTAGTTTTCTCTGACACTATTACATCGATATTAAACAGTGAGATATGGGAAGCAAATTTGGGTATAAGAATTTGTAGTCAAAGAATATTTCAATACGAATGATTTCTATGTGTGATTTTACTGGTATCTATCATAAGCCTTAAAATGTATCCTTAAAATCGTGACCTTAAATTGTATTTATATATTAATTTGTAAAAAAAAAACCTTTGAAAAAATAAAGCAAGGGCAAACATCTTTTTTTAATGTCTTTTGCTGTAGCGTAATTAGTAACATCTTTATAAAATTTGGTTGTAGGAGGGTTGTTTTTACGTACATTATTGTTGATCTACCCAACAATACATTTGGGCAGATCTACAATACAGTTGTAGTACATTTTGAGAGACTATTATGGGGACACTTTACCATTTAAACCTATTATTTTATTTTTTACTTTTTCAACGTTTGAATGTATGTTATTTAAATCTATATAAGAAAACAATATTTCACACAAAATTTCCATAAATGTTTGTATTTTTTTAATTTTTCTCAATTTTTTAAAACTTTTTTTTAAAGCACTAAGGCTATTTAAAATATTTATATTTTCCTCAACTTTTTCCTCAGATCATTTGAACTATATTACATAATAATTACTACTAAAAATTTATATACTACATGTATTTTATTTTTATATAAATAGTTATTCATTATAATACAAAATGTTTCCATAAAACTAAAATGTTTCCACAAAACTAAAATGTTTTTACTTTATTAATTAAAAAAAAAACTGCTTATAAAGTGAATTCGCACACTAATTTATAATATACACATATTTTACAATATGCTAAAAATATACATTTCTTCATTAATAATAAGAAAGCCTTAGCGTTTCGAAAAACTTAATATCAAGAAAACTAAACACTAAAAAAAAGATTTAAAGTTTTGGTCCCTTGAAAAATATAATAAATCATCCAGCACAAAATCTCAAATAACTCATTAAAAACATAGATACAATTTTAGAGTTTTGAAAAACATATTTAAAAGATTCCAAACTATAATTATAGCAAATTAAAAAAAAATCAAGAATTTTACTATATTTCGGATATTGTGTCCCCTTAAAGTACTTTGTTTTTAGACACACACACACATATTTTAGAAGCCATGGTTTTAAGAAAAAAGCCAGGAAAACCCATCATTAAAATTTCATCTCAAAAGAACACTTATAAATGTGGAACAAACTTTCGAAACTTGTTTTGTCGCATTTAGGAGATTATTAAAAAAACGTAAATAACTTTTTTGAAATACATTATTGACCCATTTAGAGATTCCAATATTTTAAAATTAAATTTATTTACCTTTATTAATAAATGGGAAAAAGATGTATGAACGAATAAAATACTAGGTAGTCCTCAGAGGAAAATTCAGTCATGTAATATCCTAAATTTCAGAAATTTTAGACAAAACACGTTTTGAATATTTTTGTGATCTTCAAATATTTCATTTACAATAAATACAAATTTCCCATTAAAACATTTCTTTAAATCGACATTCTTTCTTATGTCACTTTTCTGAAACGTATTTCATATACTTTTTGAAGCCCTTTAAAACTTTCGGAAAACTGTAAATATCAACAATGCTCACAAATAAGAATGTGGATGAAACATATAACAAAATCTAGAATGAATCTTTTCTTGCTTTGTATCAGTTCTGAAAGATGCTTTAATATCGAGAAATCTGGACTCGTTAAAAAAAAAACCTAACTGCAACAGCCAAAAGTACAGAATGCATTCTCGTCAAGACTTAAAAAGAATAAGCGCAAAATAAAATAAACTTCGTCGCGTAAAATCCCAATGGGCTCCTATTCCTGGCCAAAGTGACAATACGAATGACATTTTTAGCCAAAGGTGAAAAATTTTCTGTCCGTGGGTTGTCGGAAATACGTCAGAGATATGCCCATTTATAGATAATAAAAAAACTTTAAAAATGACGCTTGCTGAATTTTTATTACGAATTTCTTTGACAAGTAGAATTAATTTTTACCTTGAGACTAAATTCAACGTTTTTATATTTTTGTTTTATTATAAATTTAATTGGTAATTTCTGCTAATATATGACAAGGAGGTCTGTATTTTTTTGCTCATAACTCGGAAATTAATGATCCGATTTTGATGAGGTAAAACTGGTTTCCTCTTTGAAGAAGGTTTCAACGTCAACATTTTGTTGGTATATTAATTAACAGACGAATAAAAGTATAAAATCGTTTTTATGTATTTTTCCAATTGTCCTCAAATATAAATATTGTTCGTATTCATTCAAACCTAATGAAAATAATCTAGTTTAAACTAGTTGTATAGAAGAAAAGGTTTTTCTTTTATTTTGTCCCGATTTATTAAAAAGGATTTAAGTTACTACAATTTATTCCTCTTACTCCCGTTGTCCGCCATGTATGCTTCTTAAAACCCCAGAGTAATTTCAGGAAAATTCACTGTTATTAGTACATTTTTTCATATAACCGCGACATGGACTTATTTATTTTTATGGTAAATAATTTTAATTAACCCTCGGAGAACGAGTATCTTTGATAGTCATATATATATATATATATATATATATATATATATATATATATATATATATATATATATATATATACTTTCAACAGATATCTAACAATATCTACCTAGGATCATTTTAGGGATGATAGATCCGATAATCAAATATTTTAAAAAAAAACGGAAAACGCGACCAAAATAATTTTGGTATGCGAATTAATAATAATAATATTAATAATATTATCAATATTAATAATATTATCAATATTAATAATATTATTAATATTAATATTAATATTAATATTAATATTAATATTAATATTAATATTAATATTAATATTATTAATATTAATATTAATATTAATATTAATATTAATAATATTATTAATATTAATAATATTATTAATATTAATAATATTAATAATATTAATAATATTAATATTATTAATATTATTAATATTATTAATAATATTAATATTATTAATAATATTAATATTAATATTAATATTATTAGTATTAATATTATTAATAATAATAATATTAATAATATTAATATTAATAATATTAATATTAATAATATTAATATTAATAATATTAATATTAATAAAATTAATATTAATAATATTAATAATATTAATATTAATATTAATATTAGTATTATTAATATTAATATTAGTATTATTAATATTAATATTATTAATATTAATATTAGTATTATTAATATTAATATTATTAATATTAATATTATTAATATTAATATTATTAATATTAATATTATTAATATTAATAATATTAATAATATTAATAATATTAATATTAATAATATTAATAATATTAATAATAATATTAATAATATTAATATTAATATTAATAATATTAATTATAATAATATTAATATTAATAATATTAATATTAATAATATTAATATTAATAATATTAATATTAATAATATTAATATTAATAAAATTAATATTAATAATATTAATATTAATATTAATATTAATAATATTAATATTAATATTAATATTATTAATATTAATATTATTAATATTAATATTAATAATATTAATAATATTAATAATATTAATATTAATATTAATAATATTAATACTAATAATATTAATTATAATAATATTAATATTAATAATATTAATATTAATAATATTAATAATATTAATTATAATAATATTAATATTAATAATATTAATATTAATTATAATAATATTAATATTAATAATATTAATATTAATAATATTAATATTAATAATATTAATATTAATAATATTAATATTAATAATATTAATATTAATAATATTAATATTAATAATATTAATATTAATAATATTAATATTAATAATATTAATATTAATAATATTAATATTAATAATATTAATATTAATAATATTAATATTATTAATAATATTAATATTAATAATATTAATAATATTAATTATAATAATATTAATATTAATAATATTAATATTAATAATATTAATATTAATAATATTAATATTAATAATATTAATATTAATAATATTAATATTAATAATATTAATATTAATAATATTAATATTATTAATAATATTAATATTAATAATATTAATAATATTAATAATATTAATATTAATAATATTAATATTAATAATATTAATATTATTAATAATATTAATATTAATAATATTAATAATATTAATAATATTAATAATATTAATATTAATGACAACAACAACGACAACAACAATAATAATAATAATAATAAAAGTGTAGGTCTGTGGATCGCAAGGCAAGTACTTCCTCTGAGTATAAAGGACGGAAAATGTATTTATAAGTTCTATTAATTTTCGAGATGGGCACCTGCGGTTCGGATTTGTAAAATTCCATTTATATTTTAAAGAATTTTAATAATTTTAGAAATATTGATTAAGAAAATTCTTAAAAAATATTTTCAAGATACTAGAACTTGCGTTTATAACTTATATGGTAAAACGGGCGTCATTGGAACAATAGTTCGCCAGTTCAAGTCCCGACGGGGCGAAATTAAATTGTGTGTCTTAACGGGTTTTACAGCAATGTGTGGCCAAGAAGCTAGTAGGGATGTGAAATGTATGTTCTTTTTAAAGAACAGGTGTTCCCTGTTCCTGTTCTATTTAAAAGAACTGTTCTTTAACCTGTTCTTTTCAGAAAACTGTTCTTTTTTTTTTAGAATTTTTTGTGTGTAGTATTTTTAAACTTAAAACCATAAAAATTACAAATGCTGATTAATTTTATTTTATATAGTAAATAATTAAAAATAAACAAAGGATCTATAATTTTCAAAATAAGAAAACTATTAATAATTAGTTTAAATTCATATCGACATTTCAGAAAATAATACATTACAAAATTTTTTACAGAAAAATGAAAAAATTTAATGCTGGCTTTCAAAATCAGATGTAATGGTGATAAAAGTTTTAATATAGCAAATTCCTAGTTTCAATAACGCACAATTCGCAAGTAAGGAACAGAGAAAATGCGTCTTATATACAAGTCAGCTGAAAATGAGAATTGCCACCGACTCTCTAAATCCCAACAGATCGCATTCCTTTTCTAACTTCACCCACACCAGTGAGACAAAGAACCGAGACCGAAACCCTCACAAAAAACACCGACAAGAGTGTTATTTAGGTAATCGCATCAACACCCCTCATCCCCACCTCCCTGTTAGTAATAGAAATCACTCCCTCCCCTTCCCGTTTCTAGTTAATCTTATCCTATATCCCGACATCTTTACTAAGATGTCAGTTAAAGTCTTTTGAAGTTCCGTAACGGAAAAAAAAACCCATGCATCTTTCTTTGTATCAAATTCTGTAACTATTCGTAGAAATTAACAAAAAAATACCGCCAAAACCCGAAAAATGTCCACCTGTAAATTTATTTAAAAAAAAAAAACTAATAAAATTAAAGGATTATATTAAGTTATAAAGTTTTGAAACATGACTTACTTATAACTACATAATCAAGAATCTAGTCTAATAGTTTTTAATATATTCTTAATATAAATTTGCAAATCCTTTATTTTAGCTTTTTAATTTAGTGCATGTTAAAAATACAAATTACAACATAAAGATATAAATAGAACATTCCTTCAGGGTAGATAATATATATATTTTAATTTATATAAATTTATAATTTTTTACTAAAATTTTGTTTTTTTGTATACACATTTAACATAAGAATTTTGGATCAAAATCATTTGCATAATTTTTTTAGAACACAAACAACTAACAAACACAACACGAAATATTCAAATATTGAAATAATTTTAAAACAACTCGAAGAATGTATAATTTTTATAAAAAACATCCTACCTGTAATATTGAATCGGCCATTCCAATTTTTTTCCGTTATGTAATATTTATCATCTAAGACTAACAATTAATATAAAGAAATTTCACAACTATTTACTCAAAATTTCCTTAGTATTGAAATTATGTAAAATGTAAAATATCTTTAGATAATTTGACTACCTTCCCTAAAAATCATAAGAAATCACCTCAAAATAAATGACACAAGCAGTTCAGTAGCCAATTATCATATTATAGAGAGCAAAGTACGCATATCTACTAAAAACAGCTTAAAAAACTAATTAGCCCTGGCCCCTAAAAAGAACAGCCCTATACTCCGAAAAAGAACACCCGTTCTAAAATGGAACACACGTTTCAAGAAAGAACACCCGTTCCAAAAAAGAACACCCTGCTCTTTAGAACAGGGTTGTTCTTTAGAACAGGGTTGTTCTTTAGAACAGGGTTGTTTTTTAGAACAGGGTTGTTCTTTAGAACAGGGTTGTTTTTTAGAACAGGGTTGTTCTTTAGAACAGGGTTGTTCTTTAGAACAGGGTTGTTCTTTAGAACAGGTTGCTCTTAAGAACAGGTTGCTCTTTGGAACACCCTGCTCTTTAGAAGAACAGGGGCGTTCTTTTAGCTGCATTCTGAGCAGAAAGCATATCAGAGTGAAATATTCTCGCAGCACAGTGCGAAAGCGCTGGGCACGGTGGCTCTTAGGGGTGTGCGACGTGTGACATCGCACAGGGCCCTCTGTTAAAGCGGCACAGCGACTAGAAAAAAAAATTATAAAAGTAAATAGTAAGAATGGAAATGAATTTCTATTTTTGAAATTGTATTTGCATTATGGAGTGCTCTGGAGTGGAAAGTCGCAACACAGATGTTTTTATATCTTAAACACTGATATGAATTATTGCTTTACTTTAATTTTTAAAAAGTGAAAGGTATATTCATAAGAGCTGAAATATTTAAATTTTAATTATGTTTTCGTTTCGATTTATAACAAATAATTCAAGGCTTTATTTACTCTAAAAATATCTTTTTTGTCACAGAAATGTCATTTAATACAATTTAAAATATATTCTGAACAGATAATATTACATTATTTTGTGATAAAAAAATAGTTTTAAATTATAATAAATTTTAGGCCCTCTTATTAATATAAATTATTTTCTTTCATAAAAAGTTCAGAAATATTCTTTGTATTACTTCATACAAATAATTTGTTTTAGAACGTTTTTTAATAATTTGTTTTAAAAATTGGTTTTACATGACATTAAAAATCCCCGCTAATAGAAAATTTCATTATCATAATTAATATTTCTGAAACATAATTTGAACACTGAAATTTCTACCATGATATGTAAATAAATATTCTCTATATCAATGACATATCCAAAATCTAACTTTTCACAGTAAAATATACATATTATAGTGAAACTAACTATTTTCAGGAATTATTTAAGCTTTTGTTTAATGTTGATTTTCTTAAAGTGTTGTCGCATTAAAATATTCTTTGACGGATTTTATACCCCTTTCATTACATATATTTCATAAACGCAACTATTAAGCAATTCGATCGTTCGATATAAGTATTAAATATTAAATTAACTAAGTACTATTAAATTAATCAAATTGCAGATATTGCAATGAAAGTGTTCAATCGATAAGAATCAATGAAACCGCGTAATAAACACAAGTTTTATGAAATGTTAAAAGTTTTATTAAACTTAATACATTTTTATTAAAAAATAAGTGCCTTCTTTTAAAACTAAATTATTGCAAAACACCAAAAGCACTGTTTGTCATTTGAAGTGCTTAAAAATATAAATCTTTAGACAAGACATGTTTAGGATTAGCGATACATCAAGTTAAGATAGAATACATCCGAAAAAAACAGATCAGAAAAAAGAACAGGGTTTCTTTAAATTGAAGAACAGGCTGCTCCTGTTCTTTTTAAAGAACAGGTGAAAAAGAACAGGGTGTTCTTTTTTTTCACATCCCTAGAAGCTAGTTACCATTGTTTATGTTGCGCTAAAGGTTTGTTTTTTTGGTTTTTGGTTAATTAACGTCGCACTAGAGCTTCACAGTGGACTATTGGCGACGGTTCGGGGCCTATCCCGAAGGAAAGGCCCGTGAACGATGCCTCGTATTTTTGAACCATGGTCAGATGACGAGGATAACACCTGAGCTGGCACCCAACGCCTTCAATAGACGTCGGGAATTTTTACCCCAATCAGATTTATTGTACACCAGTCCCGTATACACACCGTTAATTTTTTGTGGATGTTCTGGACGACATTCTAGTATTTTGGTAGCGAAGTTGGCAACCCTCCGATCGCAATATCACTACTTTTCACTATTCTTTAGTCTAGTCCATCGCAAGGTTTTGAACCGGGGACCCCTTGGATACCCAGCTGACGCCTTAATCCACTCGGCCACGGAGGCCTCGTTGCGCTAAATCTTTGAATGTCAAGATCAAACATTATCAAGGCAATTAAAAAAAATACTTGAACGAATATTTTTTAGAACTTCTTAAACACCAAACATTTTTTTTTTATAGTTTGGTGCCGACACTCACTTGACAATTCAGTGAATGAAAGGGGTGAATCATTAATATATTAATAATATTTTTTTATTATTTGTTAAACCGGTAAAAAATATTATTTATTAAAAATATTAAAAAAATATTATTTATTAAAAATATAAAAAAAATATTATTTATTAAAAATATAAAAAAAATATTATTTATTAAAAATATAAAAAAAATATTATTTATTAAAAATATAAAAAAAAATACCTTATTTATTTATATGAAATCAACTTTATTTTTCAAACTCATAACACATTTGAAATTCTGTTTTCTTAATGCAAATCCAAATAACATATCTAAATACTAAGATTATTTAAGATTGTAATACTAAGATTAAATACTAAGATTAAGATTCCAATAACATAAGAATACTAAGAGTAACAATCTACGCCACCGAAGTCTACACGACTTTCTCCTCCTACTCGCCTCTTAATGTCCAAGTTAAACTTCCTGATATTCCTCGAAGAGCAAGTCTTGAACACACAATCGCTCTATTCGTATGAAACCGCGTATATTTAAGGAAACGTTAAAACCCCCACGTGTTACTGTCAGGGTTATGTCACATTCAGATGTTTTAGAAGAAAACTATACGTGCAGTTGCAAGAACAAATTTCGGAAACCGAAATCGAAATAAGCAATATTCGCCGAACAGACTTTGATGTGGGTTATGGTAAAAAGTTCGGTGATGTTGAACACGATATTATTTAAACTAAAATGAGGTTTGACACTAGGCGGGTTGGTTGTCAAGTGGTACAAGTTCAAAAACAGAGTTTCGAGATAATAACGTTTAAAGTTTGCAACTCGCCCTGGCTATAATGTTAAATGGAATAATATTCAATTCATTATTGGGCAATCTATTGAACTTGGTGCAACACCACTTGGTCCAATAATAGACATATAGCTGCTTTGTAATGAAAAAATAGCGTTAGTTCATTTTCGGATATTTATAACTTATTCTACTTCGCTTTCAAGCCTCCTAATTATTAACTAGTTAATTGCGGCATATATTTCAGTAAAATGCATCACAAATGGAAAAAAATCCTGTTTAATTTTGCTCTTTATATCAATATAAATATCAGAAAATGGTTATTTTGCACAAAAAAAAGTTTAAATGCAATAACTATTACATTTACTATTGAATACACGTTAAGAATTAATAGATTACAGTCACAGTTTATTTAATTACAGCAAAATAAACCAAGTTTCGAAGCTACATATCTTGACAATTGAAAACCCTCTTTCCTCTTCCATATTCTGAGTTACTTCTCAAAAGTAACAATCAGATAATTATGAAATTTACTGAGTTTGTTTACAAATGTTTGGGAAATAGGATGAAGGTAGTTCTGTTGCAATAGAATACTTACGTTGAAAGTCGCATTTTGTTAAAGTTGAAAAATGCAAGCATTTATGTTGTGTCAACCAAAACGTATTTTAAAAAGAAACATTCCAAAATTCTAAATATTTTGTAGAATAGTAGACATACGTCTGATCTAATTTTTACCTTTTTTTTGCTTTTGAAAATAGTTATTATTATTTAAATTATAAATGTTATAAACTTTTAAAACTTTCGAATTTGAGTAAGCAAGCCGTATTGAGTAAACATTTCATAATTATAATTTTTTTTGTAGAATAATAGCCATATATCTTATTTAATACATATTCTTTTTCTTTTTTTAAATATATTATTTAGTTTTCAAGTTACTGCAAAAAAGTAAGTGGCGCTGTTGGCAAACTGTAACCCTCTTCCATCGCCACTCTAAAAATAACTATCAGATAATTATGGTGATAAAAATTGCTTTGGCGAAATGGCTCTTTTTTTTGTGTTTGTATGAAATGTTATCCTGACTTTTTTAGTTTAATTTTAATACAAATTATTATCAATAATAAGTTTTAAAACTAGATAAAAAAATAATAATCACCAATTGTCATTCAAACAACTTAAGCCGAAATTCCATGCATGGAAGCATTTTCAAAATGGATAGTAGAAGAATCAGCTGTGTGTAGTTAGAGAACGGAAGGCGCTTAGTAGAAAATGCTCTGTGTTGGCGGGGCCTCGTAAATAATTATTAGCACGATACTGCGAAAAAGTTGAAGTATGAATGAACGTTTATTTTCAGAATTGATACAGATTACGTTCCTCGTCGGACAGAGCCCTCTAGTAATATAAACAAATGCTAAATGTAATACAAAAATATGATTTTGAATATGCAATTTCACAAGTTTTTTACAGTGTGACATACACCAAAAGATGATACTGCACACAAGCCCTCGTCACACTCTTTACAATAAACTCGTGTCTGAATTCATTGCGATCTGGAATGTACAGTGAAAAATATTTTATACTGGGGGAAGTTGAAAAATCGTCCACATTTTTATAGGTTTCCAGGCATATCTACAAACTCAATTCGGGGGTTTCATAAACGAACTCAATTCTGGATTCATGGAAAAGATTTCGGACATCACCAATTATGCACGTTTGAGTTGCCCAAACTGGTATTTCTGTAAACAACACTGATACTCGCGTATTTTGCGAAAAGAACAGACGATCCACTTTTATCCGAAAAGAAACAAATCGTTAGGTGAGGAAATCTCGCAAAAATTCCCGTGGGGGTGTAGCATGGGGTGGGGGGGGGGGGGGACGGCTCGAAAATCGGCAATAGAATATCCGGGGCGATTGTTTCATTCTTTGGACAGGGGAGTGCCCAAGGGGGCTGAGGAAAAAAGGAGTGATAATTGGTCAATAACAAACTTTTTGAACAGTGGAAATATTAGATAAAATACCACAAGAAGAATTTTCGATTGTATTTTTACTTTTTCATGAGTTTTTTTTTATATATATAAACGAGTATATAAATGTATCGTAAGGAATAAAAGGAACATATATATATATACATTTTATTTCCTTTAGTTTACTGTTAATAAAGAAGCTACTACTGTATCAGTAATTAATAAATCGGTTATTATTTTGAAAACGTTCGATGTAAAGAATCTAGTGTGAAACTCTATTTTTTGTTACATATCTTTTGTTATATTATAATTCAAATTGTAATTTCTGGAATTGACAAAAATTGTTTTCTTATGGTCACTCTTAATGTTGTGTTGAAATATATTCCAAATAATTTAAAAACTACGTGAATGTGTTAAAATCTTAACCATTTTTAGTCTGGAGTTAAAAAATAAAATAATTCCAATTTTCATTCATGCTTTAGGTTTATTTTATTACAGTATTTGCACTACTTATGTTTACAAAATATTATTAAAAACTATATTGCTGTAAATATATTGAAAATCAGGTATTTACCTGCAATAGGCAGTTTTAATGGAAATAATAGAATTTCAAATGGCAACATAATTTTTTTTGTTATAAAGTTAAATAGTTTGTTTAAAAAGTTTATTCAAATGTCGATTTTTAAACTTACCAATATGTTATACTTTTTAATTAGAAATTTGTATGTGCTGTTTTAAATTTCAATAAGTCATAAGTAAACATGTTCTTTTTTTCATATTACAGTTTAAAAAATTCCTCATACAAGTAATCGATTATATATCTGCTGAACCAGTGATGGCATGTTGTCGGAAATCCGCATGGCTCCATTTGCCAGTGCTGGCACTCTTCCTTTTCGTTGCATTTCAGACATCCAACTCTGTCAGTAATGGTAAGATCAGATGAACGACCCTTAAATGCTAAAATATCTACACTAGCAATCATTTTGCAAAGTTGTAAATTAAGCATTAAATATTTGTCTTTAAAGTTTTTCTATTTTTTTTATTACTTTTATGTCATGACAGCATTTTTTTTCTGCTTAAATATTACCAGTACAATTATGCGCAATTATTTATAAGAAAGCACAATGTTGCTGAAATGTTTAGATTTTGCCACCATAACTTACTTTTTTAAATGATTAATTAATCAACTTTTATTACAGAGAGGACAGTCTAAATTGTATGAATTTATTTCACCTGTTATCCTATTCTAATATTATGCTTAATATTTATTTAACAAAAAGTGTGTGTTATGTCTTGTAGTATATAAACTTTTCTTATTTCAAACATCAAATATTGTTATTAGAATAATCTTCAATTTGATTATGTCGTGTTATTGCCTTTATTTAATATTTATTGTTTACTTGACCAATATATTTGCTCATTTTCAGTATTAATTTCATAATATGTAGTTTTAAATAACTGAATGACATAATATGTGTTTTTACATGAATAATTTATATATGTTTTTCGGAGCTGGAGATAATTTTGCTTTTCTAATTTGCATCCTTTTGAATTTAGTGCTCATGAAATTTACAATTGTTTTAACATAGATACACTTCCAAATAGTGCTGAACTTCATTCCCTATATTTTAATTGAACATCAATTAAAAAAACGTTAAAAACCTTTTTTTTTAACCCATAAGGGTTGTTTTCATTATGCCAAAGAATTAATTTCGAAACATCTAAACATGTCATCCGTTACCATTGGTTATTTAAAAAACGAAATAAAATATTGTTTATTAATATCCCTATTAGATTGAAATAATAATTAATCAAAATTATAAATACGGTAGCTGACAGTTGGTCATGTACGACACATAAAATGCCATAAAATAGAGATTAGTTGAAGAAGTTTTGACTTATTTTTTTCATAGTTTCCAAGTTACAAACTCTAAAATGTCAAGTACAATTAACAAAGAAGTTGATTGATTTGTTTTCATTATGGAATTCATATAAGTTTCGCATTAATCACATTCATAGCAACATATTTAGTTTCCATCATTTTTACAGTGAAGTTAAAGTGATTTATTAGTTTTTATCATGGCTCCCTTTCCCCCATAAGTTGTTTTGTTGTTAATACGAGTTATTTATCATTCAAGTAGGAACAAGTTCAATATGTAATGGTGGTTATCTTAATAGTGCTAATTAAAATCACTTAAATTTTTGTAAAAATATAAACACACAAGAGGAGTTTATTAAAATACAAATGCAACGTTAAAATACGTAAATAATCCGGACATGTTTCGGGAGATACATCACCCTTCATCAGCGGAGATTTAAATAAATCTCCAGTTGAACTTGACTTCCTGGAGGCGTTTCATATTTTTAGCAATATTGATTCGGATGTCTATGAAACGTTTGCGGTCCCAATGTTTCCCGCTTGTTGGCACACAATAGTTAACTCCAACCGTTTGTAATAGTTTTTAGTTTTTTGGTCTTTGGCAACATTTTAGATTGCTAAGGTTTATTTATATTTCATTACACACAGACTTTACATTTTCCGCTGATGAAGGGTGATGTATCTCCCGAAACATGTCCGGATTATTACGGACTTTTATTGCGTATTTTAACGTTGCATTTGTATTTTAATATTCTTAACGCAATGTTCTATAAGACGAGTTTTTATCTTAAGAGGAGTTTACTTAAAAGTGGGATTGATTCATCAAAATAAAATACAGCATTGTCACAAACTATTGGACGATGGTCCATGTTTGACCGACCGTTGAAATACATCTAACAAACCATTCTTGTTGATATACTTTAGATACATTGTTTGTTGCTACTAAAATAAGCCACTCCTTTGAAATATAAGTAAAGTAGTTTAACAAAATAAGGTTTTACTTATTATGCTAATATAGCTAAATAATTTCAAGAATTTCAGATGTTATTGGTAGAGGGTAGGTAACGAAAATTGCTTAAATAGAACAACGTCCCCGTTTATAATAATTAAAGCACAGCACAAAAATGCTATTTGCATTTTTGACTTTTCTATATAAATAAAAATTGAGCTAAAACCTCCTGTGTTTACAGAGAACATTTTACTTAAACTTAAGCTATTTTTTACTTAAGCTATATAGCTCAATGGCTGGTTGTTAAGAGTAGATATGAAGTAAAATGGCAGTGATTTAGAAATGCAGCCTTGTTCAGGTAAAAATTCGTCGTGTAGAGAGGGTTTGTGCAGACTATATCTGCTTTTTTCAAATGTCTTCACGTTGTACGGGGTGTGGGAATTCGGAGAATGGAGATCTAGTTCAATTGTTGTTCTTATCAATTGAGTGTGAATAAAAGTTTTGAAGGGGTTAGGGTTATTGTTATGTCACATGATCAAAACTTTGCAGGATAGAACCCTGATATCCCAACCAAAAATTAGCCTTTTATGCGCATTTGTTTTGGAGATTTTCCTATTGAACAGTTGGTTTAGTTGGTTTGTTTAATAACGTCGCACTAGAGCTTCACAGTGGGTTATTGGCGACGGTTCGGGGCCTATCTCGAAGGAAAGGCCCGTGAATGATGCCTCGTATTTTTGAACCATGGTCAGATGACGAGGACAACACCTGAGCGAGCACCCAACGCCTTCAATAGACGTCGGGACTTTGGACCCCGATCAGATTTATCGTGCACCACCAGTCCCGTATGCACGCCGTTAATTTTTTGTGGATGTTCTGGACGACATTCTAGTATTTTGGTAGCGAAGTTGGCAACTCTCCGATCGCAATATCACTACTTTTTACTATTCTTTAGTCTAGTCCGCGCAAAGTTTCGAAACAGGGACCCTTTGGATTCCCAGCTGACGCCTTAATCCACTCGGCCACGGAGGCCCCTATTGAACAGACGCTGCATCCACCAATATCCAGATTGTAAAGCTCTATCCTTATTCAACACAAAAATACACAACTTTTAAGTACCAATTACACATAAAAATGAACTACTGACAAACTATTGCCCAAATACTGCAAAAGGGTCCCATTGCTATTAAGGGCGTGTTCTATTAACATAAAGTAATATATATATATATATATATATATATATATATATATATATATATGATTACCGATGACCTCAGTAAAATCCGTGACATTTTGCGAATATAGAATGAGAAGAAACACAAAAAACAAAGGATTAACAATAATAGACGAAAACAAAGAAATAATTTTAAAATATGTTTAATCTTTAAGAAAAAAAATAGTAAAATATAATCCTCCACTAATTGAAAACTGGAAACCCTCAAATATTTACATTGCCATTTCTGTTGGTTAAACAACATCACCGATTCGGCAAGAAACAAAAAAAACCAAACATAATTTCCTTCTCGACGAAATATTTAAGACGTTTATACGTGTGAAATGAAGTTGTGTTTAAAATATGTAAGGGAAAACCAACACCTGATACGACAAAAATGTGTTATTTATACACACAAGTTCGTTCTTCCAATTAGTATAAGCTTTATGTACATAATTAACTTTTTTTTAGCAGAATGTATTCAGTAAAATAGTTGGTGTTTTGCGATAGTGTTAATTATTTATTTAAAAAAAAGTTTATACTTTAAATTATTCAACTTAATACATTAAATGAATAATAGTAATATCTATTATTGTAAACATCTTTTGTAAACGAAACGTTTATTGGTGCAATCAACTTCCAATAGAAATTGAAATCTAGATATTGTTTTTAAGGTATATACGTATATTTCCCGCCTCCAATAAATAAATTGTTAAAATATACCAGGCAGTGTTCCCGCTTCTTTTCTTCGAAACATCGTATATCACGAACCGACAACAATATCACACCGTGCAGCTTTAGTACAACGTTGATTCAACCAACCATAAAAAAATAATAGGCAAAATACCTATTAATTGAAATGTTGTAAATATCTTACAAAATAAAATTACTGAGTAACGTTTCCCATTATTGGTTGGGCTTGAAATATGTTTATTGGAAACCTGTTAAAATACTTTGAATAAATTTCACTTTAAAATTAATTTAGTAAATACTTTTTTTTTCACATAATCAATTTTGAAAGCAATAACTGAAGTTAGAATAAACTATTAGAAATAAGTTAATTAAATTTGGATAAGTTAAGTGTTTAGTTGGATAAGTTAATAAGAAATTAAATTTGGATAGGATACAATATGTTTTTACCCTTATATAAAACGATTGAAATATAAATTTTGTAATGATTTGGAAAAATTATGTGTGTAAAAAAATAAAGAAGACATATTTTTTAAAGTTCACCCTTTGAACTTCCCACTGCATCCTCACAGGTAACAAAAATATAATTTTATTTTGTTTACTTGTTCTTCAAAAGGAACGAGAACAGTATATTCTTTAGTTCAAAATACGCCGTCCTTTTATTAGATTGTTCTCTCGCTAACTCCAAAGCATATTTTTGACACCTACCATCAGATATTGTTTGGGAAAATAACAGAAAAGGAAGATAACTGTTCCTTTAAAAGATCTTAAATGCTAAAGACGTTCTTAAAGTAAAAAGGATTAAAATAAAATATTGGGTAAAAAAAGGGTATGCTAAGAAAAGAAACGGAAAGTAGAGTATTATTTTTATTGGAATCCCCTTTTTTTCTCAGATGAAGTGTTTTATTTTTTGTTAAATATCTGAAATATAACAACAAAATATGTTTATGTTACGAACTATAGTCGCGGACACCCTAAGTTGGGCATGAAGCGAAAGGTACGATGAGTAAACAAGCTCGATTGAGACCCTGATTGGCTAACAAAGAAACATCCGCTGATTTAAAACCAAATGAAAATGTATATTTGGCGTCGTTATCGCCTTTTTTCTACTGCTTTTATGTGAAAATGATAACACGGGATGGGAATGAGTCATTACGCTGAGCTGAGGAGCCCGCTTTGGGTATAATGTAGATTTAATAAGCAGAAGTACAATAAAAAAAATTTGTAAACTAAATTAGAGATGACACTTTTTCTGATGAAAATAAATTATTTCAAATATCGCACTATTTAAATCATTTGTAAAACTATTATAAACTATTTTTTTTCGAAAAACTACAGAAATGATATAGTTAAAAAAGTTAATCGATTTAACTTGATTTGCATATTGCAATGTATCTTTTTTGCATTGATTTAATTTGACAATTGTTCTTAAAAGGAAATATTTTATTAAAATGTATTACTTTGATTCCACATTCGAACTCGTTATCTGTGGGTTAGACGTTTTTTTTTTTTTTTTTAAATGGCGTAGGGATCATAATCGGAAGGTTGCGAGTTCCTTTTCTCGTCGTCCATCCATTCGCCGTGTATCCGTCGTGGATTAAATGTTCTCGCATTCATTCACAGATCTGCGATGGCGGCCTAGTTGAGATTGAAATCAAATGGTTAAAAGTTCGATCCTCAGTCTTGGGAAGAGCAGAGTTTTCGTAATCGGAGGGTTGCAAGTTTCGATCCCAATTTTTGAAAGTGTGCCGAACTTGTAATCAGGAAGGTACGGGTTCGTTTTTTGAATTTCTAAGGAAGAGCAGAAATTTCGTAATCGGAGGTTTGCAAGTTCGATCCTAGTTTTTAAAAGAGCGCAGGAATCGTAATCGGAAGGGTGCGAGTTCCGTTCCTCATGGTTCACCAAACATTCGCCGTGTAGAAGGAAATGGTGCAGGTTAAATCTATTAGGATCCAAATGTTCTGATATTGATCAGATCCCGTGATGGCCTAGTCGGAATAGGGTTTTCGTAATCGGAGGGTTGCAAGTTTGATTTTAGTTTTTGAAAGATTGCCGAGATCGTAATTGGAAAGGTGCGATTTCGTTCTCAAAGTCTCGGAAAGAGAAGAGTTTTCGTAATCGGAGGGTTTCACGCTCGGTCCCAGTTCCCTATTCTATCTTCAATTATTTTCTTTTTAAACCGAAATTGATTTCTATTCTCTGATTTAGTCATTTTTTCTGTAATCATTTTTTATGTAATCATTTTTTCTGTAATCATTTTTTATGTAATCATTTTATGATGAAATCATTTTATATTTATTAACCTTGTGTACTGCGGCATTTATTGTTTGGCGTAGCATATCCTTAGAAGCACTTGTGGTCACTAAACCGAACCAATCAAATCAATAAATCCTAATTTTTGAAAGAGTGTCGATCTCGTAATTAGAAAGGTGCAAGTTCGTTCCCAAAGTCTTGGGAAGAGCAGGGTTTTCGTAATCGGAGGGTTGCACGCTCGGTCCCAGTTCCCTTCTTATCTTCAATTATTTTCTTTTTAAACCGAAATTGATTTCTATTCTCTGATTTAGTCATTTTTTTATGTAATCATATAACACATAGTTTCCTGAAGCATTATTATTAGATGCCATTCGATTTAACCAAGTAAAAATATTATTTAGTTCACACCAAATCAGAAATAGATTTGAAAAATGTAAGATGATATAATAAAACAAAATTTTAAGATGTTCGTGAGAGAAAAAAAGGCGCCAGAAGAAAAAAGAAAGATAAAACAGCGCAGACGAAAGAGAAAAAGGAATCACAGGCGCGTAATTCGTATTTAGCTCGCCAAATTAAAGGGTTACTGCACTCAGACGATACGGAGCTTTTTATTCGTTGAAACTGGAATTACGTAGCAGTTACTTAAATACAAAAGTACATATAAATGTGAAACTAAAAACATTTTAATTAGAGAATTATATGAAGAACTTTCGAATTCCATTGAAAGTTTTGTTTTTTGTACTGTCGTTTGAGCGTAATTACTATATTATTTTGGAACTATATTTCGTTGCGGAAGGATCAACTCCTACAGCATAAACGTATTAGGTCAACTTAGGTTGTCCCCGACTATAGTTTCTGAACTTGAGGAAAATCGTTTAAATATTGGAGTAACATCAATTATTAATGACCACACACAAATTTTTAGACAATAGGTCATTTTAATATTTTATTTTATTCTAGACAGAAATATATAGAATTTTTTATATTAGAAAGTGGTGATTGTATTCTTTAAATTCACCTAAGCTGAACATATTTATATTTTCCACAAATTTTTTCGAATACTTCAATAAAGCAGTTCTATTATTATTCAGATGAAAATACTAAACTTTAAAAATGAACCTCTGAAAGTCGAACTAATTTTTAAACTTAACTCTTTAAAAGTACAAACTTTTCTGGCTTAAAGGACCAAAGAAAATTCATTATTTCTTACAAAAAAATTGTTTCTGTCAACAGCTTCAATAATTGATTTTAATTCAACAGCAAAAGATTTTTTTATAAATTCGAATAATATAATCGATTATTTTCTTTATATGACAAATATTCGAATGCTGTATATAGAATGGAATAAAAGCTTAGGTGTAAACAAAATTGTGCAGCATGTGTAATCTAAAGTTCAGATGGACAATTTGCATATTGAAGAAAATTTATTTCTTCTTATTCACTTTCATCTGGATCTTTATTCGAAATTTAAAAGGGCAACTTATTCCAGAAAACATCCCCGGGGGAGGTTGAGCTCTAAATTTGAATGTTTATTGACGGTTCTGGCGCCTAGCTTGACCCCAGAATTAGCATATTAACCATGTTATTGTAGAGAAAATGTTGGCAACAAGTCAGAATTTTTTGAAGATTTCAGTCTCAGAAATTTTTTATCTTTTTTTTTATCAAGTAGACTTTAGGTTCAACTGTCTGAGTTTTTCCTTAAACTTTGGGTTGAGTTTTTAGGAGATAATTTAATAAAGGATATATATCACGATTTTTTTTTCGCGTTTGGGACTGTTAAAAAATCAATGGGGTGGAAAAAGAACATGCCAAAAAAAAGGTTTAGTATTTTCATTATACATGGATTTAAACTGGCGCCAATGTTTTGTTAAATTTATTTAAAAAAAGATTTAGATTAGATGAAGGTGAAGCAATAGTTTATACTTAAAAATGGAATATGTTGAACTTAGATCAATATATGTATTAAACTTTAAATGTATTGAACAAAGAGACATTTTTATCGTAATTGGGTAAAAAATATTAAGACTCTTTACATTATTTTTCATAGCTTTTATATTGTTTTTGTAGCTTTTAAGTTGTTCATAGTAGAATTTGAAATTTTCTTATTGAAAGGAATGATTTATATTAGTTACTTACATTGCCAGTGTTGAAATACAAAATGTTTACCAAAGCAAAGCATTTTTTTCTAACTTTTTATTCAAAATTCTTTTTAACATTGAGAAGGCGGGTGTTTGGTTTAAATATCACCCATTAATTCAGAAGAACCACACATGACCAAGTTGATTGATATAGCAACAATTTATGTTCGCCGTTAAAATATAAAGATTGGAACGTTGCCACACACAAAATTTAGAGTACGGATACAATAACTCCCAGTTTATGGCTTTGAATAAAAGAATGGACGTATAAATCAGTTCCATACGCAGCAGGCAAACGCCTGACAATCACTCCGAAAATGCACAATTTCTTCTTTGCTTTGGGAACTCCGTCGAAGGCCACGGCATTTAAAACCGGTGTCTCCTGATGTCCTCTGTGAACTACTAAACTCATCGGCCTTTTGAGACCATCAACATATCTAGCCATATCGTTGACGGTTTTTATGAAATTCATCAACAGATTTTCTCCGGCAATATCTTCAGGAATAGTGTCACCCATGGCATTCATGTTCTTTAATACTTCTGCAGCTTTTGTTACTTCCGAAGAATCGTTGAGGAAGATGGGATGACTCGAACACGCGTTGTTTTCAATCACATCGGCTTCGTGATCCATGATAAGAATAGGAAAGCATCGATTCTTTAAGAAGCCATCGGATATCGATGTAATAATCGCTGCCCTGGTGTTTAGCATTATTAGGCGGATGCTCAATAAATACTCGGTTATCACAAACCTTTTGCACAGTTCAAAAACCAGTGAGTTTATCCTCCAAAAGTGAAATAGTTTTATTTTGATGGTCGTTATATATTTCGAAATCATAGAAGATTCCAGGAATTTTTTCAATAATGGTCTTATTTTAAATGCGATTAGGACTTGTGCGTCTAATCCAGTCAACACGTACAAGATGCATATGAATATTGCGAACGACCTAAACCCATTTATGACGCCTGCGATAAAATTGCAGATTCTTGTGCTCGAAGCATTGATAAATTGAGACAAATGTGTCGGCATCTTTAAATTTTGATTAGATAAGAAAATTAATTGTTTCATTTTCAAATTTGTGGCAATTGTTTCTTGTTATGAAAACGATTGACGTGTTAAAGATTAATATCAAAATACATCATTGCTTTATAAATCTGTACTCTTCAAAGGATATTAATTTCTAAAATAGAAGTCCTAAAAACAAAAGAAATATTTTAAGTATGATTCTATAATTTAAATTTTTTTTATATTTTTTTAAAATTTTTTTAAGCTTTTACAATTTTTATTATTTACCATGAGAATAAAGGATTCAATGTCCAGATTGAAACATTTTGTTATCCATTACTTCAAAACTATAGAAGTTATAATAGAATACACAAAGCCAATGTGTTTCATGACTAGATGCATTTATCTATCTTACCATGTTTTGGTTCAAGAAAATGGCACGTTAGAATCTATATCCATTGAATTATTTACAATTTATGTTCTGTCAAATATATGGGTGGTTTACTTGCCAAATGGTGTTATTCACGAAAATGTATTAAAAACATTTTCCATTACTTGGCAACTAGATACCAAACAACATCGTCGTTTAAATGAAAAATTTAGACAGTGCTGCTTGGCTATAAAATTCAAGCGATTCACTTCCTATTGTCTAAATTTCACATTTAGCAAGGAATCGCTTGAATTTCGTCCAAACAGCTTTACCTACGGCTTCTGAATCCCAGCGAGGAAAAAGCTTCTATACTCATATATCTGAAAAAACATTTTATCTTTCGACTAGTTCATATTTGATAAAATACATCAGTTTATAAGAAAAAGAAGTAAATCCATTTTTAGAATTAATGAAAAAGTGTTTTAAAATTTATTAATATTTTTTTTTGGGGGGGAGTCTTACAATTTTGATACTTTTAGATAACAGGACAAAAACAATTTGGGACATTTCGCTTTTTTTAAAGTTGCTGTTTTCAATGTCTAAAATAACAACCTATCTTTAACGATATGCTTTTGTTCGAAGAACAAGAAAAATATATCTAATTTTATTTTGTGGGAGTTACATATTACCCCCAAAAAATTAAATAATAACTTTGAAATTTAGATTAAACTATAAATTTATTATGTAGGCTGTAAAATTAATATGAATTATTAATTACACAACTAATGCTGTAATTACGTAATTAATAAACTACTTTGCTATTAAGCACATAGGAGAAAATATGCACTGTGCGTCGTTATCGGTCAAAATATCTGTGTCTACATCCACGAAAACATAGATGATTTCAGACTTTTACACCATTAGTCAAGATTATTAATATTTATAAATCGCAAAGAATAAAATTACGGAAATTGATACGTACGTTTTAAACTGAAACATTTTTTTTCTTTATATTCATGTTGTATAAAATGTAGATATCAATAATTTTACTGCGCCCCTAATTCTGTTGCAAAATAAATGAACAAATTGAGAACTCTGAAAGAGCCCGTTATTCTTACCTGATATACGAGCCGAATATAAATATGTATAATTAAATTTATAAAAATGATTTAAAATCTCAGACATACTTAAGGTTTGAGTAAGGTGGATATTACACAAAGAGAGCTATAAAACACTCTTAATATTTTATTTAAAAATAAATCTAAAGTAATTCTAAAGTTCGTTGGCACTGGCGAAAATGTGATTGGTGCTTCGAAAAAAAAACCTAAGAACCGTAAATTCCAAAGATGAATATCTGACTGTTTGTCTTGAATAGGTTGGGCAAATATTTGGATTTCTTAGCATTGATAAAACACTTCATTTTCTTTTTCCCGTCGTTATTTCCATTGCTTATAACTTGAGAAAAATCAATGAACTTCAATCTCTGCAGCCTAATGGAAGCCAAAACTCCGACACGGGACCAATTTTTTTTTCTCTCCTTTGGTTATGTGATTATACGTATGCGATAGGCCTCTTATTTATTGCACAAGCAATGGGATAAAGTGAAGTTTGGAGGAGATTTTAGAAAGGAAAAAAACTTCTTGAGGAAGGAACTCCGTTTTAAACATTTCACTTCATTCTCCCTTGAGTATTGCTGAATTTTATTTGATGTCCACTAAAATCAAATAGTTTGTTTTATTTTCTGATAAAAATAACTGTTTATATCGGAAAATTGATAGAGGAAGCGATCTTTTACATGCTTTTTTTTAAATATGTAGACCACTTTAAATTTTTAAAAAATAAGTATATATAGGCAAAAAATATTAATTAGCAAACGAAATTTATATTTTTATGATTGTGTTTGGTAAAAGTAAAGAATAAGGGTATAATCCGCCAAATAATTTTTCATCGCCAACTTTGGCATGGTAGGTCGAGGGTTTCCATTTCCAACACTGTTATCGATAAAATTTAATCAAGTGGTTGAAGCTACTTGGTGTGGATTAAATCAATGAGAGACACGGAATGAAAATCTTATTTGCATCAATTTGTCGCATTACTAAATATACGAAGTAACAAAATGACGATTGGAAAACTAACAAAATTAATATTTTGATTGGAATTTGTGCCGTCTTGTAAAATATATGACGCAACTATTTTAACATTATTATAAGATATATTTCGCAATAATTGCCTGTGGTTGCTAATTTTAACTGAAATCATATTTGGCGACATTCATTTTCGCGCCTTGGCAGAGTTTCTCTTTATTCTTTATTTAAAACAAACAAAATCAAATTAACAGCTAAAATCCATATTTATTATTGCATTTTAATCATTATGCAAAATATTAGATTGTTTTTGTAATTGGCGCGTTTTGAAAACAGATCAAGTATTTTCATTTGGTGACATTTACAGATATAGCTACAATAAAACTTAAAAGTACCACAGTTATAAATTTAACAACCACCTTGGCGAAAATGTAACTCTAAACTAAACATTTTACACTTTAATTTTGATAAAATTAAATATATATTTTAAATGTAACCCACTTTATTAAAATTAAATCATTTCAATACTTTAACAAATTTCCGAATACCGAAAAAGGTCACTAATTTTTTTTTGTTACGTCATGGAGTTAAAAAATATTCCTAATTGTTTTTCTCATCCAATTTGAAATATCGTCATATTGTCAATGTATATTTAAACTTTATCATTTCGAGTTACTACTTCTAATTACAAAAAATTACCTTTTGTAATGAGTTTGTCTGATGAAATGTTCTTGCTTTGAACGAATTTAAACGTTTTTTTATTAAATTTAATAAGACCTTTTTCGGTATTCGTAAGTCTGCCTCTAAAGAATATTTTGTTATTAAATCACACACCTCAAAGTTAAAAAGATTCAATGATAGCGTAGATTATAAATAAAAAATCGCCAATAACTGTTTCAACTTTTCTTGGCATTTTACTGGGAAATTTATTACGTCAAATACTTAGAATTAATAAGCTTCTATAACCCTAATTATGTCCGCTCTTATATATATCTTAAATCGTTAATTAAAACTGGAAAAGTAATGCATTCTAAGTTTGTAACCTAAATAAATAAAAATATACCGGTTACTAAAACTATACCTGAAATCACAGCGAATTAACAACATCAAAATAAACAATCTTGAATTCAATAATCTGCATTTAAAATTTCGTTAAACTTTTTGCCGTACTCGTGGAGATCTCTAATTTGTGAAATAGCATCACGTGAATAATAATGTAAAGCATTTTTATTTTGAAATTTCAATATGCTATCAAAAATGCCGAAAAAATATTTTAAATATATTAAAAATATATGTCCAACTCACAGAGTAAAGAAGAAGGTGGAGGTGCGAACAAGTCTAAAACCGCTTTGCAATGTGAAGTAAGCAATCGCTTAAAAAGTAGGAACTGGCGAAGTGTTTGGCGCTATTCCAAAGCAGTACTTTGTACCAGTACTTGGCGATAATTTATTTTTCCCTCGTAGGAAAACTACTGCAAACTAGGTTTGTTTGTTCCTAGTTTGGGGTTGCTAACTTACGTCTCATGAAATCTCGCCAAATCATCTCCACCTTTTTCTTTACTCCGTGGTCCAACTAGAGCTGCATTAACTATTGGCGACGCGACGGTTCAAATGATCTGTTCTGATTGGTTAGTTAAGTTTATCTAGTACTAGAGCTGCACAAGGAATTAAGTAGACGGTTCAGGATTTTCAATAAAGAAAATTCGGGAACACTGTCTTATTTTTGAACCACGGTGACCAATTGAGGTGACATCGAATTTCCGAACTTCCACACCACTACTAACGTGATGTAATTTGAGCCACACCGGTTTTAATGTGCATATAACCCCCTATTCACGGTGAGTATTTGTTTGGTTTTATCGTAAATCAAACTAGAGACCTTCCAATCACGAGTTCGATGCCCGTGTGCTCACCAGTCGATTACTACTGGTAATCTATTTTAAGTAAAGAACCGAGAACGCTGCCTTTCATTTTTTCATTTTAAACCAGATTCAGATGACGAGAACAACATGTGAACTGCTATCCCCCCCTTTCCACCTACCCCCCACACTCACTAATTGCTTTCACACTAAGACCAACATAAAGATGCAGTGTTTAATTTCTAATTCTAATTGTACAAACTTTTCTCCCACTTTTAAGCGGCGTTCATCATCATAGCTTTACATGTGTAATTTTTCGTTAATTTTATACAATATCCCTAAAACATTTACATATTACATTTCTTGGGTCAGATTTACTGTACGGTCACCCTTGACGCGATTTTTTCCACATTTGGCGATAATTTTTTTTAATGGCAACCCCCCTCCGACCCGACAAGGAATTGCAGCAACCCTATGGGACAACAGTTGTTTTCTTTAGATCTCGCTCTTGAAAAAGTCGCCAAAATGTCGACTTTTGGCGAGATTTTGAAAAAGTCGCCAAGCGTGACCGTACAGTAAATTTTTACCCATTTCTTAAAACTATCACGAAATTTGAAAGTTTTATTATCATATTTTTTACTAAAATGTTAATAAACATGTTTTTATGTTAAAAATAGCTTGCATATGATCTCATTCTTTTGATGGCACATTTTTGGTTATTTCAAATTATTCTACAGCATTCCGTATTTTCTTTTTAATTATAAAACATTTATAGAAAAAAATTAAAATCAAATTTTAAAAAATTATAAATTTCGCAATTAGATAAACTTTTCCATTCTGATTATGCTAAGCCTAACATGTCGCCTGAGAGCGATATTTTAACTTGCATTTTAATGGTGCAAGCCAAGGTAAATTCTCGCCCCAAAAATTATCTTTCAGAAAGCAGACAAGGTAAAATTATCGCCAAATAAGAGATCATACTCAAGATGTTCCATGTTTTATTTTACCTGCATTTCAGATTACTACCTGGACATCGTTCGGGATCGTCCACCAACCATCCCCGAGAACACCCTGCGTCACATCATGCAGTTGGTGTCGATAGGCACCGGCTTTCGGGGGTTGAGCTTGCCTCCGCCCCTCAACCTCAGATTCAGGGAGAAATCCTTAAAAAGGGCGCGTCTATCCGGTCCACGCCCCAGGCAACAGGAATACGTGATAGGGTCAGAGTTCTTGGGAAAGAGATCTCCTCCCGAGGAAAGCAAGAGAATGGGATCCGAATTCCTCGGAAAGAGAATGGGTTCCGAGTTCTTGGGGAAAAGATCCCCGTATCCCGAAGAAGAAAAGAGGATGGGATCCGAGTTCTTGGGAAAGAGGATGGGATCCGAGTTTTTGGGGAAAAGATCCTCTTATCCCGAAGAAGAAAAGAGGATGGGATCTGAATTCTTGGGGAAAAGATCCTCTTTCCCCGACGAAGACAAACGAATGGGATCTGAATTCTTGGGGAAAAGGATAGGTTCCGAGTTTATTGGAAAGAGGATGGGTTCTGAGTTCTTGGGAAAGAGGTCCGAAGTGGAGGAAGAAGACGAGGAAGAGGAATTTCCCGAGGAAAAGAGGATGGGATCCGAGTTCTTGGGGAAGAGGTGGAGCGAGGAGGGAAGAGGCGAGAAGAGAATGGGTTCTGAGTTCCTCGGTAGGAAGAAGAGACAGGTGGACGGACAGACCAGTTCTGCAGAAGCGTAGGGGTGAGGCTATTGGATGTGCCGTGTGTGTTTCTGCTTCTGATTGTGCCGTGTGTTACTGTGTTGGAATGCGTGTATGTTGGAGCATTTTGGTTTTGAACGATTGAAAACTGTGCAGTTATTTAAGAGATGATGCAATTTTAGTCCGAATAAGTTTGAGTACTGTACTTTTTTTCCCTCAAAAATTCAAAGAGAGGTAGATCTCAAAACACATATTTTTATATATTTTTTTCTTAAAGGACGAAGAGAAACCTAATTGTTCATTAACAATCCAGAGTTTTCCTTCAATTATTAGGTTTGTTTTCGCACTGGGCAGACATTTACCGCAAATATCATTTGAAATTCGCATAAATAGCAGCATGTGACGCACATTCGAAGATAGATGCAAAAAATAGGATGGCAAAAGACTGCCAAATTCAATGCTTCTGACATTTTTTCAAAATTTCTATTTGTAAGGGGACAATTAAAAGGACCCCTTTTATTTTCTTAAATACTATGTTTTTTCTTTGTATAAAAAATAACTTTAATTTTATTTTCAATAAAGTATAATGGCACCAATAACCTCATTTGACAGTAATAATTGTTTCAAATTGTTATATAAATAGACTGATTCAAATGACTTATTAAAATAATTCATTGCTTTCACACATTAATTTTTATTACATTTATTATATGTGAAAATAAAAATTTATAACTAAAGTATCTAATTAAACTTTTTTAATCTCAAAATTATTTGGACTAAATTTGTATTCCGATAATTTTGATACGCAGTATTTTACATATAAATTTTTGAAGAAAATATTATAGATGTTGCATTCGATAATTATACAATCTTCTTTCACTGCATGAATATTTAGCATGGAAACTGCAGGCATGACAGTTTCTTCACAATGTGTTTGCATAGCACCCAACAATATATATTCATTTTAAAAACACGTTTGCATCCACCTATAAAATATCCATATGCGGAATTAATTTTTACAGAAAGCCAAAATGAAGCAAATGCATGAAATATCCCAGAAAATCCAAAGCTCTCGCATTCATTTATGATTTTATATTTAGAAATAGAATTAGAAATGTAAGAAAATGTCCTTAAAGTACCGTAACTCGGGGTTACTTATCCCTAAACAATAAAAAAGAACACCTGGGTCTGCTGATTCACCATCTCCACCAACAGGTAGTAATTTAACACAGGCAGTGGTGATTTATAAAAAAAATTTGGGGCCCAAGTAACCATAAGTTACGGTATAGTTACACTTTTAAGTAGTAAATAGTATTCTGATAGTTAAGAATTTTAGTTATATCCAATTTTAATTTATCTTACTTTTCCACTTTAAAATTAAGAGTAGTAGCACTTATAGTCCTGTAGTCTTCCTAAGATTTAAAAACCTAACTGTCAAAATGTTTATCTCTTAGACGCATTATATAATTAAATTCACTGACTATTATCTTCTCACCTTTTCAGTTCTTTGTCACTCACATATTCATTTTAATTTATCTTGTTTCGACTATGAATAGCAACAAATATATAATTTTGAATATTCTAAAGAAATCTGAGCTTTTAGTATCTATGACATTGAATCACAATCCTCAGAATATCAAAATTTAACAATTGAGGGAAACTACAAAGAAGTTCACGTGCATTTTTTTCAGGTGA
This sequence comes from Troglohyphantes excavatus, assembly GCA_963932185.1. Classification (NCBI taxonomy): domain Eukaryota; kingdom Metazoa; phylum Arthropoda; class Arachnida; order Araneae; family Linyphiidae; genus Troglohyphantes; species Troglohyphantes excavatus. The sequence continues at coordinate 71,971,280 of OZ010666.1, read as the reverse complement.
GTTTTGAGTGTTCAAAATACCATTCGATAAAATACGAGATATGATATAGTAACAGTTATCATAATTACTTATTAATCACAATTCTACATATATTATTCAATAATTAATAATCGTGATAATCCATTACGTTATTTTATATAGAATAAAGGCTATAGCATACCGCCTAACGGTGGAAATATATATAACTTCTTCTTCAAATTCAAACAGCTGCCTCTTTAACGATTCGAATATACCACTAAAAGTTGTATCTACGAAAAGTATCATGACATTTTACAATCAAATTAAAAGTTATCAATCGTTCGAGGCAGAATTAGAGAATTCTTATTAAGGTCATTGTAACATCCCGTCAAGCAGCAATAGAATACACTACAAAATGTCGCAGGATATTTTGAAGATAAGATTTGCAGAACAACACGATATTTTGTCACAATAAAAGGTCATACAATATAACAATACAATAAAAGGTCATGTTAATAAATACAAAAAAATATTTTATAAAATCATTATCATAATAATCTACAATTTTTTTCATTAGTTAAAATGATGTACCGACTTATTTTCAATCGGATTAGCACATTTTAAAATTCTAATCTACAATCAGAACCATGATTTATATTTGGATAAAATCAGTTTATTATTTAATTAAAAATGCGTTTTTTTCATTAAATGACAAGGTTTATATTTAAAATAAAGGTATATCAACAACCAAGAGGTATGCTTTAGTAAAAAAATATTAAGAAATTTAATAAACTGATATTGGTTTATAAATATTCGTGGTTATTAAGCAGTTACCCATACTATGAGCATGAGAATGTATTACGCATGTTTATGTTATTGCATATACTTGTATTTATGTAAAATATATTAATTGAGACTATGCTGCGTATCTAAATTAAATAAATGCACAGAAGCAATAAATGAAGGATGTTACAATAAAAGGTTATTCCATTGATCTGACAGAAAGTATCTAAAATATATTTCTTTTTGTACTTGGTACTCTCCTAGATATAAGAGGAGTTTTTAAAAATAATTATATTTATCTTAAAATTTCCATTTGATATATTAATGAATGTGGAAATGTAAATATATTTGATGGTATAGCCAAGCATTTCATGGAATGACAAAAGAAAAACTTGAAATGATTAGTCATTTCAAATAGTACCCAATTACTGCCATGTGCCTACGAAGTATCTACATTCAAAAAGAAAATAACGGAACCATTTTTAAAGTTGAGTCGGAACTTTATGTTTATGTGTGTGCATATTGCTGTTGTATAAACCGTGTACTGGATATTTGCAAGCATTTTGGATTTGGAAGTGATAATCAAGATGGGTGTTTTTGTTCATGTAAATTTGATGTTTAAATATATGCATTTTTGCATGTTGGTTGTTACTTTCAGAATATGAAATTTATGGACTCCGATGTTAACAAAATCAATTCTATTGGGTTGAAAGAAAGATTGAATTTTCTTTCAAATATGTGCATGCAATTAAAATTAAATATATATGATTTTAAATGGAATTGGTGTATTTAAAATTTATAAGTGTATTTAATAAACACGTTTCAGCATATTAACTTTAAAAAAAAAACTTTATGAACATATTGGACTGAAATTTTGAAATTGATGGAAATTGAAATTTCATACAAGTAGATTTACATAATGTATTTCGCAATATAAATAGCTATAAATACCCATATTACAAAAAGAAACAGAAAGAAGACTCCGGATGTTTTGTTAGAGTACCTTAATAATGGAGTTGCATAACGATAAGACTGCTAAAAACAGTTTTTCTAGATTAAAATTACCGAGATACACTAATATAAGAAAATGTAGGTTAATAACCCTTCACAACTTTCTAAATGAGTAATTCTACCAATTTTTTTTTAATAATTTTAATTAAAGAATTTTATGGTAAGCTTCATAAAATTTAAAACACATAAAATTGTGACGTTATATTCAAGTCCATAATTAAGCTTCCATAAATAAATTAAAAAGCTGTACGCAAGCAAAAACTGAAAAGGCTGTTGTGATGCAAAGTTGGTAACATTTCGAAATTATGCAGTTAAAGACAACTTCATTTACAAGCTATCTATTGAAAACTCGAAAAGCGGTACAGTGACTCCGTATCAACTGTTTCAAAGCCAGCTATTAATTGCAAGTTCTTCCAAAAACCATGTCTGGAAAGGAGAAAGGAAGGATGCAAAAATACAACTGCATGATGAGCATGATATTTTGGTGTGATTATGCGTCTCTGTTCGGTATCTTGATGGAAAAATGCATGGTTCAAGGGTTGCATGGGTGAATATTCCAAAGCATCTTGGCTCTATATATTAAATGTTAAATTTCTAAATGAATCTTGAGATTATTAAATTGGCGAAATTGGTTTCAAAAAGGCATCCAAAAGACTCAATTGATTAAATTCAATATTTTTTTTAAATAAAAAGAATAAAAATGAACAAAAAAGAATAGTTTGAAAATAAAATTGAAATTGTAAAGTTAAAATAAATTTTCTGTTTTTTGCTTTGTTTAAAGATTACATATTTCAATGCTTATTTACATATCTGATCAACATTCAGAGTAGTAATCTAAGGTCTTGCTAATTGGTTAAAACCCGTTTTATTATTGTTAAGTAATAAAATTACTAAATGAATGAATATTAAACAAATTCTTTATTATTCTATAGCTATTTAAAATACCTTTTTTAAAAAAATCTTATTTAACTAAGACATTTTTGCGCAAGATACTCACTAGTCCTAGCGAAAAGTAAATATAAATGTTTTATAATAAGTGTAACAGTTCCGAAACATAAAACACCTTATTGTTTAAGGCTTTGTTATGAAAAGCTCATCATATTGCATAATTCATATTTTCCCATAATTTTTAATTGGCCGTGATTTTTAGTATGGATAAATGTAATATTTTTGCTAGTTAACATAAAAAAAGTCTCAGTGTAAGGTAAGAATTCTTCAATAACCGACAAAACCTTCTCCGTTTTAATATGGTAAAATATTATCTTTTTAAACTTACAACAACCACTTTATAAATTATCAAAATAATTTTAAGAAAATAAAAATTTAACACATTTTTAATTGACATTTTTAGAAAAGAACGTAACTTTTGTTTTGGTGACATTTGTTATAACTGGTACTGTTTGTCGAAAAACTATCAATTATTCTCTCTTGCTACTGAATAATTTCATCGGGAATCTTTCCAAAAACTAATAAAATCCAACCACCCAGTTTCATAACAAAAAATGCAGTTTATTTTTCCAGAATATTTGTCTAAAAAGAATTCCAATATAGTCAGTGTTAGGGACTGTTTTTAGCAAATCTTGCCTTAATTTATATATCACAACCAACATAATACGAGTTAGACCTATATGAATATTTAAGAATTTTGGTATAAATCTGGTTACAGAAGCTTGAATTCTATTAGTTTTGATTTTCAAATCACGGAATTTACATTTTTTAAAGTTCTTTTATGGAGAATATAATTTTTAAAATCACTTAAAGGAAGCCAGTTTTAAAAGTCAATATATAGAATATTTTTAAAGTGTTGTCTTATCAATGTCTTATTTACATAACACTGTGCAAAATATAAGTCTTCAATTTAATGTATTTGTATCAAACCAAACCCTCCTTACATTTTGATGCATACATTAATTATTTTGGATGCCTTTTTGCGAAATGAAATTCAATTTCATACTGTACAATATAATTTAAATAACCTGCAATTTAAAATAAAATAACATTCTTAAACCGTAGAATAGAACAAAGCTAAAAAAAAAATCATCCATCTTCTATAAAAATCAACCCTAAAATCGAAGAGACACTGAAAAATCGCTTGCATTTAAATAAACCAAAGCGAATATTCTTAAAAAATTCTTAAAATACAACACGAAGAAAAACCGCAAATGAATAGATTCGAGAACAATCAAATTCGAACACTTCACAAAGATAGAATCAAACACTACAGGTAATTGTATTTGCCCTTCCCAAAGTAGGTCAACGAGGAAAATAATTCATCTTCACATATCCCATTTATTTGAACATTGTAGCCGATTCGCTGTCTCAAAACCGTTTCATTTCAAAACAAAAATAGCGCATTTATTAAGAGGACACGAAAGATCTGTAATACAAAGAAATGTAAATACAAGAGATGTATGCATTCTGATCAGATGGTGTTTGCATTCAACTTTCGAAATTTGAGATGCTCTCTTTTGCATTTTAACTGCCGTTTGTTCTGATGTTTAAATGCATACGTGTTTTTGTTCGAGTGCTTTGCGTGTTGATATTTCGGTACTGAATTATTTATGTTTCACATCTTGAATAAAAAAATGTTTTGGTAAACATTGAGTTTATTTCTACGCAACATTTTTGTCACAAAGACGTTTAACTAGACTGTTTTTTTATATTCCGTGTCTCTTCACACGGAATTAAAAAAGATTTTTAAAGAACGATTAATTACTTTAATTGTACTTTCGGTATTTAACCAACGTTATCTTATTATCTTTACATTTAAAATAACTCATTCACAAAATATGAAATCGAGAAAACGATTAAAAAAACATACTAGACTCCACGTATTTTAAATGCATGTTTGGGGTTAAATGTTTTTACCTTAAACGTCTACTTAATATAAAATATATTTCAAATAGAAGTTGAAATATTATCTAAATACAATAAATAATATAATATTCAAAGTTTTCTGGTTCAATATTTTTGCCTTAAACCACATTTATTTTTGAAAACTCAACGTTAGATATTTTTTTATGAAAATGATACTTCGAGGATAGTCAAAATATATTTTAAATATTTTTTAGAAAAAAAAACCAGTTGGAAAATTTTCTATTTAATAAAATAATTTTATCTTTTTTAAATATGCAATTTTTCTAAAATTATATAAAAAAAAATTGTAAATATAATGTGAGAGAACATTTTTTTTTACCAAAGAACGTTCTCTAGGATTGAACTGAAAATGGATGAAATTCCAAGGAAATTTTAATTTCTTTAGTACTAAGCACATTTGACATACTAACACATTTGAACATATCAAAACCAATTTCGCCATTAATTTATTATTAATTCAGTGCCAAATGTCTTTGGAATGTGTTGAGATTTATTTTAAGAAGAATTCATGCTCATTCTGAATTTAATTCTCTGTAGTGTGGAGTTGTAAGGCAGTAAATGCGGCTGAAGTATTTTCTGTTCTTTGACGTCATCACAGGTAAGAATAAAAACAAAGAGATGGGTGTCTTCAGTAATTTAATCCAAGAATTGACGGCTTAGCGATTTATGGACTCTATGCACATGACGTCATCAAACGGATAAACAAATGCACGTGGTCCGCATCGTTTCATGTATAAAATAATAACGTTTACAATGCTTGAACTACTTTTATGTTTTTTTCCCCAATGTAAAATTAATTGAATGTATAAATGAAGAAGATATGCAACAAAAAGTGAGTATTAAGTTAGGTCCAAGGAATAAAGAAGAAGGTGGAGGTGCGATCAAGTCTACAACCGGTTTACAATGCGAAGTAAGCAATCGCTTAAAAAGTAGGAACTGGCGAAGTATTTGGCGCTATTCCAAAGCACTACTTTGTAACAGTACTTGGCGATAATTTATTTTATAATTTAATTTACCTATGAATTGGAAATAATAGCATCCTTTATCGATTTGGAACTTGTACTGCATCCCACAACTGCACAAATAGTCATTTTTTAAGTTTTAGCATACGTTTTCTTAATTTGAATATAATGCATCTCTCGTAGAAAAATCACTGCAAACTAGGTTTGTTTGTGCCTAGTTTGGGGTTGCTAACTTACGTCTCATGAAACTCGCCAAATCATCTCCACTTTTTTCTTTACTCCGTGGTTAGGTCACATACCTTCTTCTGGACAATAGTATCTCTGTAAAAAAGGTTTCTAAAGTGCTCCTGTCAGGGTAAAAAAAAAAAAGGCATACCCATACCTCCTTCATCCATGTGTGTGACAATAACTATTTTTTTTAAAATAAATGTTACATTCCTTCGTCCACTTACCCCGTGAATTGTTTATCCTTTTAAATTTAATCTCGACACCAGGTCGTGCATAGTGTCCATTGACGGCTTAACGACATGTTATTTAGAAACATTAAACGTTCTATTTTAAATTAAGACTTTTTAGTGGTGTAGAAATTTTATAATTTTTTATGATTTTATTTATAAAAAATATTATTTTTTGGAAGAAATTATGTTTCAAAATAATATTAGATTGAAAACGGTATTGTATTTTTCTTTCTTATCATATATGGTTTCTTATTTTACAAGATCTGTAATTTAAACTAAAATAATTTTATTTTTGTTACTTGTTAAAAATACAATTTTCCTTTCATAGAGGCAATATTGATTTCATAGATTTCCTTTCATAGAGGCATTGATTTTTGTGCCACAACATTTTGTTTAACAATAAGAAATATAAGTGCTGTTTTTTGCTCTTTAATTCAATTAGATTATTACTAAATAAACTTTTTTTTCTACTTTTTGAAAAAAAAAATTATGTATATTTTTTACCATTTATAAAATAAAACAATATTTCACACAAAAATTTTGAAAAAATTAAATTTTTTTAAAAAATTTAAACTTTTTGAATTTTTATAAACTTTCAATGAAACACCAATTTTTTTATTCACATTTTTTCTCAAATCCTTTTAACTATATATATTTTTTAAGACTTGGCATTCAAATTTTGTATATTACATGAATTTGAATTTTACCTAAATAGTTATTAATAATAATACAAAATTTTTCAAAACTTAATTTTTTGTACTTTAATAATTTCTAAAAAAACTACTACATATAGAGCTAATTCGCAAGTCAATTTATAATAAACATATTTTAAAATATGCTTAACATACACATACACACACATATATATATATATATATATATATATTACCTTTAATAATTTAAAAGCCTTATTATTTCGAACACTTAATATCAATAAAAATCAAAGACTGAATAAAAACATTATTAAATTTTCGTTCATTGAAAACACCCTTGCCAATCCAGCATGAAATTTCAAGTAATTCAACAAAAAAAACATAGATATAGTTATAGAATTTTGCAAGCATATATGTAGAAGATTCCAAATTATAAATTTAAAAATAAAATAAAACCGTGAATTTTAAAATTTTTTAGCACTGTGTCCCAATTAAACAATTATACTCTTATACACTGTAAGTTATTTTTTTTAATTTAGAGTTTTTAAGGAATTAAATTATCGTATTTTTTGCATAGTTAAGAGTCGTTTAAAAAATATGTTTTTTTTGCATCTGATCATAATGAATGGCGAAAAATTTATATTAAGAAAAGCTTTTAGTCCATTTTCTCCTGATTATCTTTTAATTGTTACATCTTTTTAATTATTGTAATCTTTAAATGGAATACTGTGTTTTTCTGCTTTCAAATTATGCTTTGGTTCAACGTCAATTAATTAAAAAATTACTCATAAAAAAAAACCTTTTTTATTTATATTAAATCCTTTATTATTATGGAATATTTTAAAAGTTGGATTTTTATAATGGTTTCTAACATTAAATGAAGCTGCGTCAATATTTACCTACTTTAATTGCAGTTTTATAAATTAAATTATATATTTAAAAAACTATTTTGTTTCCATTTCTTAATAAACAGCACTTTTTTAAACAATTATTTTTTGAGTAATATAATTATATTAAAAATAAAATTTTAGGGATTTAATGGGGATGGTTTTAAGCAGTATTTTGTTCATTATATAGTATCAGATGAAAATATGTATTGAAAGTAAATGCAGAATATTTATAAATATATTCACATTGATACATAATATTATCAAAATATACCAAGTCAATGTAGGAAATTTGTATAAAGTTTTTGATGGTACAATTTTTATACGTTGCTAATTTGGTATAAAAATTTGCAAATTTGATTTTTTTTTTGTGTCAAATGATATCAAAAATGATTTGTTAATGGACAAAAGTTAATATATTTGTTTACAATTATTATTTGAAATATAAAAAGGCTTATCGATGGCTAAAAGTACAATCATTGTATGTTTACTTTTGAAAGTTTTCGTAAAACGCAAAAAGAAGATTTAAAAATTGTATCTTTTTCATAATTGAGCTAAAATTTGAACCTCCACCACAAAATTATTTTTTGGAAGGGGAATATAATATTTACGCAGCAGAAAGAACTACACTTCACCTTTACATTGATGCCAAAATATCTATTTTGTCAAAAATATTAATCTAGCATATTATGTACAATTTTGTGCAAATGTGGAATACATGTTATCTGAAATTCGAAATTGTTATCTGTTGTTTTAACATATCCGACCGTGCCACATTTCCCTCCATCGGTGAGAGTATATACGTTTATTAGTTTTAGACACAAATGCCTGAAGAAGGGAAAGTAATTTTATGGTTACCCTGTGAAAACATTTAAACTTCTTTTTGGATCCATGATGCCACGATTTCGTTATTTTAAACGATTCATTAAACTACAAATAATCATCACCTCGTGCACTTTTAAAAATGGATGCTCATTAATGAAGAAAATTTTGTAATTTTTGATGAAAAAGCTATCTGCGAACTGTTCAAATGAAATATTTCGCAAAATTAAGAACATTTATTTCGTTTTATTTTCTCAAAAATGAGAATAATTTAAGATACAAATCGACGGTACGACTCAAAACAGAGCTCTATTGGACCAAAGGACCGATCGATCCAGTAATTCTCTGATCCAGTTCTGATATGTGGCAGTAATCCAGTTCTGATATGTGGCAACACTGTTAAAAATTATTTGATTTAATTTGCACCGATTAAATTTTCGGTGTAATAGGACAAAATATTGTGTTAATATTTCTCAAACGACGAAATATTATGTTATTTTTGACGAATAAACTTCTTATTTTTTATATAAAATGTTATTCGGAGCATATTTAACGAAACTTTCTTCAAATTTGAAAAAACATTTTTAATAGTTAATATACATGCAAGAATCGAAATTAGAGCCGAATGAGCTGATACCACAGAAAAGTAGTCCTCGGGAAAAAAAATTACTTTCGTAAAAAAATTTGAGTATTCTTGTTTTGTCAAAAGTCACGTTATTCCATGCTGAAACGATTGAATAGATTTTTTGATTGACCACAGAATGCTAAAAAAAATAGTCTCATTTCCAAGAGTTTTAGATCAACTATGCAAGATTTTGCCATTTTAAACGATTCATTCATTAATCTGCAAACAATAAATTTGTAGATGTATAAATTTTATCACAAATCATTATTTCAGAACCGGAAGATGCGTTTTCCCCGGACTGGTTGCCGGATCGGCCGGACAAGCGACTCTCAGAATTCCTGGGTGGACCTGGCAAAAGAGTATCGGAGTTTTTAGGCGGACCCGGTAAAAGAGTATCAGAATTTCTGGGTGGACCCGGTAAAAGAGTATCAGAATTTCTGGGTGGACCCGGTAAAAGAGTATCAGAATTTCTGGGTGGACCCGGTAAAAGAGTATCGGAATTCTTAGGCGGACCCGGCAAGAGACAACAACTAAAGAGATTCTCCGAATTCCTTGGTGGACCTGGGAAGAGGTCCGACTACTACGATTTCATGGAAAGTCCGGACAGGAGGTAGAAAAGGAACTAATGGGGTCCGTGAACTCTGTTGATCCGGCTGTCCGGTTTATAATGTAGGACTTGCTCGTCGTTAGCGCAGTAGAAAGAGAAAAAACACAGCTTCCGGATTCTTTGATGACGTAAAACTTTTTTCCCTATCTATTTTTCCCTACCTGGTGAAAAAGTCAGATATATTTCCCTTCCTTCTGACTGGTGAGAAAAAAAATGGTGATTCGATTTTGGAGAAAAAAAAATCCAAATATCCTCTGTGAAAGTGAACTGAAAAAAATATATGTGTACTTAAAAAAAAATCGAAATATGAAATGTTCAAGGAAATATATGTTACAAGGGAATATTTTATAATATTCAACGTATGGTGTAATGAAAATATAAAAATATCAAGCTGCTAATAAAGACTTCTTCATAAAATGTATACGATCTTTTATTTATGCCTTTGCACTACGTCAGGCACGTAGTTCAAGGGGTTCAAACCCCTCCCATTAAAAGTCAAGAAGAAAAAAAATTTAAAAATCAAATTTCTGTAAAAATCATAAAAATTTCAATTTTTGAAATATTATTTCTTGTTGAGTATTACGAGGGAAAACCTGGTATTTTCCGGAGTCTTACCTCGGAAAATAGTTTTCAAAAGGTGTCAAAAACATGTTTTGAGGTCATTTTTATCTCAAACTAAGCCTAACATGTCGTCATCGTGTTTCATTATTTAGTATTTGGATTTCGGCTACAAAGGGAAAATATCGTCAAACTAGGCCGTATAAACAAGATGCTCCTAACATATATTATTCTAAACAAGGGTTCTCATAATTTAAATTTCTTCTCTAATTTATTTAGTATTAGTATTTGGATTTCGGCTACAAAGGGAAAATATCGTCAAACTAGGCCGTATAAACAAGATGCTCCTAACATATATTATTCTAAACAAGGGTTCTCATAATTTAAATTTCTTCTCTAATTTATTTCCTATTTAGAACTTAGGCGAGTGATATTTACTCATTTTAAAAATAGGTAACGACTGATATTGGTAACAATTCTATGAAAACTGAATGATGTTGCTCTTTCGATATTTATCTGTCAATGTACTTAATGTACCATGTACTGCTGTGAACTTAAATAAAAATTAATAAGTTTTAAAAAATGGGGATGAGGGGGAGTTTTGAATTTTTTGGGCGAACAGTAGCCGAACCCCTCCCATGAAATATCTATACCTACGTGTGCCTGCACTACTCTAAAACGTACCTTACACTTCAGAGGTTTGTTATCTATAATAAAAAAAGAAAGTATATGTGTCTGTGGTCTACTTCTTCTGCGTATAAAAGGCTAAAAATTAATATAAAAGTATTCATCCACAAGTTGGGCACATAAGGCTCGGATTTGTAAAATTCCGTTTAGTTTTTTTTTTTATGTTTTAACAATTTAAGAAATATTGCATACAGAAAACATCTTTAAAAAATTCCAAGATCTAGACGCTTTTTAGCTTAGTCGGTAGGGCACTGGACTTTGGAACAATTGGTCGTGAGTTCGGGACCCGACTCATTTTTTTTAATGTATATTCCATAACTGGTTCCAAAGCAACGCGGAGCCATACAGATTCTGTAATACAAGTAGGAATAAAATTTGTTTAAAAAAAAGCCGCAGTTATATGCAGCCATTTCATTATATAGTACGCAGAACTACATATACGTCCGCACTTGATGATGCTTGTGGGTAATCCTTAATCGAAGTTGATTTGAATACTAAGTTTAAAAAATCTGTATGTTGTGTAGTAGTAATTGTTTCTAACTTTTAGAATCTGTGGAACTGGTGTGCTGATAATTCTGTCGTTCTCGTGATCCATAGTCCTCACGTCTATGTGAGGTTATGACGGGTGCAAGTTTCTCAGTCCCCCAATTATCTTTTCTGTAGCTCTAGTGCGATGTTGATTCAACCAACAAAGAACATATCTTTATATATCTGGATGGTTGAACTTGGGTAGTAAGTGTGCTCCAACCGGATAACACCTTTTGGAGAACAGAAAAGAAAAACATTTGCTTGTCACCAAACAGTTTTGAGTCTATTTTTTTTATTTTTTTTTTATTATTTTTTTTTGTTGAAAAATGAGTTAAATTAAAATTTGATTTATGAAAAAAACATTTAATTATGTTTAGAAAATTAAAATCATGCAAATGTAGAGCCAAACAAACCGTATGAAAATATTCGTATTTTTTTTAGTGTATAAATTTTATTTTTTCCTCTTTCTATACAATTAGCATTAACAGTCAAAACCAAGACTGCATCAAATAGTCAAGTTTTGGCCTATATAGACATTTTCATATCATGATGTATCGCTCATCAAACATCGATATATTCCGATATATCGATGTGCTTACTACGCAATTTAAAAATCTGTCATACTTAAATAGAAATGTAATGCTTACGCAAATTGTAATTATATTGAAGCGTGAAAATATTTAAACACACACCCATACTCAATCGATCCATTCGAAGGTATATTGAAAAGTCTGATTCATGCAGCAACGCCGGAAGGAACCGATGCATCGTTTTTTTTAACATGAAAATTATGAAATTGATATCAAAATGCTGCTGTTATACAGATAGTTTGCATTATATCAGTCACTAAACTCAAACTTCTGGAGGTCAAATCGGTTTCTCCCATTGGACGCGGCCTTAGCCAATTGAATCCACAACTAATCAACTAATTTTTAAAAGGGATTTAGTGTCATATCGTTGTGGGAATGTTAAAAGGTCAGATATATTATATTTTCTACTTTTAATTTTATTGAATTAAATTTTGATATTGCAAAAAATATAGTTTACGTTCTTGCTTATTATCCACCTTGATTTCTTAATAGCTTCCTATTTTACATTCAGATTGTATTCAAAATAGCAAAATAAACAAGAACTTGCACACATCAATACATGCCGACTTATTTTAGCACGAAAAATATACGAAATATACAGGTAGCGATGAAAGTGGGGATCAGTTGTAAATCCTTCAATCGCCCAAATCATAAGTTACTGTTAGGAGATCGGTGATATCAATACATCGTTCATAGCTATCAAAAGACATTTAAAGCATTGTAATTATGGCATTTATTATTTTATTGTCTGCTTATTTAAGCAACTTTAAAAAAAAATCTTAAAAAGAAACATTATAAATCTTTTGTCTACCATAAAAAAAAATGCCATATTCCCCCAATACACTACAACTATCATTTAGGCCTCTGAACGTGATTAAAACTTTCCATCGTCTCCTCAAAAAACACACGCGCGGCTTTAATTTTATTTTCCATAATTCAAAATCGAAACCAACTGTTTTTTCTGGAACTGATTTTCTAAAGAAGCGACTAAATTTTTAAAAATTAACCACATGGCGAAATCCAAAGGGAGCAAAAAGTCACCCAAAAAGGCAACGGGTGGCAAGAACGACAACGGCTTGTTTTTTGACGTCCAGACGGTCCACGACGTCCTCACTGAGAAATGCCAGGGGCAAGTGAACTCTGATGCTAGCGTCTACCTGGCAGGAGTCATGCAGGCTGCGACTGCGGAGTTCATCAAGGCATCTGCCAGAAAGAAAAACGAATCGGGTGGAACAGGATCGGCAATCACCAAAGAAGACATGCAAAAAGCCATTGAAGAAGACGAGGATTTCAAAAGTCTGTTCCATACTTAAAGGTTTTCCACAACGTCTTCGGCTTTCAGAATCCGTCAGAAATGTAATTTAAAATTGATTTTAATCAGCTTCAAAGTCAGTCGAAAGTACAATTTAAAAATTGATTGGCTTCAGCTTTTGAAATCAGTCAGAAGTGTAATTTATGAAATGGTCATACAGTAATAAATGAAGTGCGAACTTAATATTTGTTTTCGGTACAGGTGTAGTATAGGACATTTGGCGGGCGAGGATTTTTTGGCGTGTTTTATATGGATGATAAATTTATAGTATGGCAACCCCATCTGACATTGTTGGTGTTTTCCGGATCTTGTGGCTATTTTCAATGTGGCAACCCTATGCTATGTTTAACGGCAATTTTTCGTCGCCAAAAAAAAAAAAAAACGCGCCAAATGTCCTATACTACATCTGTTCATTGTTTTCTTTAAATGTTTGGTATGGAAAAGTGACACCGAATTCGGGTCAAGATTCCGCCAAATGGGCCGTTTTTCGTCAATCGTTAAAAAAAAATCGTCCAAATAAAATGGTAACTAGAAACATTACAGTTGAAAGGAGAAGCAGCTGGAATCCTACATTTACAAGTAAATCACCTTGGTGAGAAACATACCCATTTGGATGAATCTTAACGTCAATATATTTGTTAAATTTCTTAATATTACAGTATTCATTAGCAAGCATGCATAGTCGTGTAAGTATTTAGTATCCAGCAAGTGTTGGCGATTATTTTCAAAATCTGCAGAGCGACATGAAGGTTGACTGCATAATCTTCCTCCAAGCAAAATTACTATTAATTGGGCTTTTTTTTGTATCGTTCGAAGTCAGCTTGTATCAAAGCACTATGAAATGCGGTTAAGATTCTGAATCTGTGGCTGATTTGTGCCAACACTTTAACATCGGCACAACAAAATGGCTGTTGGTTTGGGTTTATGGCGCAAGAACCAAATTACCAAATTAGCTAAGCTGCGCCAAACATTTTTATAATTACACATCTAAACTTTAAATTTGGTTAATCAAACCAGTGTCACATAGAAATCCAATTAGGTTAGGATGCAGATCATTGCCCAGTAAATCTTTCAATATGGAGTTATCAATGCCGAAATGGGAACAGATGTAGTATAAGACATTTGGCGCGTTTTTATTTTGGCGACGAAAAATTGCCATTAAACATAGCATAGGGTTGCCAGATTGAAAGTCGCCGCAAGAATCGGAAAATACCAACTATGTCAGGTCGGGTCGCCATACTATAAATTTATCGCCCCTATAAAACACGCCAAAAAAAACCTCGCGCGCCAAATGTCCTATACTACATCTGTACCCCGAAATGTTTTATTCTCGATGTTATATTTCAGACAAATACACACCAAATGAATACTGCTGAAAATGTTATTTGCGGGATCATATGAGAGATTCTGCAAAGATATATTCTCAAATTCAAGGTTACCCAGATTTTAAAAGTACATTGCCCTGGCATAAATTCGAAAAAGACCTAATATGGTCTGGTGAATGACATTTTCATCCGTGGCCAATCCCCCTCCCCCCCCCCCCATTATTTAAGTATTAGTGTAAATCCACTCACGATGCAGCATCTTTACATAAAATTCTTTGGAAAGAAATATTTCTAAGTCAAACACTGTACTATTAAAATTGTGAGGATATTTAAAAGAACACCACGCTTAAAAAATGTTCCCTCACCTCTTTCAATTCGAATTGCTTGGCATAAAAATATTGGCAAGTACGATTATTAATTTGTAATAGATAGAAAATGTAATTTTCTTTTCTCGACTCCATATAGTACGTAGCCTAGCATTTGTAAAGGTACTGGCATAAGTTACAATATTTTTTCGTTCGTAAGGACACCACATACACTTAACTTCTGCTAACTTTCCAAACATAATTGGATAGTATTCTAGATTTTTTAACGAAACTTTATAAGCTTACTTATGTAAACATGGTAAAAAAAAAAGACAAGCTACATAAATGTTACAATAACAGGTACCCTTAAACCAAATTAAATCCTCTATATACTTCGACGATAGATAAAACTTTAGAATACGGTGGCATTCCGCTAAATCAATTTTCATAGCCATAGCCATTTTGGCGATGGTTTACTTGAAGGATAGTTTGAATGGTACATACGTCTAAAACGCACTTAGCAAGTAATGAGCAGGATTTCTAAATTGAACTAAAATCGTATTTGGCGACATTGATTTAGACAGAGTGCCACCGTATTCTTAAGTTTAACTCAAATATATATTATTTGTTCCGCTTGCGGTTCATAATACCACGTTCAACCTAAACGACATTTTTTTATTAAAAATCGCCAAAAGAAAAGCACAAGCGTTGTTCTTATTTAAAAGTCCATCATTTTAATTTATTTTCCTTAAAAAGAACGGAAATGATGTCAAAAATGTACTTGCAGAGAAGGAGTTAATAGAACTTTGTTACTAGGCGATATTGGTTCATTATTGCAGTTCATGTTCCAAATTTATTTCTGTAAGGTCGTCGTCTTTATTAACTTTTTTCTTGTTTTTATAATTTGTAAATTTAAAAGCAAGACCGTCTTTTTTTTTATTCACGCAATAATAAAAAATACAAATAACTTAACATAAAAAAGAAGAAAACCGTTGATTAATTAAAGAACACTGAGATATTAAAAAAAAAGGTACAAAAAATGGAATTAAACTTCAGTTATAAATATTAACATTTCATTTATGTGAACATGTTTTCTGTCGTATTAAACAAAGAAATTTTTACTGATCACTTAAAAATAAGGGACAATATAAAAAAAAATTCGGGGAAAACCATTACCATCTTACGTTACTTACTCATAAATTTAAAGTAATCTGGCAAAAGGTAGTTTTTATAAAAATCGTTAAGGAAAGCGAACGTAAAATCATCAACGCTTGACTCTGAAAATTACGTTAATAATTATTAATCGAAAAGTCAGAGCATCTGATAATCATGAAAATTCTTATTTTTTATGTCATTAGCGGGCTTTTTTATAGTTCAATTTATTCCAATTTCCTAAGAAGTGGAAAACTAATCCTATTAAATGTATATTTTATTAATGGTGTCTTGCATATTTCGGGTATGACATTTTTTATTTAATTTCTAGAACATGTTAGAGACGCTTAAGGTATGTATAGAAAATATCAAGTAACATAACCCGTAAATAATTTATTTTTAAATAGTTTGAATTAATATATAAAAATTAAAAAAGGTACAGATGTAGTATAGGACATTTGGCGCGCGAGTTGTTTTTGGCGTGTTTTATAGCGCCGATAAATTTATACTATGGCAACCCCACCTGACATTGTTGTTATTTTTTTATTATTGTGGCGTCTTTCAGTCTGGCAACCCTATGACGTCATCGTGCTGCGTAATCCTTTTTGTGGGTTGCCGAAACAATTTTTTACACAATTTCGAATAAAAGCGGAAAAATACAACAAAATAGTTAACATTTGAATAAAACTTCATAATAAATTCTACAATTTGGCGGCGCAAATTGAAAAAACCGTTTTAGCGTCTTTTTTCGTCGCCAACAAAAAAAAACGCTCCAAATGTCCTATACTACACCTGTTCCTTAAAAAAATATCCTAAAAATTATCATCTCGCTATCCAATGTTTCAATTAAAATGAAATGAATTATTTAACAGAATAGTTTGAATCCAATTAGTTGGCAGTTGGGAAACACCCCACAAAACACATTCGAGTTTGGGCAAGTTGACCAATCGTTTTATCTAAACCGTGAAACAATGCGATGTCACAGACGCCATTTAGTGAAAGACGAACTATAGAAAATATTAATTACTGTGTATCACAACAAAACATTCTAAAGCACCAGAATTAAGTAAGTACTCCAAGTTTCAAGTTGATATGACATTTGGAATA
Source organism: Troglohyphantes excavatus (assembly GCA_963932185.1). NCBI lineage: Eukaryota > Metazoa > Arthropoda > Arachnida > Araneae > Linyphiidae > Troglohyphantes > Troglohyphantes excavatus. Next base: position 71,954,073 of record OZ010666.1, on the reverse strand, counting down.
TTTGATACTAAAACTACAAAAGAATGGGCGAGTTATAATAAAAACGAGTTGTTTTAGAATAACAGACACTTTATGAATTTATACTTATATCATTCCCGAGCAATTAAAATCAGCTACATATGGTATCAAAATTTAATCACGTTACGCTGTTAGGGAAATCCATTTCCATACTATACTTACTGAAAAATAGCCCGATTTACACGAATTAGGTTTCATTCGATAGGAAATTAGGCAACAATCCGTGTAAAAATGTGAAATAAAGAAAATAATCTACGGACTTTCCAAGAAGTTCTGCGGTATCAAACAACTGCTTGTTTATATTCGTGGACAACCAAATTCTAATTTTTATATATAATTCTCTTACGCGGTAATTGAAAACGCTGTTTTTCTCTATGCGGAATGGCAACAGTAACTTTGTTTACAAAATTCTGTTGCGCCCACATTTTTATTTTGCCATTATGTAAGCCCTTTTGACGATTAACCCATTCAATTCTTTGGTAAATAATTATTTTGATGATGTCAGCTTAAATTAGGAAGAATATAAGTCTTATTAAATTAAAAAATAGAAGTTTTGAAAAACGCTTTTCCAAACTTTAAGTGAAGGAAAATTGAGGTGGCGCCATCTGTTGACAATTTTACGTAGGATTGAGTAGCAATCCTCTGGGGGTTGGCGGAGCTGGGGGCGGAGCCTCCTAGTTCTATATAATTTGATGAAATGACGTTTCTCGTACAACTCATCTGGCTATGCTCCGGCACACCCACTTCCAATTTTTGTTTGTCTTTAAGGATTATATTGAAAAAGAACTTTTTTACTGTATAAAATGAGACAGTCGAATCCTCTCCAAATTGTAAACAAAAAGAAGAAAAGGAAGAAGGCTATTAAATAAATACATTCGGATATTTCAATTAAATCGATATGGTTATTGAAAGACGAAATCTGAATATTAAGAACCACCGTTAAAATACAAGACAAGTTATCACTTTCCGATACATGACACCACCCAGCTCAAAAGTCAGATTAAATTACTAATTTAAAAACATCGCTAAATAGAGAGAAGTTGGAATATTTTTTTTTATGTCAAAGAATTTCATTTCTCTTCTTATTACTGTGAAACTCAAACATACAAGAATCGAAGAGCAAACATGAAAACTAGAAACGGGCTTAATAGACCATCGTCCATTATTTTTCTACCAGTGTCCATGTCACTCCAATCACTTTTCTTCTAATGTTTCGGAAGCGTGTCAAATGCGTTTAGTGTTTGGATTTTAATATTTTAAGAAACACTAAAGGGGACGAATTTGTAAGTGTCTTTTAGAAGATTGCTCACGTAAAAATGATTGTAAAGTTTAATGAACTTTTTATAGCTATATCGTTCATATTAGAGTAGACAATTATATAAGAAATTAAAATAATCAAGTCATTCGCTTGATAATTGTTTTCATTTAAGAAACAAGTCCTATACACGATTTATTATATATAGAAAACTATATATTGTAAATAAGGAGGGTGCAAGCGAAACCAAACATGTCATAATTAAAAAAATTTGGTAAGAATTAATTAGATAAGCATTTTATGAAAAAGGATGGCCGCTATCCTTGTTTACAAACAAAATTTAATATTTCAGAAAATATCCTTTTCATTTTAAAACTTGAAATTCTAGAGACTCATAAAAATGCAAGTATCTACCAAAAGTAATTGCGGTTTTGTAGGATCTGCGTTCAGACTGACATGTTTGCTTTTGCTTAGGCGCTCCTCAAATGAAAAGCAAATATTCACACTGAATTTTGCTTAAAATTTCTGGAAATTGTAACATTTACATCACTCTATTCGCCCTCGAATTTTCAATAGAACTAGCTTATTTTACGCGTGCAAAACACATTTCGTCTCATTGTAGTTAGCTTGTAAAGACGAGTCAATGCATTTAGTTATTTGCGTTTTAACCTCGATTCACCATAGAAAAAACACGTTTTGAATATTTGCTCCCATCTAACATTCAAATTTTAACTTTATGTGTAAATACACTAAACATACCAAATCAGAAGACTGCCTACCTCATAATCGGGTGATTGTGAGTTCGATACACGTCTCGGAAAGAGCAGTGAGATGGTAATTGGAGAGTTGAGTTTTCGATCTTCGTAGTTGGCCAAATATTCACCGTGTAGAGGTGTTCGGTGAATGATAAATCTGTCGTGGTTGAAATGTCTTCACTTTAGTCGTGGTGGAGACGTTCAAAGAGTGAGACGCAACACAAATAATATTACTTACATGGAATATTTTTATTAAACACATTTATAATTTGGACCCTTTATCAAATCCACATTGTAGAAAACTTCTCATGTGATTTTGTTTACAGAGCCACGAATTCCTGGTTACGGTTAAAAAATACTGGTCGGTTGGTTATTAAATTAGTGTCGCATTAAAGCAATACAATGGGCTCTTAGCGACTGGTCTATTTAAGTTGTGTCGGGTGCTATCCCCTCGTCTTCTGACCTTCTTCAAGAAAGTTTTCCCGGGACTTTCCTTCGAGTTCGACCCCAAATCATCGGCAATAGCCCATTGTGCAGCTCCTGTGTGACAAATCAACCCACTAACGTCATCTGACCATGGTACCAAATTACAAGGCAGCGTTCCAGGTTCTTTCGTCGCCAATACTCAATTGTGCATCAGTAGTAGGACGTTATTTCAGCCAACAAAGCCACTAACCGAACAGTCGTCAGAAGCCCACTGTGTAGCTCTAGTGCAGCGTTTTTAAACTACCCAAGCAACGTTGCAATAGGGCAACATAATGAGACACTGACGTTGGGTGCCCACTCAGGTGTTGTTCTTATCATCTGACCATGGTTAAAAAATACGAGGAAGAGTACCAGGGGAGGTTTGGTTTATTAACGTCGCACTAGAGCTGCACAGTAGGCTATTGGTGACGGCTCGAAGGAAAGACCCGGGAATGATGCCTCGTATTTTTAAACCATGGTCAAATGACGAGGACAACACTTGAGCTGGCACCCAACGCCTGCAATAGACATCGGGACTTTGGACTCCGATCAGATTTATCCTGCACCAGTCACGTATACACGCCGTTATTTTTTTGTGGATGTTCTGGACGACATTCTAGTATTTTGGTACCGAAGTTTGCAACTCTCCGATCGCAATATCATTACTTTTTTACTATTCTTAGTATAGTCCGTCGCACAGGTTCGAACCGGGAACCCTCAGATTCCCAGCTGACGCCTTATTCCACTCGGCCACGGAGGCCTCACCAGGGGAGACCTTCATTCGAGAAAGATCCAGAATCGTCGCCAATAGCCCACGGTTTGATTTAGTGTAACGATAAATCAAAAACAAACCAATCTGTGGTGTCCAAACTCTGTCCAAACTCTATATACGCCCACTGTGCAGCTCTAGTGCGACGTTTATTAACCAAACCAAACCAAAACCAAACCAAACTCTATATATTATTAACTTCACCATCTAGTATTTCATAAAGTATAATTCAAAAGTAATATATTCGAATATCTGTATATATAAAGAAGAGTGAATGTTTGTTTTTTCTGCTAATCTAATATTTTTATTTTGACCTTGATGAAATTTTATACACTTGACCTTCAAAGCAAAGGGAAGGTCTGTCTGCATGAAATATCGAGCAACTACCCCCAAACGCATTTCCTATCCCTTAACTGGCTTAATCCCATTGACTTATTATTAAAATCTAATTATTGTATAAAAACTATTGATGAGTAAATATGTCCAATATATTTAAAAAAATGTCGCCAAATGATTAAAAATGTCACCAAATGAATAAAAAACTCGCCAAATGAATAAAAAACTCGCCAAATGAATAAAGAAAATCGCCAAATTAACTAAATTATGGTCATATATGTAAAAATACCATCCAGTTTTTTTTTTCCGGGCAATGCAGGGCACTTAAGCTAGTTTTATATATAGTAAAACAAGCACAACTGAAAGGGAGAAAAAAATATTTAAAAAAAAACTGAACAATGTCATTTCCATAGCCCTAAACTCACTCGAAATATTTCCTGAATTAAATTACCTCTCATCATCTTTGAAATAAATTGAACTGCTGAACCATACACGCATAAAAGAGAAGACATAATTAGTTAATTTAATTATTCGAAGGAATTCGATTAAATCCTAAGTATTAAATTATAATTGACTGAGAGAAAATACGTTTAAGGGAGTATGATTAAGTCATAAGTGTCCTTTAGCGTCAAATTAGGAAATATATTTTAAAGATAAATTAAAAATTTTTTGCTTGTCTTTTCACTTATAACCTTGTTGAAACGAGTAGGTATGCATACTAGATTTCTTTAAGCGGTATTTGTGGAAGTTCTCTTGTTAAATTTTAAACTAAAGTTATTTAACAATTTAAACTGTTTTAATAAAGTATTTCTTAATGTTAATTCCTGTTGAACTTTGATAAAAATGAATGTAGGCTAAGTTTAGTTCTTTTAAAGAAATAAATTTGTATAATTACGTTATTTACCTTAAAAATGAACCACATTTGTTAAAAGTAAATTTACGGAAATTGCAGTTTTTTTTTTGTTTCATATCTCTCCATATCTTTTAGCTTGAATTGAAATTATAATACATTAGTTTTTTTGCTGATATACTGTTTACGAGCGATGTACTGTTTATATTCATATCGAATAATCAAGCTATCGAGACAAGAAAATTAAATTAGCATCTATCGAACGAATTTTGTTATTAAATTACGGCATTCACATACTTAAGTTCAAGTATATACATGGATTTTATATATTAGTTTCGAAGAATACAACATTCATAATTAATTATTTATGATGGTCAATATTCATGATGGTTAACTAGTAATAATCAACTATTGCTAGCTGCCGGTGTTAAAATATTTTTGCCACAGATTTTTTTCCCTTGATATGGATTTATGGGTTTTGTTGTTTAGTTCATTGTATTATTTTTTTTATTTCAGTTATGAACTTTAATAAAAAAATTCAAAACACAATGTTTCATATCTTAAAAATATTAAGCAGTGGCTCTCAACCATTTGTCTCTCACACACCCCCTGATAAAACTTTTTATTTTTGAGTAACCCCTTCTCTCATAGCCCTTCTCAACGAACCCTATACACAAGCACAACAAGTTCGTTTTTATTAAACAGAAATGTACAAGTGTAGTTGGCAAACGACTCAAATTGAAGACACTTGTAGGCTTAAGTTTGGCTTATTATTTTTTTCTAAAATTTTATTTTAGGTGTTTTCAGCCATTACTAATATTATCTTCACGCACCCCAAACCAGACTGCCACGTAACCCCAGAGGTACGCGTACCACAGGTTGAGAACAGCTGATATAAAGCGTTGAAGTTATATTAAAAAATTGCACCCAAAACAAAACAATGATTTAAAATGACCAACGTATTTTAATTCCCAAAATGCTAGTAATATTATGTTCTAAAATTATTGTACATTTATGTTATTAAAATTCTTCTAAACCTATAAAATTTGATAGCTACAAACAAATTAAACACTATGGAAGAGAGAGGAATAATTATCTTCTGCCGTTTAAATTCCTAATTTTTGGAACTAGCATTCATAAAACTTTACATTCCGCATTTCCATTAAATGAATCGCAGCGTATTTAATAAATAAATATTGATAATATATTTTATTTTAGTGATTATATATCTAACTTGACAGCTCGCCGGCAGAGAATCGTTATGAATTGTAAATGTTTAGGATTACTGAACTAATGTAACCCATGACATTTATATCGCTAAATAAAGTTAAAATTTGGCGCCGAAATTGATTTTTTTGCCAACTAGGTAACCCGCTAAAACACTATAGAAAATCCTATTGGTTGAAACTAGCTAAATCTGGTAACCCTCCTCTTTGACGTCATTGGGTAATGACGTCACTATCTCTCGAGGTATAAAAGCTCGGGTTTTGCCAATTTCTTTCATTCAGTGATTTTATTTTGCCTGCTCTGCTACTGATCTCGAGCAAACTTTATTGAAAACTGAAAACTTGTTTCATTTTGTTTAATACTACGTATTAGTTACTTTTACTTTGATTTTTATTGATTTTGTAACTTTAGTTAGGTCTGATGGATCTTCTAACCCGTTTGCTGTAAGTATACAATTTTGTTTGAATAAAATATCTTTAGAATTGTAAAATTTTATCTGAATAATCTAATTTTCAAATATATTACCAACAATGTATTTTAAACGTTACATAACACTGTTGAAAAGAACAATGCTGAAAAATTTCGTTTTGGTAAATGTAAATCTTATATTAATATAGAATTACATCAAACTATTATTCAATTAAAATGTTATTTTCAAGGAAGTCTTATTTAAAGTGTTTATTAAACTTTATTGAAGTAATCTTAAGCTACGAATTCAAAAAATTCCAGACATAAGCAAATTACAGATTAACGATGGAAATCAAATATTCGCAGAAAATCTGAGTTCCTTTTAGTTTCAATTAACATTCTGCTGAAGGAATATCATACTTAAATCATAGGTACTTTGAAAGAGTAGTTTTGTTATACTATAATTTGAAATTTAAAGAATTCGTTAATGTCGTTCTGAGATTCGTAGTAAAAATGGAGTCTTAAAATCAGTGAAAGGAGTTACATTAGACTTTCGAATTATGTAAACTGCTCGTTAATAATTACTTGTTTCTGAACGAAACATTAACAAATGTTTCGGTATGAAAGTTAGTTAAAAACTTCTAATAGTTTGGCTTTCATGGTACAGATTTGTCGTTCGTGATTTCTAGGCGATGTTTTTCAAACAGTCGACAAACGATTCGGGACCCATGTCGTATATCAAAGTATAAATGGCCCAAAATATTGCTTTAATTTGTACATTTAGAAGGATCCACAATTAATCTATTGCTGACTGGAGACAAGTTTGCTATGCCCAAGCAAGACGCGTAGTATGTTTATATTAATCATTTGATGTTTCGAAATTATAGGATTTGATTCAATTAATATAACCACTTAAGATGTTTAAATCGTCGGGTCAGTACTACAACTAAGAAAAGTATTATTTTGTCAACTCCATGTATATATGTATAATAATTTTATATAATAATGATGTTTACCATCTGACCTTCCGAATATTAAAATTTTTTAAAAATAAGAATTGTGGCCCTTCCAATGAACCATTCCTGGACTGACATTTCTTTCTTTGCTTCAGTTCTAGGTTCTGCTGTTGCGGTAAGAAGGAGGACCCGGAGCCGGAGGAGTGGTCGTATCGCCCTTACGAGCCTCTGCCCTTTGACTTCGTGTCCCAGGTAGAGATCGTTCCGGTCACACCCCCTTCTTCCGAGGTGAGTGAGTACTTTACCTGTGAGGACTATTCACCCACCCCTTCTCCTTCCGAGATGAGTGAGGACACCACCAGTGAGGATTCAGTGAGTGAGGACGAGCAGGTCGAACTCCGCCGGATGCTTCGATCTGTCCGTTTCCACTTCGAACGAGCCGCTCGCCAGCCCAAGAGATCCGCGAGTTGCAGCGATCTGCACACGGACTTTTTCGCCCCGGTCCGTCACTTCCGCTACAACTCGATGCCGGTGCCGTTACCGGACTGCTAAGTCCATCGGCCGCACTAGCTTGTTTTAAAATACTTAGGAAAATTTTAAAAATTGGCTTTTTTCAAAATGTTCTTTAGCTTCATTTTTATTAAATATATTTGACTCTTAAAAATCCGAAGTTACAGAGAAAAAAAAAGCAGCGACAAATTATCCTTACAACTTACACGAAATTATCCTTAATAATTTTATTCCAAAATTGGTTCGCAGTATCTGGATTTTTTTTCTTTAAAGAATGACTAATGTAACTGTTATATTGAAATGTATGGATCCGTGGCTGGCCAGTTGTTGTTTTGTGACATATTTTGTGGAAATTGACATAAGAAAATGTAATATTTCTTTAAATTTGTATAATTTTTAGGCCAAGTGTATTATGAAATTCTAGATTTTAGAAAAGAGCGGGTTATTGCTCTATTTAAGTTTTATATTCTCTGAAATCAGAGTCTATTTTTGGCTATAAATCCAAATTTTAGACGTGAGCGATTGCTCTTCTTATGTATGTACATTCTCTGGAAATGGAGTCTGTTTTGGGATGCCAATCCTTGTTATGACATCAATTTCAAAACAAATTTTTATTTGCCTCATTAAGTTAAGATTACCTCGGTATTGAAATTAGATTTTAACAACTGTTCTAATAATACATTGTAGTCATTTTTAATCGGACAAAAAATTTAACAAAGCGTAATTAGTAAACGAAAATTTGAACTGATTTAAGTATACTAATATATGTGTTCATATGTTATTCTTTATATATTTGTAGTACGTCAGTGCTGCTAAATTAAAAAATATAGTGTTTTCTATATTCATTATGTTTGTATTTATTTATTTATTTATTTATGTTTGCATATAAAATAACAAAAAAACTATAAAATTTGAAGAAAAAAAAATTGTGTTGTCCTAGAAATAATTTTTTACTTGTATGAAATGTTGTACTAACCACGTATTCTTTTTCAGGTTGTATTTATTAAAACGAGCACATTGATCATTTCGTTAACCATGGGCGGGTAGGGTGGCGTTTAGCTATTTATATAATCCGGGTTAAATAAAAATAATACTTATATATCGCATAATGTAAACAATATTTAAATAAAGCTTAGGTCTAACATACAAACAATTTTTTAGGCACTCAAAGTCGGTTAAAAAAATTACAAGAAGCAATTTTTAATGAAAAAAATTAAATGTGCAATGTATATATTAAAAACCAAATCACAAATAAAATAATAACAGTTTAAAAAATCTTAAATTATTTTGCTTAAAAAAAATTCATGAAATGTTGTACTAACCATGTTGTTCCCTGCAGAACTTATTAATGTGAGTATACACCCACCATACGTGGCAAGTTCTACCGTATATAATAATTTCGTGGTATATCTTGATCCAAGCAGTTTAATTAATGCGACCATTTTTTTTGCCTGTACAAATTGAAATCTCAGTTTAAAATGAAATAGGAATAAATATTCTTAATTTTTGATTTACTGCGACGAGATGGAGTTGAATGACGATTAACGAGATTTAGTTTCAACCTATTATTTTATTCCGCTAACCGTGGGGGGGGGGGGGGGGGGTTATTTCATTTAAAAATTCCTGCTGGGAAATATTTTTTATCAAAAGTAGAACGATTACACAAACTGAAAAAAATAGGTTATCAAAGTCAGTTAACAAAATACAAAACAGAAATGTATTACTTTGTATTGGGGCATTTCATTTATGGCTCTCTTATCGTATCAAAAATAGTCGACATTCAGATATTAGCACTTTAAAACACAAAAAAGAAAAAGAACAGTTAAAATATAAATTGTAAAAGATTCATTCGATTATTTCATTCAGTCTCCGCATTGATCTGTCATTAAAAAGAAGGTTTTGGAATATGTCATTTTGTGGGTATGGGATACTATATTGCACGTATGGTGTACAAAAAGAAGAGCTCTAACATCATCAGCTCTTCGGGGTTGTCCTCTCTGTGAGCAATGCTGTTTGACGAAAAGTTACCACTTTGGCGTTTGCCGTGAGTTATTTTGGTAAAAAATTTGGAATCTGGCAAATTAAAATTGCATTTGAACAAAATAACAGTTTTCAAAATGTTTATATTTTTAATAAAATGGAAACGATATGCAAAACGATTGGGTGATATCTTACACTTAGTTTGGAAATCGGAAAAGTTAGTAATCGACAGTCTTGTGTGTGAAGGTAGAACATCCCTAGAGGACAGCCCTTGAGGAACGACGAGTGGCCCACCTCCACGTGGTGTTCATCGGGCAACGCTGGGCTCCACACCCTTGGAGCACAGTGGCTAAGAGGCCACTTACTTTGCACAATTATCAAATTATTGATATATTTTCTTCTATATGACTGACCCTAACAATTTAACTGATCTACTTCCTTTTGCAGGTTTCTTGTTAAGGACGGCCAATAGGTGGCCCAGTGGTAGAGTATTTGACGGATAATCAGAGGGTTATGATCTCAAATATAGACTTGGAGAGTACATTGTGATCGTGATCGGAGGGTTGTCGGTTATACCTCGTCGTCAGCAAAAACATCTGCATTGTCCTCCATGTATAGGAGACTGATGCACGTTAAAAATGTCTTGGTCTAAAACTCCTCATTCCTATTTGGGTTACGTGGGGGGCCATCTGAGCAAAGGTATTCCCTATCGTAACCCTTTCAACAAAATATGTGGAACCAGAAAAAAAAATTCTGCAGCGGGGACATAGCATAGACGTATGAAATGTGAGAGGAGAGTACATGTGGACGTGATTCGGACCCCTCCCGAAATAAACTTGAACAAATTAATTTTCATAAATATTACGTATTAATTTTTAATAGATTCAACAATATGCATAATTACTGAATTAACATTAATTTCGCAACATTCTTAAACATTTTTAGCTTTAATTTTCATTAATTAATTTTTTTCCGCCTCACCTCTTTTAAATAAATATGAACGTTATAGAGAATTTGTCTTTGTGAATGGCTCACGTTACCGATGAAGTGCGGAATTGTCCATTTAGAAAGTCAGCAGTCAAGCAAAGGAAACCACCAGAGAAATACGATTTGGCCATTTATCCTATATATGAATACGTGACTGACGCACGCGGCCTATCTTCCTCAGACCTTGATGGGCTCTGCTACCGTGAAGAGAGAGGGGCTGTCATTTATGTAAAGACTTTGTGATATTTTGAATATTTCAAAGGAGAGAGATATTACAACATGATTGATTGATTTAGTGGTTTTTGTCAAACGGATGCTAATGCTGGATTTCCTAATTTTATAGAACAGGACAAAACTATGCTTATTTTTTTTTACTTACACCACAATTACATGAGGAAAAGAATCGGACGGGTCAGAGGAGGGGGTTGAGGCAAGAGCTCACGTGCCCTCTCTCGGATCCGTCAATGCTCAACACCCCCTTTGTGTACACCACTGCACATAAAATAAAGACGTATTTCATTCGAAAAGACTGAATTCGAATCGCAGAGGGCGAGTTTGATGCAGTGTACATGGTTGAAGGCTTATAGTCCAATACAATTAGACTTTCACCCGCATATAATTAAAAACAAAGTGGGACATTTTTTAAAGTGATCAGTGTGCTCTAGTTATAATTGTCAATATAGTCCCAGCAAAACCGTTTTTTTTATTAATGGTATTTTTTGTAGATATTTAGATATTGTTTTCTTTCGAATATACAGTATAGTGTAATTTAATTTCGACCTACACGAACAAATACTAGTTTAAAACATCCGTGAAATGATTACTTTGTTCTTTTTTTTAAAGATAGTTGTTATGTGTTTCTCATCAAACTCTCACAAAATTGACACCCGGAGCAGCTAACTGCTTTTTTTATACGAGTTGTTATGAGTACTTAAATGAATTAATATTATGTAAACACTCAGGCGGAGCTGAACGATTTAAATCGTTCATGGATTTCCACTTTTTCTAGCAATATACATAATGGCTATTTAATTTTTTTTAAATTTTAAATGAAATCAAAACTAACGAACATATATCACTCTTTTTAAAGTTGCTGAGCAAAAGATACATATCTACATTTTAATATCAAAGAAATATTTGATGTTTGTTTAGAATCTTTTTAAAAATTCATTAATTTTTTATATAAAGCAATAGTTTTCCTGACTTGAACACATCTTTAAAATAACAAGAATAAAATGTAACTGTTTCATAAAAATAACGTTAAATATCACTCACATTCCTCGGGTACAAAGTGTTAATTTAAGGGTAAATTTTGCCGAAAAAAAAATCTATATTTTCCAACAGCGTTAAGTAATGCAGCGTATAAAAAAATTCTTCCCATTTCATATATATCGTCCCCAGATTCCTCTTAATAGAATATAGAACAAATTCGTCCCACTCTCGCACCCAGATTCCTACTGTTGGAGTCATCACAAAAGGCCTCCATGCAGCAGGTGCGAGGGCAGATTTAATTAGACGCAGGTGCCCTTTTGTGCGACTAATCACAATAAAAAAGAAATGGCGATTCTGTAGAGCGAACCTCATTCTCGTCCAATGGCGCAAATGAGAGAGATTAATAATTATCCCTTAATCGAGAGATTTGAAATATGTTTTCCCGAGTTTATTTGTTCCCGAGTTCATTTTTCCGAAGTATTTCGCACACTTGGGTCCATTTTTTACAGGGAACGAAGTTTTGTAACGGGTTTAATTGCAATGTTGTTTTTGTTTGCACAAACAATATTCGTTTTCTTTGTTTTCAACAATGATTACGTTGTTGATCCCTTTAGAGGATAAGATAATCATAAGTATAAATATGGCAGCGTAAATTGTGTATAAATAATTGCTTAAGTATACAGAAAAAATTCCTTCAAAACAAGTATAACAAATATTTATTTTCCTTTACTTTTGTAGTTGTTATGAATTTTTCTAATACGAAGTGATGGAATTGAAATTTTGGAAGGGAATACAAAAGTTATTTAACCTTTAGAGTACTAGTGCTTCTACTAGTGCTACGAGGCCCGCGATACTAAACAAAAAGCCCTTCTACTATCACCCCCCCTCCCCCCCCTTTAATTTTCAAGCTTGGAATTTGTCATGAAATTTTTTAAAGGGCCAGTCGTGAACTCAACGTCCACCCTCTGTTCAGATCAGTGTGCATATCATAGTGCATTTCTTTAAAACTGTCCAAAAACGACGTGTTATTGTGAGGATTAAAATATATTCAGTTTATACGTGTTATTACAAAAATGCAAATATGATAAGGAACTATTGTAAGGTTTTTGGACCACAACACCATATGTGGCTTAATTAAAAAACGATTTTTTAAAGGTGCAAACATTTTGCGCACATTGAAGTGCTGTAAACATTGTTAAAAATCTCGATTCTTTCTTTATTAAATACAAAAAAACGTATGTGCATATTTTTGTATTTTAAATGAGTTTTAAAAGTATTAAAATTCTTTTGGGACACCCTGTATAACCTAAGACAAGCACGATCTTATGGGTAAAAAAAATAAGTAATTATATAACCACAATTCAAACTGAGTGTGTAAATATAACATTTACAATATTTCATTTAAATTTAGAATTGAGAAACTACGTATTGGTAGAACCCTAATTAAAATATTAAAAAAAAATTGTTCCATCTGAATTTTAAAATTAAAGTAAATCATTCATTGGTATATGTATTTTAAACCTGGAATAAACAATTTTTTCAAAATATATTCTATTAATTTTTCTTACAATATTAAGTTTGTCATTTGCCTACATAATTTCAGAACATTATAAGAATACAAATAATAAAATTTGCCAAAACTACCAGCGTCCTTCATTTTGTACTTTGTTCAATGTGGAGGTAATCCCTCAAATAAGATCGATACATATTGTCTAATATAAATGTAAGAAATTAATGGAAATTTATATTTAGATTATTTTGAGGGCGGGAATATTTATGTGCTATCAAAAGCAGGTGTTGCTATTGAAAATTTTAAAGTTGGTGCGGATTCGAGTATGAAGATGTTTTTGTATATCAATGTGTAGTAGACTTTACTCCCTACAAAATGGTATATTAAGTTTAGCCCTACAATAAATAGTGGCCGAAAAACCAGGGTGGTTCGTTTATTTCCCCTGCTGTGCATAAACGTTAAAAGTACCTGTCTAATTGGCAACCTTTTATATACATAAATATTGTATATTATATTAAAAAAATGCAAATAACCTTAAAAACATATTTTTGATATTCTTTATTTACTTTAACCTTTGCATTTTAACAAAACTTTACTGTATATCAATGGTCTTTTGTGTATGAAACGTACGCAGGTTTTCTTTCCTTAGGCCTTCCAGGTTGTATCGTCATTCACACTTTTTCTCATTTTCCTTGGTCTTTTAAAGCGATCCAGCCAGCTTGAAGCGGTTCCAACAAGGATTGCGACAGCTTGATCATATGGATAAATATTTTCAGTTTTTAAACTCTTTTCTGATTCAGTAAGCATTGGTTCCGAAACCCAGTAGCAGTAAGTTGAAAACGGATCAGCTTTATCATCAATTTGGTTTGGGTTTTTGTAATTTTCAGCTTTTTCTAAGTTCATTGTTTCTTTGCTCTCTGTAATCAAATTTAGATCCTGAGTAGTTTCATTTTTGATGGAATTTTCTTTCAATGAAAACTCATGATGTATATCAGTGGTTTGTTCTGGATCATGTGACACGGCAACATTTTTTATCACATAATTTTCCGTATATTTTTCAATGTTGATCGAACCCTTTTCAATGGCCATTTTCACATGACTTTCAGACTCATATCGATCCATTTTTAAACATTCAGATTCATTGAAAGTATAATTTTTGACCATAAGAAAGTCGACAATTTCTTCATTAAGTACTTCTGAATCATATTTTGAGTCGACATTCTTTATCGAACTAATATTTTGGGATACATTTTTAGCGACATTGACACTTTTTATGAAGTCTGTGTTTTTCAGAATAGAAACTGTGTCATCTCCTTGGCTAAAGTGTTTAAGGGGATTCAGGCTATCATCTTTAATCTTAATTGAACTATTCTTTAAGTTCTCAGGGAAGTCTAGCAGTTCTTCATTTAAACATTCATCATTCATTTTCATTTGAGTCTCTTCCATCTTGTCATCACACTCGAACATTGCTTCAATGTCTTTGGGTCATCTTCGAAATTCAAATTAAAAAGAAGTAATCGGCTACTCTTTCTGTAATTGATCATCTTCATATTTTTCTATTTCATTTTTCTAGTCTTTATTCTCATTATCTCCTTTTTTGTATTGTTTGTTTGTTTCAGTCAAAGCAAATCCGATCACATTCAGTAGAATAATGATTCTGCAATATAAATATTTCTCATCACTATGAATTCCCATAAACTTCTATCTCTATGAGTATTACTTTTTTAAATTATTAAAGTCAAAATATTTGAGTTTTGAACTTTAATGTCAATTTATATGTATTATAATTCCAAGGATCCGATAAAAGATTTTTGTGAAAAAATATAAATATTTAAAAACACCTTAGCATTAAGAAAAAAACTTAAAAAAATTTAAATTTTGAATGAAATATAAACAATTTTGAAATTTTTTGTGCGAAATATTGTTTACTCACATAAATTTAAATAAAATATAAATTTAAATAAAGTTTAGATAGTACAGTGTCCTTTTAACATTATCTGAAATATTATTTTAATAATTTTTTTTACATTAAGCAACAAAATATACTTAGGCTCAGTATTACTACTTATGTTCCTGTTATAATAAAAAATGGAAATTGCATGTGTAAAGAAGGAAAAATGGTAACACCATTTGCCGAAACAAAACTGGAAATCACTCATCATGAATCATTGGTAAGGGTTTTCAAAATTTGGCGCATTCTTTAACTTTGGCGACCTTGTCTAATGTAGTTAGTAGTTAGTTACATACACTTATTAATTATACAAGTACACAAGAAAGATAAAATATTCTGTTTTGTTGTTCTGTCCGACGGCGTGGGTCGCCAACCACGTTCCTTGCGTGATTTACTTTATTTCAAGATTTTACATGCTTTGGTGCATGCTAATTTTCTATTAAATGAGGGAAAAGTTTATCTCAATCGTTTTATTTCACTCGGAGTTATAGTATCAGAATGGATCACCATAAAACTGTAACATGATATTTACATACTGATGTCCTTTGTAGTTGACTTTAAAGACATTTGATGTCAATATATACAGATAAATATTACATATTTCGCTAATTGATATAATAATACTATCTTTTTGCTTCGCAAGGTTGAATAATTGAACTAAAATGTATTTGGCGACGTTATTGCCTTGGCGGAGCTCCGCCGTATTCTTATATTTAACGTGGTGAATATTCAGTGAGTGATTCATCAAACTCGACACATTAGTTGAATTAAAATTGAAAAAACTCATGTTTGATGTAAACAAATTCACACAAGAATTTTCTCAATCGAAAGCTTTGTGCGTGTATAACGTCAATTGAAAGTGTGATAATGTGAGATAATCTATTAGTACTGTTCTAAGTAACAAAAATCTAAAACTTTATACTAAGCTTTAGTAATAAAATAAAATAAAGAAATGGAATCATACAAAGCTAAATAACAGTTTTGTACCCTTTCTAAGTATTTATAAGATACAAATATTAATAAACTCTTACGAAATAATTTTAATGGATTTTTTTAAAACTTCGTTTAACAAGGACAATTTTATTACAATCTGACAAACCGAAATCGTAGAGACAGAAAATTAAATGACTTCGATTAGGAAACTAATTTAACCATTGAAATGTGAAGTTATCTAAAACTGGCTAACACAAATTTTAATTAATGACTACATTTCCAAATGCAAAAGTGCGTTGCCATTCATTTAATATTTTTTTATTAATTATATTATTCAATACTAGGGAACTATAATATCATATTTTCAGATAGCAAACAAATAATTGTATTTTGAAGACCGTTGAGATAAAAATAAAGAACAAGTTATTTAAAAGAAATAGAAACTGATCTTTTTAATTATGTAAATTTTAATTAACGCAAAAATTCTTATAACCAAATCTTATTTTTCATAAACCAAATAATTTTGGTTATATGTTTGATGGTTTTTAAGACCAGTAAGTAAATTTATTTTACAAACTAGAACTGTTCAATTTACAAAGAAAAACTTCTCAAATTATTGCAATACACCGATTATTATTCAATGTTTTAACATAATTAATGCGCGGACATACGTATTTATGAACCTTTAAATGTGTACAAGGCGATTTTAATTGCTTTGTAACTATTTCCATAATTTGATATACTGTGTTCAAAATATGAGGAGTTCAGTTACATGTCATCTGTTTCCTACAAATCAATAAGTTTATCGTTACTTTGAACAATACATGGTTTTCGAACTGCACTTATATTTAAAAAAAATAAACATATTTTTAAGTTGACAAGTTTAAAAACACACACAACTTACTGAACAAGGATCCACTCTATTTGGCTAATGGTAGAGCCAGCTATCTATGTATTGGAAAATGGTGTTACGAAAATTAGAAAAATTAACAAAATGGTGATAGCTCATTCTCTGATTTTTCTTTTCTTTACTCCACTTGTCAGACATTCAGCCAAAATGTTACAAAATTAATTTAAATACCAAATAATGCCCAAAAACTTAATTTGAGATTTATTAAATCGTTACATTAATTCTTCCAAAACGGCTCTTAAATCGAACTCGATTGCAGTGCACAATAAAGTTTCAATTTTAATAATCCATACTGTGTTAGCCATTTGTCTTTTTTTAAATCAAACTTGGCCAACCCAAGAAGTCACTTGTACAGCTAAAATCTTGCAGTGTCTCCAGTTTCATAAAAGTTCCAAAAGTTTCTATTTTAAAACACCGAAAAAATATGTTTTTGTTAATGCAAATTCATTTCAACGGAACTTCTCGTTTAACTATTCACAGCGATCCGAAATACAAAATCAAGATAAAAACCTTCCATCCCAAATTGCTCGAAACGTTCGAAGATGGGAAAATGGCTCTCCCCTTGAGAACTATTCCGGCTTTTCAAAGGGTCCTCGAGGGGCGTTTTGGGGTCCGGAAATGAAGAACCCAGCATACGTCATCAGTGTCCGAACTGCAGAATGGATGGCGACATTATACTTTATTGGGGAGGTTCCTGTTCAACTGATTTGGCCATCAGAGAAAAGTTTTTTTGGGGAAAAAACTTTGATTATTATCTACTTATGTGCGGATGGTAAAGAAAATAATTCTATTGGAAAAGGAACTGTATATCTTTGGATGTAAGAAATTAGACAGCGTTTTATTTAAGTCAATTTTTTTTTCGCGTACTTAAGCTTATGCATGTGACCTATACTTAAAGCAACTGGGTATAATTTATTTTTTTCAGTTTCATTCATTAGGGAATTTAATGATATTTTTATATAGTTTCAAATTTTGGGATTTAAATTTTGTTCTAGCTTTATTTTTTAAATTAAATTATTTTTATATTGTTGTTGGTGGTGCTTAGCCTCCATAGTCTGACGGAGTCAGACAAGATCCACGAGACCAGTGACTCTCAGGAAGTCGAGACCCATGCATTTCATTATGTGCTCTGCAGAAGCCTGATGGTCGATGCACTTTTAGTGCAGGTGGTGAAGACCTTCCTGCCCTCAAAAAATGAGAGGCACTTGATGTGTCCGCTAGCAAGCCTAGAAAGAGCAGACCGGGAGCCTCTGTCGCACGGGAGGTGTAGAGTCAGGCCTGGCTTTTTACCCATATACCAATGATGGGTAGGGGGCTTTCTCCACTCAGCCGAAGACTTAGATTTTCCCCCTGAATAAAGTTCTAGGAAAGTCCAGGCGCAAGAGGAGGGGGTGGAGAGTCTGCAACTTGGCAAGTTTATCCGCCAATTCATTTCCGTGTAAGTCTACATGAGAAGGAATCCACTGAAAATGGGTATCATGGTCCAAAGAAATCAATTTTAGTTTATATATGTACTGGTCACCAGCAAGCAGCCAGTTATTAAGATGATGGAGAGAGCTAAGGCTGACTGATAAAATCCATAACTCTCCGTAATCCTTTTCAGAGAGATTTTTTTTATGTAATTTACTCTAACTAATGTTAAAACTTGATAATATAATCATCGTCATTTGACATCCAAACAATTAAAGATGAAAATCAATGCCATATAGCCACTCAAATGCAATAGCCAACGAGTCACTACTTTTTAAGGTAAATGCATAATAGATTAAGAATTAACGCATAATTTTCACAACGAGCTGTAGAAGAATCAATAGTGTTGTTGAGGAAGAGAAGATGCAACTTAGTAGAAATACTAAGCGTTGGTGGGGTCGCGTCGAATACTGGCAAAGCACTACATGAAAGTTAAAGTATAAATGAACATTTATATTTGAAATGAGTATAAGCCACGCTCTTCCTCTAAAGGTGAGGTGTGATATTTTCAGCTAAGCCCCCGAAGTAGACGATCGTCAGAGAGAAGGCGGATCACTCTAGTTGAATAAAAATACATATATAAATAGGTTATTGACCGATCCCAAGTGGTAGGGTTAATTTGCTCTGAATCGGAAATCGAAATTAACGTTTGTTTTAATATGGTGAACAAGTGTATTGCAGTGTTTTTTAACTTGGATGTATTTAAAATTGATTTAGAGTGCAAAACAGAAAAACATTAGAGTGTAATTTTTTTAATAGTTATTTTATTGTTATTATCATTTAGTTTATTTTCAAGCAAGTTTAATCTAGAAATACCTTTCAAACAATTTTTTTAATATATTTGAACTTGACATAAAAATATTTATCATAGAATGTTTTGTCTAAAATTGTGGTTTAGCCATGCAGAATTAAAGGAACGGAATATTCCGGCTCAAAAATAAAAACTAACTTACACACTAAAAAGTGGATGTATAGTTTTTTCTGGAAAATAAACGATTAACTATCAGCGTGCCCAATTTCAATTAGTCAAAGCACTTTCAACGTTTAAACCGTTTTAACGTTTTAACGTTTAAAACTTTATATTAATCATTAATTATACGTCGAATTGTAGATCTGTATCAAGGAACATTTTCGTAGTAGAAATTTATACGATAACGTTGACATTTAAAAAAATAATCATAAAATTGTAACTATAAATATCTATGCTTCAATGATACGTATGAATCCCATAAAAGTACATCTCTGGCATTGAATTTGAGTGCTCGGCAATTTGAGAAACACTAACCTACTAACACTAGCAAAGTTCAGAGGGTTAATAATATTTAAAAAAAATTTAACTAATTGTAAGAACTTTTTTGAAATCCGCTATCTACAAAGTATAAATTTAAGGCACGTAATCAGCTTTGTAAGGCCGAAGCCGAATTTTCAATACTCTACGACAGAAAATGTATTTTCAATGTACAACATTACCGTAGAGAATATTACTAAAAAATTATCCACTAGTTTTTAGAATGAATTATCATTTGGAGACATATTCCAAAAAAAATTTAAAAGACCTATATTTTTCATCATTTTCAACAATTTAAAAAACAATCTTTTGAATTATTTTTCTTTTAAATTTCCAGTGAAAGAAAGTAAATTCGTAATAATTAATAACGACCAATCTCTTTAAAAAAAATTAATTGTGTTTTTGTCATTTTCAATGGGGTAAAAGCTTTATTACATCATGACGATTTTATTTAAACAACCAAATGAATCTTAAAAGTATAAGATTTCATTAAAAAATACATTTATCTAGTCAAAACACTTTAAGACTTTTTATATGGTATTTTATTCTTTTAAAACTATTACTATGAATTGTCAATTAACATACCCCGAGAGAAAATATTACAAAACAATTAATTTAATAGCATTAATTTCATATAACAAAAATTAATTCCATATACAAATCTATATTCAGTTTAATTGACTATTGTAAATAACTTGAAATCACCATTTTAACCTTAAATATGTATTTTTCTACAGGTGACAAAACGAGTTTAAGTCCTGGGTATTTAGGGTTATCATTATATTTTTAGACAAATCCATATACGGGTGGGTTGGGCAGTGAAGGGTCTTAGGAATGTCGAAGTATTGTACAAAATACTAGTAACAACTCCTACCACAACGACCCTCTTTCATAACACAAGAACATAGTTTGAGGAAGTAAAAAAAGTTAAAATGTCAGAAAATGCAAAGAAGATACCTAAATTACCAAAAGCACTAGTCCGAGTTTTAAACCTTTGTACTAGAGCG
The DNA here is from genome assembly GCA_963932185.1 of Troglohyphantes excavatus. Lineage (NCBI taxonomy): Eukaryota > Metazoa > Arthropoda > Arachnida > Araneae > Linyphiidae > Troglohyphantes > Troglohyphantes excavatus. Next base: position 71,933,276 of record OZ010666.1, on the reverse strand, counting down.
TCGACTCTTAGTCGCCAAATTAAAACCTTTTTTTATGCCCTGTTTAGCAAATTGAACGATAACTCCAGGTTCTTAAACATGAAAAACCCTTTCCTCCGTTACCTTGTTCTTTCTCTAACTCCATTTAAAAGTATGACATCAACTTGGATATCTGCATATTTTATGAATTATTTACAATCGAGTGTCGCATTTAAGTCACCAAAATAACGACATGTTATTTTTTCCTGTTCTACATAGTGAAAGAGACTATATTTTTGAGTTTAAAAAAGTAATTAATTATATCGCAAAACTTAATGGAAATTATTTTAGTCACCTAGAAGCACCTAATATGTTGGTGATTTAAAAAAAAAAATTTCAAATGGAAATTCGTCTCTACACCGTTAAAACGTTTGACTAATGTCGTAAACCACAAAATATATGGGGTCAGATTTACTGTACGGTCACCCTTGGCGCGATTTTTTCCACATTTGGCGATATTTTTTTTAAATGGCAACCCCCCTCCGTAATGACAAGGAATTGCAGCAACCCTATTGGACAACAGTTGTTTTCTATAGATCTCGCTCGTGCAAAAGTCGCCAAAATGGCGACTTTTGGCGATATTTTGAAAAAGTCGCCAAGGCTAACCGTACAGTAAATTTTTACCAAATATATGTTTTGTATACTGAGATTAACATTCCGCTTCGCGCATAATTTTTTTTTATAATTATCCACCCACAACATACTAAAGAAGAACACGCTAAAGTACACCCCTTTAAAAAGAACAACATGATCCATAAAAAAACCCGAAATATTACACATCTTTTTCGAGTGCAAAGGGTTAAACAGACATTTACGGGATAAATTTCACCGAAAAAAAATCTACAATTTTGAACAGCGTTCAATAACAGAGTAGAAAAATTCTTCCCGTTTCATATTTCTCCTACCTAAACTCCCCTAAATAGAATATAGAACAAATTCGTCCCACTCTCGCACCGAGATTCCTACTGTTGGAGTCATCACAAAAGGCCTCCATGCAGCAGGTGCGAGGGCAGATTTAATTAGACGCAGGTGCTCTTTTGTGCGACTAATCACAATAAAAATAAAGAAATGGCGATTCTGTAGAGCGAACCTCATTTTCGTCCAATGGTGCAAATGAGAGAGATTAATAATTATCCCGTAATCAAGAGACTTGAAATATGTTTTCCCGAGTTTATTTATTCCCGAGTTTATTTTTCAGAGATATTTCGCACAGTTGGGTCCGTTTTTTACAGGGAACAAAGTTCTGTAACAGGTTTAATTGCAATGTTGTTTTTGTTTGTTCACACAATATTCGTTTCCTTTGTTTTCAACAAAGATTATGTAGTTGGTCTTGTTAGAGGATAAGGTAATCATGGATATGAACTTGGCAGCGTAAATTGTGTATAAATAATTACTTAAATATACAGAAAATATTACTTAGTCTTTATTTTTGTAATTATTAGGCATTTTTGTGGATGAATCGAAATTTAGGACCAGTTATTTAACCCTTAGAGTAACATCCCCCTTGTCTTTAATTTTCAAACTTGAAAATTGCTATGAAAGTCTTCAAAGCACCAGTCGTGCGCTGAACGACGACCCTCTGTTGTTCAGATCATATATTTAATTTCATGTTTAAAACTGTCCACAAATAACCTGTTACTGTGAGGGTCAAAATATGTGCTGTTGATACGGGTTATTACAAAAATGTAAATATGTTAAGAAACTATTTCTAGAATATGGGACTAGTAACATTTGATAAAGCGTCAAAACTATCATTATAAGAAATAAATCTTATAAAGCTCATAATTGGTATATTATTAAATAATAGTATCCATATTTAATATACAGTTATTTACGTTAACATGACATTGACAATTCGAAAATTAAGGTAATATACGACTTTCTTTCAACACCCCTACCGGTTAGTTTCCTTGCAAGATAAGGACGTGCAAGGGAAAGTCCGTTTTACAGCAATGTCTTCCGTTGTAGTTTCTGTTTAATACATTGGCAGCATTTATAAAAAATTTCTGACGTGAAGCGTCTTTATATTATTCTACGTGGGGTATCAGGGTAGAAACACGTTATACTTTTGAGGTTCACCATTCCAACACTATAACTCACGATTGACATAAATTTGGTCTCGTTAGATATAAAATTAGTCGCCAAAACGCATAAAACCCTGAAATAAAGAAAAACATCGGAGTGTAAATGTGACATGGAAAGCTTGTTATTGATTTTTTTCGTTGGCGACAAATTACTATTTCTATAAATGTAAAAACACATACACTACAAAGGAACCGCAATAATAATGGGCCAACAAAAAATTCATCTTGGTATATTGTATTTATCCGGGTTCTAAATCTACAATATTAGGTGCAATGTATTCATCGCCAACTTAGCAACAGTTTTCACCATGTGGAACTCAAAACGAACTTACCAACTCGAAAGTTTCATAACGCTAACCAGAATGAAATAGCACTGACGCTTAAAATATTCTGGATAGTTTTTCAAAATTTAAAAATATCATGAACAGTTTTAAACTTTATTTAAATATCAATTTAGTTTTAACGTTAAAATGTCAATAAATATAAACCCCAGCTCATTTAACATTCAATTTCACAACTCTATAAAAAAAGGGCGGTATTTCACCTAATATGTCCTTAAGTACGGTCAACATGTAACCATTGTGTTATAACCCCAAATGTTGTATATCAATGGACGGTCACGTGGCCAGCCCTTCGACTTTCAGAATATATTTGTGCACCGCTGTTTTCAAAATTGAGAGCTGCACTTTGGCCAATTGCTTCGATACAAAATGGTCTGAATAGAATCGATTTGAAAGAGTACCCTGGTAGCATTCATATTGGGACCTATAAAAATACATAGTAATTTATGGAATCCAGAAACACGCCCACATTATGAACTCCAGATGGAATTTTAGAAAGTGGTTCGGGAATTTGTGTATTTTGGCATTCAAAAGATGTTCCACTCTAACTCAGCTCTTGTGAGTTTTATTGCTTTGTTTACTCCAGGTCTGAATTTCACACTATTGAACTCTAAGGCCCATATTATTAGGACAATAGTTTGTGGTTTTCCTGTCCTCTCTTTTTACAAGAACCGTGTTACTTAAATGATGTAGTAGGTTCTCCTTCGTCTAAATATTTCACCGAGATTAAAAATCATAAAAATTGTGATTAGAAGCATTTAACTTTCACTGTAATAATCAGTGGTGTTCAATTGCAGCACCTGTGTCTTCAGCTTTGTCAGATACTTCTTTAATTGATTGTTTAATGAACTCTATAATAGTTAAGTTAGAATTATTCATATATATTACGTTTTATCTTTAAGTTTTATATAAATATGAAATATCTCTCGCAAAAACAAAACGGATCTTTTACATCAGAATAACTCAAAAGGATTGTTTATTGTACTAGTTAAATGGGCACAAGAAAATAAATTTCATAATGAGTTGCCAGATCTCAATAAGGGTAAACATATAAGCCCCATAGTAAAGTAAAATATCTTAATAGTCCAGTGCAATTAGACTTGGACCCGGACATAGTTAAAATTCACCCCCTTCTCTCACGGCCCTTCTCATCATACCCTTATACGCAAACAATAAGCTTGTTTTTATTAGGCAGTAATGTTTAAGGTTTTTAAGGTTAGTTGGCAAACGACTCAAATTGTAGACACTTATAAGCTTTTATTATAACTTTGGCTTATTGTTATTATTTAAAATTTTATTTTTGGTATTTTGAGTCATTACTAATATTTTCTATATGGACCTCCACATACCCCCAGGGTACACGTACCACCAGTTGAGAACTGCTGGTATAAAGCGTTAACATGACATTTAAAAATTGCATCCAAATCAAAACTATGATTAAAATAACCAACGTATTTTAATTCCCAAAATGCTAGTAACATGTTCCTAATATATTGTATTTATGTTATTAAAATCCTTTTAAACCTATAAAAATTTTCAGCTACAAACAAATTCAACAGTATGGAAGAGAGAGGAATTATCTTCTGCCATTTAAATTAATAATTTTTTAAACTAGTATTCGTAAAATTTTAATCTCTGCATTTTCATTAAATGAATCGCGGTGTAATTAATAAATAAATATTGATAAAATATTTTATTTTAGTGATTATATATCTAACTTGGCAGCTCGCCGGCAGAGAATCGTTATGAATTGTTAATGTTTAGGATTACTGAACTAATGTAACCCATGACATATTATATCGCCAAATAGAGTTTAAAATGTTTACCAATATTGATATTTTGCCAACTTGGTAACCCGCTCAACACTATATTAAATCCTATTGGTTAAAACTAGCTAAATCTGGTAACCCTCCGCGTTGACGTCATTGGGTAATGACGTCACTAGCTCTCGAGGTATAAAAGCTCGGGTTTTACTTTTACTTTAATTTTTATTGATTTTGTAACTTTAGTTAGGTCTTATGGAGCTTCTAACCCGTTTGCTGTAAGTACACAATTTCTTTTGACTAAAATATCTTTAGAATAGCAAAACTTTTTCTCAATAATCTAATTTTCAAATATATTACCAACAATGTATTTCAAACGTTACATAACATGTAACGTTTGAATATATAACGTTGAAAAAAACAATGCTGAAAAATTTCGTTTTGCTAAAAGTAAATCTGATATTAGTATGGAATTACTTCAAACTATTATTCAATTAAGATGTTATTTTGTAGTTGAAGTCTTATTTATAGCGTTTCTTAAACTTTATTGAAATAATCTTAAGCTACATATTTAAAAAAGGTTCAATATGATAAAATAAATAATAAAATCTCGTTGAATGAGCGGATTTCTCGCCAAATAAACCGTAGTTCATAGGAGGAGTGTAAAGTAAGAGTAGCAGGAACATGGAAGCAAATCCGTTTGACGATAAATCCGCCCATTATGAGGAATGCCAAACAAAATAAACAAGAAGGATAGCCTCACAAATGCAAGAATTTCAATGTGACTTGTATGCAGCTGAGTTATTAAAACATATCACTACATCGTTTTCTGTTTTTTAATTGCATCCAAATCGGAACTGCCAGGTCTCATATTTCGCAATCTCCAAAGAGAAGGTGGAAAATTGTGGTTCCTCCAGAGAACCATTCCTGTACTGACATTTATTTCTTTGCTTCAGTTCCAGGTTCTGCTGTTGCCGGAAGAAGGAGGACCCGGAGGAGTGGTCGTATCGCCCCTACGAGCCTCTGCCCTTTGACTTCGTGTCCCAGGTGGAGTTCGTTACGGTCACGCCCCCTTCTTCCGAGGTGAGTGAGTACTTTACCTGTGAGGACTATTCACCCACCCCTTCTCCTTCCGAGATGAGTGAGGACACCACCAGTGAGGATTCAGTGAGTGAGGACGAGCAGGTCGAACTCCGTCGGATGCTTCGATCTGTCCGTTTCCACTTCGAACGAGCCGCTCGCCAGCCCAAGAGATCCGCGAGTTGCAGCGATCTGCATACGGACTTTTTCGCCCCGGTCCGTCACTTCCGCTACAACTCGATGCCGGTGCCGTTACTGGACTGCTAAGTCCATCGGCCGCACTCGCTTGTTTTAAAATACGTAGGAAAATTTTAAAATTGGCTTTTTTTCAAAATGTTCCTTAGCTTAATTTTTATTAAATATATTTGACTCTTAAAAATCAAAATTTACAGAGAAAAAAAAAGCAGCGACACATTATCCTTACAACTGACACCAAATTATCCTTAATAATTTTATTCCAAAATTGTTTCGCAATATCTGGATTTTTCATCTTTAAAGAATGATTAATGTAACTGTTATAGTGAAATGTATGGATCCGAGGCTGGCCAGTTGTTGTTTTGTGACATATTTTGTGGAAATTGACATAAGAAAATATAATATTTCTTTAAATTTGTATAACTTTTAGGCCAAGTGTATTATGAAATTCTAGATTTTAGAAAAGAGCGGTTTATTGCTCTATTTAAGTTTTATATTTTCTGAAATCAGAGTCTATTTTTGGCTTTAAATCCAAGTTTTAGATGTGAGCGATTGCTCTTCTTATGTATGTACATTCTCTGTAAAAAGAGTCTATTTTGGGATGTTAATCCTTGTTATGACATCAATTTCAAAACAAATATTTATTTGTCTCATTAAGTTAAGATTTGTTCGGTATTGAAATGAGATTTTAGCTACAGTTCTAATAATACATTGTAGTCATTTTTAATCTGACAAAAAAATTAACAAAGCGTGATTAGTAAACTAAAATTTGCATACGTGTACAGTGTTATCCTTTATATACTTGTTGTACGCCAGTGCTGCTGAATTAAAAAATATAGTATTTTGTACTTTCATTATGTTTGTATTTATTTATTTATTTATTTATTTATTTATGTTTCTATATAAAATAACAAAAAAAAATACAAAATTTGAAAAAAAACAAAAAAAAATTGTGCTGTCCTTTAAATAATTTTTTACTTGTATGAAATGTTGTACTAACCACGTATTGTTTTTTAGGATGTATTTATTAAAACGAGCACATTGCTCATTTCGTTAACCATGGGTGGGTAGGGTGGCGGTTAGCTATCGATATAATAGGGGTAAATAGTAACGATTCTTAGGTCTCATAATATAAACAATAATTAAATAAAACTTTGGTGAAACAAGCAAATAATTTTTAGGCTCTCAAAGTTGGTTAAAAAATTACAAGAAGAAATTTTTAATGGAAAAGTTAAAATGTATTCTCTCTAATAAAATACAACACAACAAACAAATTCTCATATAAAATAACATTTTGAAAAATCATAAAATTATCCTGTTTAAAATTTTTTTTATGATATGTTATTTTAACCATGTTATTTCCTTGCAGGACTTATTAATGCGAGTGTACAATATACATGGGGAATTCTACCGTACATAATAATTTCATGGGATATCTTGATCTAAGGAGTTTAATTAAGGCGACCATTTTGTTTTTTGTCTGAACAAATGGAAAACTCAGTTTAAAATGCATTACGAATAAATATTCTTAATTTTTGATTAATCGTGAGGAGAGGGGTCATAATGTATTTAAAAAAAATAATAATTCTTAATTGGAAGTCTTAAAAAAATTAGGTTTTCAAAGTCAGTTAACAAACTACAGAACAGCAATGTATAATTGTGTATCGGGGCATTTCCTTTATGGATCTAGTATCAAAAATAGCCGAATAGTAAATGGAATTTTAATATTTAACTCTAGAAAGAAAATATATAGTTTAAAAATAAATTATAAAGGACGCATGGAATTATTTTATTCAAACTTAGAATTGATCTATAATTAAAATGAAGTTTTGGTATATGTAATTATCCGTGTATGGGATACTATATTGCTCGTATGGTGTACAAAAAGAAGAGCTCTAACATCATCAGCTCTTCGGGGTTGTCCTCTCTGTGAGCAATGTTGTTTGACGAAAAGATACCACTTTGGCGCTTTACGAGAGTTTTGAAGAAAATTTGAATGTATTTTTTTTAAGAAAAAAAGGTTATTGGCATTTTCTATGCAATGCATAATTATTCTTTTTTGTGTGGAAAATATTTAAAATTTACAAAAGTAAAATGCTAAATTTTGGTAAAAACTTTTGAATCCGGCAAATTACAATTACATTTTAATAAATTAACAGTTTTCAAAATGTATATATTTTTAATAAAATGGAAACGATATGCAAAACGATTTGGTGATATCTTATACTTAGTTTAGCAATTGGAAAAGTTAGTAATCGACAGTCTTGTGTGTGAAGGTAGAACATCGGGAAAGAGAGGACAGCCCTTGAGGAACGACAAGTGGCCCACCTCCACGTGGTGTTCCTCGGGCAACGCTGGGCTCCACATCCTGGGGCACAGTGGCTAAGAGGCCACTCACTTTGCACAATTATCTCATATTTGAACTATTTTCTTGATTGTAACAATTTAACTGATTTTATTCTAACAATTTAACTGATCTACTTCTTTTTATAGGTTTCTTATTAAGGATGGTTAACAGATAGGTGCCCCATCGGTAGAGTATTTGCATCAGAGGGTTATGATTTCAAATATCGACTTGGATAGTGATCGTGTACACTGGGAAGCCTCGGGGCAACGGGCGTTCCGAACACGAGTGCTGAGAAGCCTCGGGGCAACGGGCATTCCGAACACGAGTGCTGGGAAGCCTCGGGGCAACGGGCATTCCGAACACGAGTGCTGGGAAGCCTCGGGGCAACGGGCATTCCGAACACGAGTGCTGAGAAGCCTCGGGGCAACGGGCATTCCGAACACGAGTGCTGGGAAGCCTCGGGGCAACGGGCATTCCGAACACGAGTGCTGAGAAGCCTCGGGGCAACGGGCATTCCGAACACGAGTGCTGGGAAGCCTCGGGACAACGGGCGTTCCGCTCCCAGTGACGAAGCTCGGTCGGGTCCGGGCATTCCGAACACGAGTGCTGGGAAGCCTCGGGGCAACGGGCATTCCGCTCCCAGTGACGAAGCTCGGTCGGGTCCGGGCATTCCGAACACGAGTGCTGGGAAGCCTCGGGGCAACGGGCATTCCGAACACGAGTGCTGAGAAGCCTCGGGGCAACGGGCATTCCGAACACGAGTGCTGGGAAGCCTCGGGGCAACGGGCATTCCGAACACGAGTGCTGAGAAGCCTCGGGGCAACGGGCATTCCGAACACGAGTGCTGGGAAGCCTCGGGACAACGGGCGTTCCGCTCCCAGTGACGAAGCTCGGTCGGGTCCGGGCATTCCGAACACGAGTGCTGGGAAGCCTCGGGACAACGGGCGTTCCGCTCCAAGTGACGAAGCTCGGTCGGGTCCGGGCATTCCGGACACGAGTGCTGGGAAGCCTCGGGGCAACGGGCATTCCGAACACGAGTGCTGAGAAGCCTCGGGGCAACGGGCATTCCGAACACGAGTGCTGGGAAGCCTCGGGGCAACGGGCATTCCGAACACGAGTGCTGAGAAGCCTCGGGGCAACGGGCATTCCGAACACGAGTGCTGAGAAGCCTCGGGGCAACGGGCATTCCGAACACGAGTGCTGAGAAGCCTCGGGGCAACGGGCATTCCGAACACGAGTGCTGAGAAGCCTCGGGGCAACGGGCATTCCGAACACGAGTGCTGGGAAGCCTCGGGGCAACGGGCGTTCCGAACACGAGTGCTGGGAAGCCTCGGGGCAACGGGCGTTCCGCTCCCGGCGACGAAGCTCGGTCGGGTCCGGGCATTCCGGACACGAGTGCTGGGAAGCCTCGGGGCAACGGGCATTCCGAACACGAGTGCTGAGAAGCCTCGGGGCAACGGGCATTCCGAACACGAGTGCTGAGAAGCCTCGGGGCAACGGGCATTCCGAACACGAGTGCTGAGAAGCCTCGGGGCAACGGGCATTCCGAACACGAGTGCTGGGAAGCCTCGGGGCAACGGGCATTCCGCTCCCGGCGACGAAGCTCGGTCGGGTCCGGGCATTCCGGACACGAGTGCTGGGAAGCCTCGGGGCAACGGGCATTCCGAACACGAGTGCTGGGAAGCCTCGGGGCAACGGGCGTTCCGCTCCCGGCGACGAAGCTCGGTCGGGTCCGGGCATTCCGAACACGAGTGCTGGGAAGCCTCGGGGCAACGGGCATTCCGAACACGAGTGCTGAGAAGCCTCGGGGCAACGGGCATTCCGAACACGAGTGCTGAGAAGCCTCGGGGCAACGGGCATTCCGAACACGAGTGCTGAGAAGCCTCGGGGCAACGGGCATTCCGAACACGAGTGCTGAGAAGCCTCGGGGCAACGGGCATTCCGAACACGAGTGCTGAGAAGCCTCGGGGCAACGGGCATTCCGAACACGAGTGCTGAGAAGCCTCGGGGCAACGGGCATTCCGAACACGAGTGCTGAGAAGCCTCGGGGCAACGGGCATTCCGAACACGAGTGCTGAGAAGCCTCGGGGCAACGGGCATTCCGAACACGAGTGCTGGGAAGCCTCGGGGCAACGGGCGTTCCGAACACGAGTGCTGAGAAGTCTCGGGGCAACGGGCATTCCGAACACGAGTGCTGAGAAGCCTCGGGGCAACGGGCATTCCGAACACGAGTGCTGGGAAGCCTCGGGGCAACGGGCATTCCGAACACGAGTGCTGAGAAGCCTCGGGGCAACGGGCATTCCGAACACGAGTGCTGGGAAGCCTCGGGGCAACGGGCATTCCGAACACGAGTGCTGGGAAGCCTCGGGGCAACGGGCATTCCGAACACGAGTGCTGGGAAGCCTCGGGGCAACGAGCGTTCCGCTTCCAACGACGAAGCTCGGTCGGGTACGGGCATTCCGGACACAAGGGCTGACAAGCCTCGGGGCATCGGGCATTCCGAACACGAGTGCTGGGAAGCCTCAGGGCAACGGGCATTCCGAACACGAGTGCTGGGAAGTCTCGGGACAACAGGCGTTCCGCTCCCAGTGACGAAGCTCGGAGATGTCAGATAAAATCACAGGGAAATTATTTTTGTATTTTTTCCTACCGCGTAACAGCGTTGATACTCTATATAAAGAGTACCTGTGGGTTTGGTTTTTATACAAATCTACAGTTTTATTCCAAGCGTGATGAAATTTTATAACTTCAAAATAAGATAAAGTTACTGTCTACATGAGATCTCTCTGCCCGGGAAACGCAAGGGCACAGATGGTCTAATATATATTTAAAACTAAAATTGTATTTAAAGTTACTAGAAGGTGGTGGTTTGCGCTTTGTCTGGCTTTTAAGTACGTGGTTAGTGGTCTCCTAAATCGATTGGGAATCTTAGGTTTTTATGAAGAGACCCATAAGTTTTACGTAATTGATGTGACATAATAACACTACCAAATAAACACTCAACTAAGTATTTTTAGAAGTTCAGTTTTAGAAAATATAAGAAATATTAATAAGACCTAAAAAAATAATTATGATATCTACAAAAAATAAACTTTTTTTTTATATGCTACTTAGACTTTAAAAATATAATTTTGCCACGCATCTACTTTTTTCGTTGAAGATATAAAATATTTTAAATAAAAAAGTGCCCTGTCATCACAGCTGTTCCCAAACTCACATATTCACATAAAAAAATTATAAAAGTAATGATTAATGATACATTAAACGTTTACTTAAGCTAACAAGTAAACCTACTCCTACATTACTGTTTATCTATGGATACAAAATAACTATTTTTCTATATAAATTATTGCGCTATATGGGAGGGTTGGCTGCCAAGTAGTGTAACTTACAAAAGAGATATCCGAGATAAGAGCGTTTAAAATTTGCAATTTTCATTGTTTATAATATTAAGTGTTATGGCATTCAACTCATTATTGATCAACTTATAAAACTAGGATCCACACTACTTGGCCAAATAATAGACCTAGCTTCCTAGTAATGGAAAAGGTGTTAGTTCATTTTTGAATTTTTGTGACTTACACCAATCAGCAGACAAACTGAAGCAATATGTTGCAGAATTTAATAAAGTAATCCAAGGAATTGTTATATTCAGGCGAGCATAAGGTATTCATTCTATTATATTTGTCGTGTTTTTTTAACATTTATAAAGGTCAATGATGCATATAATGTGATGAGTTTAAATTGTTTTACGCCCTTCAATCAATCTTGTATTTTGATATTGAATTTAAGGTTGTCGTTAAAAACATAATTTTCACAAAATAAAATATGTATTAAAAGATTAAAAGCCATGTTCATGCTTTTGTGAAAATGCATTCATAAGTATTTTTATTATTATTATTTACGCTGTGTTTCTGTTTAGTAAATATTTTTATTTGAAACGAAAGCATTAAAAGAAATGGCAGACGATATTTGCAGTAAAATTGAAGTGATAGAAAAAATAAGTTTAAACAAATAAAATTAACTTAAAACCATATTTTAGTTCAGAGAGCTATTACTTAATTCAATCGTGTTGAAGGTTTTTTACGAGTGACAAAATAAATTAAATTGCCTCTATAACTTTTTTATAAGTGAAGTGACTAAAATGTTTTTTATACGTTATTAATTCTGAAGTGATATTAAAAATTCAATTTTCTACTTATTAATAATTAGAAGAGGATTCAAAGTTATTCCATTTTTGGAAACAGTATTGTTTTTCTTTTAAAAATACAATTTTTCTGAATAAAATTATATAGTATGGAACGTGATACATTTAGATTACACTAATTAAAAATATAGAAAAGTATGAAACTTTTCATTCGATTTCTGTTCAAGAGCCACAACCTTCCACATAAAGTGAGATGGAACCATCCATCAAAATCCTTGTTTAATGAAAAGTTTTTTTTTTTATTTGTAGTGCAAAAAGCAATAATCTTCCATTTCAATTTTGCACTTTATTCTTAAAACTACTGCATAAATTTCAATGTCGTACGCATATAGCATAGTATTAAATGAAGTGAAGTTAGAGTTCTTGCCAGAAATTAAAAGTAAAAATGAAGTTCGCATGAGAAAAAATACGTTTAACAACTTCTGCACGGATTTCACTGTTTATCTCAACCTAAATTCAAAAATTCTTATCGTGAATCTAAAATAGTAATTCTATTTTGCGCACATTTTCATAGAGCGCCATTTTGATAATAAAAAAAAATGTAACAACCAATGACAAGAGAAAACCGTGTGCCTCGCCCACATAAGGGCAAAGTTGAAATGAAACTTATTTGGTCTTCCTTAACGTATTATTTTAACGAATAAACTGTACAAAAACAAGCAGCACACAACATCTGACGCGTCGACATCGACTTGTAATTGACTTGTATGCGTGTGCTACTCATCCTTCCGTTTCATTTTTGATTTTCGTGTCGAGGTCATTAAGATTTACTAGACTCGCTAAAGAAATTTCCCTTCCAAAACGTAAGAACCATTTATCAGACATACATGAATTTTTCAAACCTATAATATTGTTGGACTCAGGAAACTTCATTACGCGAAGAAACAGTAAATACTTGACTTCAAATTTTTTGCCCGAAAGCAATACTTCTATTAATCCATATGTCACCTTGGGTGATATAAACTAATTAATAGATTAGATAAGCAGTGGCGGCGATTGGGTGGTAAAAGTGGGGGGGCAAGATCAAGATGAAACAAGTGTGTGTGGAGGGGGGGGGGGGGGGGTAGTAATAAAAATTTTGAACGAACACCAAAACAATAAATATTGCACATTTATATTTACTCTCTATTTTGAGTTATTTGAAGGAAAGAATACCAATTTAAAATAGGTACGAGACGCCCAGGTCGACTATTAACCCATTTTCGATTATTTTCCAATTTTTTTTTTATTTTGGAGTGATACGGACTGTTGTAATGAATCTAATTAACTGACTTATTGACCGACCTCCAAAGGGATAGGCATCCTTTCCATTGGTGTCAGTGTTGAAAAAGAAATGGAGGAAATTTTCTTTCCTCACCCTCCCAATCCCTAGAAAATTTCCTGCACCATTTACAATTCTACATTTGTGGTGTGACTTTTGAGACCCTGAGGCAAATTCTTACAGTTTGCAGGAACGTGGGTATAGATTTTATGGAGGTTGAGTGATTGATTATTTCATGGGGGTTCAGTGACTGAGCCACGAATTTCTTTAGGCATCTATCCCTCTCACCAAGAGGGGGGAATCCTTAACCCCACAAAAATTAACAAATATATCTCACAAACCCCCACCAATTTTTTTTATTAAAAAAATTATTAATTTTCGTTCAAGTAAACATGAATACGTTGGCAGATAAATAGCATCAACAGTTATCATTGTCATTAACTATATTTAACAGTTGTCAATAACTACTTTTAAAATTAATAAATCACTCCCTAATTATGAAATCAATTTAGAGAACAAATTTAAAGCTTGAGATTCCTTATAATATATGTGTGGTAACGAACAATAAAGCCGCCGTTAGCCAGCTCAAGTGTTGTCCTCGTTATATATGACCATTGTTCAAAAATACGAAGCATTGTTCCCGGGTTTTTCCTTGTAGAAGGGTCCCGAACCCGAATTGTCGGCAATAGCCCAATCTGCAGCTCTAGTGCTACGTTATTTTAACCAAATCAAACTTTCCGATTTAAATTCTCACCTCAACAGTGCTAAACATTCCCAGTTCCAGTTTATATACATTTTCAAAATTTTTATAAATTATGTAATATTAAACAGTTCTCTCAAAAGTATTGGTTGCAAGCATTTTCCAATGCAGTATCCGTTCAGAGGTCAAATTTAATCTTACAAGTTAGGCAATTTCTAATCTTCCCTAGCTTTCATTTGCAAATAATATTAATTTTCTTCGGACATAACACGGATTTCCAACACGGATTTGTAAAATTCTAAACCAAAATCATAATAATAATCACAAGGTCTCATTGTCGAATAATTATTACTATTCTTTTTAAATGGATATTTTGGGAAAACCAAAAACATTTCATCCGTGTATGAATAAATCCATATTTAAACAAAAGTTTTCAAAATATATCTATTCTCGTGAATAGATATATTTTGAATCTTCTTGCAGCAAAGATATTTAATTAAACTGTACCTTCGTTACACATTTTATGGAGTGCAATAATATTCGAAACTTACAAATATCAATAATTACTGAAATACGAATAATTTTTCCAATAGTAGTTTGAAATTAAATTATAAATTGAACAATTAATGCTAAATTAAATTGAAGAACAATCGCATAATATGAATAATGTAAAAGATTTCGAAATATGATATATAAATGCTAAAAATCAAGATAATGGTATCTTTAAACGTATACTTGCGCGATTTTGAAAATTCTGTGACGTAGATTGCAAGCAAACAGACAAGCTTTCTTGAATGGAAACAGTAGTGCTTGTGTTGCTGTCATGTTCAACTTCACATTTGTTCTTTTTATTAAAGTAATTTAAAACTGAATTTTGTAAAATTCGCTTCATTTTGCTAAAAAGCAGAGCAGACGAAGATCAAATCAAAGACATTAATGGCTAACCTATGACCCCTTCCCTCCTATCTACAGGCCTATAAATTACGCAATTGTTCGGCGCCAATAGATTACACAATACTACATTTTAACGCATTTTATTAATACCGGATACTATTTTAATGTAAAAAGTTGCAACTAGTCATAAATAAAAGAAGGAGGTTTGATCTATTTTTAGAATTGAAGGTCATACAGTTGCATTTTTCTATGTAAAGAAAATATATGCTATTTCTTTTTCCGAAAAAAATAAAAACAGAATGAGTAATGGACCTGGATTGAGTAAGCAATGAGGCACCAATCAATGGATTAAATTAGCAGCTGTCTGTCTGGAAATCTGAAAACAAAGCTCCTCAATTTAGATAGAGAATTTATTTTATTTTTTAAATGTTGAATTTTTTTTAAATAATAACGATACCACATTCGTTCAAAAAAAATTTCACTTGACTTTCAATGGAAGGGGTTTGAACCTTAGTAGTGGGAGGAAGTTGGGGTTCAAATTTTTTCCTTTGTTCGGCAATGCAATAGAACAATTGACTTGTAATATAGTTTTAAAAAGTGCAATATTAAAAAAGTGCGGGGGCAACATCAGAAAAAAGTGCGGGGGCAGCCGCCCCCCCTTGCCCCCCCGAATCGCCGCCACTGTAGATAAGTAACACTCTCCGCTTTTTATTTCCAGTTATCGCCGAAACATACTACGAAATATAATCTTTTCGAGACAGCTGTGCGTTTGATTGTTTCTATGAGTGAAGTATATATTCTTCCTTTGTATCTCCAGTTTTCTCAGTAGTACACGTAATTCTAGGGTAATTCAGAATCCTGTGGAGCTCTCGAGCCGCCAATGCTAATTTATAGCTATTTCAATGTACTTTTTCTAAGAAATTATAAAAGCTATTGATATGAAAATTTTTGTAGTAATAAATCAAATATATATATATATATTGTTTTAAATTGGGTATTTCTAAATATATAGTCCAGTTATCGCAAAATATATACATTATTTAATTAATAAATCACAAAAATAACACTTCTTGATATTTAAAGCTAAATATTTTGTTCATAGGAAAAGCATTAATTAAAACCTCATGTTAATTAATGCGCCGAACATTACAGAATATGTAAGTGTTTAAATTTTGATTCTAGTTCTTATAGTTTCTAAAGAAAAGAGAAAACGAAATACTTATTATTTACGTATTGCTAAGTTGTTATATAGCAGAAAAGCATCTATCTGAAATAATAAAAATATCAAAATCGTCATTTTTCATGACTATTGATTCATTTGACCTTAAATAAAAAAAAAATAGTATGTCGAATTTATTTTCTAAATCTAAAACATGGGGGAAACTTTGAAATCCATCTCTACTAAAATAATTAGATTTTTTTTTTTGTAATAGAATGTGTTGGAAATGAAAATTAAATTCTCTTGCTGTTATTTTTAATAAATTTACAACTTCGATATTTTGCTTGTCCCTCAGAGGAGCAAGAAATAGGAACGTTTGAAATAAACTTTTAAAAATATGAGACTCTTTTAAAACGAATACTTCTTCTTCTTCCACGAACAGTTGTATTTTTATGTTAGAAGCCCAAACAGGAAAGTTCCATCGTTGCCGAAATTTTAGAAAAAATAATAACTTCCACGCAAATTCTTTTTAAAAATTATCAATCTTCCGAATTTGTTTCAATTGCGATTCTTTAAGTCAACATTCGAGCTTTCTAGATTGTAATTCCTTGTTATTTTTAAAAGAAATCTCTTTTCTCAGGTGTAATTGTGTTGTTAGAAGTAATAATTATTAAGGATTCATTTTACATTTGGCTGTGGTATCTATAAAGCTACCTATATATCTACCTTTATAAAAAAAAGTTTCAATGTAAATATTCTTAAACAAACAATTAGGCGGGCTAGAGGATAAGTGGAATAAGTCACAAATATCTAAAAATGAACTTACGCCATTTTCCGCTTAGATCTATCATTTTCCCAAGTGGTGATGCTCCAAAGTTATAATAGATTTCCCAAGACTGAGTTGAACGCCATTCAACTTAACATTGTAGTCAAGGCGAGTTGCAAACTTGAAACGCTTATATCTCGAAACTTATTTTTTTTGGACTTGCAACGCTTCACAACTAACTTGAAAGGAGTTCCTTGGCTTGTTGATGTAGCGACAGCGAAAATTTCGGTTGCAAATAAAGTGATTGAACCAATTATCGGTGAAACCTCTGCTTTTTACCGATAAAGGATGTTTGATTCAACGCAGATTTTACCATAATATGGTGTAAATTGCTACAGAGTGCCAAGATATGGTACGACATTTTGAACTGAAATTTTTAACAGTGTTGTGCGACGATCATTCAACCAACCATATATGAAATGCAAAGTAATTAGAGTTGTTTGAAATAAAAACTAACATGTCGGGTGTTTAAAGTTTTTAAGCGATATGACATTTTCTTAGTGTAAAATCACTGTTTAAATTTCGATATGTGTGTGTCTATGAACGAATTGTCTCAAAAACGGATAATACTATGATAAAAAAAATATTTGATAATTTGATTTAAGCGCCATAATTGAACATTAGAAACGTAGGACTACCTATGTTCCAATTTATGTTTTCTAGGAATTATTTAAAAACGGCTTTGAAGTTTTTATCCGAAATTGTTGTGGAATAATGTATTTATGCTTCCTTAAGTTTGAGTTCAATGAAGCTAGCAGTAGAAATAGCATAAACAACGAATGGTAAAAAAAATGTAAGTATTTTTTTTTTTAAATCCAAGTCATTTTTTAAATTTGTAAAGTAATGTTCGGAGTGCAGGCTGTTGCCAAAATCGAATGAAATTTTTTCAAGAGAGAGAGTTTTGCTTCCAAGAAGAAAAGCCCAAGCGGCGCTTTTACTAGAATCGGCAGGTAGAGTATTGGCAAATATTATATTTATCAATATTGGCAAGTAGAGCCTGCAGCTCCGATGTACAGTGCCGTCGGATGCCAACCAGAGGGTTGCGAGTTCGAATACCAGACATGAGACTTGACAAAAACTTTAAAATATAGTGAACTTTGGGATCGGAGGATTGCCAGATTAGCTACGAACTAATAATACGTCGTCCGAACTTAACTCCGATTTCTAAAGCGTGTAAATTAAATCTGATCGGGGTCCAATGTCCTGAGGTTACGTCGGGCGTCTCTTCGGGCGTTGTCCTTGTCAGCTGACCATGGTTCAAAATTACGAAGCATTGTTCCCGGGCCTTTCCTTCAAGGTAGGCCTCGAACCGTCGCCAATAGCCCAATGTTCAGCTCTAGTTAATTAACCAAACCAACCCAACCAATATTGGCAGATATTGCCAAACTGATATTGGTCAATATTATGTGTAAAAGATATTGGCCAATATCAGCTAATTTCAAGTCAGTCAATATTGAAGAGCAGTATTGAAAAAATATTGGCTATGGCTAATTAAAGCAGTATTGGTCAACATATGCTATGTGCGGAAAGGCCGATGTTGTACGTCCACGCCACCCTTCTATCTTTGCCTTGTAGGTATTAATTTCTCAATTACTTTTCGAAAAACTTCCGTTTTTGACCTCTTTCATCCTTTTTTCCTCATTGTGAAGACAAGGCGGCTTATAGCCCAAGCAATACAAGCAGCCGCTTGGGGTTTTAGAATAAGGATGGCGCCAAATTTTGTTGAAAAAAAATGACAATATAAACGAATTTTCCATTGGAAATTCGTTTAGAACATTGAACATTTTTCTAGGTTTATATTTTAATTAAATTATATGTTATTTGCGTTGAGATTTAATTATTATTTTATATCTTTACCTGTAAATTAATGTATAGAGCGCTTACGGATCTTTAATTTTATTTTATTATCTGAACGTACTCTTGACCTCCAAACCGGTGATTTCCCCCCACCCCAAAATGCACTTTTATTAAATTAATATAGGTTGTTTTTAATTGACAAAGTTATAAAATTATAACATTAAAATATATGACCCTATTTGAAAAATCGCCTTACCTTTTTATCATTTGCGCAAATTGGGGCTAAGAATTCATATTTGCTCGTGTTACATAAATTCCTTGAATCGTCCCTGTGTGAAGATGAACATTTGAAGGTTGTGTTCGCACTACTTGCACGGACATTACTGTATATCTTCCCTTTTTTTTCCGTAGATTATCTCGTCCCGGTTAATTTTCTGATGATTGTTTCATGACACCACCCATCTTTACGGATGTCTCTTCCTGTCCTGTCGTTCTGTTAAAATATGTCGGGTTGCAATATTGGTTAATGTCAATCGACCAATGCTGTAATGTGAACCTTTTTTCAATATTGGCAGGTCAAACTGATGTTGACCAACAGTGAAAAGCGGAATCTGCTACAGAATTGTTGGGCTTTTTGTTTTAATTTGTTTCTTTACATATTTAGTTCTTACACAAAAGATGCGCCTTTTCTACAAGTGCACATTTTATTCAGCTTTTGATTACAGAGGATTTGTCCTCGTGCCTCTGTTTCACAATGGACTACTAGACTACAACGTCTATAGCGACGTCAGAGCTGGTCTGTAGTGCGGAATTTTGTTAGAATTTTCTTCAAATTAGTCAAATATTGCAAAGCTCAAAGAATATGGTGTTGAAATATGTTAAACGTAATTAAAGCAAAATTTTAACATAAAGAAGCGATAGAATTGTCTATTTACGTACACCGAAGTCCCGCAAACAAAATGAAACTCCGCCCTGTTCTTCATCCATTGCTATGCCTTATTCCTGGGTCTTTCCTTTGCGATAAATCTCGAACCATCGTAAATTGATTATTTTGAAGCTATTGCGATGTTAATTCGCCAATATATCAAAACATAAATTTTTGCTAATAAATTAGCTGAAATAATAATAAACACCTGGATTGAGTACTAAGCGTGCGGGACATACTTTATCCCTTTTTGAGGTTTGGTTTGATTACTCAACATCACACTAGAGCTACACAGTGGGTTATTGGTGAAGGAAAGACCCCGGGAACGATGCCTCGTATTTTTGAACCATGGTCAGATGACGAGGACAACACCTAATAAGCTGGCACCTGACGCAACCTCAACAGGCGTCATACACCATTTTGAGCGAAGGTATTGCGTATATTTGCATTTAGGTTAGTTTGGTTAAATAACGTCGCACTAGAGCTGCACATTTGTCTATTGGCGATGGTTTGGGGCCAGGCACGTAGGTATAGATTTTTCATGGGGGGGGGGATAAGGTACCTAAAGAAATCCTTTTTTTGGGGGGGTCCCCCTTAAAGGGGGAATCCTTAATCCCCCCCCCAAAAAAAACATCAACAAACTTCCTCTCCCCCCCCCCCCACAATTTTTTTTCTCAATTTTTTTTATTAATTTTCATTAGTAAAAAGGAATATCGAGGCAGCAACAGTTATTACTGTCATTAACTACTTTTAACGCAGTTGTCAATAACTGTACTTTTAAAATTAGTAAATAAATTTCGAGAACAAATTTAAACTTTGAGAATCCTTATAATAATATGTGTGTGGTAACGATTAGTTAGATAATTTATAGTTATGATAGTTTAAAGATCTAATATGCGTTTTAGTTGACCCAAAACTGGTAAAGAATAATATAAATTATAAAGGCTACATGATCTACAGTATAGTGGGAGTAAAAACACTCGAAATTGCATGGTATTGTGCAATCCAATCGCCACTGCTAATTTTAAATTAAACATTAAATATACATAATTTAATTCACAGAAAATTATTTACTTATTACCAATAAATATTAACTTCCATTAATTAAATTTAAATTGTAAAGGTCATTTTAATTCAAAGATCAAAAAGAAACAAACAATTTACCAACTTCCCAGGTAGCACAGTAATATTGGCCAATATCGGCAAAGAGAGTTTCGGCAACATTGGCCAATATTGGCGAATGTCGGATCGGCCAACGTCAAACTGTTAACCTTTTATCAATATTGGGCAATATTGCCGAACCGATATTGGCCAATATTGTAGAGCGGTATTGGCCAATATTGGGTAATGTTGAACTGGCCAATATTGTAGAGCGGTATTGGCCAATATTGGCGAATGTCGGATCGGCCAATGTCAAATGGTTAACCTTTTATCAATATTGGCAAATATTGCTCAACCGATATTGGCCAATATTGACTAACGTTAGGTCGGCTAATATTGGCGAATGTCGGGTTGGCCAATGTCAAATGGTTAACCTTTTATCAATATTGGCAAATATTGCCAAAGCAATATCTGTCAATATTAAATAAAAGGCGGCCGATTTACATTGATTGACTCGACATTAGCCGAAATCGAATATATTTGAAAGCAGCGTTTTACAATATTGATGAACAATACCATGACAATTTTTTAAAAAAAATATTTTTATAAAACATTTTGTTTCTTTTGTTTTTGATCATTTAAAGCTGTTGCATGAAAAATATTCTTTCCTCTGTGGAAAATATTGGACTATACTACTAATTTTCTTTCTCTTGGTAACATAAAAATTTTTTTATTCAAAATCTATATAATAATAAAAATATAGCAATAAAATTATAATTCAAAAATTTAATAATTAAAATTTCCTAAAATTACAAATTTATAATTCTTCAAAAGAATTTAAATTAGTTAATTTTGAACTAAGTTAACTGTAATATTATTTAAAAATATATTTACATTTACTTTTCTAAATGAAATGTATTATACATTACCATTTAAAAAAATTAAAAACACAATTCAAAATATTATCTTGTATTTCTTCATCTAATACATTAAAAAAAATTAAGACTTAATTTGTTTAAAACATATTAAAGATAATTCTTAAAAATGAGGAAAATGTAGTGAATACTTTTATATTGAAGTACTATATGTGAAAAGTATCCATTTTGAGAGTAAATTTGATCACCAAGCTATTGTAAATGTTATTTACACCGAAGTAAATTAGTTTTGAAAATGGAGAATTTTTTTTTTTTGTTAAGGTTAATGATGCTAGACTGATAAGCAAGTTTAAGAATTTTTAGTAGTCTAGTTTAATATCTTAAGACAGTTAGATATCTGCATTTAAGCAGGTTTTTGTAAACTTTTCAGCAATCTAGTTAAAATACTAAAACAAATTTCAGCTTTTTAAAAAACTTTTTAGCATTTATAAGAAATCCAAATTTAAATTCTCTTTTATGTGGCATAAAATATTTGGGCCAATTTCACTTACCTCAATTAACTATTATGACTCCCTTCTATTGTAAAAAAAGAAATCTAACGCAACAGGTATTGTGGAATAATTTGGATACTCCTTGAAGTTTGGATCACATACGTCATTTACAACACGTCAAGTGTGATTTTCTAATCTAAAATACTACTAAGTTGGTATTTGTAGTACAACAGTTGAATGCATGAAATATTCGATATAAAATAAGCATGAAATATATTGATAAAAATTAAATATGCTCCAATATATAATATAATTTGATAAGTTGCTTACTTATTATTAGCAAAATAAATTTCTAAAAATGTGTATTGTGTTTGATGTCAGTTGTTGTAAAGAAAGTAAAAATTATATTTATTTACATTGTGTTTCAATTTCAAATTATTTGCAATTTAGGAACCAAAAAAAAAAAACTAACACCTAGTAACTGAGCTAAGACATTTTCCTTATAATTTGACTGTAGTTGAAAAGTATGAAGCTGTGTTTACAGATCGTTCTTTAATTGTAATATCGACTAATGATGCTAATGCCTCATTATGAGAAAGTTTAAGAATTTAGTTGATTTCTATGGATAATTATAAAATAAACTTAAGTCAATTAACAAAATCGAATACAAAAAAAAGACATCCATGAAAATTATTTCTACCAACATTAAAGTTTACAGCAGTTTGCTTTCACTACTGCTGTTTATTATAAAATAAATTTTTAAAAAATCTTTTTAAGTTAAAAATTAACAAATGTTCTACATTTACTTGAGTGCCTCATGCAAAAATGTTCGCTTATTTTTAACTTTTAATGTATATACATTAGTAAATATATAATAAAATTACATTTTAAAAAGTTTTTTTATATTTAATATTTTACATTTTTTAATAATAAATATTAATATAGTGAAAACCACTTCCAACTATTCCACTGAGACCACTTCTAAACAAACCTTATCACTCAATCATATAACCTTGTGACTCAATCATATAAGTGGTTAACGATTCATACTACTACCTCCATCATTAGTGCACAAGTTTTATTTTAAATATTAAATAACATTCTAAAAGTTATTAAACCACATTTTTATTTTAACACTTGCTACTTTAGTATTTCAATTTTTTAAGCAAATCTGCTTTCACACTCAATAGTCTTCACATAAAAGTTCTGATCTTTTAATTAGAGTATTGTGAGTTTGTTGCTAGCCTTGAATTGTCCACAAGGCCAACAAAGGCAGGGTGGGAAAAGGGGCTGGAGATAAATCTATCATGGCCCAAATATCCTCACATTGGTCATGGTGTGGAAATTTGGGAGAGCGAGGTGCCAGTTCGGGTGTTTGTTGACTTAGTAGTTGGTATCCGAGTGGCTTTTCAGGCTACAGGATGTGGAGTATATGTCTTGAAATGAATTTCAAGCTGAGCTCAATATTCATAAATCAGGTTTCAGAAGAGATCTCGGGGCTAATCAATGCAGCCTCTTCAAGTTATCAGTGAGCAGCTCTAGTGGAAATTCAGCTAAAATAAAATAGGAATAACACATATTAAAGGAAAGAGAAAAATACCAAATGCTAGATAACAAGTCAAAAATTACTGAATGAGGAAATCTAGCGATCATTTTCTTAATAAATCTAGTGATCAGTTTCTTAATGCTGTATATCATGTTGTTCTAATTTATTCCTCAAACTTTTTTCTAAAAAAAATAACACGACTAAAATTGTTTAAATACATGCTTGAGTGTTAACAAAATATTACATTAAATTTCAACATGGTATTAAATCGATTTTAGCAAGTACTTCAAATGCTTTGGCCAACTGCCTAGTATACTTTTTTTTATATGCCGGCTTAAAATATATTTTAAATTTGCAGAGAACTTTCAAATCATAATGGAATTAATATATTCTGGAATTAAGACACATCTGAATAACCAAATGAAGATTTAATAAATAATGCACTCAAAGATTGTGCAATATAGCGATTAAGCATATTCAATTAGTTTGGCTTGTTATCATTACCATCTTGTACACAATAACTACTAAACAGGCTAACATTACATTTTCTTATAAATTGTTATCCATAACAAATAAGGTAGGTAAGGCTTTTTTTTGACAAAATGTGGAATTCTGGAACAGTAAAATGCCTTTAACTAAATTATGTCCTAGTATATTTCTCGAATATATGGTTAAAACGTACTCTACGGTTTCCTTGATTTCCCTGCCAAATCTAGTTAACATTTTCAGCAACCCTGCAGAGAGAAAATTGAGTTCTTTCAACAAAACCGGTTGTTGCCCAGAATGTGTTAGCATTGTGAATATATCATTTTTAAAAAGTTGTCAAGGGGAACCGCACAATGCATTTGAACCAAATATTATATAAAAAGTTACTTATTTAAAAATAAATATTGGATACAGCTCCAATAGCAATTTTTAATATTTTGAAAGTATTTCCATACAGTGGATAGTAAATAAATTTTCTACCGAAAATTGTTAATATCTTAAAAAAGTTATGCAATTTCCTCAGTAATTAACAACTATATAATTACTAATTCTTTATATTGGTAAATATTCTGGGACTGGAACTGTAAGTTTGTTACTTACATGTGATCGAAAAGGGATAAAATATTTTTTATTAAAATTATTATGAAAATGAGAACAAGAAAATTATGTAATGTAACATCAGCGGACAATCGTAGGCATAATGATTATTTCCCGAAGAGGTAACCAATTTCAGTAACTTTATTTTTGAAAGTTATTAGGATTGAATTGAAGAAATTCCAAGTCTTCCCAGGAGATTGGATATTTGTGCATCACATTCTGTACGCTTAAAAAAAAAAAATGTGGCTAAGGGAACTTTCAAAAAATCATTAGGGTCAATTCTTCTGGCCGCACTACATTCTAAGTGAAAAGGGTCATTTCCTGCTACAACATGTTGATGTCAGATCATTGGCAGTCGGCTAATCTCGAAACAATTAATAAGACTCGTCATAGTTTTAAATGGAAAAGAAACAATTTTTCAATGCCCGCAAGTCAGTGCTAAAATTTCTGTAGATGAAGGAACGGCAACAAAAGTTGCCAGAAGCAGTAATTTACAAGGACATAGATTTTTTAAAAGCATTTTTCAGAAATGATAACAAGTTTTAAAAAAGTATTATGTCTAATTTTACCTAACGTATGTTATAATATACCAATACGATAACATTTAAAAAAAAATTTAAACTACTTATTTTTCTATATTTTAGTGCTATAAAACAAAATATTTTCCAAATACAAATAGAATATTATTGTTAATCTTATAAAGTAAAGGCTACTTATTAATGTGTAATGTTATTAATGCACATTTTGTTTGCAATATATGCTCGGGTACTTGTCTAAGATTTACCCAAGTATACATATTTAGATGTATATGTACTTTAGATTTAAAACTTTACATTTGTATGATTGCAGAAATATATATTTTAAAATAAAATTTTACATTATGACCAAAAAAAAACATACTTTTATTAACCATTAGAAAATTTCATGAATTAGATAAAAAATTTTAAATACATTTTTTTCGGAACATATAATTTTAAACTAAGTTTATTAAATTAGTTTAAATTTGCTATTTTAAGTACCAAGATTTCATTTACTTCTGGGATTCTGCTATCTGAAAAATTTACTTTGCCCCAAGTTGAAATTTCTTAAAATGTGGGCTGTACATGCCACTGCTAGGATAAATTGTTTTGTAACTTATCTAAAACATCAGATTTGGAAATTAAATTTCCATAATTAAACATTCCTTAATAATATATCATTTAGAAAATTGCTAGGCACTTTTAGAGTGTAGAGAACTTGGTAGAAGTTACCCGAAAGAAAAGAGTTTCGACTATATTTCGAGTACAAAACAATTACATTTACTTATTTAGAGAACTATAAAAATATTCCGATCTGAATAACTTACTACAATAAAAACACAATTAATGAAATCTGTTTTTTCCTATAAATAAGTTTAAGAAAGTCTAAGTTTTTTATAAACTCATACGATCATGATACAACGCTTCCAGTAGGTACTGTCAATTCCGTACAATAAACAACAAAATCTGTAAAAATGCTACACTTGACTCAACAAGTAAACAATACTTGTTGGGTGCTGGGCCTGTTGTTGGTCGTTCCCTTAATATTTGTATAATCTGTAAATAATCGGTTGACTTTTGATAAATATTTACCTGCATTTGATACTTCCTTCTTCACATCACATGCAAAGCCCGGGCTTTTAGCGCCATTTCATTTCAAAGCACGACCCACGCACGACCGAAGTAAACAACTGAAACATATTCTGCGCATGCGCACCTTGATAACTGACCAATATCAGCCGATTCAGGGGCGAAATTTTTAAAACGTGTAAAAATCTGAAGATATTACTTTAAAAATGTGGAAAATTATTCTTGCTACACAATTTTTTTGTTAACAAATGTAGTTTTTAAAACTTTTAGAAGTTTTGTCGGAACTTCAGTATTTGACATGGGAATATTGCCGACCGATTTTGACCAAGATTCGCCGATTAAAACTGACAAAATCTTTAAAACGAATTAACATCTTGGGTTATCACATAAAAGTTGTGTATATTAGTTGTCTTTATCCATTTATTTGTTATAAAGTGCAAATTTATAAGTTTAAAGGTGTTATAAGAATTTGCTGAATCCTCAGCATCGGCATGGTAACATTGGGCAATATTGGCTAATGACGCAAACGAACGGTCGATATACACCAATCCACAGTGAGATTGGCCAACATTGGCCCAATATTGGGCAATATTGTTGTGCTACCTGGGTTAACGGCGCCGGGTGTTGTCCTCGTTATCTGATCATTGTTCAAACATACGAGGCATTGTTCCCGGGTATTTCCTTTGAGATGGGCCCCAAACCGTCGCCAATAGTCCAATATGCAGCGATGTACAATGCAGTGTCCGTTCGGAAGTGTTATTTAAGTCTAATCTTACAAGTTGGGCAAATTCATCTTCCCTCGCTTTCATTTGTGCTCAAATGTTCCCAAATCAGGGATTTTTAAAACTCGCAATTCCAAACTTTTCCAAGGTGAGGGGGTCGACCGGAACAAAAATCGTTTTTACGACCCCGTTTGACGATTTTTTCCCTTTGTTATCTTTATATCAAATTAAACCTAACAAGACATCATCGCGTTTCGGTCTCAATGCCCCATGCTGGCAGTGGTATTCCTTAACCCCCCCCCCCCCAAAAAAAAAATCTCTATTTTTATGATTTTTACAGTAATTCGGTTTTTAATTTTTTTTTATTTTACTTACAATGGGAGGGGTTTGAACAAAATACGGAAAAATACTTTTATTTCAACACAAAAATACTTGATAAACGATGACTACAATTTATCTCAGTGTATGTAGTAAATATTTCTATAATGAGGTATTATTTAAAGACTAAAACTTAAAATTATAGTACAAGAGCTAAAGCTCCATGCTAACTAACCCTACGGAACTTCTTCAGCGTCGCGGAACTTTCTCCATGTTCCGTTGGAACAGCGGTCTTCTTCTTCTCGGCATGAAACTACCCCATAGGAAGAGTAAAATTTTAGTTATCTTTGTGATCGGAAGGGTTGCCAGCTTCGCTATATAATACTAGAAAATACGTCCAGAACATTTACAAAAATTATCGGCGTTCACACGGATATGGTGCACGATAAATCTGATCGACGTCCAAAGTCACGTCGTCTTTTGAAGGCGTTGGGTGCCAGCTCAGGTGTTGTCCTCGTCACCTGACCATGTTTCAAAAATACGAGGCATCGTTCCCGGGTCTTTCCTTCGAGATAGACCCCGAACCGTTGCCAATAGCTCACAGTGCATCTCTAGTGCGACGTTAATTAATTAAAAACAAACCGCTCGGCTTGGAACATCCAACCACCGCCATAGCTCAGTGTAGTGTGCAGCCCTAGTGCGACGTCATTAAATAAACCAAACCAAATGTGATAAAGTATCATTCTGGCCTTTCAACTCAACTCTTGAACCTTAAATAAAATAAACAAATCGTTCGTCAACATTGATGTTACATTCACGGTCATTCTGAAGAATTTATTTTCGCCTTCTTAAAAATATGGCCAGGTATCTTGGTCTAGATAAGGTGAAAAGAATTTTTGATATTATAAAACATAATGGAGGTATTATCAAATCCGTACAGACATTATACAGGTAAAATAGCGACTATCAAATTATGATTGAAATACCTATATTAATGCAGAAGTTCTAATCAATTTAAGGGTCACCCAATTTAAGGCATTATTTCCGCAACTTATAGTTAAGTTATCTACAATAATCTAAAATTTAGTTATCTATACCCCAGTAGCAGAAAAATTCTTAACATTCTGCGACAAGATTTTAGTGAATAAGATTCGTCTGCAACTTAATTTATTATTACTTAATCTATTGGTGTACCTTTCACGAACAAGTATAACAGCAACGATTAAAGAGAGAATCTCAGCAATAGTATTACTTTTATATTAATATTTTCTATTTAAAGGAATACAAAATAAACTTTTATTTCATTGTTAAAATTTATAAATGAAACAAAATAAATATTTTACGAATTTCCTTGGTAAATTAAATTGGAATTATAACTTTCCGGGGCGATTATGGTTGATGGGGTTGCAACCATAATCCCCCCCTCCCCCAACTTTACAGTATGGTAACTTAATTAAATTGCAGTGTTCATATTGGAAGTAAAAAAAGGAAGGGTGCAAAAGACATATTTTTTTATATCTGCTAGTACTTTAATGTGCAAGTCTCAAAATTGCAAAAATTAATCTCTAAAGCAATTTAAAATATTATTTATTATGGTTTTAGACATTTATATAAGTCTCATAACATGCAAGTCTGATAAATCATGCTTTACATATACATCATTTTTAATCATAATACAGTACAGTTGTACAAATTTGCACTCGGTGATATTATTTTTTATGTAAAAAGATATTTAATTGTAATTCGATTTTAAACTTTTATTTGCATCTTCTAAATTTAAAAGTCAAGGAAAAAGCTTGTAATATTGCTTATTGTAATGTAAACATAACATGCACATTTGATGGTACAACAATCCTAAAGCAATATTTTTTAGGATCGACATTTAAAATAAAGTACTACAAAAATATGACTAAAAAAAATTGTTGCTAATGTCTAAAAATAACCATAAAGAAATGTTTATTAACAAATTTGTTAAAGATGCTGAGTCTGGTGTGGATTTGTATGAAAACTTTAGTCATTGTTTAAAATTTTATTTACTTGATCATATTAGAGTTATCATTCTGCCGACATGTTTCATAATCCAAGTTACATTAATTAAAAACTACATTTGTGTTATAATCTGACAAATGAAATTTTCAGCAGCTCCATTCTTTTTGTTTGGGTAAAGTTATATTGAAGAAAATCTGTACTTGGATTCAACATCTTTACCCAAACTCTAAACATTTGTATTTCCTACCATCACATTCCTACCGTCTTTGTCATTGCGAAGGCTCAATGTCTTATACATCGATACTCTTAGACATCTATTACAAAGTGAAACCGCCGTCATTGCCAACTACCTCTCACTATATAATATTTTAACTTCTTGTCCCCCGTTTTAGAATTTTATATAGAGTTTGAACAATCCACGGGCGCAGTTGTGTGTAGGATGCATCTCTGTTCATTATATATTAGAAATTGTTTTATTCTCCAATCTAGTATGAGCTAGTTATTAACATTTAAATATAGCGCAATTTAGATCAGACATTTGGAAATATTTCAAAAATTACATTTTCAAACGCTCATGTAGTACAGCTCTGGCCGTTTCAAAATTAGTATGAATATGAACAGTTTATTAAAGAACTGTTAAGAAAACATCTTTTCATTAAAAAAAAACTGCCGGCTTTCCGGTAAAAACCAGTTTTGATATCCAGTTTGCAATGCGCGCCGGATATCCGGTATCCAGCAAAACCACTATCCGGTTCATCCCTAATAATAAGTTTAACACGCATTCGCTAATTCTAAACAAAATCTTCATTTCATTAGTTCATCATGACACCAGGTAATATTTTCATTGTGTGTCTCTCATTGGTTTAATTGACAGCAAGTTGCTCATTCCACTTATTTATGCAACATCGATATGTAGGTGCTGAAAATGGTAACCAAAAATCTTCCACACCAAGTTTGTTTACATAAATTGATTTGGCAAAGCTTGTTCTTTACTTTTACATTAATTTTATCTTGGTTGAAAACAAAAGTAAATTTTTATTTAAAAATGATTGTTGATTTTCCAGCCTTTTAAATTATTTGAGATTTCAAATTAAACTTAAGTTGTCTCATAGTTTCCTCAACCCTTTAACTATGCAGAAAATATGTGAACCATCATCAGCATTTATGGTTGCAGCTTCAAAGCAAATGACTGAATTGAATTATTATTGTACTATCTTCCTACTTCACAAACGGACTATTACTGTTGGCTGAAAATATCTCGCAGCCTAGTTTCTTTTGATAAAGAAGAAAGTTTTTGATTGTTTTCAAGTTTTATTCAAATGTTGTATATCATATGTCAAACTCAATACGTAGGAACCAAATTAATCCAATGTCCAAATCGATCCAAATTTGTTAAATTTACATGCTTAATTGTGTGCACAAATGATTTTTTTACACCATTATTTGAAATATTATTAATAAAACATTTCATTTTACAGGACAGATGAACTTAAAATGGGCACTTTAATAGGTGTGGATAAATTTGGAAACAAGTACTATGAAAATAAAATGTATTTTTATTGTAAGTACTAATTACAAGTTTATGTCATTCTCAAAAATGTGATGTTACTAGAATTCTCAAAAATTATCTTTTGGTACACACTTAATTCTTATAAGCCTTATAATTTTATACTTAATTTGAGTGATAAGGCACTAAGAGTAGAAATGCAAAAGCATAATTTCTATGAATTATTGAAAATTTCCGAAAATTATGTTTGCTTTGCCAACTTTAATAACCACAACTGTTTCTAAGTTATTAATAAATAATATTAAATACAAAGCCTTCAGAAGTTTGGTGTGTGCTTTGTTTTACTAGTTCAAATTTAAAATTGAGTATGAGGAACAAAAGGCATTTTTTTTTTACTAATGCATCATCAATTTTTATAAACCTGCTTAACCTCATCATCTTTTCAAACTTGCATATAAATATTACACAATTCAGCTAATTTATCTTGATTTATTTATTGAAAAGAAATATTTAAATAAAAGATTTTAAATGTTTGTATGAGGGGGAAAAAAATAATAATTACATTTTGTTGCAATTTTTCTTTCCTATATTACGCAATTGAATTGAATTTGAATCAATTTTATATAATTTAAAGTATATTGCTTTTATTGGTTTTACTGAACATTTATTTATTATATTTTTTATTTCATGTATCACTGTAAAACTGTCCTTTTGTCGATTCCTGTAATCCTGTGCTGGCCTTTAAACCAAAACAATCTCTTGAAGATTCACTTCACTTGAAATAAAATACTGTTAAAGTTATAAGAAGTAATAATTAAAATTAAACATAAGTTGAATCATAGTTTCCATAATGCTTTAACTATACAGAAAATATTATATGCAGTTTAAAAACCTGATAAATCTCTTGGTCAAATCACATAATCTGATATTACAGAAGTTAACTTGTCTTGTCCAAGATATGTATCAC
Source organism: Troglohyphantes excavatus (assembly GCA_963932185.1). NCBI lineage: Eukaryota > Metazoa > Arthropoda > Arachnida > Araneae > Linyphiidae > Troglohyphantes > Troglohyphantes excavatus. The sequence goes on along the minus strand of OZ010666.1, from coordinate 71,901,473 downwards.
ATACTGTGAAAAAGGTTGTCACATTATTCACAATGATTTAATCTGTCTACAAATGTTTATTTACCACACTTATATAGAATAGAACCTCCTAAAAATTGTACAATAGGTTCTGAATATAAAAACCTCTAGCAAGACTAATAGGAGATGGTTGTTGAGTAAAAAAGAAAATCAACCGATTGGGACTTTCAGTGATGGTTGTAATAAAGAAAGGGTTGCTTTATCTTGTGGTCAGTGTCATGACAAGCTACTATAACACAGGATGTATGTGTAATATTTCTGTGACTCAATTTTATAATTTAAAAAAAAATCCTATTATGAATATATCAATTTTAAACTTCTAAATGAAATAAATGTTGTCAAGCTTCTGTAACCCTTCAAATCAATCAATTCTGGGATTTCCATAATCTTGCAGAGGCTGAGCCTCAAACTTTTAAGCCATTTTTTTCAAAACTGTCAATTATGGTATTGGTCCTTCTGGTCCTAAGCCACAGCTTTAAACTAGGCAAAGCTAAAATTGAATCTAAATTCCCTAGATGACCCAAAAAAATCATTTAAATCTAAGGATGTAATTTTGCCATTTGTAATGCGAATGGTTAGGTCACTTCTTCAGTATGCAATGCAATTCTGGTCACCTTTCCTATATGTTCCCTGCAATATATGAAATTCTATAGAGTATCTAAGACAAAGCGTCAGTCATTCTGTAGAATGTCTGCATTATATACTTTGTCGGTAGTATGTACATTAGTACTGGCTCAACATAGTTATAAAAATAGTTCATGGTACTTCAGGTATGAATTATGGAGACAAGGTATTGTATACTCTCATAGAGACTATAGGAAACCTTATTCAGCTACTCAAATTTATCAGATTGGCTGAAGTTGAAGTCTTGAAATTTAATACAGGATAGGATGAGAGGACATGGTTACAAGTTACACAAAACAAAATTAGACAGATAGAAAGCTTTTTTTCAATATGAAACAGTAATAGACAAACGAAATTGCTTCCTTGAAACGTTTGTTCATTTGTTAGGAGTAGGTAGTTTTAAAAGCCAATTGGATTGGCATTGGGAGAATGTTAAGATGTGTTAGACAGGACCAACATTGCTGGGATAGGAGCCTGTAGTTGGTAGTCATTATTTGTATGTATGTATTTGGATCTCCCATTGTTTGAGTTGCCCTTTAATTTGGCTTACTTTTCATTGTTCAATTTTGCTTTGCAGCTCGTGATCGTTGGGTGGACTACACACCAGCAGTCAACATGGATTATGATGGCAGTCAAGTCCCACCAGAATGGTAAATACAAAAGTGATGTATACTATATAACCCTTTTTCTTTTAGAATTTCCATTACATTCATTTTCAATTTTTTTTTATTTATTGTACGTTATTCTATGAATTTTAATTGTCTGGACTGTAGTTCTCTATCTGTTTTATCCTCCTAATCCTCTGTCCTATCCTGCCCATTGGCTGGTCCATACTGCTCCTAGAAACCATACAGGCCTGACAATGCTGGACTTGTGACACTGACCAAAAAAGGATTAATTGTATTTTGTTCAACTGGTATTATCTGTATAGTGTACAAATATCTATACCACAAAAAACAACAAATCTCTTTAAAATATATCGTTAAATACTCATTCCATGAGATGTTTGTTGAAAAGGCTTTCGTCTTTAATTATTTATTGTCAGTAGTGTATTTATGTATAAGTATAAAGTAAAAATATTGTAACAAATTGAGCAATTAAACATTTAGAGTACACTTTTTTTAGTAAAGCTTAAAATAAAAAATAATAAAAAAAAAATATTAAATTAAACTATCAACTTTACTTTTGTATTCATACACATAAGGGCAATTCCATGAAAAGTGACCCCAAAGTAGCAAATTTTTAAATGTTATATAATAGTTCAACAAATATGTCATTTTAAAGCTAGAAATCTCTTCTTTCAGAAAATATAAATTTTAAGATAACAACTAACTAAATATTAATGAAAAAAAGTTTAAAACAAGTCAAGTTTGGGTAATTAAGAAAAATGCATTATGTAATTCATACTGTCTAAAGTTTTTACAAATTATGGGTTTATTATTTTATGGATCTTTTTTTATTTTTAAAAACACAATTTAAAGATTAAAAAAAAATTAATAAGATTAAATACAGAATTTTTAGGGGATTTTGTAATACGAGACTCGTTTTGTTACGTCTGTAACAAAATTTAGATAAAGTTTCCATTAAATATTTTCTAATTATTTTTTCTTTAGAGCTTTTGATTTTTCTTTTAGATATATAAAAGCAACATTAAAGTAATTTCGCAGCTTTCTATCTTTATCCGAATTTTGTAAGACAGTGTTACAGACGTAAAATTTTGTGTTACGGGCATATTGCTGAAAGCGTTAAGGATGTAATATCTGAATATACTAGCGTTGAGTACTTATTTTTTCAGTAAAATATTCAATGAAGTATCTAATCTGTATACTATTTTTATACATTGGTATTTGACAAATTTTTCAACTTTTCACGAGTGAAAATCCAAACCTTAAAATTGGATTATCGTCTTTTGCCTCTCTTAGACCACATGATGTCCTTTTATCATCCAAAACACCACCTAATGTTTGTGTTATGCTAAACTAGACTTTTTTGTTTGTAATATATAAATAAAAGTGTACTAACTATACTCAGTAATTCGAAGAAATTAGTACCAAAATTACAGTGTTCAACAAAACAACAGAAGTGCATGCTAGGAAAATATGTCATCTGCAAAGATCAGTATGAAACTTTGACAATATTCAAAACGGATCAGAGTTAATATTCTGGTTTGCGTAGGATGATGGTAATTCAGTAGGAAAAACAATAGACTGAACAAGAGAAACCATTGTTGTTGCCATTATCACTCTTGAAGAAAATGTACCCTCGCCTTTGAAGCATTGCTTCATAAAACAAAGGCAAAGTCATTATTTCCAGAATAGTAAGAATATAAAATGTCTGAAAAAAAATTGTACTTTAAGTCGAATGCAATGAGAACTTCGCCAATGACATTACAAAACCAAATGAAATACATAATCCTCATTGGGCCAATGACCAAGTTTCTATATTATATATAACAGTTGCACATAGCATAATAGGAATATATTTTTATACTTTAATTGCAAATTATATGCAGCATTATGAAATTGCCTTTTCACACTTTAAATTCTAAATTGTTCCTTTTGACTTGTAAAAAAGGTTCCTGACTGGAATGTGTAGAAATCTTTTCTGATGATGCTGACCAGCATTTCAAAGCAATGTTATATGTTATGCAATATGATATATAGTGTGGAAGATTATAATTGGAATCATAATTGGCACTTCTTTGCCACATAACATGGCAAAGAAGCTATGGGGTGTAGGCAGCATGTTAAAACTTAAACTATGGCAAAAAGTAAAATGCCAGAAAACCTTTTATTGCTGATGCTTTTTCCTTTCAGTAGTGCTGCATCTATATCAGAAAAGGTAACTGTTATCTATAAGTCAAAAGCCAATTTGCTAAATTAGCGAAACGTCTAGATGACAATTCAGCTTTGCTAAAAACACAAGTTATGAAAAACTGTCCATTTTCATACATACAGGGTTCTGTTGACCTTGCTTCATAAATAAGTTTTCCTTTTGGCACAAAAAGTTTCACAAATTCTTTTAGTATCATAGTATATTGTAAATATTTGAACAAATGTATTTGCAGCAATTTATTTTTTGCTTTATTTTGTAAATGTCCATGTTTCACGCAAAGATGACTGCCCAACTTCTCAAAACAATTATGAACCCAAAAAATTTATAATTGCCCAATTGGGATCACACATTTCAAAATCTGCAATCAAAACAAACGAAAAGCATCAGATGCGTATTTTTAGGTTTCTACAATCCTTATACTCCATACAATTCTACATTAGCAACAATCCATTTCAAGTGTGATCGATTTCTTAAAATTTTCTGTGACAATTTAATTTAGGAAAAAACAATGTGGTGTTTAATTGATGCTGGAATTGTGTCTTATGCACTGAGAACCTAAGAGATGGGAAATTTTTACTTTTGTTTAAGCAATCTCAGTAAAGACATTTTAAAATATAACAAACATTCTGATTTTCCAAATCAATTCAATTGTGTTTTTTTAAAATAAATGTTTAATTCTAATTTGCTATATTTTATGACTGCCCATTTTAATTTTATCAGTGCACTTTTTTAATTTACGACTGCCAAATTAAACCAAGACTGCTCGTTTGAATAGGCATCTGGTTTGATACGTCTTGAAGTCCCTTGAAATAGAAAAGAGTGTTATAAAAAGTTAGTTTGTAAATATAATTTTCGAAGAAAAAATAACCAAATTTGGTGCAGAAGTATATGATGCAAGTATACGTGTATGGTATTTGAGTTTGAGGTGAATGTCTAAACAATCTTTTGCTGTACAGATACAGTTATCACTTTGATCCTCTTCTTGATTTTAATTTTCCTCTTGTATTATCTGTGTTAAAAAGTTTTAATTCTATTCATAAAGTTTATATATTCAATATACTTTATAAATATTATATTGAAAAAAAAATAGAAAATGAAACTAAATTAAACATTATTAAGTACTGTCAGTAGATAAAAGGTTAACAGATTTAAATATTTGCAAAAATATTGAAAATTAATATTCCTTTTGCAGGCACCGTTGGTTGCACCACATGACCGATGACCCCCCCACTATAGTCAAACCAGTGGAACACAGATGGCTGATGGATTATACGCCAAACGAGTCGGGCACCAGCAGAGCCTACACCCCCTATTCAACCACAAAACCCAAAATTCAGCCTTGGGTCCCACCCAAGTAAATAGTGAACTTTTGAGTATCCTGTGCAGTATGTAAATGAAAATATTAACAATGTCTAGGTTATTTAGCAAATTAATAAATCATAAAGTAGTGATTGTTTAAAATAAATTGTTTTTTCCTCCATTATATACATATTACGTCCATTATATACATATTACGCTGGCACCACTGTACATATGAATAAAATATGGTTAGAACACGAGAAAATTTCGTTATAATAAAAAAAAAAAATTGGAGTATAGTTACTATAACTATGCAATTTTTTTTTTTTTTTTAAGAATAAATTCAGAAAGAAATAAGAAAAATGCCTTGTAATTTTGAACCATGTGCTAATGACAAGGACACCTGAGATGGCACTCCACTTTTTAACCTTCTCCCAAATTGAGAGCAATAAGTGTGGAGTAAACATTCAAAAAGGGCTTTTACATCGCTAAATTCCCCTCGACTTTCTATCAAACTAAACTATTCTGACACCTAACAAATTTTGTCCCATTGGAATCGAAACACAAGTCAATAAATATGGTAAAACTTATTTTCATTTTCCCATGTGTCGCCTATGTGATAAAAAGTACTGAATATTTTGTCGATTTGGAAACTACGCTATTATGAATTCAAAGCAGCTATGACAGCCTTTGATAAATACAACAAACCATAAGGTTTTTCAATAAAAAAAATTTAACCGCAATTAATAGTCTTATCTTATAAAGTATTTAAGCAAAAAAAACACATATGATAAATAATAATAAATTGGATTCCTTTTACATTTGGCATTAAAAAAAAGCTTAAATATTTCTATAAGCATTTAATATTTCACTTTAAATTTTTTTAAATCCATCATTAGTATATCGCCGCTCAAGTGCAAAAGGTTGCATGTCAAAATATGTTATTTTATTTATGCCATATGTGGCATTTTGTAATTTCTACCCGGTGGCAAAATCTCTTGTGGCATCAGCTAATCTAATAAAAGATACAACCGAATGTCAAAAGTTCATAAGTCATCATAAAGAAACAATTCATTTTGCTCTTTTGAAAAGGGTTAGGATTCAACATACCACTTTTTGCACTCAATATTTTATAGTATACATGACTAACACAAGTCATGTATAAAAAAAGGTGTTATGGTAATCAATACAATGTCAAATGAGTTAAAAAAAACACATTTTATGTGAAAATGAATAAAGTTTATTATAAACGTTTTAAATGTTGTAACACATTTCAATGTAAAATCTTAAATAAAAAGTGACAAATATAGCAACTTTCTTAAAAAATTCTTACAATATATATATGTATATATTTAACAAGTAAACTGTACACTGATCTGCTAAATTGGCTCAATAAAATAAAACTGTAAATGATTGCCTTCTTACACCAGTCACTTCATTCAAGACAAATTAACATCAACATACACCAGAAAAGTTGACTACACGCGAAGGGCTCATTGCTTTAACATAATATAATGCAAAACTGGAAACATAGAAATCAATATATATTTAAACTGATACATATTTACGGGTTCGCAACCCTACTACGAATAAAAAATTACAGTATTTTATATTTCTAAAACTATACTTTAAATACAATATTTCAAGTGTTCAGTTTTGCAGCTTATTATGATATTGCAATAATTGTTTCATATATAATATGCAAAAAAAACTCCACACTCAGCTTTCATGCAGTAATTCAAATAACTAATTTATAAACTACACAACAGATCTCAAACTCATTAACACGTCAAATTGTAAACTGTAATGATTTCAAAACAACATTTTAGTAAAATGATCAATACACGCTCTATTTACATTTTTACAAAACCATTTACATTTTAAGGCACATTAAAAAATTGTACTGAAACAACATGAAGCTCAAAGCTTGATGAACTCACACTTAACTCTCATTTCAAATGAAGTAATGTGCAGAGATCCAGGACGTATATATCACATATATTTCACCAACAAAGCACTTATTCTAAAAGAACACTGATTGAATCAAAGGCTAATACTGTAGCACTTCTCGATTTTATCTGCATCGAAATAGAAAGCGACAGATTAACAGACTTATTCATATGCGGATACAAACATGGAGAACATACAAAAATGTGGATTTCCTAGAACAAACAGACCAGGGCTAATACAGACATAAATGTGAGTTTTAAAAACAAATTTGGGATCAGACAGACAAAATGTGGATTTTACAAACAGGTTTAGGATTATACAGACATGACGGATGTACAGACACCTGGGTGTGTAAGGATACAGACACAAGGTTTTGCACAGATGACAAACTCTAAACTGACGACTTCGTGGAGGCAGAAGTTTCACTTCTCAATGCTTCAAGCTGCAGCCTGTTACAACACAGAAAGGGCAGAGACAAGACGTATTGACATAGAATAGGGAGATGCACAACACCTTTACAGTTCTACCCTGTTGTGTTTGGGTTGCCTGAAATTGAAAAGTAGAATTTGTTTAAGGCAAACATTCATAATTTTAAATCGAAAAATTGCTCCAAGATAACATATAAAGGTAGCTTCTTTATTTAGAGTTTAATGAAACACAGTCTAGAATTTAAATGTTGCAAGTATAAACCTCTTAAAGCAAAAATTCCAAACAAACACTTCCTTAATAAATTTAAAGTGGTATTTTCCTTTTAATCACTTTATAAACAACTTTGATTTAAAGTTAATTTTTTTTAATAAAATACAAATAAGGATTTATCTTTCTTATGAAATAACGTTTTTTTGTTTAAAAAAAACTTAAGACCCATAATTAATAGATCATTCTTTAAATAGATCAAAAGCAGTTCTGATTGTCGACAACGTTTTTACAAAACTGCTCTGAAATAGTTTAGAAATGTCTAAAAATAGTGAGAAAAATAATCTAATAATTTGTAATATTACTTGCATTTATTATAATGCATTTGTCGCAATTAACTACTTTTAGTAATCTTTGCTAAATTGAGGAGAATATTTAGGCTACTATTTTTCATGTGTGACTAAAGCTACTAATTTGAAAGGTAGAACTCTCAGTGGAATTCCTATTAATAAGACAGTAATTTGTATAAATTAAATACTTAATTAGATTTTGGATAAATTCCAATTGATATGTTTCTATAACTCCCTTTCGGTTATTACAATTACAGAAATATATATATGTAAAATTTAATAATTTTTTTAACCTGATTTCTGTATTTAAAATATAGTCAAGGAAGGAAACTAAATACATTGAATTATTGTAACTATAAATAAAAAAAATTCAACTAACACAATTTACAACAAATATTAAATTATTTAGGGGCACATTTCAGACAACAAACAAATAACCATAATCAATAGTAAAATATTACCCATATCTATTAATGAATTCAAATAACTATTTTTATTAAACATAAATACTTTAAAAGTCATAGATTTTAAAGTCAAAATCCAAAATATGGCATGAAACCTCCTGAAACAAAGCTACCTTATTTTTACTTGAAGTTATTTATACAATAGAATAATATAAATTAATAATTAACTATTCTTTTCTCTAAACCAGATAAATATTATTTAAAGTTGTTTCATTCATAAAACACCCAAATAAAAAAAATTAAGGGATGAAAATCTATTATACAAAACATTTCAATATTGTAATTGACACAATATTGATATTGCGTTAATTGATATTCAGAGAATGCTGTAAAAACAAAGCCTCAACATTTCAAAATTAAGCTCTACCAAATAGCATCTCCAATCTCATAGGATTTAAAAGATTCCCAATTATGTATTAAGTGCTTTTATTGGGCACGAGCCGATCCGAAATAAATTCGAGCTTATCTGTCACTTCAGACAACATTTCAGAAAAAGGGCACACGTCCGACAGCGCAATGCTGTCGGGCAGCCGCAACAGTCACGCTTGTGGTTGTGCAGCAGTCTTGCGTCGCAGAACGGCACAACCCCGGCGGTTGCGCTTACTAGTGGGGTAGGAATTGTTGTTAGATTTGAAAAGAGTGGAGTGGAACCCACTTGGAGGGAGAGGATTGAGCTCGTAGAAGCGGATGATCTCCATAAGCCGAGGCTCCACGTCACCTAGAAGAGGGCGGAGGGCCGGTTTACCATTCCAGCAGTCTTCCATCAGGCGCCAGCAGTTCTCGTCGAACTGGGGGAGACGTTCCGGGCGAGCTCCTATTGGTAGTCATTTTTATTGTGATCAATTACATTTATTAAAACACATTAAAGAATTCGTATACTGTTAGAGAAGAACAAGGGAGATTTGACTTGCAATTTGAGTGTGTGTGTATTTTAAAGATAAAGTGTTATATGGTACATTATAAATTATGAGAACATTTGAAACCTTGGCTGTAACCTATTATTTTAGACTATCAACCATTTAAATAGATTGAATTATAGGTATTCAACAGTGATTCTAAACTGTAGGATGGTCTGAAACCCCTGATTAAGCAGTGAAATTAGCAGCAGACCTAAGCATCACAAAGATCTTCAGTTCTTTAAAGAAAACTACAAATGGTTTTTTTATGCATTACATTTTTATTGACAAAAGTGATACTCACCATTGTCTGCTTGTGCCAATTTCAAGCAAAACAAGTGCAATTGTCAGTCCTGGTCAAGTAATTAAGCATAACAGCAAAATAAGATCTTATAAATTCTCAAAAAAGACTTCTTAAAATTCTCAAGTGACTAAAAAAGCCAGTGTTAAACTAACCATATCCCCCAATGAATTTTAAAACAAAATATACAACTTTTAAGAAATGCTTTCTTTGATAAATAAAGTCATCTAAAAGCATTTCAAAGACAGTAAATTACCTTTCTTAACTGAGGTCCAGAGTTGGTCTTTGCTTTGGCACTGCTCGTACACATAAGGGAGTCGAACATGATCAGCGCAGATGTACCAAAATAGAATTCCAAAGGCATAGACATCCACACTGTTGTCGTACCTTCCACTGAACAGTTCAGGTGCCATGTGGATGGGTGTACCCACAATGCTGCCAGACATCATAGCTTCAGGTTTGCAGAAACCCAGATCTGTGATTTTTGCCCGGTTATGCTTATCCAACTAGAAAAAAGCATCCACATAAAAGCTACATCTTGAAAACCATTTTGGGTACAAATGACTGGAAAAAAATATGACTTAAAATATAACCTTGTCGTGAAAATTTATATAGAACACCTTATCGATTTATGGTGTAGTATACTTACATAAATTAAAATTAGTTCCCATAATAAATCTGAAGTACTAAAAATTATCTCTAAAAATATCTGTTTATACTACATTTTTATGCCCTGTTTGTTGTATTGGTAATAACAGATTTATCTATTTTAGTGACTTGCTGGATACTTGTCATTGTTGACAAATTCATATATTTTTAAATAAATGCAATTGTGATAGTGAATAACTGGTTAATTTTTATTTGACAAAGTTTAAAGCTTTCTTCTTAAACACTTACAATAATAAAATGTAATCAGCATTTATGTTTCACTACAAACTGTTATAATATATGTTATCAGTACTTAAAATATTAGGTTTCTTTAAGCAGCAATACATTTTAACACCTCTTATAACATAGACATATTAACAAATCTTTAATATAATGGTAAAAATAGTATATATTTTTTTAAAAAATCTACATTTTTCATAACATTTATATATATAGGAATTTTTAATTTAGTCAATAATAGATTAAAAAAACATGTATCTGTTATGCTTCTAATTTAGTTTTCATAATTTTATGTTTTAGTTTTATGATATGCCACTTCAAAATCACATAAGTAAAAATTAATGTAATTTTTAATTAAACAAACTATTTCATAATTTAGTTTCTTCAAACTACTTTCTCAACAACACTTTCTAACAAACATCTTATACTTTAAACAGTATATAATGATAATATGTATTTTTATTTATAAAAAAATTTAAGCAAAAAATTAAAACAGCTTAATAGCATTAAGCTGAAAGTTCAATGTTAATAAACCAAAATGGTTACGATAAAATAAATATTAATTTCAAACTGCAAATATCCAAGTCTGCACAAGTTTAATAAAAATAAAAACTATGACAAACTTACGAGAACATTTTTTAATTTGATATCCCTATGCACAAGGCCTTGACCATGAAGAAAGCGAATACCTTGAACTACATCTAAAGCAACCTAAAACACACAAATTGTGATTTGCAGTTTCAAGAAATTTGAAATAATTTCAGTTTAATAACAGTTTTTAATTCTAATATACATCCTTTTAATTCCTTAACAATGTATTCTTTAATAATGCATCGTTATATATATATAAAAAAAATACTATATTAAATATATGAAAGTTTAAAATAATGTGTTTCTGAACTAGAACAGCAGTTTTCCACCTGTGGTACGCGTCCCCTGAAGGGTACGTGGTGGTCCAATTGGAGATTCATGAAAATAATATTAGTAATGGCGAAAACAACCAAATTCAAAATAATTAATGTCGTAAAATTAAAACTAAAAGTGTGTAAGTGACATCAATTTGAATCGGTTAATTACTTTGCCAGCTATTTCAAGAACATTACTGCCTAACAGGGAAAAAAACTTTTTTTTGCATAGAGAGGAATAGGTGAGAAGGGTTATGAGAGGAGGGAGTACTCAAAAATAAAAAGTTTTATCAAAGGGTACGCGAATGACTGAACTAGAATAATGTACTTACGAACTAGGCAAAATAATTGCAAATTGTGTAACCTAAAATTTTTGCTATTGACACTGCTTCCTTTTTTCACAGAGAAAATAAAAAAAATTTAAGTAACACGATTTGTAGATATTTCACCCGAGTTCACTTCGGTGAAAAAAAGGAAGCAGTGTCAATGGTAGGGAATAAAATTTTAAAAAAATACAACCAAATAGGAATTTTAGAACATTTTCCTAATTTTATATAAACTTATTTTTTATTGGTTGTCCTTATTTTTACAGTTTTCAATCAATGAAGTTAAAAAGAGAACGCCACCACATCCCTATAAAATTAAAGTCAACTAGAAAGAGTATGATATTTAAATTTTTTTTAAGAGAAGGGTGGAAGGAGAGTTTAATTAAAAAAATTGTATTTATAACAAGTAGAAAGTAATGGGCCTCATGGCTAGTTTCGCATAGATCTCGAGGCAGCTAAAGGCGGTCCTGGATACAGGCCAGGATAAAAGAGGGAAATGCGACTTTGAGCTCTCACCTGCAGCCTGCTCTTCCATGTCAGACTCATCTTGAGGGCAGAATAGAGGTCCCTCTGCAGCCGATCCATTACCAGTAACACAGCAGGGGTGCTCCCGCCCGCGTACGTCAGGTCGATCACCGAGCCCCGAATCTGCACAATGCGCTCATGCTCTGGGATGCTCCTGAAGACATATTCAAATGAATTAGAAACTGTTTGCGGTCGAGTAAATTGTTTCAATTTTAAAAAAAATAAGTAATACTGGGTTGCACTAGGCTTGAGCGATGATGCCCTTTACACAGCCAAGTTTAGAAAATCAAAAGATCAGCATTGTTATAAATTAATTCCTTCATTATGATGTAAAAAATAAATCAATGACCATGAAAATAATTTAATTTAGCACACATTATCTCACTTTCCCTGATTTTTAAGTCATTTCCATTTTAACAGGCTTCAAAGTGTTCCTTTTTTTTATAGCTGTGTGGCAACCCAGCATTAAGAATTTGAGTAGTAACTCCAGTTGACTCCACCTCTCGAATGCACCCAGTCACTGTTATTATTTTAAATCTTAATGTCGCAAGAATAACTTTACAAAAAATCTTGAAAAAAAAATTAAGTATAAATTTTAATTCCAAAACTACATAATTCTACATATTATAAGTAGTAGACTATTCACAGTAATCATTATATTTTCAAATTAATTCATTATTCTGTTCATAATGTGGTTAGACGTTTAATTTAATAGACTTGTAAAAAAATATGAACAATATTATATAACCATTTACCAACACAGTGGCGATGAACAAAATTTAAGTGAACCAAGATATATTGTATGTTATGTTTTTGCTAATGTGATATACAAATTAAAAATCATAAGAAATTGTTAATCTTCTTTACTTCAAACAGCCTAGGTTAGGATCATAAGTTTTATTTTTGCTTTTAAACCTACACTATTGTTTTTTCTCAATTTGAACCTCAGAGTTATAAACTTGAATATCACAGAGTTTAGGGAGAATGCAAATGTTATTTCAGAGCTGTATTTACTAAGAACAAAAAAAATTGGACAAGTTATATACATGGTGCTTTTGATGAAAGTTTGGAAGCACCCATGAATACTAATTTTCATTTATTTATTTAAAATTTGATGCTATTCTAAATACAATATCTTAATTCAACTTACAAATAACTAATTAAAACTAAAAATACAAACTTCATAAGTTTGTAAACACAAGATGATAAAAAAAAATATGTGCAATTGAGAATTAATTAAAAACTAAATTTATTTTACTGTGATCAATAAACATAAAAGAAATATATGTACTTAGCTGATATATTTTATATTTTTTTTACAACAGGAATGTACAGGAATTACAAAATAATAAAACAAGTACACAAATATAATTTAATTTGAGCTTTAATGTTTTTAATACCAAACTTCATGGGTGCAAAATAGGGATGAGCTTAGTAGTTATTTTTAAATAACGACAGTTATTACGATATTATAATGAAATAACTAGTGTATTTAACTGTTACTTGATATCTTGAGCAATATTAAATGACGCAACCTCAGAATTAGGCGGTGCAAAATATCAAATGCTAAATTTTCATGAATTTTTTTTATCAGCTGATATTGGCAAATCTTTTCATTAAAATAATTTTAATGATCCGACACTTAATAATATTTCAATAAATTATTTCTATTATATAAACATAGTAACTTTTCCCAGCCATTTTTACATCACTAAATGCCCATTTTTTATTAATATTTCAAAGATAATAAAAAAAATTAGATGTTATGGTATTACATGCAAAAAATATTAAAAACAAATATTGTAAAACTTATAGATTTTATTTAGAAACAAAAATTCTAGTTTTCTTTTTGAAAAATGTTAATACTGATTTTATAGCAATATATCAATCATGTAATAAAATAAATGTCTTATTAATAAATATGATTTAAAACATACTTTACAGGTAATAAAATGGCGCATTCAAATTGGCGATCTCTATAAACACATAAAAAAATTCACTACTATTCAATTTTTGTTAACATACACTTTAAATTTCCATCCAAATGTTGTTTTTAGTTAATATTGCGCAATATACCAGACCGTGATAAATAAGAAAATTAATATTATTTCAAATTTATGCTATTTACCTTTTACAATGCGACGAGGAGTACCAAAGAATAGCTTCTAATTAAAAATCTTGCACCTAAATGCGAAACGCAAACAAAGTATCTTTCTCCAAACAGAGCCGCACCAAACCAAAAAATTTCTATAATGTAAAGCGGATGCACACATTCACTCATCCCAACCATAAAAAAAAACATATTTTTAATTATCAGAAATTGAAATAATGATATTTTATACCTGTTATTAAAATATCTCTCATCACTAGTGCAAAATAATAAAATTCCCTTTTAAATCAATTGATTTATTTTTAATCTTGATTTAAATTGATTAAGAATTTCAATTTCACTGGTGAAGCCTTTTTAATAATCACTTCAACTTTTCTTCCTTATTCTGGTCTTTTCCCTAAAGTTTATTTTTCATTTGTCCATCTTATCTATTTAAAGTCCTTCCAAGCTCTTTTTTCGTTACACTACACACCTCCGAGATAATGACAGTTTACCATTATTTGTCTAAAAAACACAATTTTCCAGTTTTCTATCTATAACTAGAGTAGACATTCCAGTTGCAATTGCTTTATATCCTATGTTATAATCTGCTGAGAATGAGTGTTAAGACTTTTGTAACTGAATTATTTTATTTTCCTAAGAAAACCCTTAGTTTAAATTAATAAAATATTTATTCTGGAAGAAACAAAATATCTAATTTGGTTTCATTTTAATGATAAATTTGCAGTAGTTAAAAAAGGAAGCAGAGCTATTTGTAAAAAAAAATTGAATTCCTATAATAAAGGTAGGGTGATAAGCTTGTTTATAAATAAGTAATACAAGTGTTTAAAAAATAAAAAGTATAACTTAAGAAAATTCAGTTTAAATTCTTGAATAAATAGAAGTAGATATATATTCTTTCTTTTTTTATTATATTTTTTCTTTCATAAATGCCTGAAATATGGAAAAACCTGGGTATTTATAAAATATGGCTTCAGAATGGTCTGTCTGTAAAATATATTATGTTACACAATAAATATACATTACATAAATACATCATTGCAATTTTTTTTTAAAAAATCATGATTTCTTTTAAACAAAGATAGCTAGGAAAGTAGTAGAGAAATTATAAACGTCATGTAAAGAAAAAACAAAACTTGTAATTTGGGATGAGTATTTACAAGAGGTAGGTATGAGTAAATATCCATTTTTATTCACCTTACATGTTGGGTATTTACCAGAGTCGCATGTATAGAAGCACTTAAACATATATTTTTAAATCTGATTTTAAAAATATTAAAAAAAAAAAAAAAAAAAAAAAATGTAATCAAATATAAATTCGATTTTTTACATCCTGTTTTAAATGATGTTCTTCAATTATTCAAGAAACATTTTTAATCTTGTTTTTTTTAAAATTATTTTAAATGTAAGCTTTCAGAATATTTTCCATGCTAGTCAAAAAAGACATATATACCCAAACAAAACATTTATATTTAAATAAAAACTGTTTCGGGCTATATCGATTTTTCTAAGCCTTCAATTCAAAAATTCTTTTTATTTTTTAAAAAAAGTAACAATATAAATTTATATAGTTAAAATATTATAAAATCCAAAATACAAATTCACAAAGTGAAGGGGTATAACCTTGTGTAATAAAACTCCATGGCCAGGTCATTCCAGTGCTTGTCGTCAGGTGGGACCACAGATTTTATAGCACAGGGTGAGCACCCGGCCCACGAATCGCATGAGTATACCACCCCATACTGGCCTCGTCCGATCTCCCGTCCTATGTGCGGCATTCCTGCAACAAGCATATCCAACAACAATAACTACCAAATTTTCTCAATAGATTTCAAATTTTAAAGTTGGTATATCATGAATATCAAAAATATAAAAGAACAAAAAAGTTTAAACAAGTCATGGCCATTTGATAAATCAAAAAATACAAAGTTTTTATATTTTATTTTAAGAATATAAAGGTAGAACGACGTATAAAATTCCCAACTTTTTAATAATTTGTTTGAAAATAAATTATTTATATGTTCAAATATTACTAAAATAAAATACTGTTGTTTTACTTTGCTTTGAAAACTAAAAACAGGCATACATATTTTATTGACTTTTATAGAAAGTCTTAATTTTAGTACATGGGCCAACATAAATAGTATTATTTAACACCTTACATACTTTAATTATCATTATTTTTGTAAATATCTTTGTTAATTTATATTTACATAAAATAAACACACAAAAAATTAATAGTTTTTTTAAAGATTTTTTATCTTAATTTATTTTAAAAATTATCAAATTATCTTTCTGCTAGGATTAGAAGCAAATATTTAACAATAAACTTAAATTAGAAATGCTAAATGACTTTTAGATATGGAGGTCAAACACATACAGTTAGTGAATTAAGATGCTATTACAGGGTGGCAACAAAATTCTGGAAAAAAAGTTCCCTGATATTTCCCTGACTTACATGATAGTGTTACAAAATTTCCCTGACTTTAAAATCACATTAAGAAACGTTGAAATATATGCTTTGTATAAAAACAAAGTATCCATGCTACAATACAATAAATTTACTGCATTATAAATAAAAATTTATAAGCAATACTTATTGTCAGTTAAAATAATAATTTATGGATACACAAATTATACAATTGTGGCAGGCATAATAGTAATTAATCATGTTCTCTGTAAGCAGATAATGCAAATTTTTCCAACTATTTCTTTTGGAGATAATTTTAAATGTTTTATATGCTTAATATTTCCTATTCCAATCTTCAATAAATCACATTCATTAACCCCTCACATGTTGCTCACAATTTCAAGGTCCAACGCACTTTGCTTTTGCTGCTCCCTCAGCAGTGGTTCACGTTTTTACAAAAATAAAACTGAAAATATGAAAATGTGCATAACCATACTTTTTAAAAAAAATCTTTTTCAGAACTAAAAGGAAATATTGACAACTAAATTACCCAGAATAGAGTGCATAATGGAAGCTAATTGTCGTTTTAATGATCCAAAATTGAAAATTTCCCTGATTTTCTGTGAAATTTCGAAAATTTCCCCGACTTTTCCCTGATATTTCCAGAATAAAAAATTTCCATGACAATTCCCTGACTTCCCGGTTTTCCAGGTTATGTTACCACCCTGTATTAATTAGTTAACAATCAAACTACTAAGAAAACAATTAAATCAATTCATTTAACTTTAGATTACTTTGAGTAAGTTTTCAAAAATACAAGAAAACAATACCTTACCTAAGTGTAAATCTCAAGTAAAATAAGAACCTTACAACAACAACAAAAATTAGAACTAAATCGAAATGGAGCAAATAAAAAAAATTAAAGTGCAATGTCAGATAAGGTAAAAGAATATTGTATGCGTTTAACATTGACTGTATAAAAAAAATTAAATAACAATGTAACTAACAAAGTGCAACCTAATACATACCATAAAGAATAATATCTCGGAGGGAAGTACTTTCTAATGCAAATTTCGCAAGTTTAGGTGCATGAAGTTTTCGTACCTAAAAAAGCAAAAAACACATCTTATTAATGACAAAAACGTTCTATTTGCAGCATATAATGCATTGTCACCACTTTAGCATTGCCATAAACAAAAGAACAATTGGTTAATATGCAACTTGAAAGCTAAAACATCTTTTATTGATGTTAAAGGGCATTTAAAATGACTGCATATATCAGTAACCCCCATAACAAAAATTCAAATCTTATAGAAGGCAGCTATTGTAATTCAAGTTCCATAAGGTAAAAATATTCTGTAGTTGCACACTGTCTGGATTAAAAAAAATAGCTTCTTTGTTGTCCCATCAGCTAAATCGTGACTGCCACTCTAGTACTTTAAATAAGAAAACAGTTCGAGCTAAACTAAATCTACTAATACATAAACAGTTTTACAAGATTTACAAATTGCTTTAAACCCACCTTCAAACGCTGCTCTTCAGTGCGTTCCAGTCTCCCCGAATGCATGGCCTCAAGGTGTCTCAAAGAAGCAGCAAACTGCTCATGGGAGGCTCGCAGTCGCTCCCGGAACTGTGAGCAGATGGAGCGCGCAAGACGAGACTCACTTAGGCTCATGAGCATATCGTTGGCGACGCGCCGTTTCCAGTCTGCATCTATGAGGGGAGGGTTATTCCAGGGGAGGGTTTGTACAAGCTGGAAGTTTAAGGACAAGTTTTAATTCCTATAGATCAAATACATACGGATAAAAGTCTTGAATTCTGCATCTTTCTGTATATAAGCAAATATTGTTTGTGATTTCGTGAAGTGTTTGTCCCTAATGCAAAATAGATTGTTCATCTTTCTACATTAGACTCCAGATCATGCATCTCAATGGCTAAAAACACAATCGTATGTACATGTTTGCAATATATATATGGTGGTATCAATTTAAAGTGGCGTCTAGAACTGCACAAATACTGTATGTCTCTTTCAAATAATAAATTTATGATGCAAGTTTAAAGTTCAGCCCAAGTAAGAAAAAGGCTGCATTTCCAAAAGTAAACAAAAGTGGACATACAACGATTTTGCCTTTAGTCATCTATTGTGCTGGTTCCAAAACTCAAAGCCTATAGTAAATTTTTTAACAATATGGGATTATGGCCATTATATATTTTTATCCAGATAAATAGCCGAAGCAAAATTCTAAAAACAACCACATAGTCACTAATTCAAAAATATTGGAAAAATGTGTACTCATAAAAGCTATAAAAACTTGATGCTAAAACACCAGCAATTTAAAAAAATACACAGTTACAACTTAAGAAAATAATTACCTAACTTTTCAAGCCTAAAAGAATACATCTTGCATATCCATATTTAAAGAAATTACATGTAAAAAAATTATACTTAAGTATTTAAAATTATATAAATTATTTTCTGTGGTTCAACATAGAAATTAATTTTTATCATTTTAAACATATGTAGTACCAACCAAAATAAATAATTTTGATAAATTCCTTTTGAAAATAAATATGCACTTAAGACTATAATAAGGATAAACGTATGTATAACTTTTATATCAATATCTCAATGGGCATGTATTATTCCTGTGGACTCACATTTGTAATCAAAGACAGCAACATTAGAGAAAAATATATGTAATGTCTTCATATTATAATACCCTAATATATTCAAACCATTAAAATAAATTTATTTTGATTGAATCATAAAGGAAGTACAAATGTACATCTAAAATAATGAAACAATAGATAAATGTAAATATTGATGAAAAAAATTATAAAATCTAACTCCAAAAAGATTTTATTAATTTTAAAGTATACACAACTTATTTATTACATTTGAAGATGCAG
Source organism: Troglohyphantes excavatus (assembly GCA_963932185.1). Lineage (NCBI taxonomy): Eukaryota > Metazoa > Arthropoda > Arachnida > Araneae > Linyphiidae > Troglohyphantes > Troglohyphantes excavatus. The sequence continues at coordinate 71,882,026 of OZ010666.1, read as the reverse complement.
AGCAAAAACTAAAACGTGAATAAAATAAGTAGCAGAAAAATAAAGATTTCATCACACCATTATAATGTTCGAAGCATCAAACACAACAAATCCAATATTTTTAAGTCAACCCACAATTATAATCCTAATTCCCACAAATCCTAATCAAAATCTTACCGAAGACAGAAAGTTTTCGGAAGCCGATTTCTTTAAAAATGGGAAGTCAGAAAAAAGCTTGAGAAAGTGGTATTGATTGCTGCGAGGTGGGTCCGACAGTTTGGGGGACTCTTTGGGACTTTGGAAAGAAGTTACCTTCTAAAGGAAAACAATCTCTGTTAATATGAGAACTCCAGTGTCCACAAATTAGAGACAAGGTTAGCCAAAGAGTGGTATTTTAGTTGTTAGGCCTAAGCGATTAGTAACGAACAAGATTTTGCTTAAAAGGTTGGAATTAAGGTAAAAAAGTTAGAACACAAAACTTCTGAATCTAGTTCTTAATTAGAACTCAATAACATAATGCTCAGTTCCTGTTTGTTTTTTTAATCTTAGTATTAAAAGTAGATAAGAGAACTAATACTTTTAATTTATATAGTTGGTGCTTATTATCTATTTTAAGGATTAAAAATGTGTTTATTTTTTTTTCGTTCTGTGTATTTAGAAAATTTGGAGAGAAAAAAATGCTAAAACACTAATTCTGGTTTTTTATATTTTGAAAGTTTAATAATTTTTAATAGCTCAAAGAAATTTGCAATTCTTATACTAAAAAATGTGCAGAGATTGGTCTTAGTATTAGTTTACATTAGTTTTTGGATGGAAATTTAATAGCACTCGCAGAAAAAACAATAAAATCATATTTAAAAGATATCTGTCATATGATATAACATAGATAATATCAGTTCAGAAGCCATTTCTGTATATAGAAAACTATTTGGAAACTGAATCAAAAGCATTTCTTGGATTGTATAGAAGCCAATTACAAGAGCTTTTAGAATATATCTTTGTCAATCACTCAAGAACCTTTGGGCAGATTTTGAGGAGACTCTCACATGTAGATATAGGTCACTTTAAATAATAGGATAATATTTGTTCCACAATGCAAGTTCCCTTATAAAACAAACAGAAAAATGGTTTCAAACTAGTAAACTAATTCATGAAAAATTAAAAAGGAATCTATATCTCACCAGCTTTTCCCAGAAATAACACTTATAGTAAAAAATATTCAATATAATTATGAAAAAACATAATTGTTTGTAAGTAAAATTTTATTATTATTTTTTTAATTTTTAAACTTAGTCAACGTTTTAAATTTTCTATTTACATGCTTTTGTTTAATAGGAAGCATAAAGAATGATATTATAAACACCTATTTTTTTCTTTTTGATATATTTATTAAAAAACAATATCTTTTAGGACATAACTTTAATATTAAAATTGTGTAGTATCTCCGAACAAAAACTGAAGTTGCCAAAACTTCAGCTGGTTGTCGAGATAACTATTTAATAAGCATGAAAAATTTAGTCTTAACAACTTATGACAATAAATGTTTAAGAAAAACCCAAAATGTACACAAAATGGATAAATAAACCACATACTAACAAATATAGCAATAATGCTTCTAAAACAAAATATTTTTTTCTTTTACTACAGTTTCATAACCCATTATCTGGAAACAATTAAAAATTATTTACTATTATGACCATTTCTCTACTACAAGAAAACTCATCTTAAAAATACCATCTTCCACTTGCTAAAATATTTTTTTGGAAGTATAAAAAAAATAATAGCCACAGTAGAATAAGCATTCTGCACATAGGAGGTACAATTTAGGAGGTTGATACTTGAGGACTAGAAATGGAAAACGACCCAAGTACAAAAGAAATCGAAAATCTTTTTTTTACGTAAAAATTTCCTAAAGACCAAGCTAAACAAAGTGGAGAACGCACAAAGTATGAACTCCAGTAATAATAGTTCAAAAGTTTGAGTGAAATGGAGATTACCTTAAGTACAAAATGCGAGTGTTTTTTATTTTTAGGCTCTCCTGAAAAATTGTCTTTTTTGGACTTGGGCCGTTTTCCATTTCTAGTCCTCACTTCATCTAGCGTATTTCTTTTATTTCCTATTTTCATTAAGACAGACTTTAAAATTATAATTATTAAATTGTCCTAGAAGTTTCGCATGAAATGATCAAAGAATGTAATGGTTCATGCATGTTAAGTATGTAAACTTTTTATAAATATCACAAAATGTAAGGGTTACTAAAAACCCCTAGTGACAACACGTGAATAATTTATTTTTCTTGTAAGGAAGAAATAATAAATTAGGTTAAAGATACCCCATTAACAAGTATTTTCTTAAACACATTAATAAAAATTCTTTTACAAAGCAACATCCAATTAAGCATCACAGTTTAATAATAATTTTACAGCAAAAGTTTTAGTTATACATCTAAAAAGCAATCTATTACTACAGATGAAGGTTACTATAAATTAGCCACAAAAAGCATTTATGTGAGAAAATGATGGTAAACAGCAATGAATCAATTAGAAAGCCATTTTATGAATAAATTTAATAATTATCATAAAAAGTTACATTTTAAGAACGAATAACAAGAAAACAAACCTGTTTCATTTTCTCGAAGAAGACTCGAAGCAAAGAAGAACTAGTTCTAACAGTCACCTCAACCTAAAAAAATATATATATAGTAATTAGAAATGTTAGTATGGAGTTCATCCATAGTTAGGGAACCCATCTACATATTTTATATGAAATCCATATATTATTAGTTTAGAGGAAACATTAATATAAAATAAACCTAAAATTTAAAACAATAATCAAGAAACTTTTTAGACATTGAATTAAGCCTGAAACACTTAATTTGAAGTAAAATATATTTATTTCAATTACATTAACAAGTACCAAATTTCATGGCTTTCTTTTTATCTTTCAGCGACAATTTTCTAGGCTAAGAAAGTCAAGTCTGATAATTAATATACATTATATACACATTAGCAAGAAAAATTGATTCTCCTTAAGCTTGGTAATTTAATATTAATGCCATAGCTTTGAATGTGTTATAATTTATATTTTTAATATAAAGTCAACAAGTTTAGAAAGAACAAACAAATAACACATTTTAAGACATGGATAGGCACTAGTAGCTGATGGTTAGATATATTTGGTTAAACTCGTATAATTAGTTTTCCCAGTTATATTTTGTTTTCACTTTAAGATCCTTCATGTACTTGGAAGTATTTGATAGAGCAAAAATCAGATATTTTATTTATAATGCCTCTTTAATCTTATCATTACAGATACATTAAAAGATTCACTTCATCACAACTTTATTATCTCAACAATGCCTATTCTACAATATTCACTTACCACTTCATTAATGCAAGCTAACATACTTTTTAGTTTAAGAACAAAAATTATAAGAACTTTTAAGTTACCTGATAGGCAGCATTCAGTATTTGCTTGAGGGCATTGCTGGCTTGAGATGGTTCTGATCCCTCTTTTGAAGTTTCTAAGCTTGTTAGGCATCTTTCAAGAGTACCTGATAAACATGGCATAGTGTGAACAAAAAACATGACATTGTAAAAAAAAAATAATAAGAGAAAAATTATTAACAGCAACTAAGATAAACAATTAAAATATATAGATAGACAAAGACCGTAACACTGTTAAAACAAAACATTTATAAAATATAAAATTAACTAAAAAGTTTGTTTTAAATATAAATAACCAAAAGCTGACCAAACTATATAAACGTAAAATAAATTACCATACTTGTAGAAAAAGTTTATTCAATATTTTTTACAAGTTTGCAAATAAACTATTAGATTCCAGGTAATAATTAAGATAAAGGTATTGCAAAAAAATACAATGCTATTACATAAGGGTGTGCAAAAAAAAATAGATTACACAACCATACCTACAAAACTTTCTCTTAAATAATCCACTGAACCAATAAGTTTTCCTGCAACTTCGCTGTTGAGGGAGTTCAAGACCAGTGCTTGGATTTCCGAAGTACAGATCTGTAGGTCCCTAGCAGATGGTGGTTCACCTTCTTCTGATAACTGGACACCTGACAAAGTATAGCACACAATATTAAATCAATGCAATGTTGAAATAATAAGTAAAATAAGTTTCTACTCTCAAGAATCACCAATTTATCGAAAGTAATTGCTCATGACTTCTTAAACAGCTATTAAAATTAAGAAACTTTATAAATTCTCCAGAATAACCCCTTCACTAGAAATGAATGACCAGTGCCACTCATCATGCTTGAAACTGGCCTAAATGAACAATGATGAGTAGCAATCATGGTATTTTTATTGTATGGTAGTTGACTGTTTGTACCACTTTGAAACATTTATTTTTGAAACATAATGCCAACATATTACAGAAAAAGATATTGGTCACCAACAAAAACCTGGCTAACAGGAAAAAGATAAATCAAGCTGCTCTGGTTCTCATCCACACCCTATATGTGTTTTGCTAGATTAGATTTTACATGTACAATAGACAGTTCCAAAATATATATATATATATAAAATTAACATGCATACCAGCAAATGTTGTCAAATGACAATTTAAAATTGTACTGAAATTTTAAGCGATTACATTAGGATTAACAGACCTCTCAAGAACCTAAATTTTTTTGTGATTTATTAGTTTATATTTCTATATAATAACAAATAGCGACTATTAGATGGTCCTCTGTTTGTAGCAAGTTCAGACAGAATAAAAAAAAACACTCCAATGCATATCGTTACCCCACCATTACAAGCAGTTTGAGTCAATGCTAATGAGTTGACATTATCAACTTTTTTTAGTGCAAAGGTCAAGAAAATTAATGAAAATATTAGCCAAACATTTTCTCCTAGCTTTCCACTTGTTGTTCATTTAGATAACAAAGTATTACTTGACATTAGCAGTGTAACTTTATAGTGTACCAACAGTTGTGTCAGGAATGAATATAGCGAAAATTCTGGGCATTTCAAAGTTACAACCTGCCACAGGATTTAACATAGCAAATAACGTTATTTGTTTAATATGTAAGTGAGAAGGAGTTGCTGCTTTATGTTTTGATACAAACACTAGCATACATACTGGTGCTTTAACAGTAATTCACAAATTGCCATTTTTGGTTGATTTAAAGATGCTTGGTTATTCATCAACCAAGAAAATTTTGCATCAATTGATAAACACACCCCTGATTATGTATTGACAGAAAATAAAAAACATTGGTTAGAGAATAATCAAAATGATGTTGTACAGTTTCTTAGGCAACTACTAAAAAAAGAAGTCCAGCCCCACCATGATTACTTGGAGTTTTTAAAACTATTGCAGAATGCAATAGGCAGTTTAGATCAAGTATTTGGTAGTACGTTTAGCTGATAATATGTTATTAATAGTTCACCTGGTGCTTACCATTGTGCACGATAGTTGGCAATAGGCATTTACATCTTAAAGATTTTGTGTTTCCACTAGGATTTCGGGCTGAAATTTTATGAGGTCCAAGCATTAACGAGAATATATTTATTTACAATTGTGCCAATTCTGCAATTTGGTACAGTTATAATGTTGATATAGATCACTCTCAAATCCTAACAAAGTGTTTCTATCCTGATATCACATTTAAAGATGTTTCACATAAAAAATAAAAGTATCAAAACAATAAGTATATTTAGATAAATTAGCTAACATACCTTGAAATTCATATTTGGAAGCCTTCAATAGCAACTCTTCCGTCATGTTGTTAATGGTTTCAATGATGAGCTGCCGTATCTCCTCCTGCTTGCAGTTGGCAATGGACATAAGGGACTCGTACAGTTCTGTCTCGCGATGCCTGGCGTACGCAATCCTCTTGGGTGTCACCAGCATGTCCCACGTCATATCAAATGCACTCAGGATAAACATACGCAGGCACGTGTTGTGGGCTTCGTTCAGGATGGTGGAAACTTGGACAAGCTCTGCTTGGAGCACTTGACGAATGTGGAGTATAATGCTGAAATAGGAAAGCATTTTGTAATATTTAAATGCTTAATGCCCTAGTTTGTGTCAGATTCAAGTGCTCCTTCTGGGCAATTTTGCATATACTTGATATACAAAATATAAAAGTACTAAATTTGCAGGGAAAATCTTATATATTTGAACTTTTTTACTATGAACAAGACATTATACCATTTACATAGACAACTGCAGAGTTTATAATCAACAATAGATGTCATCATATCGAATCATATTTCAATAGTCAATTAGAAAATTAGAGGTAGTGTGTGTCGAAATATGCCAAACATATTTCCTATATTTTTTTAATAAAATGTTTGAAAAAAATTGCAAATTATCAAATTTATGTCTATTTGCATAAAAACAAGAACTATAGTGTGGGACACTAACAATTTAAAGATAAAAACATATAAATGGTTCAAAATTATTATAATTTTCATAGCAAACATTATATATATATATATATATATATATATATATATATATATATATATATATATATATATATATATATATATATATATATATATATATATATATATATATATATATATATATATATATATATATATATATATATATATATATATATATATATATATATATATATATATATATATATATATATATATATATATATATATATATATATGGAAACAACATTTAATTCAACCCACTGCGTAGAATACACTTGCAACACAATTTTTAAACAAATATTTTTCTCTTTCAATATTTTAAAGTACACAATTTCTTCAGGGCTGCCACTGAGTTGTACCTTTGAAAATAGTAGCTTTAGTATCCTCAGGCATCAAAAATAGTAGCCTAAATAGTCTCCTCAGATATCAAAAATAGTCTCCTGAATTATGCATATATTTAGCAAAGATGACTAAACGCAGTAAATTGTGACAAACGTTAAACAAATTGCGACAAAGGCATTTTATTAAATGCAAGTAATATTACAAATTGATATTATTTTTATTATTGTCACTGTTTTTAGACAATTCTAAATATGTACTTTATACTCATTTTCTTAAATAGACTGCATAAATTAAAAATGTATATATTTACTAGATATGAACAAATTCCATTTTTAAACCGTACAACAATAGTACTGTTTTGTAAAAGTGCATTTTTGCACCAATATTTACTTTTTAAAGAAAATTAACGTATATTAAAATACCTGAAGAACATATGCCTACTTTTAAAGAAACATAATAGAATATGACTGAAGGCAATGGTTATAAAAATACTGCATTCACAAAAATTGTCTCAGCATATTGCCAGATATTTTTTGCTGAGCTTGGTATTAATAAATATCAGTTTTATAACAAATAGCTGGCTAAACCAAACAATAGTTTAATAAAAAGCGGAAAATAAAGACAATTTCCACAAATTTTGAAAAGGAAAAAAAACCTTCAAAATTGAAACAAATCACTTTTATAATTAAGTCTTTTAACCAAATTTAGTAGTAATGATAAGTTGTTTATATCCCGAAACTTGCTAATGCATTCATATTTAAAATAGGAGTACAATTCTCAACCAAAAAAAAATAAACCCAAAACTTTTGTCTACGTAATCAAAAATCTAAAAATATAAATATTTCCTTAAACTCTGAATAATTTATTAAGTTTTATAAAGATATCTACTTAATTCCATCAAAGTTTACACAAGTAGTTCTGGTAACAATTGAGGGTTGCAACAAATACTTCTAATTATGAAACTTTTTGTTGAACCAATGCATGATTTGATTTCTATGCTAACTTTAATACATAGGCCCCACAACAACAAAACTCATATGTTAAGCTTAATGACTTCAAACAACGTTCATGCCAAATTTGAAGAAAATCAAACACATATTAGATTCTGATAATCAGATATAAAGTTCTTTGAAGGTTTAACTAATTTTACCAGCTAGCTAACTTATGCAAAATCCCTAGAAATTTCAAAATTTTCATTTTTGAAAATCAAAGAAATTAAGACGCTAAAATGTTGATTTTCGACCTAATTAAGAATTGATTTGCTTTGAATAAGGTTATTAGCTGTCTAAATAAACTTAAAAGGCATATGCTTTAAATGAGACTATTTAAAGGTAGTTGAAAATATTTAACGAAAATGAGTTCTTAATTAAGAATTATTGAATTTATATATATATATATTTTCAATATAAACTTAACTAAAATATGTGGATTCTTTTTCCAGTGAAATGTGGTTTATACACTAACCACAGGGTTCCCACTCAAAATCTAAAACAAAATTCCCTGACTTTTCCCTGTTTTCCAGTAGATTAAAAAAAAATTCCAATATACGACCATCATTGTTATACATGAAAAACCAAATATTGTCTTATGCAACAGCGTGTGCAGAGTTAAATTTCTGTATTAAGCACTTTTTAACCCATTAACAAAATTTCTTAAACACATGCGTGAACATCAGTTAGCTTACACTGCAGCAAATACCCAATTTATGTCAAATTAGCTACTGCTAAAAAAAATCATTTCAAAAAGCACACATGAAAATATGCAAAATGTATTTGTTCGTCTATCAATCAATTTGAATTAAGGTGCAAGGTTTGCTTTTCAATGCCTTTAAATATATAGTTGTATAAAAAACCTTCAAAAAGTTAAATAAAATTAAATTTTTAATATTAAAATAAATTAAACACATAAAAGTTTCATCCCAAATATTAATGCCTAAAATAATTTTTATCCAAACATAAAGAGACAAGCTACTTTCAAAAGTCAACGTTTTAACATAAAAAGACAAGTCCCAAACTTCAACTTAGTAAAATAAATTTAATTTGTGAAAAATTTAAATGAATTTTGTTAACTAGTGCAATGCAAATCCTAATAAACTAAGAAGTACGGAAAAATAAGCATTTATTTATGAGATGCAAAAGGATTGAAAGCATTTCAACGGACCTCGCAGCAAATCGCATTTCGTGAATTTCTATAAATTGATGCTTTTCATTAAGGGAAAAAAAATCTTTAAAAAAAAAAACGACCTTTACTGAGGTCGCGCATTTGCCAGACACAACGAAATTTAGCATAGCCTTAGAGGTATAATCTCAACTTTAGAATGTCTCCAAATTAAAAAAAAAAATGGATTTCCGGGTTAGACTACGAAAAGTAGGACCTCTGAAGAGTTTGCCACAAAAATAATGCCCCCACAAAATTATTCAATAGGGGAACGATTCATTCAAGGAAACGGGTGGATGTAAAGAAATTTATTTACATGATATGCCCATGCAAATAATGCATCATAAAATTCTGCAATAAAAAAAAACATCCATTTCGCAGTATATGGAATTAAAAATTAAAGAAAACCTTTATTGTAGGAAATAAAAATCTGCAAAGGATTGCATTCGGAAATTTGGCAATAAGGGCGCTGAAATATTCTTGTTGAATGGTATTAGAAACCAAAAACGTTTGCAGAAAACTAATGTTTGGAAGAGATGACCCCTAAAAAGATTCATTAAAAAATTCGGCAACAAGAAAGGGATCCTTTGCAGAAACAATCGCGGCACGCACGTCACCTACAAAGAGTATGCGCAGAAAAAGAATATTTATATCTACATCGCTTCCAAAATAATACATCACAAAATTCGGCAATACAAGCATAATTTTTTTTTACAGTATGGAGTTTAAGACAAAAGAGTGTAAAGAAAATAAAAATCTGCTACAGGATCGTCTAGAAACGAGAGAAAATAAACGTACGGTTTGCGGCGTTAGCTAACGTAATATAGATTGTGACAATCATTATAGAAAGCGCACAGCTAAGCTAGACGTTTGCACGCGCACATTTTTCCTGTCATTAAAAATGATGGAAGAGTTAAGTATGACATCATCACTACGGAACATATTGAACGACAGTGAACGGTTTCGGTGACAGATTGAGAATTAGCCAACTGATAAGAAATTCCCTGACTTTTCCAGAAATTGTTCAAATTCTACGATTTTCCCTGACTTTTCCCGGTTTTTTCAACCCCTTTTCATTTTTCCTGACAATTCCCGGTTTTCCCGGTGCGTGGGAACCCTGTAACCAAATCAGTGTTGCAAATTTTGCATATGTTGTGCATGAAATCAATTAAGAAGGATGCTACTGTCTATGGGAAATGATATTACTTTATTTTTTCCACACAAACTTTACATTTATTGAAGAATGATAATTTGATGGAAAACCAACACTACTACTTATTTTAAGCATGTTGCGTTCAAACAAAAGAAAAATAATGTATAAAATATATAAACATTAAAAAAACCAAAAATTATTGCTAAAACGAATTGCAAGTTACAAAAAAAAGCTTTTTTCAAAACACTGATCTAACCTTGCTAGTTATTTTAAGCATGTTAATATAAATCATTAAAAATTACACACTAAAAAGTTAGTTTAATAAGAAATTTGAAAATTTCCAAAAAGGTAAATAAAAGCCATGTTTCTTTAAGTGGAATGGTTGGGAGAAAGGAAAATTTCAAATCAAAATAATTAGTATAATAAAAATATATAAACGTTTAAACAGGAAAAGAAACGAGTTTCTTTATATAAAAAAAAAAATATTACTGAAAATGACAAGTCCTAAATTTCAAATTCGTGAATTAAACTATATTTTCTAAAAATATAATGTAATTTTGTTAAGTAGTGCAAAACAAATCATGATAAAACAGGAAGTAATGAAATATATGAGTTTATATATCTGATGCAAAAGGATTGCAAGTCTTGAAACGGAGATCTCAGCAGATCGCGTTTACCGAATTTCCGCAATTTCAAGGTTTCCATGCATTACAAAAACATATAAAAAGAGCGCCAATTGAAAGTTGCATTCGATACATGCGCCGAAATTATAATCATCTCAACTTCCGAGAGATATCTTCCCCGTTTGACGAAGATCGCAAATATTTCTAGATATGAAAGATGCTAAATTTTAGTGAAATTATCTGAATTTTTTTAGATTGAACATCGATTTTTCGAAATAACAATAAACGAACTGAAGCAGGCTGCGTATACTGAATATCTACAATTCCAGAGTTTTCATGAGCGAAAAAGTTCTTAAAACAACGCCATTACGCAACAAAAGATATTGAACAATCAAATTTTGACATAAATGTGGTTTTGTAGAAATTTGGCGCAGCGATATTTTTGTTTAAAATTGCGATACACCGGCACCGGGAAACGAAATCGCTGCGATACAGCTTGAAAATCCACTCCTCCCCAGCTATTTTATGCAATTATTTTAACTAACTTGCATACAGGCTACACATTTAAATGAACATTTTAACTAAAAAATTTTTCAGTATATACGCGAGTATATTTGGTAATTTTTTTAGAAGATTAAAAAAAACCTGGTGCATTTATTAAATTGATAGTAATAAAAAAAAAGGAAAACGGCGGAACCTCGGAAGATTTTTATTCCTGAGGTATATCTAATGTTCTTTACTTCGCGCAGTGAATTCTAGAAGTAACACACGCAACCTAAACGCAAATTGCTCTCTAAAAGGTAAAGAAAGTTATGTCTATTGGTGATAAACATGCTTGGCAAGTATTATATACTTGTAAACACATCCTGCAGCGTTTAATGGTGTTGATTCTTCGACTGTTTGTCTTTTAGAATCGCCAAATAGCAGTACATTGGCGCCGTATGCAACAGCCAATCAGATTACGTGATACTTCAAAATGAGTAAACGGTGCGTGATTCTGTGAAATATTAGTTGAAAATCAGTGTTGTTAAAAAAAGTTATAAAAAAATAGTCGCCAAAAGCTAAAAAAAGTAGAGGGTTTTGATGAAAATAGTCGCTTTTGGCACTATTTTAACAAAAATAGTCGCCATAGTCGCCGAATCTAAAAAAAAGTCGCTTTAGTCGCCTATTTAGTCGCCTGTGGCAGCCCTGTTTCTTGACAATATTTAAAACTAGAAATTCAATATAAAATGCAAGCCCCAAGAGGTCAATGTTGGAATTCTTTAATAGCCAGAATGCAAAAGTAGTACCAGGTCACTAGAAAAAAAAACAGGCCCTTGGTTTATACTTTACATTCTTTTAACTTGAAATAAGAACCAAAATTTCCAAGTATAGTGTGCACTATTTCATTACTTTTTTTTTTTTTGCAAATAGTAAGTATATTTTTGTGGAAATCCAATGTAAGAATAATAAAATAGCTTTAAAAACTTTATTCAAGTTCTACATATTTTAAAAAAGGATGGGGGAACTTCATTTAAAAAATAAAACATTTAAAAATGCTAAATAAAAAAATTATTAAACATCTAAATAAAATATATTAAAGGGCTGTGCAAATAAAATACAAATAAACAGGCAAGATGAAGTTAAAATTTTCATCAAGTAGTTCTCTCTATACAGAGATAAAAAAAAGTGTTGTTGAGTTCAAGTCGCCAAAACGGGACCAAAATCTGTGAATCCACACATTTTAACCATCTGAGGGATACAAACATATATATCCATTTGGGTATTCCAATAATACACATAATATAAAAGTTAATAAAAAAATCTTTTTTGAAATAATTTTTTAATTTCAAGCATTAGGTGAACTTTTGAGAACCTTCTCTACTGATATACTTAAACTATTTTTGTAAAAAAAAAGGAATGTTTTGGAAATATAAATTAAACCTTCTTGCAGTGAAAACAAATATACAGATTCCAAATTTTGCTTATCAGTCAGGGGTTAAAGATATATATTTTAATTGCTAAAAATAACCAAGAAAAAAACACAGTTCTGATGAAAAATTTTCAGCCTACATCTTATGTCCTATACCTATAGATTTTACTTCAGACATGACATCACACGCCGATTATTACTTTGGTTTTGTGAAACAAGGAAGGAAACAGGAAGGACAAGAAGGTTATGATTTTGTCATTTTTGTGATGGGTCAATTTTCCACAAACGAAATTTAGTGAAAGGTCCGTAAATGAAACCAAAATTCTTCTGGAGTGCTGAAAACATTTTACATTTTCTCCACATACAGAACCACAGTCATCTTGGACTCAAAAAGCAAAAGCAAATACCAGCTCTCACCTGGAAAAGTTATCAAAGTCCTCCACGAGCTTGCTATCCACCTCAATGGCCCCGCTCGCCTGACGACACAACTTCTTCTTCAGGTTGGGCGAGAAAACATTCAAAAATCCCAATCCACTCAGCTGCTGGCAGAGTGTTAGTGGTGCCGAACCCAGTTTCGAATCCAGGGACTCTCTCCTCTTCAAAGCTGTGCTCGAGTGCTTATCAAGATTGAGCATGGGAGAGCTCTCATGGTAAGAGTGGGGCTTGAAGACCGGTCTGCGTCCATATAGACCGAAATTCCTGACATGCTGTTCGGATTCGGTGAGCTCAGAGGACGGAGTGACCGCACAGATGAAGAAAATGGGGAGCTTCGGGAATTTTTTGCGGATTTCCATTAGTTCGGTTACTTCCTAAAAATAGATAGAAAATATGTAAATGCATATTGTCAGCTTGATTTGCAAACCATGGATTCGTCAGCTGTAGTAAAAGCAACTTTGAGACAAAATTCAAGTGATTTATTTTTAAACGTAGAATTGTTTAAAAACAAGAAGTGATCAGAATACCTGCATTTAGTTTCATCACCAAGCAGCTTTCACTATGGCTGATTAATCTGTGGTATGAGAATTAAGCTGATGTAATTTCCCTACTGCATTGGTGTCATTTAAAAAATATGAAATTTAGTTATTAGGAATATTATGATTATTTTTGTGGAAATTTAATTTTGTAATAAAAAAAGCCATATTTTTAGTCTAAGAATTTTATAAATAAAAGTTAGCATTGTAGAAGAGTCTTGAAAAGGATCCATATTCCTTAAAAACCTATATAGGATAACAGTTTATACACAGGTACTAATTTAATTTTTATAAATAAACAAATATTAAATTAACAAAAATATTATTATTATAATTGAAAATATAAGCTTTTAATTATTAACTTAAATTAAGCTTTTAATTATAAGTAATTTGCCATCAATACAATAAATACAACTTTGCATTGTGAATCATTAGGTAATTATTTAATATATTCAATTGCTGAATTGCAAAAGATTTAATATTTTAAATTAATTGCACTATTAGAAACAATAATGGATAATTCAGTTCAAATTAATTGCACAATTTGTATAAATTTATTAAATTACATTTAAGATATAGCATATAATCATATGAACAAGTTCTTTAATTGTTTGTCCACTCCTCTTATCGAGCAACAAATCATTACAATTACCTAATTGTGATTCATATTAATACACCCTTAAAATATATTAACAAGATTAACTAATCCTTTGTATTCGAGGAGCATGCTTGATATTTACATTCTTTTTATGGCCCAGTAACATCTCATTCCTGTTCTTTTTAATGAGGAAGTCTTGTTTGTTTCAAATTTAGAATGGATAATTATAAAAATAAAAAAGATATGCATGACAAGCTAAATATTATTCTCATTATTCCAAACATATATTTAGTAATTTATAACATCAGCCAAATGATTTTTTAAAAAAAGTACTCGTGAGGAATTTCAAACGGAAGAAAATTTTAGATCAACTTGCTTGGTGCTTCTAGATAACAAAATTAATTTCTATTAAAGTTTATGAGAACTTTTTAAACTCAAGAATACGTTGTTTTCTTTCACTTTGAAAAACAAAGAAAAATATAACATGTTTTTTTAGTGACTTAATGGTGACATTCAAGCGCAAAGGGTTAACATAAGTAGAAAGTAAATATGAACATTATTTACATTAGATTTGTATAATAGACCAATCAATGCATTCATTAATTTTGAATAAACATACAAAAATGAATTTATACCTTCTGAGATAAAGTTCCATTAGAAATGGCATATATGACTATGGAAGTGAATCTATCCATGCAGACAGAGAGTATCTGTTCAAAGTTGGCATTCACATTGGTAGGAGAGACCATGACAACAACGTCGTCACGCAAGAGTTGGTGACGTAGTTTGATGTCGAGAACTGCAGTTTCGAAAGCTGGATCTTCATCTCCTTTTCCCTGTTTAAAGGTAAAATAGTTCTATTAATTTGCTGGAACTATTAATTTAAGTTACTTGCTTAATTAACAATTTAATCCTCTAATGTCCCCTACATAAATTTCTTGGAGAAATTGTACTTTATAGATGAAATAAAATTATTTTTGATCATATAATTTAAAATTAAACATGTGTTCTAATTTCATTGGCTATTTAACCTTTTCAGTCCAAACTTTGTTTGTTGAAGTAAAAACACATTTTTTTTCTTTCTTTTAAATTGAGTTTTCTAATCATCTAAATACGACATAATTTATTTGCAGAATTTTAGGACTACTTCTTTAGAAAATAAAAATCATCAATGAAGCAATCTTGAATGCAACCAATTTTGAACCATTAAGCTTAATTATGGCTAAAAATATTTACTTTATTAGCAAAAAAATAGTCAAGTATTAACAGATTTTAATAAAAATCACAATAGCAAAAAACAATTTTCTGTCCTATTCACACAATGGAAACCACTGGGTATCATCCTACAAATTTGTAAATAGGTGGTTTTTGTGTGAGACTATCGGGAGTGAAAAAACTAAGAGATATCTGTTAAATCAAACATTTTTTTTTGTCAAATTTTTTATTTAAAAAAATGAAATTTTGTTCTCAAGTATAATTAATAAACTTTTTAATTAGTTTGCTAAAGATTAGATTCTAATAAAATAAAAAAAAAGCATTCATCTCAACTTCAGTCAATTGACGAAGTTATTTTTATTATAATTGTACTATTTTCTTATTATCTAATCTATATAAAAAAAATTGTGCTGAAGATGAATTTATTCACTCTTTATGTAAACAACATTATAAATAATAGTGATAAACATACAATAGTCAACCAACATTGGCATAAGTGGGTTATTTTAGAAAAATATTTTTAAATGTACCAAAAAGTTAGTTTACAAGATATAAAATATTTATTTTTATTAAGTAATTGTTTTTAGAGAATGACTAACAGGTTATGAAGTACAAATAAAACTTTTTCATTGTGGAGAAAAAATTTATTCATTTAAATTATATAATATGTCTGCATAAAACTAGGGCAAAAAATTACAGGAAATGGATATAAATATAATTTTATATGCATAAGAAAAAAATATTCCTAAACTGTACAATTAATAAAAATTGAAAGTGTGTTCAATGGCTCTTTATATAAACATACTTTTAAATAATAATGCTCAAAATATAGTAGCAAAATAACATGACACAATAAGTATAATTTATTATATTTTTATGTATGAAAATTTGAGTTATTTTACATGGCTATAAATATATTTTGAAAAACAGTTTTAATCACTAGAAAATTACTAATGATTTATGAAGTAGAAAAAAATTATCAACGAGGTGGAAATATAAATTAATTAATAATTCTTAAATTACATAATACATCTATGCGAAATCAAAATCAATTTAATAAAAAGTGTAAATATGTACAAATGTAATTCATATATTAGGAACAAAATATTAGAAAACAGCATAAAGATATTGTTTGTATCAATAAAATAAATTATTGTGTACAACCTCAATGTAATCATTCATAATTTACAATAACTTAAACTTAGCACAAATAAGCAAATGAGAATGATCACAGTGAATTTATATTTTTAATGTCATAAGCAATAATAACTTACCTTTAATTCTAGATCTTCCAAAGGTACTGTGTGCCATTGCTGTTCATGTGAAACAAGATGATCCAGCAACTCATAACTGTTTGGAAGCGCTAAACTGACTTGAGTTTGGACGCCATAAATAAACCTCACCTAGTTCAAAGAAATCAAAACTTAAAATTATTAAATAGTTATCATAAATCTAAAGTTTGGATGTTCAAGTCAGGCCTGTGTTAACATTAAACACACATTTTTATTTTAACTTTATTTTATTATATTAAATTGTTAAAAGTTAAACAATTTAATATTGAATATACAGTACAATTCTAATCACCTTATCTTAAAATATAAGTTTATTTGTTAGAACCTGTTTAACACAGGGCCATGAAAAATGGTTCAGGGTACTTCAGAAATAAATTATGAAAACGGGCTTAAAACTTTAAATATATATACACTCGAGGAGAGAAAGATTAGATGGATTTATCTATTTAAATATATCAAATTGGGCAGCGTGGAGAGATTGGAATTTAATATTGCCAATGGGCCTAGAGGTCATGGATTAAAGTTATACAAATCACAGCTTGTGTAGCGGCGACTTATATTATGAATGTATTGGTGTTGGTTTTTCTTAAATGAGACAACTCAGTTCATTAGGTTATAAGTTAAAGAAAATTACTAGAACACTATATTTACAAGTTTTAACAGCTTAAAATGCTCAGCTTTGTGAGCGTGAAAAAAGCGAGCTTATGGTTCGCCTGCTTAACGGAATCTTATTATCAAAACAATCCGCTTGGCGGGTTGCCGGAAAAATCACGTCATTTGGCGCCGTATCCCAAAGATGGCTATTTCGCCACAGCGCCAAATGACAAAGTGATGTGATTGGCTCGAACATACTCCCGGCCATAAAACCCTTAAGGGGTTTTAGCAAAGGCAAGCAGTACACTTATAAATCTTATACATATTGAAATTAAACACTAGTACATGAAAAGGGCAGTTTACAAATCTTGGTGATAGGACGGACAAACTGGCTATCTTTGGTTCGCAGGGTAACTACTCGAACAAGTCCATCTTTGCCTTTTTGAGTCTCAATTTACACTTGCTAACCAGAGTTCTTGAATCATTATCTTTCCAGTAATGATTAGTGGGGAAATCCATCCTAGAGGATCGTACAGCTTGCTGACATCTGATAAAATGGATCGTTTCGTGGGACAATCAGTTACTGGATCGAACTTAACTTGATAACTAAAGGAGTCACTTTGAGGGTGCCAAAATAGACCTAACGCTTTTACCATCGGATCTAAGTCTATTCGAACATCTTGAATTTCTTTGAATTCTTGAGGAATATTTCCTAACACATCTTTACAATTGCTGACCCATTTTCGAAGAGAAAATCCACCTTCTGATAGCAGCTTTACAATTTGATCTTGCTTCTGAATTGCCTCCGTGATGTCTTTACCTCCAGAGAGAAGATTATCCACATAGAATTGATTAGATAACATTTCAGCTCCTAGGGGATAGGTAGATCGTCCATCTTCGGCAAGTTGCTTTAATGTACGTATTGCAAGAAAGGCAGATGATTCCATTCCGAATGTCACTGTAAGTAGCTGGTAGTCTTCGTTAGGATCGAACTTAGAACTTCTCCAAATTATTCTTTGATAATTTGTTTGTTTCTCATCAATGAGTACTTGTCTGTACATTTTCTCGATGTCGGCGGAATAAGCGATTTTTAGTAGACGCCAGCGATGTAGCAAAGCAGAAAGATTCTCCTGAATATTTGGTCCTTTTAGTAACTTATCATTTAGTGAGGTACCGGAAGTGGTCTTCTGACTTGCATTAAATACCACTCGAAGCCTCGTAGTGGTGCTGTCCTCCTTTATCACAGCGTGATGATGAAGATAATATCCCTTGTAGTCCGCATCTTCAATCTTGACATCATTACTCGGATCCACTCGGGACATATGGTTCAGTTCCAAATATTCCTTAATACATCTTGAATATTGCGAATGAAGAGCAGGATCTCTTTCTAGCTTTCTTTCCAAACGAAGGAACTGAGATATCGCAGTTTTCTTTGATTCGCCTAACTTTGGAGAATTGTCCTTGAACGGCAACTTAACTTTATAACGTCCGTTTTCCTTCTTACAATTGTTACGAAATCTCTCTTCACACATCTCATCATCAGATGTGTACGCTTTGGTTGATTGAACTTCTTCGAGTTCCCAAAATTTTTGCATATCACTGTGCAGATCTGTCAAACTATGCAGACAAACTAAATTTGTAGTCTGTAATGCTGTAGATGCTTCATGAGATTCGCATCCCACAGGTCCGGACAGAATCCAACTAAACCTAGTGTTCTGGGCCATAGGACAGCTCTTCGTACCTCTTAAACATCCATCTAACAAAATTGAAGGATATAGGTCTGCACCAAGAATAAGATCAATTTTCTTATTCCCAGAGTAATTTGGATCAGCTAACGTTAAACCTCTTATGTGCTTCCAACTTGGTTTCTGGATCGTAAGCTTTGGAGCATATCTTGTGAGATTTTTCATCACTAATGCGGACACTTCATTAGCAACGATTTCTGATTGAATATTCTTAAGGGTAATGCTAGTGGCTTGGTAGCATGGTTTTACGTTTTGATTTCCTATTCCAACTATCTGAGTATGTATTGGTTCTTTCTTTAATCTTAAACTTTGAGCTAAGAACTCGGAAATAAATGTTATTTGCGATCCTTGGTCCAAGAGTGCTCTCGCTACTATTTCATTTCCAAATGTGTCTGATATCTTAACGATTGCTGTACTTAACAGAACTGTGCTGACTATAGGTTGCTTGCTTTGAGCAACATGTGAAGTAAATTCAACACTTTCTTGGGGAACGTTGGAAGAATTGCCTTCAGGAGAAGATTCAGTAGAATTAGAACTTTTAGCTATTGCTTCGTGCAGCAAGGAATGATGTCTTCTTTTACAGATATGACAAGAATTTTTGCTCGAACATTGTCTAACTGGATGTGAAGCTGACATACAGTTAAAGCAAAGGCTTTTACTCTTAACTACTTGCTGGCGTTCAGCATCTGTCTTGCTGAGAAACACCTGGCACCTGGAAAGACAGTGATCAGCGTTACAGAGTGTGCAAACAGCTTTCGAAACGTGGCAGCTTGACTTAACATATGTCGACTTTGATGTGATCCCTGGTTTGCCAGTAGCTCGTGTATTCTCACTTATAGCTTCCAATGTTCGAAATCTACCTTCTAAGAATGATAGTAAATCTTGAAGTGTGGGAATGTCTGTTTTGGAAGGAAGACCTTGTTCCCACAACTGTAGCGTATCTGCTGATAATTTTTGAGCTATTATAAACACTAATATTGGATCCCATGAATTTATGTTGATACCTAAATTTTTAATAGCAGCCAAACATTCTTGAGTTGTATCTAATAACGACTTCACCGATTGAGAATTATCATTAGTTTTCTGTTGAAAAAGAAATCTTTTTAAAGTAACATTAATTAACATTCTTTTGTTTTCATAACGATCATTTAATATTTCCCAAGCGCTCTCATAATTCGAAGAAGTAACTGCAAAATGCTTGATCAGCTTTTCAGCCTCTCCTGATACTTGTGACTTTAAATAGAATAGCTTTTATACTTCTGAAAGCTTTTTATTATCATGGACCATGGCAATAAATAGATCGCGAAATGATGACCAATCTTCATATGATGACCGGTTAGTTTAACATCAGTGTTATGCAAGATTTTTGAAACATTAATAAAAAACAGCATCATATCATTTTTGGAATCAGAGAGCTTGCTGTCAGATAATCAGTATGGATTTAGGAAAGGAAGATCTTGTACAACAAATCTTTTAAAATTCTACGATAGGGTTACTGAAGAATTAGATAAAAGGAACAGTGTAGATGTAGTATACATTGATTTCCAGAAAGCATTTGATAAAGTTCCCCACGAGGCATTGCTGTTCAAGTTGGAAAGGTTAGGGATTGGGGGTGAAATTTTACAATGGATAAGGAATTGGTTAATTGGTAGGAGTCAGCGGGTGCAAATTAAAGGTAATTACTCTCAGTGGGCAGAAGTTAAAAGTGGAGTACCACAGGGTTCTGTGTTAGGTCCACTTTTATTTATTATTTTTATTGATGATATCAGTTGGGAGATTGGGAGCAAGGTCAGCATCTTTGCAGATGATTTAAAAATTATGAGGACTGTGAATTCTGGGGAACAAATAGAGCAATTACAAGGTGATTTAACAAAAATATCAGAATGGGCTGTTAAATGGGGTATGTCTTTTAATATCAGTAAATGTCAAGTGTTGCACATGGGTATCAAAAATAGTAAGGCTGCATATGTTTTACAGGGTGCAGAAATCAAAAATAGTGAGATTGTAAGCGATCTGGGTGTGTTGGTAAATGAGGATTTTAAAATGAGTCATCAATGTACAGTGGCTAGCAAAAAAGCTAATAGAATGTTGGGGTACATCAGGAAAAGTGTTTCATCAAAATCTAAGGATATTATCTTGCCATTGTACAGAGGTTTAGTAAGGCCACATCTTGAGTATGCTGTACAGTTCTGGTCACCATATCTTAAAAAAGACATTGCATTGTTAGAGAAAATTCAGCACAGGGCTACTAAAATGGTTCAAGGGTTCTCAGGCATGAATTATGAAGATAGATTAAGAAATTTGAATATGTATACTCTGGAAGAAAGAAGGGTTAGGGGAGATTTGATTCAACTATTCAAATTTATCAAACAAGGAGATGTGGAGGGTTTAGATTTTAATATGAGTGATAGAACGAGAGGTCATGGGTTTAAGTTAAACAAATCCCATTTTAATCGGGAAGGGAGAAAACACTATTTCTATAATAGGGTAATAGACAAATGGAACAACTTGCCAGTGAATATTGTTAATTGTAAAGGAGTAACGGATTTTAAGAAGAAGTTAGATATGCATTGGGGGATAGTTAAGAGGTACTAGATGGACCAACCTTGTTGGGCCTTGAGCCTGTTGTTGGTCGTCAATATTTGTATTTGTATTTGTATTTGTATTAAATATTGGAATTTGTACCGGCGGTAACCTTAATTCATTAGAATAATCCTTTGGAAGAACAGCGGTTTGTTTACTAATATCAGTGTTCGGATGGTTTGGCGGGAAACTTTGTTCCATTTCACTTTCGATTTCCGAATAGTTATTCGTGAAGAATTCTTCTACCTGGTCACTGAAATCTTCTTTTAAATAAGAATTGTCTTTCGATATTCCGTTTGTTAAAATCTGTTTGTGATTACTACGAAATTCTTCATAGAAATTCTGAAAGTTCTTTAAACGAATTCGAAAATAATTCAAAGTTTTGCGTTCTTTGGAATCTTTCTTATAGTTTCTTACTAACTTAATCATGCTTTCATGAATATCATTTTGCAAACTTATCATAGATTCCATATTTGCCATATCTTAAGATTACTTTGAATCAAGTAAATATTCAACGAATGTTCTAAAATCAACTGACCTGTGCTGCGACTCGGACGGACCAGCTTGTAGCGGCGACTTATATTATGAATGTATTGGTGTTGGTTTTTCTTAAATGAGACAACTCAGTTGATTAGGTTATAAGTTAAAGAAAATTACTAGAACACTATATTTACAAGTTTTAACAGCTTAAAATGCTCAGCTTTGTGAGCGTGAAAAAAGCGAGCTTATGGTTCGCCTGCTTAACGGAATCTTATTATCAAAACAATCCGCTTGGCGGGTTGCCGGAAAAATCACGTCATTTGGCGCCGTATCCCAAAGATGGCTATTTCGCCACAGCGCCAAATGACAAAGTGATGTGATTGGCCCGAACAGCTTGATCAGGAAGGTTTCGTGATAATGTGTTAGATAGACAGGGCTAACCTAGCTAGGTCTAAGATTAGATTTATAAAATATTTACTTGAGGTATTGAATGTGTAGACAAGGTACATCCTTTGTAGTTGGTCTACAATATTTGTATTCAAAAATAAATAAAATGTTTAGGATTTAAATTATTAGAACTTTAAAATTAGCTTCCAAAGTTTAATGTAATATCACAATATACCTTTAATACAAAGTTTTTTCACTAAAATGTAACAATTCAATTCGAAATTGCTAGAACTAAATTAAATATAAAATAGTTGGATTGCAAACAAATGTCATTTTCTCAGTAGAGCAAACAAAAAATATATAGCAAGATAGTTTCTAAACAGTAAAGAAGAGTTAGGAAACTTGTGTCACTTGTAAAAGCAATGGAAGGAAAGAAACCATTCTAACTCCATATTTGTGGCTTGGAGCAAAGACCAATATCATAATTGACATTTTTGAGAAAAATAGCTTCAAAGTTTAAGGCTCAGTCTTGTTGCAATATTACAGAAATCATGAAATTGTTTGATTTGGACAGTTAGAGAAACCTGGAGACATTGGTCTCTATTACATTTATAAGTTTAAAATTGTTAAATTAAAAACATTATAAAATCAACAATGGTCCTTGTTCCAAGCCACAGATAACGAAAAAGTCGTATGAGAAAATACATAAATGCTTTTCAAATTTTTAAACAGAATAAACTATTTTCACAGAACAAATTCTTTAAAATGCATTCCTCTAAACTTTTATTTTTAAAAAATACTTTATAATTTTTTTTTCTGACACAAATTAGAACATTTCAAAGAAAAGCTGAAAAGTTCTTGAATCCCAGCAATAACAAATGCGAGTTTACCATTCTCCATGACAATTTTGAACTATCACTTTCAGCATCCTGAGGTTCTGTGGGTAGAATCTTCTGCCCAAAAAGCTCATTTGCAACAGCTGCTTTGGCCCAGCAGTCATGCCCTAGGATGGTGATCCCTACAGCATTGTAGATCACGTTGGTGACTGCCTGCTCGCTCTCAAACTTCAGCTGGATACTCTGGATTTGCTCTGAAAATTATAGTTAATATTTAAGTAACAGGCTACACATTTGTAAAAAATAAATCTTTTAATGTGATAACAGGGGATATTTGAAAGTATACATTGTTTTGGAGTAGGGCATTTCTAACTATTTTTCCTTAACCACTTTAAATTATACATTGATAGCTCGTAAGGCTTCATCACTAGGCTTAGGCGATGACATACTGCCATTGTGATTAATTGCCAACCAATAATCAATATTTTTGAAAAATACATATTGTTGACATATCAATATATTTTTTTTTTAGTAGAATAAGTACAGCTTAGCAATATATAAATCTTAAACTAATGTAATAGAAAATAGACTGTTTTCAAATCACGGAAAAGTACAATTTTGTTTCTCATTTAATATTAAAAATATAGATATTTTGCTACTTTGTTAAAGCTCTACTACTTTTACGTTATAAACAAATGCAATTCTTTTGGAGTTGACTTTTGGCATACCACGTGTCCTTAAAAACTAGAATTCTTCTGCACTTCGGAGTGTACTTTCAACTAATTGCCAAATCGATTAATCGTCAAATCGAAACTTACAAAATCAAAATTGCATGATTTTTTCTTTACTTTTGAAATTTTCCTGCCAATTTCGACAAATATTGAATTAGGGCCAAGCCTATTCATCAGAAACATATACATTAACCCTAAAGCACATTTTCTAAACATTGAAATGAAATAGAATTCAGTTTATTAACACAAGAAAAACAAAAGTAATATTTGTATTTACCATGTTATGCAAAGGAGATACAATTTCAACAACAAAATTCCTTCAAAAGCAATTTTCATGACTTAAATATGATTTTAATTAAAAATATTATGTTAATTTTATACATATGGTTTTAAAAGGTTATATTTGTCAGACATTTCTCAAGTCTGGAAAAAAAGAAATTTGGTAAACAAAATCAAACCTCCATTTATGAAAAAAAATGGTATTTTTTTTGGCAATTTCATTTCTTAAAAACTTTTTCTATTCAAATAAGTGAAGTGTTTTCGAAAAAAACTTATTTGTCTTACATTTAGAATAAAAATTTTTGAAAGATCTTCAACGTAGTAAGTTGCAAACAGTCTACAAAAGTTCACTAGTAATAAAGTGGGGACCGTAAACTTATGTACGAACAAATTTTACATTATACAAATGATTAATTTATTAATATGATTTTATATATTACATGATTAATTTATATAGAAATATTTCCCATAGCGGAGCCATCCAATATGTATAGCATTCATACATGTCTCCGCAGTGGAGCCTTCCGAGTGTTAGGGGCTAAAATATTACGTTGCAGATTTCACTTAATTCAACCTTAAAAACATCTAATAACATCAATTCCCATATTAATTTTAAAGGAAATTGTTGGTTAAATTAATGTTGCTTTAGAGCTACCAATGTGCTATTGGTTGATCTATACGAAAGAAAGATTCCACATACATACTGTCTTGTTACATTAAAATTGTACTAGAGCAAAAGTTGCACTCCCTCGTTGTTTTCAATCATGGTCAGGTGACGAGGACAACAACTTAGCTTTCCAGCAGAATACAACATTAAATAGCAAGGACATCAAAGTTCATGTTTTCAATTTTTAATCGTGGGGAATCATATTTGTAATGTCTACTATAATCTATATTGCACTTTTTTTTGTTTCACACTAAACAAAAGGAATTTCCTACATTTAATTTGTTTTTAGAAGTAAAATGTCTTTCGAACTGCTAAATAAGTTTTTTTTTTTTTAATTTCTCTCACTATGAAGACTGTAAAAAAAACGTCAGAAGAGTTTTTACAAATAAAAAAAACTTTTTTATACCTTCGTTACTAAGTTAAATGTTTCAGATATTTTATTAATTATTATTGATGAATTTACGAAATTTAGAGACTTTCTTAATAAAATACAATTTTTATTTGTGTTCTATGTGAGTTAATTTATTGCCTTTTTATACTAAAGCAAAATTAAAATACATTCAACGATCCCACTTGGCAATGTTTCTGAAAATGCAAAATTCGCACCACTAACAGATATTTTTAGCGACAAAAGCCTATTTATTTTTCTTGTGCAGTTTTGTCAAAAAGAGTAACCAGATTTGGGGAAAAATCAGGAGAACTGGTCCATGCGTTTTAACTCAATACAAGTTAATATAAATTGAAATACAATAATTACATATAAAATTATGCTTGTAAAAGGAGGAATTAACAAATTAAGACTATATTGAAACCTTGCTTGTGTAACAAAATAATTTCTATAATTTAAAAACATCAAACGCTTCAATATTATATCATGGGATTAACTAAACTAGTAAAACTGACTGTTCAAAGCATTTTTGTTGTTTCAAATAATTAATATTTTCATTTGATATTGCTTCATTTAGTAGGTATGATATTTCCAATGACGAGAATGAAATAAACCAAACCGCAGTGCGGTGTCCTTGAACAATTCCAGCTCTATAAACAATTATTTTCCATCCAAAATTCCCTGAAACAATCGATATTTTTTCTAAAAACGTAATCCATAGCACTCGGGCAACACTTTACGAGAATGTAATCCATCACATTGTGGTTATGGTTGAAGATAACAACACCAAGCAATACCAGGAAACAAGAAGCCATATAATTTTCGCGCAAGGTAATCATCCACAATCCTTTAATTTGTCGTAAATTCTAACCTTCAGTAAAGTATCCACTCTTTTCAATATCTTCGAAAGACTGTTTCGTCTCTTTCAATATTCTCCGTAGCTGCCGTGAGTGGTTTCGGAACTTGGATATTTGATAAGGTATTTTAGCTTCCATCTTTCAGAAGTTGTTGCGAGAGGAGATAATTCAAAAGGTAGTCGAGGCTTGAATCAGAAACACTCGTAAGATATTTCATTCGGTTTTTGGGGAATATTCACAAACTGTTAAGGAAAATCATTATCACCACTTCACAGGGAGAAGTGAACGAGAAAGGCAAACTAAAATTATCATACGAAAATTATCAACAAGTGTTTTTTTAACTTTTGAATAGGTTGCAGTTAATTTGTAACTTTTGCCCAAAATTAAACTATTATTATGTAATATAAAAAAATAAACAGAATATTGTTAGCAAGTATAAGTGAAATAAAATATGTGTTAGAAATGATAATATAAAATTGTCAGATATTTCATGTTTTCATTTCAATATAATGCAATATATATTGGCTGTTTGTTATCATTTGTGCTTATGTGTTAATCAAGTATTTGGTTTGGTTGAGAATTGTAGTAGTTGCACAACAAACTATTAATAATAGGCCTATAAATAAAAGAAAGAGCCTAGGGCACTCTAAGTAAGTGGCATAGTGCATACATTGTACTTTCCCCCAGACTTCAAATGAGGTAAAACAGCGGATAACCCACTTGTTTAGTTGGTCCTGATGTCCTCTTATATGTCGGTAGTTAAAAAAATAAGAATGCAGAGTTCTGACATATTTTCTTCGGGTATATATATATCAAACCATCTCCAATAGTGCAACCTTAATGAAACTCTAAAACTTTCTATTTTATACTCATCTTATATGAAGGACAATGCAGGATTTTCATGTGACGTATGAAGAGGGAAACTTTCTGGTAGTTTCGTTTTCTTCTCTGTAGCAAACAACACTTATATTGTTCATGTGGTCGCTACACTCGCTGTTATGGGAAAGTTTGTTAACAATATTCAGTTTTGCGTGATAAGTAATATTTTTATAATATATATAAATAAATTTAAGTACAGAAATGCTTACATTTTATCTGTTTGTAAGTTGATTATAATCAGAATTACAACAAAGTTTTACAAATGCTTTTATTTTAACACAAAAAATTCTTCATTTATGATATGTACAATCCATCTCAGTGTATGAAGTTGATATTTCTGTATTTCGGCATTATATAATGACAAAAACTTAAAATTACAATACAGAAGCTGAAGTTTCATGCTAATTTCACGGAACATTTTCGGCGTCTCGGATTGTTCTCCGTATTTGGTGTCAACAGCGGTCTTCTCCTTTTAGGCGTGAAACTTCCTCATTGTTTGCGTTTTAATTCTAAAGGTAGTAGAGATCAAGATAGGGACAAAAATTAGGTTTTCGATTTTTAAAAAAAAAATATTTATAATATTTTATTTCATATAAAACTAGATGCTAAATAAAGGCTCTGTATTGCTTGGAAACCCGTTGAAGCATATAAACCCATGGAGCATATAAATCCATACATGAATAAGCAAAGAATTAAATATTCAGCGTTCCTTAAAATCTAAAACAAGTTTTTTTGGTTTTTTTTTAACGAGTTTATCCATATGTTAATCAACTTACAAATAAAATCGCAACAGTAATACGAATGTAGGGAAAAAGATTGTTAAAAGAACTTTTTTTTAAGCTTCAAATAATATTTCTCTATATAAAATAAGTGTAAATTATTTTTTTTTAAACAAAAGTCAACGGTAATTTTTAATTTTCTATTTTTTTTTCATTTGGGGGTTTAATATTTTAATAATTTTACAGTGTTTTAAAATCCACTGTTTTACTATGTTCATATTTTCTTCTAATAAACTCGAAGATAATTAATTTTTGTATGAAATAACATTCTTGTTGAAAATTTTTTAAGAACTGTACGGAAATGTGAAGAAGGATTTTCTACAATCCGCCAACTTGTGAATTATCAGTTTTACATTCCAAAAGAAGAATTGAATCAAATCGTCCGTTTCCATAGCAACCGCCAGGCAGCCGAACTCTGGCGGGAGTTATTCTCGTGGGGACAGGACCAAAGATAATGGTTAGGACAGTATACGCCATTGATGACGGTTCGTTTTATTGGTTGAAATATAACGTAATAATAGTGCTGCACGATTATTGACCATGTTTTTCCATTTTTATCAAAAAGATGGGCAGTAGGTACAGGCACGTAGGTATAGATTTTTCATGGGGGGGGGGGGTTCAGTGACTGATCAACGGATTTCTTTACTTATCCCCCCCCAGGGGGGAGGGGGGGGAATAAGGTATCTAAAGAAATCCGTTACTTTTTGGGGGGTGCTGCCCCTTAGAGGGGGAATCGTTAAAGGAATACTTACATTAGGGAGGAGGGAATCCTTAAGAGGGAATCGACCGGAACAAAACCGCAAATCAAATAGAGTAATAAAACAAGATTTATTGCCATCGAAACATCATTAAAAATGCTCAGATCTTCGGCGGCTATAGATTACGCAATACTACATTTTAATGTACAAAGTTTCATATACATATATGATGAAAGAAAGGATGTCTGATCTATTTTTAGAATTAAATACAAATAAATAAGGGTCTGGGTCTGGGTTGATCCGTACAAAAAGTAAGAAAAAAATCGCTCGCTTGTTTTTCCAGAAATTTAGATAATACTCAAAGAGCAGGTGTTTTTGCGGGCCAACAAAAACAATAAATTAAAAACCCTTGTAGAAAACATGGGAGATGGTTTTGTTTTAGAATAAACTGGCAACTTATAATGAAGTATTTTAAGATTAACGAAATTATGTGGTCTTGGCTCGATGAGCCATGGTTTTCATAGCATGTTTTGTAGCATCTTGTTTTTACGACCCCGTTTGACGATCTTTTCCCCTTGTTATCTTTATTTCAAATTAAACCTAACATGACGTCATAATGTTTCTGTCTCAACACCTCATGCTCACAGTGGAATTCTTTCAACCCCCTCCCCCCCCCTCCCCCAAAAAAATCTCAATTTTTTATGATTTTACAGTTATTTGGTTTATAATTTTTTTTTAATTTGACTTACAATGGGAAGGGTTTGAACCCCCCCCCCCCTCCCTTACCTACGTGCCTGAGTAGGTACCAGTGAAAATCGAAACAGAAAACCATTATCCTTGTCATAGGTCCGAATCTTTCGTCATAAAGATTTAAAAAAAATATGCAATAAAATTCCTAGGGAGGTTAAAGTGCACTCAAACTGCCCTGTAAGACTTGCGCCAGTGGCGGCTCGCCCACTACAGCAAGTACAGCCGGGCTGCACCTAAATTCATTAGTGTATTTTAAAACTAAAATCAGATATTTTACTAATTTTCTTAAATGAAGATTATAATTGAAAATGAAATTTCTACTGTAGTAAACAAAATCTCCGGTAAATAGCATGCATGTTACCGTAATGCACAATTCAGGATCGAAAGAACTCCATTCAATCAAAACTGCAGCTAAAAAGCGAAATTCGAAATCGGCTGCATCGTTGCCATGGCAACCGCTACATAGTATGGAGATTCCCTCCATGCTAATGCACTGCATTTGTGAGAAGGTACAACTGAAATGAATTTTCTTGTTTTAGCTGCACTTGAGGTTCGATATGCTGATTGGCTTACGAGAATATCTACAACGAAAATGGTTTTCGTGATACATTTACTGTGTACTGTTGTTTTAGGACATGGTCCTGCTGTTGTATT
The DNA here is from genome assembly GCA_963932185.1 of Troglohyphantes excavatus. Classification (NCBI taxonomy): domain Eukaryota; kingdom Metazoa; phylum Arthropoda; class Arachnida; order Araneae; family Linyphiidae; genus Troglohyphantes; species Troglohyphantes excavatus. The sequence goes on along the minus strand of OZ010666.1, from coordinate 71,852,049 downwards.
GTTACGTAAGTTAATATTAAAATTGACCGATTTGCAGGTTTAAGAGAAAGCGGGATTGCTTTAATTTTTAAAAAATAAGTGTTTTCTATTTTTTTCGCATGTTATCATTTCGTAAATATTGAAAGGAAACTTTGACTTAAGTAGTGAATAATAAAGAATTTCCGTTCATGTATGGTTTTTGGAAAATAGGGGGGGGGGGGGGGGGGGATTCACGTGATTTCAGCTGCACTAACGTTTTCGATCACGGGCCGCCACTGACTTGCACAAAGTTTGTGTGAGCCTTAAAATCATTCCAACAGTCAAGTTTTCAAGCCAAGAGCTCATGATACCTATTTCAACACCTTGTAGAAGTTTATAGCCTAAACGTATTGTTTTTCCTTTCGTATTTAATAACTATATTAGAGCAGTACACATTGATAGGATCAATTTCCGGCTACGGCTATCCGTTTTTCGTTAAAATAGATTAGAAGGGGTAGAAGTAAAACTAAAATGTTAGGGCCAGTTAATGATCATAAAATATGTAGTCTTTTTTTATGTAATTTCTTTTGTCGCTGGAATATGTATTAGTTTTATTCTTTTGTCGCTGGAATATGTATTATTATTACACTGTAAAACTCTTCAACAGTTAGAAATAAAATGTCAAATATTTCGAAGTCGAAAACATCTATCAGTTAAATGGGGTTTCAGATCAGAAACACCATGTTACGTTTTAGGGTGAACCATTTCGACACTACAAATAGCACGATGGATATATATTTGATCTAGTTCGATAGGAAATTAGGCACCAATGCGTGTAAAATCTGGAATTAAAGCAAAGCATGTACAGAGAGTGGATATGGGCCGCTTCAGACGGATCAGCTTCAGTTGGAGAGGGTTTTGATAGCGACCAATCTTTATTTTTATAATTTGCTGAAATTATGTTTCACTTGCTTTCTTTCTGACCTTGCTTCCTCGCAACCACACGATTTTATTTGAGAAATTGCAAGATTTTAAGGTTTTTATTGCTAGACCAGTTGTGCATCATTCTGAGATGAAAATAGGGTATTAAAAGATGAAAAAGCTCATTGAATAAATTGTCTGTAGCAATGGAATAACTTTTTTTTATTGCTAGACCAGTTGTGCATCATTCTGAGATGAAAATAGGGTATTAAAAGATGAAAAAGCTCATTGAATAAATTGTCTGTAGCAATGGAATAACTTTTTTTTATTGCTAGACCAGTTGTGCATCATTCTGAGATGAAAATAGGGTATTAAAAGATGAAAAAGCTCATTGAATAAATTGTCTGTAGCAATGGAATAACTTTTTTTTAATTGTCTGTAGCAATGGAATAACTTTTTTTTAATTGTCTGTAGCAATGGAATAACTTTTTTTTTAAAATTATTATTTAAAATATTTTTTAGTTAAACGTTTTAGCAAAGCAGTTGAATTTAAATAAAAAATATTAAATTAAATTATACATAGAAAAACGAAGGGAAAGAGGCCGAAACAAGGATATCATTTTAACAGATTGCATTGATAAGAATGGGTCGCCAAAAGAAGGATGCTAAACAAGCTGTTTCGCGTGATGCCGCTGTTCTCCATCCACGTCCTGTATGTGCTTTACTTTTTGTCATGATTTTATACGCATGGGCACCTAATTGCCTATTGAACGAAGCCAAACCTATGTCAATTGTACTATAGTCGGAATGGACTTTCTAGCCTGATTTTCCATTAAATAAAACGATTTTCTAATTAAAAAAAAATAAATTGTTTGCTTGTTAACGCGGGGCCCCACGTAAAGCGCGGGTTCCTGTGCGACGGCACCTGTAGCACACCGCTAAGAACGACACTGGATGCAAATCAGGTCCTGTAGTACAACCCAGCTGCATGTCCGCAATAGAAGAATGTTTCATATCCAATCGTTCTGTTTTGTTTGAACAGGCGACGGAATCTTTGTCAATTTCCTAAACACACGTGTGTTGCACTCGCTCCTCTTTACTTCTATATTTACCCGCGTCTTTTTTTAACCTCACTTGCTGGTCACTAAACTATATGATCATTTATTTTTACTGCTTCTCATTTTTGCCCACGTTGGCATATCTCAAATGACGCCTACTTAGGTTAGGACGCCTTCTCCTATAGGATACTTGATATTTCAAATGGATATTTTTTTTTCTTCGAAATGTTTCACTTGGTGTCCAATGGAAAATAAAAGCAGAATTTTTACAGTTAAAATTTTTTCTTCTTAGTGTGGTGGCAGATGTAATATACTTTAGAAATCGAGCCGAAATTGATTTTTCAATTGATATGGGTCGAGTAGAACATAAATATTAAAATTTTACTTGTTGTCAATTTTACATGTAATTTTTTCAATATACAGGGGGGCCTCTAAAATTATACTAAACTAACAAAGAGAAATTGTGTAAAACTCATTAATGCATGGGCTTGTAACATATCAAATTAAAGGTTTTTTGAGGCAGATTACGATAATGTATGTTAAAAGTTCATGCATATTATTTTCATGGAGTTATAGCTTCAAAAGTCTTAATTTCACTCGTCAATATAATTTTGAGTTCAATTAAATATCTCAATAACAATTAAAGTTAAATTCTTTATATTTTAGATTAAATACTATACTTCAGACTTTATAAACTACGTTTTCATCCATTAAAGGTAAGATTTTCTACTGCACTGTATGAATACAATGTTTATCCGACAATATTTGAATAATAGTTACAAAAATCACATTTCTAACCCAACCCTTTAAAAAAAATTATATGAAAGAATATGACACTTTTCAACAAATATATTGCTATTAAGACATTTCAAATTAGCATCAGTTACAATCTCTTCAAATAAAATATAATACATAACATTTCAAATTAGACCCATATATCCATCATTAATATCATCAACCATACTATTAACTAAGTAAGCACAGTGCTCAAAGCAGTGACACAGGTCAGTACAATGCAGATTATTTTTTTTTTGCAACTGCAAGCTCTGGTTTTGCATCCTCCAGTGCATTGGCATTTCCTCAGAGCCAACAGAGCTTCCGGTGCTGGTGGTAAATTACATTGTTCAATTGGTGTGACAATTGGTGGAACCAACTGTCCATCGGTTTCGATCCAAGAAAATGCAGTTTTGTTGGGAACAACTGGACATGGAACATTGGATGTTTTCAAAATCAAGGTTTGATAGTACGCTCTGTTTGTGTGTGTGTGTACCGATAGTTGGTGGAAGTTGTCTACCTTCTTTTCCAGTCTTAGCAAACATAGCCCATCGAAGTTCTTTGCGACTCTAGATTACTTTTTTTACTCCGGTATAGCAGGCAAACGTATCGTTCCATTTGTCTGTAAACATTTTCTGGTATCTTATGTTCTACACCAAATACAGCAAATGCACTCCATATGTTATCGTCACATGCAAGAAAGGTCTTGAAGTTCATTTTCAAAGCTTTAGAGGCAAAGCATCCTGTGTTGTCACAACCCTTAAATATGTACCACCCAATTAGAGCATCAGCATGTTTTTCTCCAATACGATAATAGGAGTCACGAATCGAAAGCTTCTCTTCCTTCATACGAATAATTGTTGTTAACGGAGGAATACACTTATAAAAACCAATACAATACACAAATATGTCCGTATCCAGTTTATACACATCAAGTATTGTTTGTGTGTCATTTTGTGCAACATCCATAGCAGGGAGTTTGTTGGTCAGCCTCCTCTAAAGTGTGCTGACCTTGAATCATATCCTGAATAGTAAAAACATTTTCGAGGTTCCTATTGCTCAGCATAGTTGTATTATAAGACACTATAATAGCCTTATCACTGTTTATGTAATGTTCCATTAGTTTAACAGAGAGATACTTGGTTAATTCGGCCTTGGTCTTATCATGTAGTAAAAAGTTCTTCATACTCAATATTTTTGTGCTATCGGTTACATGGTAGTGAATTGCAAGTGATTTACCTAATCTTTTTTCACGTGTTATTCCTTTCATAGAACCTTCAATGTATTGGTCAAACAGAATTCGTAACTCATAATAAGTAGTATCCATGTTATTGATCTTCTTAATAAATTTGTTTGCCAACATAAGTCCACAGTTTATGTCGGTAGAACTCTGTAATGATTGTACAATGCACATGACATCCACCAAAAGCACACGCTTGGGACAAGTTATTTGTATTTTTGGAATGTCATCTGGTAATTTAATAGATACTATTTTCGATACAAGTTCATGTTTAGTAGTTAGCATATGCATAGAGCTATCAGGATAGAAGTTTGAAAGAGGAGAGCCGTGGAACTCGTATGTACCAATACCATCCTGTGGTACTAGATCTGGACGAGTCTTTGCAACAACAAGTAGCCTAGAAATCAGGTTACGCTCCTGTTTAAGATTAACCAGTTTTCCTTCGACTCTATTTGGTTTTGAAATGCCTGCATTTTTAAAAAACAAAAATTTGTTTCGTGTCTGTGGAGCCCAGTAATTGACATTGTGAGTGACAAAGGCGTTCTTGTAAAAAATTTTCAAAAGCTTGTCTCCCAAGTATATCACGATTGATTGTGTTTTACGATTGATTGTGTTTAATTGATTTGTTTACAATCTTTCGGAATAAAACTTGATTACTGTAAGGGACTCGTTTGTAATACGCGAAAATTCTTCCTTACGCACTTCATTGCAAATAATACACACTTTTATATCTTCGTCCTCCATAATGATGTCTTGAACTATTTTATAAAACCTACCGAAGATTTTTCACACTCATAACATCTTCAGACACGTAATATAAACGGAAAATTGCGTCATCCTTTGGATTCTGCGCAGAATCATTCTGGCCACTTCTTTGGTTACTGCAATAAGCGTGGGTGTTTCGCCCACTCGCTTTTCTAATTAGAGAGCTAATAATAATATCGATATGTATATAATGTTGTAAATAAACGATGTTCATAAATCTAATAAAATTTCTTTAAATTTGATATGTAACATAGTGTTATTGACATGTTAAATTAAATTCAAAACGATATTGACGAGAAAAATGAAGGTTTGAAGGTATAGCTCCATAAAAATAATATGCATGAACTTTTAACATACATTATCGTAATCTGCCTCAAAAAACCTTTAATTTGATATGTTACAAGCCCACGCAATAATGACTTTTAAACAATTTCCCTTTGTTAGTTTAGTATAATTTTAGAGGCCCCCTATACATTGAAAAAATGATATGTAAAATTGACAACAAGTAAAAATTTAACATTTATGATCTACTCGACCCATATCAATTGAAAAATCAATTTCGGCTCGATTTCTAAAGTAAGGCTATAAATCTGACATCTGCCTCCTCACTATCTGGTGTTGGTTGGTTTGTTAGAGCCCCAGTTGCTCAGTTGGTAAAGCGTTCAGCTACTAATCAGAGAGTTGGTGGTTCGAATCCGTGAAATGGACTTGACATAGAAAAGTAAAAAAGTAGTTATCTTGCGATCGGAAGGTTGCCAGCTTCGCTACAAAAATACTAGAAAGTCGTCCAGAATATCCAACAAATTATACTGGCGTGTATACGGGACTGGTGCACGATAAATCTGATCAGGGTCCAAAGTTTCGACGTCTATTGAAGGCGTTGGGTGCCAGTTCAGGTGTTTCCTCGTCATCTGACAATGGTTCTAAAATAACGAGGTGCATGTATGAAATTGTGTATGAATGTGTGTGTGAATGTGTATGTGTTCCCGGGTCTTTCCTTCGAGATTGACCCCGAACCGTCGCCAATAGCCCACTGTGCAGCTCTAGTGCGACGTTAATTAACAAAACAAAACAAAACCATGGTTGGTTTGTTAATTAACACTTAGCTTAACTTAATTAACACTAGAGCTTTCGCACTAGAGCTGCACAGTGGGCTATTAACGACGGTTCGGGGTCAATCTCGAAGGAAATACCCGGGAACACACACACATTCATACATGCACCTCGTTATTTCTTCTGGTGTAAAGCTAAGAAAACAGTTTAGCATCACCTGTGGGTTTCTTTTAGGATTGACGGCGAGTTCTCAAATTTGTGATATCTCGTTTGATTTCCCGGTAAAAAATTCTTGTGGAATGAATATAAGATTATAAAAATTAAAGGGGATTTGAAACACAACATTTAAAAATATGTATAATTTTGAGGAAAATATTCTGAAACCTTTTGAACGAGTATGTAATATTTTGTAAATATAAAAAAATGTAAGAAAATATTCCTCTTTTTTTTTCAAAATTATTCATATTTTTAATACTATAAAATCGACAGTTACACATTTTGTGTGATAAAATTCAATATTATCCCAAATTGAATTTTTTTGGAGTGAATTTGTAATGAAAGCGTTTTCGTGAATTTAATTTGCGTTCTTTAAGAAAATTTTGTAAAATGGTTTGACTAAAAAAATTACGAATAATTATCTAATATTTTTTTTAAAATTAATATACGTTTTTCTTAGAAATATAATAATAAAAAATACAATGAATAAAAAAAGCGAAGCTTAGAGCACTTAGCTTATTGAGTGATCCCAGTCGGGACTCGTACCCGCGACCTATTGTTCCGAAGTCCCCCGCACTACCCGACTAAACTACCAAAACATGTACTACTAGATCTTGGAAATATTTTTTTAATATGTTTCTTTATGCAATATTTCTAAAACTTTTAAAATCATTTTTAAAAATAAATGGAATTTTACAAATCCGAGCCTAAGGTGCACATCTTGAGGATGAATAGTACTTATATATAAATGTTCAGCCTTTTATACGCATACATATGAAGCAGGGTTTTTGCGATCCACAGCCAATCACTTTCTTTTATTGTTATAAATGCAAATTAACAGGCTTGTTTGCCAGGGGATATTATTACCCCCACCAGCGGGTATACGGCAAGGGCACAATGATACACGAAACATTGACACATTTCTGATCATAATTTCAATTTCAGATGAGTGAAGAAGTGAGTTTGTCTACTCAGAGTTATATGCTGCAGAGCCATATCTGTCGTCGCTAATTTGAAATTATGAAAAGATGTGTCCTAGTGCCAATGCGCCTAAAGTCTCGAGCCCCAGTTGCTCAGTGGATCAGGCGTTCAGCTACTAATCAGAGGATTGGTGGTTCGAATCCGTGCGATGGACTTGACAAAGAAAAGTAAAAAAGTAGTGATCTTCCGATCGGAGGGTTGCCAGCTTCGCTACAAAAATACTAGAAAGTTGTCCAGAACATCCAACAAATTATACTGGCGTGTATACGGAACTGGTGCACGATACATCTGATCGGGGTCCATGTCCTGACGCCTATTGAGGTTCGTCGGGTGCCAGCTCAGGTGTTGTCCTCGTCACCTGACCATGTTTCAAAAATACGAGACATCGCTCCCGGGTCTTTCCTTTGAGATAGGCCCCGAACCGTTGCCAATAGCCCACTGTGCAGCTCTAGTGCGACGTTAATTAAAAAAACCAAACCAAGACTAAAGTCTCCTAATGTCTCCTGACATGTACCTGTCTACTATTGAAATAAAACTAATTAGCAAAATAACTGACTGCGGGGATCCAAAAGAAAGAAAATACGAATAATGCTCATAGTAAAGCCCTACCCCCGCTTCAAACCCCTCCCCCCTCCTACTCGCCCCTCTTGTAAAGTTGTTTTCACTGCTGGGATATTGCTAGAAACACTGGAGATCCCTGGACGTATATATACGGCATTGAGCGTCAGAGGGTTAATTATCAAGCTCAATCGCGCTGGTATACCTCTTAAGGTCAGTTGTGAAAACAACGTCCCATTGATCTGAACAAAACTCGCATATATTTAAATTCATGTATAAAAAGACGTTTAAAAAAATTACTGTCAGGGTTCCAATGTTTTTAGCTTGGGGATATCTGTGCAATCTATTGTATCGTAGTCGGAGATTGATTTGAGTTAAATGATAAGCAGCAACAAATTTACTTCAGTTGATATGCCCTAACGATAGTTATTGGGTTGGAGGGAAAGTTCTGTCGTATTTTAAAGAAAATATTTGAATTCATTTATAAAAATATGTGTTTAATATTAATCAATTATATATGCTCCGTTATTTATTACAACCTGTTGCCATCTTTCAGGTAACCTGTGAATTCCTGTTTTGCAGAAGTTCTCATCCTTGGAGTTAAAATAGTCAGCAACTGCCTTAGAAAAACTTTTAAAAGACGTGAATTTTTTTCCCGTTAGATAATTTTGCAGTAAGATTTTTGTCTCTTAATATTCTCGTAAAGAATCCACTTTTCATCTCCAGTAACCAGCCTGTTCAAAAACGGCTCCACATTGTGTCTAATCAGATGTGATGAACATATTCTTGCACGATCAGACAAATTCTTGTCCGTTAATTCATGTGGAACCCAAACACTTTGCTTTAACACAAACTCAACAGATTTAATGTGATCTCCAACAGTTGTATGATGAATGCCAAACTCTTCTGCAATTTCTCGACTTGTTAAATGTGGATTATTTTCCAACATGGATCGCAAAACATCATTATCGATCTTGGATGGTCGTCCAGATCGATCACTTTCTTTGAGGCTCAAATCCCCGGAACGAAATTTGCTAAACCATCTTTGACAAGTACGAACATTTACAATATCTTTTCCAAATACCGCACATAAATTTTTACATGCAACCGATGCATTGCTTCCTTCTTGGAATTCGTATAAAATGCAGTGTCGTAAATGCACTTTATCTACTGACATGTTTTTCACTTTAAATATCACAAGTAAATGATGAACGGTAAAAAAGGGCACCTTTTATATTATACAGCAGTCTAAAAAAACAAAAAAAATCTGATTGACTCGCTAGCCAGATGTTCTTTTTATTTACAAGAAAAATCACCTGCCTATTTAAAATACGACAGAACTTTCCCTCCAACCCAATATAATAACAGTATCTCATCAAACCTAAATTATTTTGTTAAAATATGTTTTCCTCTGAGAGATAAAATAAATAAAACTATACTGAACTTATACAGAACAACGTAAAAATAGTCGAAATTCGGATTGAAAATTTCTTAACTCGCTCGAATATGCCGTTGACCTGTCTTATGCATTTATCGTTGTACGTAATTGTATATCCAAGTAAAAAATAGCAAAGATCGTGTATCGGTTGCATGAAACGTCCTGCTGAACAAACCTCGTTCGTGTTCTGGAATTAGCGTATCGGTTACTCCGCAAGACGAGACGCAATCATTTGCACTTATTTCTGAAGGTTGGTTTTGAGAACGCGGTAAAATCCTTCGAGCATGGATCCCTCATAGTAGAGCAAACATCGGGATATCATCTCGCTGACATCAAAGTGAGGTCAACATGTATCGCTACAAACACGTGATAATGACGTCATTCCATTCATAAAATTTCACTGTTACACATTTCCCAAATCATCAGCCAATCGCGAGCACTTTTTAATTCATAATTTTGAAAAGAAGTCACGTGTTTGTAGAGATTTGGTCTGAGAAGTTTGCCTCACGATTATCACGTCATATTCTCTCTACTACTGGCCATTCATGCTCGAAGGTAAAATCCGACAGTTTCCACTCGGGTGAACTGAAAGCTTTTATTCGATACCTGTTGAGACATAAAGGTGGGCGCCAAATAGGAGGTTTATTTTCAAAAGGGACATTTTCCTGGTTGGGATTGATTCAGCTGCCGTAGTAAATGCTGTTAGCGTCGAAATTCAAGCGATTCACTTCTGAATGTGGAATCGACACAATAGAAATGAATCTTTTGAACTTCATCGCCAAGCAGCGTTCACTACGGCTGCGGAATTATAATATCAGCCAGGAAAATGTCCTTTTTGAAAATAAACTCCTCAAATGTTCGTGGGAAAAAATTCGCGTGTGACTGTGTCGAAGGACGGATTTTACTCGGAACGTTATTTTAACAGATTATAGGGAGAAATAGGGATTTATCTCCAATATAAACCTTGCCAACAGACAGAAGATACGCAAACAGTTGATTCAGCAGCCGTAGTGAACGTTGCTTAGCGACGAAATTCGTCCGTGGTCGTCCCGTCCTTATCCCGTACGTGCTTCGTTTTATTGCAATATTTTACAGCCGCGTTGGAAGTAAATTTCTTATCAATATAAACCAAATATGTGTCAATAGTTCCATTTGTTACGGAGCTGTAGTGTCAGAATGAGTTTCCTAAAAGCTCAAATATATAGATACCCATGTAGCTAATTCAAAGAAGTTTCACGTCAAAAGGTTTACTTTATTAAAGGAAGGATTAGATAGTGAGAGAAGAAAATTTACCAATCTGAGATTTTAAGGAAGATATTTCTTATCTATTCAATGCCGTTTTTGATAAAGAAAGTCATAAAACTTTACAACCATTCAATTTTATTAATGCAAAATCACGATAAAATATCCGACCTTTAACATTAAGATGTCAAGCCAATGGCGTATGAATTCAAAAAAATATGGGTGGGAGGCCCTCAAAATTAGTTCCATTTCTAAAATATTTACTAATATAAAAAATAAGCGCTATTTATCAATTATGTTTTTTAATATTTTGTCTTTAATTAGTATTTGGTTGTTAATTAGTGATTGCTAATTATCAGTCATTTTTAATCATCTTTTAATTGCATAAATTTTTTAAAGAAATTAACATTTATTTGTTATTATTTAAAATTATAACTAACATAATTTTCATAAATTGTATCATAATTTTTTAGTGTCTAAGATTTGATTTGAAATAATTGCTAGAAAATTTTGACATGAAATCTAATAAGGGGGGGGGAGGGGCTTGAACCTCCTGCGCCCCTCCCTTTTCTACGTCTACGTATCAAGTTAATTTAGGAAATTTTAATTGAACAAAATCTGATATGTAACATCACAGAATTTCAAATTACCCTAACCGCACTTTGCTCTTCAAGAAGAGCTCTACTTTATTGTGACAAGTAAATAATTGTCTACCAATGTCTCAAATAAAATCTTAGACACAAAAATATGCTGATACAATTTTAACATTATTCCATTTTAACTGGTCGTGGTTTCTATGAAACTATTTGATGGATTGATTTGTTGCCAAATTGGATTTTGTGTTTATTTTACATAACCTTTAACACTTTGCTGTCAACAGGTGACTCTCAGAAACAATTTGGTTTAATGCGTCAATTCGAGAGGCACCACAATAAGAAATTCCCCAAATATGTGTTAAATAGTCTAGAGAGTTGTTGGTTCGATTGAGCAAAATCGGCCACGATTGTATAAAGGGAAAATTTGGTGAATTTGTAGATTCGAAAAAGACAGGTTGCATAAAGAAATAAAACTGAATTTCTTACTCTTGAATATCCTAATACATTTTTTACTTGTAATTATTTATATTATTAATTTTTATTTCCTTTTTTTTTTTTTTACATTTCAATGTTAAAATAAATCCAACCCCACATTCGAATTCTATCACCTAGCTTTCATTTAAAAATAAAAATTCACTTGTCAAAATGATGAGAATTAATCATTCACTATTCAGACAATGATTAATGTCTTTTCTTTCGGGTTAACTTTTTTTAAACTCTTGTGTTATATTGAAAAAACTTGTGAAATAAGTTTGCTTTGTGAATTATTACACAACATGAAATATATCCTCATAGGAACTAAATGACATAAGCCGGAACTGTAATTTCGACAAGTCATACGTTTATTTACAAGTAAAGATAAGTCTTGAGTTTGAGTATCATCTTGCGAGATTCTTATCGCCAATCGACGAGAAGAAAACGTCGAAAGGACAAAGCTGTCGATCGTTCAACGCTTTTGCAGGAAAGGTGGCGCCTCACGTTTGGCGATTAACGAGCAATAATAGTCATCAAATAACGTTGATCAATTGATTGCTAGAATATTTAATAATACTAGGAGGCTCCGCCCCCTGCTCCGCTAACGCTCCGCCATATTCTTCCTAATTTAAGCTGACATCATCAAAATAATTATTTACCAATGAATTGAAGGGGTTAATGGTCAAAATGGCTTTCATAGTGGCAAAATAAAAATGCGGGCGCAATAGAATTTATTAAACAAACTAACTATTGCCATTCCGCGTAGAGAAAAACAGCGTTTTTCAATCACCGCGTAAGAGAATTATATATAAAGATACTTTAGCACAGTGATTCCCAATTAGCATTAGTCCACGGACCTCCAGCTAAAACTAGAATAGGACCGGGACCCCTTTTTTTCATATAGGCCCATGAAAGTCACCTCCGCTTTCTAGGCATGTATACATTTCAATTTTGATTGCACATGAAAATGAAAATAAATTCTGAAATTAATTTGATAATTTCTTTTAATTTCACACACCTGGGCACAAATTTACCCAACAAATACATAGAAAAGATAACACAACAATCAGAAGTTTTTACCGCTGAACTCACCAACCAGAGATAAATCGCGATGTTGTCTATGGCAAATACATGTTATCGGAAGTTAATTGTTAAGGGGAGCGGTTAATTACTTACAGTCTCTTTACTTGTTTTTAAATTCATTTTTATACTTAACTCGTTTATAAAAACTCATATGATAACATTATAATAGTCACTTAAGTTAGACCTACTGCACTGATTTTCGAACTGTATGAAGGAAACTGGGATGAAGGAAATCGAGTTTTTTGGCTCAAAATCTAGTTCGAATTTGGCTGCAAGCTTGATATTTTCACTCTTAAATCAGCGTGAATATTTTAGTATGTTACGATATTTGTTTTTCATGGTATTTGCATGTTTTCTAACCATGAATTTTAATAAATTTTCTTTGTGATCCCACGGACCGTTAAATAAAAAAAAGTATCCTTGATTTTTGCAGAATGCTCAAAAGTGATAATTTTATTTCTGTAAGTGAAGTAACTTCTATATTAATAAAAATATTTAATTGCCATAAATATTGTATAAATTTTTAATATAATTCAGGTATAAATAAATATTGTATTTAGTTTGACAATACATTTATAAAAATGAAAGTACTGCTTTTCTACAATTATTTTATTTGCTCACGGTATCATTTAAAATTAACGAACAAATGCGTCTGGAAATGATATAGGTGGTTGCGATATGTCACCAAATCGACACTTTTGAGTATAACACTATGTTTTCGAAAATCGTTAGAAATTAAAATAACACTCCTTCAAAGCTTTAAGTAAAAATATTCCACTGGCACTATTTTTTTCAAAATAAATAAATTTTCTTTTAACCCAGGAAAGGTAGAGATAGTTCTTCGTCGATTCTACGACGACTTAGTTACGTCTAAACAACGAACCGCTACAGGTTTGTCTAAAAACTATTCATGAAATGCAACAATATTACAGTTTTAAAATATCGAAACAACGTTTAAAATTAGTTTTTCATGGATTAGCCCATAACCATCTTATACAGAACTTGTTGCGTCGTCTAATACAGATTTATAACAATATTCTTTTAAAGACGTTAAAACTATGTCTTTACAACTACAAACGGCGTCCAAAACACAACGTCGCATCTGTTTCCTCTAAAAGGCGTCGTTTCTACGACTTTTTTGCGACGACAACCACATTGCGACGCTCACAACCAGTTTTCGACGTCGTTACGCCGTCTGGTGCTACTTGGGCTTTCCCGAGTTAACATTCCTAAGATTATAAAATAATCTTAAGGAATGAACATAAACGCGAAACTTGTACAGAAGAAAATAATTTAAACATCCAAAGAGTGAAAATTACCTTTCAATTACAAAAATTGCTTAAGTGTACGTGAGTACTTTTAAATACGTGTTTTTAAATATAGTATGTTTTAAATAAGCATGAACTAGAAGCTGATAAAAGTTGACGTAATGGCAATTTTTATACAATACAAATAAAAACTATTACTATACATTGCAATTCTCAGTTTTAACTATTTATAAAAGCATCTCATAAAATTTTAAAATCTGGAATATCATCTTGTGTTGCTTGGAGGCAACAACCAACAGTTTCAGTGAAAGATCGGGTTTGTTATTGTTCGAAAGGATTATTTTTAGAAAAAAAATCTTCTTCTTTGTATACTAATTAACCTAATCTATGGATTTCGATACGGCGCACGTTCTTCGGAGTCTGTGCGGCGAAGATAACAGGGGAACTCAGTCTTTCAACAGCACCCATCAAGAGAAGGAGACTGCTTTTTATTTGAAGTTCTTATCTCAAGGAGCTGCTTGTGGATCGAACGAGACTTTGTTATCAACTTTGCGATTGATAAAGACTCATCTCCAAAAGCATGTTTTTCATAAACATGTCGATATGGCAGATGTTCGAAATGTTCTACATGACGCTCTAAAGATGATAAAATATTGGGCGTATAAAGGATTTTGCAGGCCCACCGACATGATTTTTGTATTGCGGTACATGCAATGCACAATATTCGATTCCCGGAAGGACATCCTTGATTAATCAATATAATTTAATATATTAATAATGAGAGCGTTCATTGATTACGTGAGGGTATATTTCATCCTTTTAAAGCTCCACCTCCCTCCTTGTCACCAGTGGCGGCCCGTACCGTAGTCAAAAATGTTAGTGCAGCTGAAATCATGTTAACCCCCCCTTCCCCCCCCCCCTTCTTTTCCACAAACCATACATGAACGGAAATTATTTATTATTTACTACTCAAATCAAAGTTTCCTTTCAATTTTTACGAAATGATAACATGCGAAAAAAATAGAAAACACTTACTTATTTTTTGAAAATTAAAGCAACCCTAATTTCTTTTAAACATGCGACTCGGTCAATTTTAATATTAACTTACATAACGAAACAACAGCAGGACCATAATGGTCCTGAAACAACAGCACAAAGTAAATTTATCACGAAAACCATTTCCGTTTGGAGAGATTTTCGTAAGTTCACGTTTCACCCACCCATCTCCGCGTTTCACGCAAGAGCCAATCAGCATATCGAATCTCAAGTGCAGCTAAAACAAGAAAATGCATTTCTGCTGTACCAAGGCTAAACTAGAAACGCGCGCGCAACTAGTTTAGCCTTGGCTGTACCTTCTCATAAATGCAGTGCATTAGTATGGGGGGAATCTCCATACTACGTAGAGGTTGCCATGGCAACGATGCAGCCGATTTCGAATTTCGCTTTTTGGCTGCAGTTTTAATTAAATGGAGTTCTTTCCCCTCCTCAATTGTTCATTACGGTAATAGGCTTGCTATTTATCGGAGATTTTGTTTACAGCGTAGAAATTTAATTTTCAATTCTAATCTTCATTTAAGAAAATTAGTAAAATATATGATTTTAGTTTTAAAATACACTAATGAATTTAGGGGCAGCCCCGCTGTACTTGCTGTAGTGGACGAGCCGCCACTGCTTGTCACGCACCTCCTCCACCATGTTATGTCACGGCAAATATTTGTAATAAAAAAATTTCATAATTTTTTTTTTTTTTTGTATTTTTCCAAATATCCCGTTAGAACGATTGTGAGTTCTATAGAATGTGATTTATATCGATAACTAGGAAATGAATTTAAGTATTTTCTTCTTGAAAGTTTTGTTACGTTGCACAACCTCTGGGCCAAGGCGCGCTACAATTAATTTTTGTTAATGATTTTGGCGCCCTTATACACTGTTAAAAAAAGGTACTCAAAAATAAATAAAATGTACTCATTTTTGATGTCATTTGATACTTTTCATAGCTCCGAATACATAAGTTTCATTTTTGAAAGAGACATGTATTCGAAAATGAGTAAAGTGAATAAAAAAGAGCAGTTGCTTTCCTACATAGGCTGCCTTCATAAATCACTTTCAATAAATATCGAAAATTAGAACCAAGGCTTACCGCGGAGATCTAACCTAATCTGCAGGCACTTCAACCCAGTGTCTTTTCTTGTCCGTTGTACTGCCAGGGCGACGTGAAGAAGTTACAAACAGAAGTATTGTTAAAAAGGTGTGCCAAAAGAATGGGAAAAAAGATAATTTAGTTGTAACTACTCAGTTTCCAGTTAAGCAATCGACATCAAATAATGTGGAAAACCATCTTCTGAACAAATATTATAAATTTTTTAGGTTGCTTTGTTAAGATGACTTGGACAGAAGCTGAGATTAGCAGTGTTAAATCACACTGCTCATTTTTGCGAAAGTACGATTACTTAAATTTGAGTACGTCATCGCTTATTTACGATTCAATTCTATTAAAAAAAAACGAGTACGTTTATGTACACATTTTTAAGCACCTTTTTTTTTAATGTGTAAAGACAACGTAAATACCATAATATTTTTCCAAGACCCTCACATGTGGCAATTGTCCATTTGCCGCCCCTTAAATTCGCCATTGACAAACAGTATCCATTCTATTGGGCTAGACAAAAAATTAAGGGAGCTAATATATATTTCAAAAGATTACTTTAAGATTTCACAAATTAAGAAATTTATTAGTAATAAAAGAATGTTAGTGACATATTCAAATAAAACATTCTCGTTTCCGATTATACGTAATGTTAGCAAACTTAAAGTAACTTATTAGCAAACTTAATGTAACTGCCCGAAAAATAAGTGGAATGGGACAAAGAAAATTGTTTTAAGGCAAAAAAAAAGAAGAAAAAAATGGTTTGTAGAGGTGCGCCACCTTAAGGGCACCCTTACTGACAGGCGAGTGTACATTTCCCCAAAACGAATTACTTTTATCCAGGTACGATCTAAGGAACTTTTTCAGTCCATCGCAAATTTGCACAGAAACATCTCGTAGAACGCTGAAAATAGTATATAATCTTATTGAGAATGTCTAATTGAAGGCGTGGGTGGAAGTACCAGACAGCTCCCAATTTTCAATATTATTCAAAAAGAATGAAAAACACTTTAAAGATACTTAGAGTTTAGGTAAAACATAAATTTAGGTAAAACATAAATAATACATTACCGGTTAATATAAAAAACTAGCTTGACTTTTTCAACCTTTTGCTTGGTTTTTTAATTGAAAAAAATAAATAATGGAGCTGTCTGGTTATTTTACACCTAACACAGGAATCCTCTGGCCAGGCTTACTAATAAAATCCTTGTAAATACGTCTTCGAAATCATCAATGCGACTGTGAACTTCAAATAGCAAAAAAAATCGTTTTATTTAAGAATTACATAGTAAACTTTATTCAAATATACTTTAACTCTGAATGACACCCCTTTAATGGAATTTCGGATCTTTAACACACTTTTTAGAAGGTTCAACAAACAACACATCTTCAACAAACGAGTTTGGATGATGCAACACGGAAAGCGATCCAACCAAGCGATCAAATCTTGAACTAATTCGTTATAAAAACAAGACAGCCCCTGCAGCTGTACGTTTCGTGCGCCATATGACAATACAGCTCCTTTTCCCTTATATCTCCATAGCTATTCCATTCAGCTGTATGGTTCTTTCATCAATCGATAGAGGATTATTTTTCTTTATAGGAATAAATGAAAAAATATAAATTTGGAAAAGAGGAGCTGGCTGGTTCTTCCATTGACGTCTTCAATTACAATTAGTTTTGAAAGCTATTTTAATGTAGAATTTTTTTCAGCAAGAAAACGTATGTAAACTATACATCTTCTAAGAAATGTACACCTATTTTAAATAATCACGAAATAATCAAGGATAAAAGGGCATTTTTCTCTAGTTATTTACAATTAATATTTGTTCATAATAATAACTCAAATTTGGCATCCTCATTAATCCGGTGCCCCATACCGAGTCTGCTTTTATGCTAAACCCACTACGTCAAAATATTTTAGAGTGAACCGTATTGTAAGAAATAACATTATCTTTCTAAGAACTTCTTTCAAAAGTACAGGTCCGCTGCATTTCTAGAATATCTAGGACGAAAGAAACGCGACCTGTACTCCAAGAACAGATAAACACTATTTTATCATCTTCGGCAATCAGTCTATTTGTAGAAACTTTCTCTTTGACACCCGATTTCCAATCGTTCACATTTAATCTGTTGCCATAGACATGCAAGAATAATCAGTTACATTTACCCTTACGTGATAGGTTATCATTAGTTGGAATTAATAATAACTCCTTTTCAATCGACCTCACACTGAAAGTACGGATATTTGCTGATAACGTTTCAATATACAAGGTGTCGCAAACTTAAAGAGCAAAACAAATTATTTCCGCAAAGAAGCAAATATTTTTTAAAAAAAAGTTAGAAAAGGAAATTTTACTCGAGTCTAGGGGGAAAATGACAAGGTGTGGTGGTCACTTTATATACCCGATACTCCCACTTGGGCTCGAGTAATTACTTTAGCCCGATATTAGTAGAGTATCGGCGTAGCATCTCCGGGGGAAAGGGTTTGTCCGAGGGAAAGAGTAACTCTTTGTTGAAACCAAAATATCACCCTTTATGTTATCTTTGTGGAACTGACTTTCATTGTATCAATGTAAATGGGAAGAACGATAATAGTTCATGAAAAACCGTTGAAAAATCCTTTAAAACTGCGTAAAAACAATGGAACATGAAGCTTATTTTTTCATTTACTTTTGAATAATTCAAGATGGGCCATCATCATTTTTCTCCAGGGCCCTTAACATTGTGTAGTTTTCACCCATTTTTGAGGATTGACGTCAAAATTTAGCAATGCTTTTCTTTGATTCAAGTGTTACCAACTTTAAATTTTTTTTAAAAGACAAGAAATTAATATTGATAGTTAACATTTTTCATTCTTTTCCCAAAAATTAAAAAAAAAAAATATTTTTAGCGCATTTTTTTAAAAGTTGTTTTTGCTTTTTTAAAAGTTAATTTAATTTCCCTTTTGCCTTTAGTTTTCAATGAGCTTGTAATCTTTCGTAATGCAACTCTTGTTATTCATCGCTCAGTCCTCATTAAATATGCCTTGAGATTAAGGCTAGCCACACATTTCTTAAAATTCGAAATTTTATCATATATTAACGTAATTTATTCGCTGCTATGTTAATGTATTCTGTTGGGCTTTTTTTTAATCCACCTCTCAGGGGTGTGCGACGTGGGCCACCGCATAGTGCCCTGTGCTTTTGCAAGGGCCCCACGCTCGTCCGAGAGAAAGGTTCATAATGAAAATTTTACAGATAAAATGAATTTTTTTATATTATTTCTTTTGAAGTAAAATGTCTTTAAAACAGCTACATGGGGTATCAGAACAGAAACACCACGCTTTTAGGATTATTTATTCTGACACTATACACCATGACAATAAATAGCTTTATTGACATAAATCTGGTCACGTTAGATAGCAAATAAGGCTTATTTTTCATTATTAACGCAAAATAATATATGTAAGGAAATTGTATTATAAACATAACATGCAAATGAAATGTAGCCTCATCAAACATTTGTAGTTGATTGTCAACTACATTTGTAGTTGAAAAAATACCAATTGGATTTTTAAAATTCTTAAACTTATTCTTTTTATGTTTTTTATAAATGTAATTTAAACTTATTCTTAAGTAAGTGTGGATGGTTAAAAGGAGCCCTGCTTATATAAGTATGCACTGGGCCACGCGGATCGGTTCTGGTACTCGTTTTATACCTGTTTCCAAAATTGATGAGTTAATACATTGATATTTTAATTATGAAGAAAGGCATTCAATTTACTTCCAATATAAATAAGCATTTCAGCCCAGTAGTTTAATTGCGAAATGAATGGGTTTTGAAACTGTGACATGGTTTGTGGATATACAATTATTAATTATGAATTTAAATTTCGATGTTATTTAATAGTTGCGAAACCTCAAAAACACTTTTCTGATGAATTTTTAAATGACCTTTAATTTTTGCCTTAGATTCCAATCAAGTTAATACATTAATTTCGTGTCTGTATTCTAAATACTTAATAAGTTATGACCTTCGAGCATGGATCCTTCATAGTAGAGAAAACATAATGTAATAATGTCGCTAACATTAAAGTGAGGCCAACATGTATGGCCTCAGACACGTGTTAATTACGTCATTCCATTCATAAATTTTCACTGTTACACATTTCCCAATTCATCAGCCAATCACGAGTATTTTTTATTTCATAATTTTGAAAAGAAGTCACGTGTCTGAGGCCATTCGGTCTGAGATGTTGGTTTCACGATTATGACGTCATATTCGCTCTACTACAGTCCATTCATGCTCGAAGGTTATGACTAAATATTTTCACATTAAAGAAGAAGTGTATCATATTTATTTTATCATTATACCTTTCGTCAAATTGTTGTGTTTAAACAATTTTTAATTTGAATTTTATAATATACTGAAAACGGATTGAAAAGTTTAATTAATAAAACAAATATGAAAATAATTTTTTTTATATATATTATAATTTTTAACCGACTTTTTAGGTGATGGAGACTCTGTTTTTTTTAAGAATTATTAGGATAATTGTTTTTTTTACTGAGGATAAACCTTTTTATAAAAACATATTTCATAACTGATTTAGATAATTTTTCTTGTTGCATAAAAATAATCAAAATCAAAAATCATCATTCCAGAGACTCTGTATTTTAACAATTATTTGTATATTTTTTTTCTTGTTTGTTAAGGATAAACCTTTTTCTAAGAAATTTTTTTCTTGTTAGATAAAAAATAACTTTTTATAAAAGAGTATGCATGAATCTTAAAAAAAAAATATTAAATTTTTCAGAAAGTATATTATTTATGCCAAAATTTATTATATATATTTTTTCTTTTAAAACAGGAATGATAAATTTTCAAGAACTTTATAAAATCTTTTCTCTTAAAAATGTCTACCTTGTTTCTTATTAATACTTCAAGACTAGCCTCGCCAACTCGAGTAATAAATCAAACAACAGGAAAAAGCCAAGCAGCCACCATCTGAAAAAACACACATGGTCCTTCTTCAAATAAAATTTCCTTTTTTTAGAGACTCAGGACGACAGACGCGTCCTTAACAAAGTTATGAATACTAAAAAACAGCAAATATCCAAAATAAATTAATGTTATTGCAGCGAGGCAAAACATGCAATAATGCAGTCAAGCTCAAGGTTCCAGATCCTGAATCTCAAATTGGTGGGACTCCAGTTTACCTTGGAACGAAAGGAATGACCGTTGGTAAAGAACAAATTCTTGAGATGGCGGGAGAATAACACACAAGATGTATGTATAATGATCAGATGCTATCCAGGGGCACCGGAACTTTCTTTAACATCGACATGCGAATACCACGTGATCAAAACAATCCTCCTTATATTACAATATTCGAAAATCGAACTGGTAAATTATTGGAATTAACTGTATTACTTTATTCGAATTTAGTTCTTCGTGTTTAAAATTTTATTATATTTTTCTTCTTTTGTTACACGATTTATTTTGCCCTTAAACTTCAGGTTAGTAATCACACTGAGGAAATTTTAGAAAAAAAAGAATATTACAAAATGTGTTTCATTTCACATTTAATCTCTTAATTTAAAAAAAAATCCATTTCAAAATTGAAGTTCTTTTTCCTTAAGATTTAAGATTCTGAAATTTTCATTGGTTAACAAAAATGCAAAGGATGATTAGTGGTTATTAAACTAGAAAAATAATTTAAAATCTAAAGTTTTTTTATTAATGAAAGATTGCACTTAAAATAAAAAATGTGACCAAATAATATTTATAAGTTAAAAATATATTCTTTCAATCCTATCTTATATCCTTAACCTTCACAGTAACACTTCGTTTTTCGACATTTTTTAAACATATTTTAAGCATGGAATTAAATATATGAACGCTTATCAGAAAGAGAAACGTCTCATAGCCCTCAGAAGCCTAGAGTATTACTTTAAACTATGATGTAATTGATCACTACAAATCTAACGTTGTTACATTTTTAGGCGAAACACATGAAAATAAATGTAATAATTGTCATAATAAGACAATATTAAATTCTTTATTAGTTTGACTGATAATCCAATGTGAAGGGTACAGGGGGAAAACCTGGTCATTGCATTTTTGGTCGAAAATATGCCGAGGGGCACCATGTGTTGTTTTTAAGGTGTAGATTCTGAATATCGGTGAAAACACACGTCATTGCACGACAAAGTAATGTTGAATATTTGCTTTGCAATTTCTTTCAAATCATTGTTAAGTTTTAAATTGAATTTTTTCAAAATCGATTTTCACGATATGACTTGGGGATTTCCCGCAGTGCATAGGGCTCAGAACAATTGTTCTTACCACGATCAGTGATGATGCATAAATTTTACCGTAAGACTAAATTCAAGTTTATACAATCTACAAGTGTAAGTATTAAACAATGTTTAGATAATATTTTGATGTGTTTGAGTCATTTTTAATTTTATCACATAAAAAGTGTAATTTTTTTTACAAAAATAGCGATAATTCAATTGCGATGTTGGGACGGATGAAAAATTTATTTTACATTGTTTTTATTGATCCTGTTGGGCCCCTTTCCTTGCTATTAGGACAACTATTTCGGAAAATATATTTATTACGATAGTAGGTGAAGAGAAAAATTGTACTCAAATTTCGAAATTTGAAGTGCGATGTTGGAACAGAAGATATTATCCGATCGATAAATATATTTTCCAGCATTTTTACTGATCACTCTGGTCACCTTTTCCGCACAATTAGAATGACCAACTCGAAAACAAAAATAAAAGTTTTTGCCACCCTCTCTACCGCTGTACGGCGGTCATAAGAAATAATGACCCAAACTCCAAAATTTACAAGAAAAAAGACGAACCAAATTTATCACTTGCATCAGAGTTTACATAAGGCTTTGATTGTTTAAAAGTAGTTGTTTGCAAGAACAAAATAATATTTTTTGTAATAATTATATATTTTTTTACCATTCATACATACAACTTATCATATAATTAAGAACTTTTTGTATTTACTTGTCATAAAGGACCTTTATTTATCAAAAACTGTTTTGAACTGGAGTTAGCAATAATATAAATTTCACACTAGAATTCACTATTATATTTAATTTATCGAATTTTAATGTTTCAAAAGCAGCGTTTTCAAGGACATATCGGATAAGCTAAAAAATTAATTAAAAAAAATTTGAAGTTCGGGTTTTTTAACTTATGACGACAATGTACCCTTCATATGTTGCCAACACAGTGTAGTAAATCGAGACACAAGTTAAAAGAATATACACACACGAATTTTAACAGACGCATGGTGTTTATTTAGATTTACAATCACGATATCAAAGCTCACGCAAGTTTATATGAAGCTCTCTCTACAAAATCTGGATCTCGAACGAGATTTGGCATTGCAAACTGAAGCACTGAAGACAGAGACCGAAGTTGTCAGACTCGTGAGTAAAAAGTTCAGTTGTGACGTTGGGTGGCCGATTTCATCGCCTTGTACATTCGAATGGGGATTTTGTCCGCTTTCTGAATGACGCAGCAGGCGACGCGCGTCCCGGCGTTGCCAGTCCTCAGGCTCTCCTCGTCACCCCCGAGGCCGAAGTCATCGGCTCCAGTGTGAATCTAGAGAAGTATGGATTATTTAAATAAAAAATTATCAGAACTAGATCGAACCGCACTGTTAATGCACATTCAACACGCACGAGATCAACGCGCGTAGCATTTTGTGGAAGCCTCTGTGATTATAATGTATACAAACCATGTGATTTGAATGTTCTGATCACAGAGGCTTCTGCCAAATGCAACGCGTCCGTGTAGAATGGGCCATAAAAATACAGGCTCGTTTTTGAAGAAACTTTCATCATTTTGGACGAAACATACGACTGATATGCCGTCAAACTGAGGAAATTCGTATTGGGTTTTTTTTTCACGAAATTTATTTAATCAAAAATGAGGATTTCAAATACACTTCAGTGGCTCGATTCGAATCCCCAATATCTTGGTCCAAAGTCTCATCCACTTTCTACAGTGGCTAGAAACGCTCGTTCGAAAAAGCTAATATGAGAAGCAAAACCTCCGATAAGGCATCTGAGTAAATTACTTTCGTTAAAAATGGGAAGATTTTTATTTCGTCGAAAGTTAAGTGATTCAATGACTAAACGATTGTCGAAATTGACGAAAGTAGCTCTGACAATCGAAGAATGCTAAAATGAGAGTGTTATTTTTGAGAGTGCACAGTTGAAAGAAATTTCAGAGATAGGCGTTCTTTTCAATTTAATGATTTGTAGCCAAAGTAAAATTCTTAAAGTAAGAGCCTCAAATCTTATAAATTGGAGCGCATAAAAGTTTGGTATGCCTATACTTTTCGCTAATTATATAATATTAATATATAAAAGGTATATTTGCTTTTTAAATTTGTGTTTCAAAAATTCATGAATTATTTTAATAGGGAATTATTATTTTAATTACATTATTTAACAATTCCTCCACATCACGTCACGCTCAGCCACCCATGACATTACAAATTGTTGGGAATACTATATATATATATATTCACTTACAAAAATTGAGTGGACCCCTTCGGGACTCGAATCCACGATCTATTGTTTTGAAGTCCCGAGTGCTACCCACTAAGATACAAAGGTAATTCATAAGTAGATCTTAGAAATATTTTTTGGAAGATGATTATTTATACAATATTTTTAAAATT
The DNA here is from genome assembly GCA_963932185.1 of Troglohyphantes excavatus. Taxonomy (NCBI): domain Eukaryota; kingdom Metazoa; phylum Arthropoda; class Arachnida; order Araneae; family Linyphiidae; genus Troglohyphantes; species Troglohyphantes excavatus. The sequence goes on along the minus strand of OZ010666.1, from coordinate 71,827,575 downwards.
ATTGAAATTATTCCAAAACTTCCACATCTTGAGGATGAATATGCTTATATGTACATTTTCAGCCTTTTATACGCAGAGGAAGTAGGTGTTTTGCGATCCAAAAACATACTCTTTTATTATATAGCTTAAAACAACTTCAAAATATTCGTTTATATGAATAACTGGCAGTGTTTACTGTAAGTTACAACTACTCATAAAAACACTTGAATAAGAAAGTTAACAACATACCACCATAGATTTTCCTATAATTGAATATTGACCCCTAAGAGAGGCCACGGTGTCGTCGAAGAATAAGTTGGTGATTCCATGTTCGTCACATTCGATGTTTCCTAAGTCCCCGACATGCCTGGAATTGAAACTATGCATTAAAATACAACTAGCATTGAAAAAAAAAGAAGCGTTTTTGTATGATGATCCAATTTGAATATGTCACATATTGATTGATAGAAATATCGAGTGCTCGATATCATACTAACATACATTTTCCTTCATCTCGAAGTCTATTCGAAAATAATGCTCCAAATAGGTTGATTAACAAATCTTATAACTGTCCATCTCAACTGTGATTTTTTTTTTATAAACACATGTATTGATTTTGCTCAAACTTGATATTTATATGTTACATTTATTGCATTTAAAGTAATATAGATAACGGTTTTACATGGAATGTGTAATGGATGGATGTACAATTAATTAAAGTCAATTTGAACGAACAGTTGTGTGATTTCTAAAAACTATAAATTAACATTAAGCACGATCTGGCGTTGATATTAAAATGGAATATGATAAACAAACTATTTTACATTGTCGAAGGAAAAATTAAATGTTTAACTATTTAGCAGAACATAAATTTTAAATGCTAAAAGATATTAAATAAAATCTCTTACGTGTGTTTATCATATTGATGATGTCACGTGCATAGAGTCTACAGAACAAGGGAACAACTTGAAAGTTCAATTTTTTTACTCCGATCTTGATTTCAAATTCAACAAGCACTAGTAACTTGTATACATATGATTATACATAGTAGAACTTTTAATTTATTGGATATTCTTTCTTTCTTTATTGTTATCTTAAATATTCAGAGATACCAATTTTTACAAAACATTTTTTTTAATCTCAAGAAACATTTAAATGTGCAGAAATATACAAAGTACGCCATCGAAATTACTAAATTACATGTAGGGATAAAGAGAGTACAAATTTATCCTTTATTAACACAAAAAATCGAACTTCGAAATAGTTCTATAAGCAAAATCGTTTTCTGCTGTGAAATTAATCCTTAAAGAAGAAGGATGCAAAATTGTTTGGCAGAAAGCTAGAAACAAATAACTACATAATTTTCTGTTAAAATAATGGCAACATTATTTAAAGTAAACTTCTGTAATCGAATTTTGAGAGCTTTATTCGATACGAACTTCAAACAATGAAAGAACTTCGAACAATGAAAAATAAGTGAGCGACTTGGGAATTTTTTCTGCAAAACAAGTTTCTTCTTACGTAAGGAGAAAGTACTTCGGTAAGACAATCACGTTATTTGAGACATCTTTTATTTTTAACCATCATCTCAGAGGAAGGGAATATGTGTTGTTCATTTTCGGGTACTTTTGGAAAGGGTTCGAAATTAGGAGATAAAAGCTAGAAGTCATTGTCAGCTTTTACGATATTTTTGTAATAATTAAAGTTTTTTTTTGCATAAAATTAGAAGCAGGTTTCCATTTGTATTGCAAAAATATAACCGTCTAACTGACAAAATTACTTAAATGTATTTGTGTAATTATTGAAAATCAACGTCAGGCGTAAAAACTAACGTCCGGGTGTAAAAATACAGTCGTCAAACTGAAATTTTTATAAAAAGTTAAGATTCCAAAATGACGACTGGGCGTCAAACGATAATTTTTTGGAGCCAAATACGACTAACGACCGCTAATTTTAGAATGATTAATTTGTTTTCTTCTTTCCGGTTTTGATAATTTTTAACTGAAATAATTTATTTAATTGGTGATGTTGATATCTCAAGTTATCGACAATGCGCAAGCAATAGAATATTCCTGTAATTTTTTATTTCAATGGTGAACTTACATCAAATCAAGTCACAATTTTAGAGAATAGTTCAAATGAAGTAAAATGTTCATAACATTGTCGACACAGAAGTAACATTAATATTAGACATATCTTTAAGTAGAGTAAGAAGTAATGTACCAAAGTATCTCAAGTGATTTAGATTTACCTTGACAACCTGAGATATCAAAATAAGTATAAATTGACCACTTTCCGACACCTTTCGCACATAAAAAAAGCTGCCAAGCGACAACCGGATATTGGCAAGGTTATTCGATAGGCCAAAGGACGGTCATTTATATTCATTGTATCTCCCCAAACCAGTGCTTCCGTCTTAAGCCAAAAGGGCATATGTCAAGTATTTTTTATTTTATTATTTTTTTACTTTTCTATAACAATCTATTTAGTTTTCAATTTTTTTTTTTATTTTTTTTTATATATATCAGCGTTTAACTCATTTTCTATTTAACAGAATTCGAAATTTTTGAGGGAGAGGAATGTGAGTTATATGTTCATGATCGGAATCTCTCACAGAAACAACTTGCTCTCTCTCTGAGAAAAAGTCATGTACATCTCACTATTTTTTTTTATTTAAATAATCCCTAGGGGGAATTTTCAATTCTTTTGCAGTTATTTAGATCCTACCTTAAAAAGTAAAAGTCCTAAAATTCTGAAATTAAATGAGTTTGTTAAGAAATGTGTGGAAAATAGGCCGAATATATTTTTGTTTCAATACAATTATTGATTTAGAAGTTATTTAATATAAAGTCGTCGTTGGGGAATAAAACATAACATTTCTTTGATAAGTGATTTGGGCCCTTGAGTTTCTACCACAATTTTCAGAGGAGGCATTTTAAAAAAAATCGAAAATAAGTTTTGAAATTATAATATTTTTAAATATTTAAACACGCTTCACTCATTTGATGTTTTTTCACCCCTCATTTTTACAACGTGATTTAAAAGTTATATAAAAATACATATTTTATTAATAAAAAAAATAATGTTCGTTAAAACTTCATTTTACCGGTTTCACAAAGATTATATTTTTATCTTTAAATATATATTGATTGACTGATATTGCCTAACAATACACAGAGAAAACTATCGCAAAACAAAACCTAAATTATTTCATAATATCTTATTTTCTTCATTTTAGAAGTCCATGCGAATTCGGATTTTATTAAATAATTATTTTTATTCTCTGGAAAACATCCTTATCTTTCCTTAAGCAGAACTACTAATCAGTTCTGACAACCTACAAACCGAGTTGAATTTCTTTTCTATTTTTCCGATAGCCCCATTTTATCCAGAACTTCAAAGCAAATCTGAACTTCATCTGTAATTATTCGATTGAAAAAAACAACCACAGATGCACAACAGGTTAGAGATAAACAGCTGAGAAAGGTAAATTTTTTTATCTTTTTAGCGGAACAACAACAATAATAATAAAAAAAAAGAGTTTAAGTCAACAGCTTCTGATATACCTTCCTTATCCGATCTCATTACTTGCATGCTGATTGGGTGTCAGAGACTGTTGTCAACCTGAAGTTTGTAATATATTTCCAAGTGATAACATGTTTTGCAAAGACCCATGTAGAGACGATCCTTTTTTAAGGAAATAATGTATATATGAAAAACTGACTAATTTTGCCCTAAATAGGTCTATTAAATCGGTACGGAGTCGTATACTAAGAAACGGCGCTTTTCATATTCTTGTAACTCTACGTGGAATCATAGTATGATGATAAATGACATATCATCGTATAGAGAAAAGTAGGACACGTTGTAGCATTTCCCTTGCAATAAAGACTGGAGCTCCTGTGTTGATTGCAAATACACTACACGCAATCCCAACCAAAATTTCTGTCCCAGAAATGAGAGACTCAAAATTAAGTTTTAAAAATATTTAATTAAAGTTAAATTTTTAGATTTAAAAAAAAAACATAATATTTAAGTTACAGATTATTTTACAAATAAAACAAAAGAAAAACAGAAAGGACGCCTGGTGCCTGGTCCTTCTAAACGACAATCACGTCATTCCAACTCAGTGTCCTACGAGTCTCTGCACTGCTTTTTAGTTTTCTCCGAGGTAGGAAAATAAGATGTTAACGCATCAAGCTGGTGGCTCCACCCAGTGTCACTAGATAGAGATAATAGTCCTTGATGATGGTAAGATAGAGAGTTCTTGGGATGGTACAACGTCAACTAGGTTGATTATTAACCGATTCCTCTTCTGATCGTACAGGGTGGAGGGGGTGGGGGATGTCACCAGTGGCTGCAGAATACGATTCCCCCTCTTAACTCCTCGGGGAATAAGACTATGTGGATAAACGGCATACGAAAGTGAGACACATCGACCAGGCTGATTATTAACCCATTCCCCCTTTTGACCCTTGTACCGTGCGCTCACGTGTGCGTGTGTGGGAAGGGGAGGAGGGGGGTAATGGGGTTGCAATGCACTCCCGACCTCATAACTCCACCTGGAAATCAGCCTTTTGGGATAAATGCTACCATCGTCTAGAGGAGGTAAGTTGCGTCAAGCAGGTTAGCAGTTTGTCCACTTTCCCTACTTAATCGAGTCAAAGTATTCCATTGTATACAAGTAGTAAGAAGTACAAAGTATTGGTATTCCATTTACTCTATCCGCGTGTATTCAAAAAGTATTCACGAACGAAACCTTGCGATACAATGTGGCCTGTATCAACCCGATTTTTTTTGTACATTGATATTGAGGCAACATAAAAATGAAGTGAAAAATGTTATACTTAAAAAAAAATCGAAAATAGGTTTACAAATATTTTGTTGTTTTCTATCGTTTAATTTAGTTAATCAACAAATTAAAAAATAAAGTACATATCTTTACTAATATTTTTTAACCCATTGGTAAATTTTAATAAATTTACAGTTTTACTATGAATTTTATGAAAGCAAGACAGGAAACATAATGTTATTTTTCTTATTCTCACGTTTCTTCAAATTCTAACTATGGTGCTGCTATCTATTGGAAATATATTAAAACGTTGCATGGGTTTACAAATCATAGAATATTCACTGGGCTCAATAATCAATGGGCGCCTTTTTAAATGCTCGTGAATAAGATCGTTTTCTCAAACACCCACATTTATTATAGTGGTAGCCTCAGTCAATGCTCTCTGATTCGATAAAAAACTTCTAATGACCTGTTTGAACATTTGGAGTAAAAAATAGTGTTTCTCATATGATTATAATATTTTTCCAATCGTTTTCAAAATTTGGGAGTACATGTCTTAGAGGTTAAAATGTTTTAATAAAAAAAATCGATATTTTGCAGGATATATATATTATTTATATCGCTGATACGTTGTTTTAATTCAACCTGAACGAAGAATGGGTATTTCTGCCAGTGTTGAGTAATCCAAAGTGGAGCTGAAACCAGGGCCCGATTAAGACAGTGAAGCAAGGGAAGCCCACTTTTAAATGGCCTCATTGCTCTCATATAAACCCTGGAACATCAAATCTAGCTTTTACATGCACTAAAATCCTGGCCCCTGGATGGCAACGAAACACATTATAAATAATATTTAATAAACATTAATAAGTAATGAAAATATTCTTTATGTTTTTGATTATTTTTCCAATATTCGAACAAATTTAATACAAGGGATAATTTTTTTTTGTTAAAGTTAGTAATGCCTCTTTAATAAGGTAAATTTAGTTGCAGACTATGTTAGAATTTTTAAATATTTATATAAAATGTGTGATTTGGGGGCCCCTCAAATATATAAAGTGTAAGCCTTCCTGGGCCTATTCGGTAATCAGGCCCTGGCTGAAACTGCCACTCACCTTATCAGAGTATTGGGTCCGCCGTGGTTCACCGCCTTGGGGTTGTAGTGCGGCCCTGTGGACTGACACCCGTTGCTGAGATCCCCGAACGTGTGCACGTGAAATCCATGTCTGTGACCGGTTACGGGCGGTTCCTCGTTGTCCTCCTCCAGGTCCTGCTGCTGGGACAGCTGGGCCGTCTGGAGGGCTTGGTGCGCCCCGTGATGGTCGCCCACGGAGAAGCCCTGCAGTCTCATGTGGATATTCAAGGGGCCGCCTAATTTCTAAAGAACAAAAAGACAGAGTATGCATTGTGCCAATTCTAATCACTTACACATAACTGTTTCTCATTTCCAATTCACTATTAACTTTTTCCACTCGAGGAACATGTTTGATCTTTACGTTATTTTTACGAAACAGTTTTTGCATTCGGTTACTGTTTTTATTTAAAGAGGTATTCTTTAGCTTGTTCTTTTTACGTTTAGGGTTATTGTTCTTTTCAATTATGCGTGAAGCTGAATATTTATCTCAGTACACCATACGTATATCTAGTGATTTATGCCATTTGTCAATTGTTTAAAAACACAAAGGACATGAGAAATTTCAATCTGAAGAATGTTTTAGATCACCAACATGCTTGGTGCTTCTAGATAAAAATAAATAAATTATATTAAAGTTTGTGAGACTGGAGCTAAAGCTCTTAGGGCTTCGGGCCGAGTAAATGCCGTTGTTATACAAGACTCGAGCGTTAAGGATTAATAGAACTGCATCGAAAGTTTATTACTTATACCTTCTGCCACAGTGTGATTTGTCCCATAATGTTTTGCTGCTTATCCTCCGGAATGGCACGGTTCGGTTGGACGTTGCACACCGCCAAATCGTATAGCGCGTACTCGGAGTCTGAAAATAAAAGTGAATGTAAACTACTATGTGCACTTTTATTGTGTCATTTGGTAGAAAGTGAATCAAAAAGTCGTTAACAGTTGCTTTAAAATGTTTCAATTTATAAACCCAAGCCTCAGTGTATGTAAATATGTTCCACGAGTATATAGATACCAAATTTCTGTCTGTATCTATTCAAACTTCTGAGAAAAAGGTACATAAAAAACAGCTTTTTAACATGGGAAACATAGGGCTTTCTGCGACTTTCCGGGTTCCCTTAAACACCTTTCATACATGACATTAAATCTATGCGCTTTTATCTGAGGGACGTTTGTACCCCTCTGAGGAATACCAGATCAGTTGAGTTTACGTCAGAGACCAGAGCACTCTTGCATAATAGTTTCGAGCTGCCGAATTTTTCCAAAATAACTGTATCCAATTATTTTCCCATTTGAAAAGAATGTTGTTGTTGACATTTTAAATTGCATCTAAATGCTTAAGGTTCATTCTACACGGTCGAGATAAACACGCGTTTCATCTTACAGAAGCCTCTGTGATTGGTGGATACAAACCACGGGATTCTTATATTCCAATCGCAGAGGCTATTCCAAAATGAAACGCGCGTTTATCTCGATCGTGTTGAATGCGCCTTGAGTATTCTAGACAACACTCTAAATAACTTGTAAATAAACTCAACCACAATAGCCAAGAAAAACATTATGTGTTGATTTAACGAAGTTGTGTAGCCTTTTAGATTTCTTATATTAAAAATCCGAATTGATCTAAGTATTGAAATAGATTTGTATTAAATTAAATTATAAACTTCGCATTAATTAAATAAACACACAGACTCTATTTATAAAAAGGACGTTGGGTCGTATTCAAAGAATCTCAGATTCGCAACTTTTAATTAAATTTCCTTAGGTAGGGCCCAAAGAAGTTAAGTTAGAAGAAGAATACTTATTTTTATGTGAAATTTTTTAAAGAATTCATTTTAAATCCATACGTAAAGAAACAAAGGCATCCTTAGTTGAACCATACCTAACGACAGAGCCTGGGCACTACAATGTACAGTGCAGTCGCAAATTACTGGGCGATGGACATTGTTGGGATGTATCACATTATCTGTATTGGCATAATAAAACATTACTTTTATCCAACTACTTCGGTATGGCCATTCTACACGATTGAGTAAAACGCGCGTGAGGAGTTTCAGATGGCTCTGTGTTATGATTCAAGAATCCAAAAAATGGGGTTTGTGTGTTCGACAGAGCCATCTGAAAATGTTTAAGCGCGTTTTACTCAATCGTGTAGAATGGGCCTTAGGGCCTTACTAAACGGACAATATTTACGCGTGCTAGCTTTTGTATATGATTCGTCGATTGGTGAAAACAAACCACATGGTTTGTAACAACCAATTGCAGAGCTATCTTTAAAGGCTGACGCGCGTAAAAACCGTTCATTTAGAATGGGAGACATTAATACGTGCGTTAGCTTTTAAAGATAGCTCTGTAATTGGAGAATACAAATCACGTGGATTGTATATCGATAGCTAAAAGCAAAATGGTTGTATGTCCATTTTTGTAAACTTTTGGAAAACGCGAAAAGAAGATTCCGAACTTATAATCTCATTTTTTGCCAAAAACCAACACACAACTGTTGTGGTTTTAGCCATCGATATACCAACAGCTAAAGCGCGTGCCATAAACAGCTAACGCGCGTTTTTAACGTTCCGTGTAGAAAGGGCATTGCACTTCAAACAAAGTCGTTTAGCTTTAATAACAAAGGTTTGTTTATGAGTTTATTATATGTGTTTAAACAGACAAACAATAACCACCGCCTAACATTTTGTGTCCACAACCCCAAATACTGATTCGACAAGATTATTCCAAGTTCACCTGCACAAGGATAGGTATTAAAAATTCTACGAATTATTTCATCCAGAAGAAAGATGCTTACATTTCGGCATCATCACTGCTGCCCTGGTGAAGTTCCGGATGTTGCCGGACAGGGGCTGGGGTTCGTGGTGTCGATGGTGATAGTGATGGCCCTGCTCGGTCATCAGCTGCATGGCGGGCTTGGGGGTGGAAGGAGATGGACGGCCGGGGGTGGGTTGGTGTCGAGAGTGGGTACTCGGGGTCGGCGGTCTCTGTGCGGGCACCACAAGGGGTTCTGGTAAGGGTTCGACTCCCTGCTGGCTCTGCTGGAGGTCTTCGGTCTCGGGGGAATCCCTTTTATTTTTTGGAATGAATACGGATAATGTTTAGATTGGTTGGTTGAATTAACCCTTCAGCGCTCACGCAAGGTGAATAGAATCGGAGGTGAGACGAATTGAAAAGATTCTAACTAGAATGACATCACTTACTTATTACCAATGAGACTCGCATGACCTAATAATTTATCAAATCGACCAGACGATTTCGCTCATAGGGAGAAAATGGTAACCAGAGGTTGGAGTGGTTGTTGGTTTATTTTCTTTAACGTTATTGTACCGCTCGGAAAAGTAAGAAAATAAATTATTTTACCTCCAGTGAAAAGATTTATGAAAATTAAACAATAGATTTTTGCTGTGCAACATGTAAATATATTTATGTGTTAAGATGATTGTGTTTCCAATTATACTCTAGTCGAATGTGTGCTGGCCCTTGGCAGGTTTAATGAAAAACCAAAAGCGGGTCACATCGTGATGCGTGGCGTAATAAGTGACGACCCCAAACAAGAATATGCTATCTCAGTATTATTTTTCCGATTTTTTCCCACATCCAATTCGATTCTCCTGGATTGTCTGAGGGGGGTGACACTCCGCTGGCGCTCTGTTAACCCCCGGAGGAATGCTATGGCAATCCTCCTAGGTTTGCTTCGAAAACCAATTCTCGCTTTGTTCGCTGTAAGTTGATACAATAACAATGTGTCCTAGCAATAATACTTCTTAAATTATATGAAACAATACTGATAACTTTAAAAGTTGCAACTGATAATTTAAATTATAATTAATCTTAGCATGAATAAATTTTTGTCTTCGTTATCTGACTATGTTTCAAAAATACAAGGTAGTGTTCCCGGTTCTTTCCTTCGAGGTAGGTTGTTGGTGAAACCAATACAAGCTCAAAATGTCGCCTTTATTACTTGACGAAAAGCAACGGCACTAATATTAATTAATATTTTAAGTAATTAAAATAATTTAATTTAAGTACACTTGATTTTTTTAATTAATGAATTACTTTGTAACCTGAAATATTTGGAAGTCGTGGTCCGCGATTTATCCAACGTTTAATTTGGTGGTCCGCGTCCGTAACCATATTAAATTTGGGAATTATTGCTCTAACGGCATGAAAAGAGGGAATTACTCCATTTCTGACCTGTGATGGTGACCCCCCTCACTGTGTGAATCTTCACTCGTGTGAGGATGGGAATCGTGATGGTGAGCTCCTCCTCCTCCTCCACTGTGTGAATCTTCACTCGTGTGGGAATGGGAATCGTGATGGTGAGCTCCTCCTCCTCCACTGTGTAAACATGAATTAATACGTTAAGTAATTAAAAATTAAATTAAATACACTGTGAATTATTAATAAACTAATTTTATTTCAGCAAGAGCTGTTTGGTCCTGAAATGCTGTGGAACCATTTACGTCATATACGTTAAAAAAATTACTCGACTCGAACCAGCGACCTACTGTTCCAAAATCCTGCGCGCCACCGACTAACTATATGAACACGTTCCATTTTGTTTTTGAAAACAATTTTCAAAAATGTTTCTTTATGCAATATTTTAAAAATTATTAAACTCATTTAAAAAACTAAATGAAATTTAACAAACCGGATCAATTGGGACCAGATCCCATCCGAATAAAGGCCTCCGTGGCCGAGTGGATTAAGGCATCAGCTGGGAATCCAAAGGGTCCCCGGTTCGAACCTTTGCGCGGACTAGAGTATAGAATATTAAAAAGTAGTGATATTGCGATCGGAGGGTTGCCAACTTCACTACCAAAATACTAAAATGTCGTCCAGAACATCCACAAAAATTAACGGCGTGTATACGGGACTGGTGCACGATAAATGGTTCCAAAGTCCCGACGTCTATTGAAGGCGTTGGGTGCCAGCTCAGGCGTTGTCCTCGTCATCTGACCATGGTTCAAAAATACGAGGCATCGTTCCCGGGTCTTTCCTTCGAGATAGACCCCGAACCGTCCTCAATAGCCCACTGTGCAACTCTAGTGCGACGTAAATTAACCAAACCAAACCAAACCATCCGAATAATTGGATAATTCATGGGAAAAAACGTTATTTCTTAGTAAGAAAACAAATTTCGTTTCAGTATGTAATGTAATTTAATGATTATTAAAAGCAATATCATTCAACGATAAAAAAATGTTAAAATGTGGATTTTTAAAAAAAAAAAAAAAATCTCAAAGTGTTCCGAATTCGTTGTTTGATCCGGAGTTCGTATAATTCGGAATTTGAATATATAATTTTTCAGCCTTTTATACGCAAAGGAAGTAAGTGTTTTGCGATCAACAGACATACACTTTTTTATATTAATATAAACTATTAGAAAGTAGTGGTCTTCGTTTTATTTAACTTCTAATTTGGTGGTCCGTAGCGATATAAAGGTAGAAAACTACTACTCTAATGACGCTGAACGAATAACGCCATTCCTTACGTGTGATGGTGACCCCCGTCCGTGTGGGAAGAATGGGAATCGTCACTCGTGTGGGAATGGGAATCGTGATGGTGACCTCCCTCACTGTGGGAATGCTCACCACTGTGGGAGTGCTGATGATCGTCTCCATGGGAGGAGTGCTCGCCACTGTGAGAATGGTGCTCGCCACTGTGCGAATGATGTTCGCCACTGTGGGAATGGTGCTCGCCACTGTGCGAGTGCTGGTCGTCTGTGTGGGAAGCATGGGAGCCACCTGGGCCTGGATATAAGTGAAAAAGTAAGTGAACCTGGTGGTGTTATTATTTAACATGAAATTAAATAATAATTAATTGTTTTATTTGTTTGATTACTATTTTCATTTATACTTTATCTTCAAAACAAAATATGTCATTCTCACTGTCTTAACTGTATAATTAAAAAAAAAAAATTTAACTAAATATTAATCATTATTTAAAAATCAAGGTGGTAAGTAACAGCATTTTGATTCAGAAATCTCACGACTATCTTCTCGAATCTACCATAATGATGTTACGATATTACTATAAGATTTGCTTAGAGGTGACATCGCCTGTTTCTGGAACCTTTGGGTAGTATACTTTTCATAAGTGCATATCTTAAAAAAAATATTGGAAACAAAAGGTATACAATAGTGCTGATGTAAATATGAAACTTGAAGATGCTCAAACCAGATTTTCTAAATATTAAATGTCATTGATTTGTCAGCTTTTATTTACTACTTACATTTCCTATTATGCATTAAATTGCTTGACGAAAAATCAGAACTTTTTAAAAGTTGTTTCGTGATAGTTATAGCTTCTTTTTCCTATGTAATTGACATCTACATAAAGAACAGTGTCTAGGGGAGTGTTTGTTTTTTATACAAATCTACGGTTTTATTCTGAGCTTCATGACATTTTTTAAACTTGACCTTCCAAACAATAGAAAGATCACTGTATATTTGAGATTTCAAAAAACTACCCCATTCTCAGCCCTTGAAGCAGAAATAACTTCTTATAAAACGGCCAGATGGCGCGATGAGGAAGAACGCACAAAGACCGAGCAACGTCGGACCATATAGCTACAGTGTTCTATAAAATAACTTTAAATAACAAGAACAAATCGTTCGATTGGAAAATAAATTTTGACAAGACGTTTCTTCTTATTAGAAAACAAGTATTTCTCTCTCTCTCTCTCTCTCTCTTTTCTACCTTTCTCTTTAGCTAAAGACTTATACATTTAGGCGATCAATAAACATTCAAATGTTTGTCACTCCCTAGACCAGGGACATACCTTTGGCATGCTCCTGTCGATGGACCGTCGACTCCAGTTCCACCTGGTGCTGGCGCAGGTGGTTGAGGTGCTGCGTCACGGCGTTCCTCAGGGTGTGGATGTAGGTCCACAGCTCGGTCACGTTGCGCTGGAGATCCTGAACCTGGCTGAGCAAACTCTCGTCCGAGTCGAGGAGGGCGCTGGCCTCGGGCATCTGGACTGTAGAACGAGGGAATGCACACGGAATTAAAACATTGTGTGGATCCAGAAAAAAACATTTAAAGGGACACATCAGTACCCGAAAAATTGAAAAATTATCGATTTCACATTTAATTTGTTAAAATTATAATTTGGAATTTTCTTAATATGCTTAATTGTAAAATTCTAGAACTGTGTTTATGATTTTTAATGAGTTGTTTGAGATTTTATGCTGGATGTGTATTATATTGTTCAAGGAACACAAATTTAAATCGTTTTTTTCTCAAAGTTTGGTTTTCCTTAATGTTAAGTTTTACGAAAAGCTAAGGCTTTTTTAAAACATTATTAATTGGGAAATTTATAATTTTTAAAGCATTGCGTAGAGTATGTCTATTATAAATTGTCATGAAAATCTCTATGAGTTGTAGTTTTTTTTTTTAATTTATCAAATTAAAAATATAAATAAAGGGCATGTTTTGTTATTATGGATAACTATTTAAATAAAAATACAATACTTGTAGTATACACAATTTTAATGCTCATTCTAATGTATTATAGTTTAAAGGATCTGAGAAAAAAAATTGGTGAAAGAATATAAATATTTAAAAAAGCCTTAGGTTTTAATAAAAAGCTTTAAAAAAATTTAAAAAATACAAACAATTATGAAATTTTTGTGTGAAATATTCCCTTATATTAAATAATAAATATTAAAATTTTTATTCAAAAGTCAATAAAAAAAGTTGAGATGGTACCGTGTTCTCTTAAAGGGCCGTTCATTTATTGTGTCACTCCCCTGTGACGAAGGAGGGGTTCTATCTTGCGACTATCCAGTGACATTGAGTAAGAGGAAGGGGGGGACTCTGTTTGCGTGACGTACGGAAATTTTAAAGGGAAAATATTATCACGATATTTGATATTTGTCACTTTTCATAGAAATCAGGTTTGTTAGACATATTGACATTATCATATCGTCGGGTTAGATATTGTATATAAGTTCCTAATTGAAGAACTCGCCCCACGATACATCTGCGGGTGAGTAGTAAAAGTACTAGGATCTTATATGTGGTACCTTAATCTTCCTATGGGATTATATAGTTGTAGCATTGGCACAGATAATGCCACTTAACTACAGATAAATTGGAAAGTAATGATACTCATGAAAAAAGTTAAAATATCAGAGAAAATTAAAGCGGATCATGCGCATTGTTTACGCTGAAAGTAAGTGAGCAATGCAAAAATACTGAAATAAAATAAGAATTTAACATTTTTATACAGTCTTCCTATCCCCCAAAAAATTAAACTAAAACTCCAATTATCTCAAACCTTTACACTTTAAAAGAAGTCATTAAAATAAATTAAAAATCTTGTCCCATTTGTCAATAACATTTGAGCAAAAATTATACGTGACGAGAGATAGGGGTGGGAGGGGGTAAAGCTAACGTGACTGTGAGTGACATAAAAGGAGGAGGGGGTACAAAAGAACCAATAAATAGAATGATGTAAGAAATGGACACTCATTTAAAGAGGGCACAAAACTTGGACATTTACCGATATTTCCTAAATTCGTCGACACATTTTTTTAATTATTTGAAAATTTTACTATAAATGGCAATATCATGTGCATTTAACTTTGCAAAAATTAATATCCGATTCTGTATTTTACATTGTTTTAAAAAAGAGTGTACGCCCCCTTTATCCACACTTGAATTTAATATACAAAGGGGATTTAGCTTTTCAAAAAGTAATGTGTAAATCAGCAAGCAGAGGTAGAATTAAATGTGTATAGAAGAAGGTGTCCTTCACATCTTACTGGGTGGTTAAAATAACGTTGCACTAAAGCTACACAATGGGCTATTGCGACAGTTCTAGTTTGGTTTGGTTAATTAACGTCGCACTAGAGCTGCACAGTGGGCTATTGGCGACGGCAAGAAAGACCCGGGAATACATACACACACACATTCATACATGCACCTCGTTATTTTAGAACCATGGTCAGGTGACGAGGAAACACCTGAACTGGCACCCAACGCCTTCAATAGACGTCGGGACTTTGGACCCCGATCAGATTTACAGTGCACCAGTCCCGTATACACGCCGTTAATTTTTGCGGATGTTCTGGACGACTTTTCTAGTATTTTTGTAGCGAAGCTGGCAACCCTCCGATCACAAGATCACTACTTTTTTACTTTTCTTTGTCAAGTCCATCGCACTTGTTCGAACCACCAATCCTCGGATTAGTAGCTGAGCGCCTTAACCACTCGGCCCTGATTATTCTAAATCTATTTCGAAAGGGAATAAACGAGTGTACATCATTTGAACCATGGCGTGGGTAACATGTGAGGCGTGAAGACGTTCTGATCAGGACAGATTTAACGTGCACCAGTCATTTTTACACAGCGAGTGAATGACTAACGAAACTCTTAACTTTCCGAGCTCACTGCACTTTACAAGACAAGGATCGAACCCACAGCCATTCAATTGTGAGTGCCGCACTCTTCCGACCAGGCCACCGCGGTCCCGGTACTGTTCTGAGAATAAATCTACAGTAATTATTGTATGCGAATCGGATGATGAGAACTGTAACTCGCAATCTTATGATTCGACTCTCAGTTCGCCGCAATCTCAAGAGACGAGGTTCGAACCTAAAACCCTCCACATTATTAGCTCGATACGCTTTCGTCCAGACCATCGTGGGCAGTATAACTTTAGCAGGAAATAAATATTTGAGGAGCTTATTTTCAAAACAGATTTTCCTCCTGGCTGGGATAGAGCAGCCGTGAATTTCGTCGCCAAGCAGTGTTCACAAAGGCTGCTGTATCCCAACAGGAAAATGTTCTCTATTGAAAATAAGCTCCTCGTATACAATAGAATATTCCATGAAAATATCATAAAAATCTTACTTTGTTGCGTGTCATAACTTTGAGCGAAGGCAACCAGCAAACCCAACAGCAAAATTGATCGAAACATGTTCACCTATTTTACACGCCACGATCCTGCAGAGAGTTCAACAGGAGTTGTAGCTGTTGTGTGATCGCTACTCTACGATAGCTGCCGTCTCGCAAGAGTTCAAGGGTCGCGAGTTCTTAAGATGCAGGTCGAAAGGTTGATCCATGCATCGATAGGTCCGACATGAAATACAATTATGGCACTTTCAAATATGTTTACTCTTCTTAATTGGTTCATTCAAGAGAATCGTCTTAAAACAAGATTACATTATCAGGGGGGCATCGAAAGTAGAGATTGTGAAAAAGGTTTTTGACAAAGAGTTCTTGGAATTGTTCGAAAATTCTTTTTAAAGGGATGGAGTTTTGTAGAGTGCGGTGAGAGGGAAATCATTCACACGATCGATTCGGGAATCCGGTGGAGATAGAGCAGTTTTTTTTTTTTAATTTATGTATTTTTTTTTATTTGTCAAATTGCGTCGTATTTGATCGAAGCGATTTGTTGATGGATGCAGAACAAACAAGTCTAATGCACTCAAAATGTGTTTTTATTAATGCAAACTAAAAACTTCCGGAAAAACCCAATCGATAAAAATATAAAATGTTTTTTTAGACGATAGCGATGAAAGGGAAGCTGTGACAAAGCGGTGAAATATGTAGTTCTTAATCGTTGGGTTGTGGGTTCGAATGTAGTTTCTGACAGTGCTGCGAGATTACGATTTGAGTGTTGTCAAATTCGTTCTTGTATATACCTCCAGGAATATGAAATTTGGCAGAGTTGTCATTTGTACCTCAAGAAGGAAAAGTAAACTATTATTTTAGATTTAAGGGAAAAAAATTAAAGCAAGAACAAAAGATAATTGATCGCAAAAAATAATAATCTGCGGCGTTGTATTCATCCGGATATCTGACACTTTGCTTCAGTGGCGGCTCGCCCACTACAGCAAGTACAGCCGGGCTGCCACCTAATTTTATTATATTTTAAAACTAAAATTATAAATTTTACAAATTTTCTTAAATGAAGATTAGAATTAGAAATGGGGATTAAATTTCAACTCTAAGTAAAAAAAATCTCCGATAAATAGCAAGCGTGTTTCCGTAATGCACAAATTCAGGAGAAGAAACAACAAAAACTCCATTCAATCAAAATTGCAGCTAAAAAGCGAAGTTCGAAATCGGCTGCATCGTTGCCATGGCAACCTTACGTAGTATGACTTCCCCAGCACGCTAAAATGGAGGATGTGACGACACAAACGTAGCGCAAAAGGATTTTTTCAAATTAGCTGTACTAGGGATTTCGAATAAATGATTGGTTCATTGCTGAAATGGCGAGGCGGGGTGGAGGAAAACGATAATTTCGAAGAATCTCTCCAAACGGAAATAGTTTTCGATAAGTTTGCACGTGTGTTGTTGTTTCTTTACTTAAATTAATATTAAAATTGACCGATTCGCAAGTTTGATAGGAGGATTGATTTTATATTCAAAAAATAAGTGTTTTCTATTATTTTTACATGTTATCTTTCATAAAAGTTGAAAGGAAACTTTGTTTTGAGTAATAAATTTTAAAGAATTTCCGTTCGTGTATGGTTGTGAAAAAGGGGAGGGGGGAGTTACATGTTTTCGGCTGCACTAACATTTTTGACCACGGGCCGCCACTGCTTTGCTTCCCGATATCGGATAGTTACCGGATATCTGTTTGATCCCTACTTATAATATCGAGTTATGGTCAGATAATGAGGACAATAACTGAGCAGGAACCCCATGCAACTGATATTACTGTGATGGATATACACTTTTGTATCACTATTGTGATATAAGAGGCTGAAACAAACATTAAAATAATAAATAAGTTTATTACCTCCTTAATATAATAATACACATAATTTGAGCAAATTTATATATAGTTATTATTTTACATTATACATATAAATATTTTACATTCGTCATAAGTTCTCTAAATCACTACTGGAGCTGATAGCAGGACTAACTGATTTGATGTGAAGTTTTCGATCTTTGGTTTTCACGGATTTGCGTCGGGTTTGTAAAGATTTTCTTGCGCCGTCTTTGAATTTATCCGGAACTGTTTGAGGGAATTCTGTTTGATTGCTTGTTGTCTGTAAAATATAATTGATAAATGATTTAAAATTAACTGAAAGTAAATTTGAGGGACACCATAAAACCAACGTCATGAATCAAAAATATTTGAACATTTCCATTATTTAACAGTCTTTATTAGTGCAGACACCATTTGCATATCTAAAATAGTCACTACGAACGATTATTATATACTAGCATGCCCGTGCGATAATTATCGCATGAACATCCCCACTCGTTGTAAGGGCGAAATATATTAGTGTATTCCTTAATAGCCCCCCCAAAAAAATCATAAAAGTTTATCGCTTCTGCTCATTCATAGTTGGCAACATTATCAACGGTATGTTTAAGTGTTTAAATAAATTATTATAAACGCAATTAAAAAAACAGAAGTTAATATTAATGAAAGGAATGTACGATTCGTCATTGCTCTTGAAAATTCTCTTTCTTTTGATCCTCATGGTTAAGTACGATTGAGTAGTGCAAGGGCTGTAAAAGAGTCCTTTACTACAGAAATAATATATACCAGCATGCCCATGCGATAAATATCGCATGAACACTAGGGTGGAGTAAAAGTATAGCCAAAAATATTTTTTTTCCCGAATTTTAATTTTTAATAGCGCGGAAAAGTTGACATTTGGTACCACAAAGAGAAGGCTAAAATAGTTTTATTCTACTTTTTCATCTTGATGTTCTAATTGATTGTTGTAACATAAAAGCGGCATATGGAAAATAAATTTTATGTATATGTCATGAGACATAAGCATATATATTGTTTAGAAGAAACAGAACCGAATTCTTTTTATCTGATGACTGGAAATTTGCTTTAAATGTAAGTTAATTTAATTTTCTTTAATTTGTTTTAAATAAAATTTTTAAAAAACTGTTAATTTTTTTTAAAAAATTGGCTGACATGTAAATTTTTTCACAATTTTTTGTGTACCCGAAGTTTTGTAATATAAAAGCGGCATATGGAAAATAAATTTTATGTATATGTCATGAGGCATAAGAATACATATTGTTTACAACAAACAGAAATCAATAAAAAAAATTAATAGTAGATATGAAGGAATATATATGCAAATAATTTTGACAGGAAATATAAAATAGTGGTAAATATTCCCCTTTAACATCCTACATAAATTACAGAATCACACAACGCAATAGAAAGACTTTGTTGCAAAAATTGCCAACAGAAATTTTTGTTTTATTAACTTAAACTTCAAAATTTTCTTAAAAATATTTTTTAAATATTTAAATTTTTAAAATTATTTTGTCTTTAAAGTTTATTTCCCAACCAAACTTATAACATATAATTAAACTTAATACATAATTAATAATAATAGAGGGTATATATTATGGATAATTATATGAACCATGAAAGTAATTATAAATAACAAACCTGAGGTAAGAAATTGTGGAAGGGGATATTTTTAATATCTGCTAACATTCTTTCAGGAAATGTCAATCCTTGAATAGTTTTTGCTGATGTATTTGGATCAGATGAGATAAGCAGTCTGTACTTCTCCATTCTCCTTTGCAACTCTGTGAGCTGATTTTGAAGTTGGAAATGAACTTTTCTAGAAAAATTAATGTGGTAATCGCAATTAAAACCGAAGCTTAAAATAATATAAAACTCTTATTTACTACTAGTTACGTAGTTTGTAAAGAAGATGTCAAATTTAAATAAATTAAATAAACTAAACAAGATTCATGATTTTCTATAACCATCAGTGCATTCGAATATATATATTTAAAAAAATTGAAGAATCATTTACATTTGAAATTTTATATCAGTAATTTAAATTAATTTTATATCAGTAATCAGTAAAAAGTAATATTTATAGCAATAATGAAAGTTATTTCTCTAATATAAAAAGATTCTATTAACAGAACATAGTCTAAAAAAATATTGATGTATTTTAGAGATTTAATTTATTATTAAAAATATCAATTAAAATAGTGTTACATAATAAAAAGAACACTTCAAAATAAATGTAAATATATATTTTTGTTTCTTAATTTTAGATTACTTTATTATTTTTTTAAATGCATGATAGTTACGTTATTTAAATATATCAGTAAAATATCATTGAATATTATGTTAATAATATAATAATTTCAACAGTAGATTTTTCTTTAAATCATACTATTTTGTCTTCCACTAAAATGTATAAATCCCCTCCACTCAGCTAAATTTTACTAAATTTCTTAATAAAATAATTTATCATCTACATCAAGTCAAACATAATTACAATGCTATTTTATCCTCTAAATCATATAAATGTTGAAAACATAATGTAATGAAAGTAACTTCTTAAAAATTGTTTACTCCAAAGACTCTTTGTGTTGTTCCAATTCCTCATTTAGCAGCTTTTGGAATTCAAACTTTTCCCGTAGTCCATTAATCTTCTTTAAGTACTGTTTAACTTTCTGAAAATAGAAATATCTCTCCAAATTTAAGAAAATGTAAAGCGTAGTTTAAACATATTAATAAATTTTACTACTAAGAATTTACAAATATGTAAGGTTTACATTCATATTTGCGAGAAATTTATTTTCAGCTTCAAATTTATAAACGTAACACATTAAAGTTCTTTTTTAAAAAAAAATCTATCTCTATTGCTTGTAAGAAAGCAAAAATATTAAGACCTACTAAATTAATTGGTGTCTGGTTTCCAGCTATTGCTAGTTGTGGATGGCTATTGCTAGTTTGACCCATAATCCTTACAGGATATATATCAACTAAACAGAGTAGTTCTGCAACTTTAAAAATATTGTTTTACTTTACATTATACTAGCAATATGGCCGGCGTTGCTCGTGGTCAATTTGTGAAGTACTATGCGACTTTTTCAGTCGAATATCGCTCTCTATACCCTGTGTAAATTTATTAAATTACCTTGTGTAATTATGGAGATATTTAACGTATTATTGTTGGTCGCTAAGGTGATTTTTAAAAACAATGTTATGAAAGGAAGATCTATATGTAAATTTCCCCTTATATGTTGATATTAATTTTAAAAAAAATTCCACTAATTTCACCAATTGACATTAATATTATTATTTGAAAACTAATTTCGCCATGTTGATGATATTTTTAAATATATGACCATATTTTAGCTCATTTGGCCACATTTTTATTCATTTGGCGATATTTTTGATTCATTTGGCAACATATGGCGATATTTATTCATCAGCCAATCAAAATACATCTTTTATCGCAGTATTGTCGAAAAATATTTTTGGTCACATGTAAATTTCCCATAGGAGTAATGTAATGGAAAAAGTTTATAACTTTTGAGCAGTTGCAGATACCCACATGAAACCAAGTGCAGATTTTAAACTGAGAATATATTGTTAAAATGGCCCAAGTTTCATAAAAATCCGTGCAGTAGTTTTTGAGTTAAATCCGGAAAACAGACAAAAAAAATTTTTATGTGATTTTCGGAATCAGCGTATTCTAATTCGTGAAGAAAACTCAAAATGAGGGGTTTTGTTCGATTCCACAGACAGACTCTCCATTCTTATATATAACATGGTTCATACAAATTTTCTAAAGTAAAAATTAAGAAGTTCTTAAGGACTTTTTAAGGACCTTTTGATACTTTTTAAGGACCTCTTATATTTTTTAACGATAGTGGTTATAGAATTATCATCAAAACAATGTTAAACAAAAAAATATATATAAAATCAGAGGAGTTAAAATTAAAATGAATAATAAAAAGTTGATGCTTGAGCAAGATTGTAGGTTTAAAAAATATATAAAGCAAAAACCCTATATGAACCACCTGCAAAAACAACCAATATAAACCAACATTAAATTTCCAATGTCATGCTCTAAAAATAATAATAGTACTAAGTACAATGAGATTGAATTACTTCAACCTATATTTAAGATCAAAATTACAATGCATTTCCAAAAGTATAATGTCCTTAAAATGTAAGCAATCAATTTTAAGTATCCTGAGATATCAGTGCAGCCAAAAATGATTTTTTTTTACTTTGTCCTCACATTAAAATCTAAGTCCAATGTACCCTAATAATGAGTCTAAAGATCAATGATTCAAAAGTACCTTTAGTTTCAAGATTCTTATCTACTTCAAGTATAATATTTAAATACACCCCAAAAATCAAATTCAATGTATTCTCAGCATAAAAATTGAATGCATCGCCATAGGAAAAAATTAACCCCCAAAAAATATGATAATTTATGTCTATTACACTGGTCAACAGTGGTTTTGGTGCCAAAGATTTTGGAGATGATTTCATATGAATTTGATGCCCTGAATTCAAATATGCCATTAGTTTTTGCCTATCAGCTCGAATTTTTAAAATATCAACATTTTAGTGAATTATACATTACACTATTTTTAAAGAAAAACCATAGTTTAAACAAACAAATTAAACAGGAATTTTTTATTATATTACACAGATATTTATTATATACAGAAGAAAACAGAAAAAGTAATCATTTAAACCAATTACTCACTGAACATTTCGGAAACTTCTTTTGCGTGACATTCTTGAATGCATTTTAGAACAATCCCGTTTTAAAGTCCAGCAGTAATCTGCCATCATGTGAGTATCCCATCTTCCTTGATAACGATCCTCCATACATTTTATATCTTGGTGAAATCTTTCACCTTGCTCCTCACTAATATCGCCTAAATTATCAGGAAAACGGTCTAAGTGGCTATGTAAATAGTGCACCTTAATGCTCATGTTACACCCAAGGGATCTGAAATTATTCAGCATCTCGTTGACTAATTCAACATAGTTTTCTGCTTTATGTTTACCCAGAAAATTTTGCACAACTGAAACAAATGAATTCCAGGCTTTTTGTTCAATCTCATTCATTGAATTTATGAAGTCAGGGTCTTTAATCAGCTGCCTTATTTGTGGGCCATCAAATATTCCTGCTTTAATTTTTTCATTACTCAGCTGTGGCATTTTTTTCCCTATATATGCAAAGCATGATCCATTCTTATCAAGAGCCTTTACAAACTGCTTCATTAGACCCAGCTTGATATGCAATGGTGGAAAGATTATTTTCTCTCGTGGAACTAAAGGATCATTGATGATATTCTTTTCCCCAACATCCATGTTTTCTCTCCTAGGCCACTCTTTTCTAACCCAGTGTTGCGTTTTATCTCTGCTATCCCAGAGGCACAGGAAACAAGGATATTTGGTGTGGCCACTTTGCTGTCCAAGGAGAAAGTTTACCATTTTCAAGTCTACACAAATCACCCATTGGTGTTCATGATACTTTATTTTTTCCAAAACCAAAGCTATGATGTCATATTGCTCTTTCATTTTCGTTGAGTGAGCAATTGGTATTGAGCCATATTTGTTCCCATTATGAAGAAGAACACATTTCAAACTTCGCTTTGAGCTGTCAATAAATAAGCGCCAATCATCCGGAAAGTATTCAGGAAGACCCATTTTTACCAGGAGTTCTCTAATAGCATGACAAAATACAAGATTTTGTTCTTCAGAGAAAAAAGGGAGCAGATCTTTTTCTCTTGTACGATAAAATGTAATTTTTGTTCCTGGTTCAAGTAAATTTTTTTCCTTCAACCTGGAAGCCAGTAATTCA
Organism: Troglohyphantes excavatus; assembly: GCA_963932185.1. Lineage (NCBI taxonomy): Eukaryota > Metazoa > Arthropoda > Arachnida > Araneae > Linyphiidae > Troglohyphantes > Troglohyphantes excavatus. Next base: position 71,804,072 of record OZ010666.1, on the reverse strand, counting down.
GAAGCTTCTTTAGACAGATTGAGATCTCTAGTGAGGTCATTTAACTCATCTTGGTTGAAACATTGAGGAACTGATGCTATCGTTTCAAAATCACTGTCATTTTCAGTAGTATCACAATTCTGATCAGAGAGACAATATTCGTCCTCACTGAGTTCTGGTAGTTGGTGAAATGTTAGAATTGGCACTTCTTCTGAGTGAGGGATAGGGCGTCTTGCAGAGACTAAATCTGGATAAGTCCACTTGTTACGGTTCTTTCGATTGATTCCAGTAATATTTACTAGGCAGAAGTAACAGTCATCGAAGTGATTTTTTGGTTCTCTCCAAACCATTGGTACTCCGAATTTCAGACTTTTCCTTTTCCCGGTGGTCCACTGTCGTAAATGCTCTGTACAAGTTTTACAGACAATATGTGGTGCCCAGGTTTTATCCTGATCACCAAGCTTAACACCAAAATATGCATGATAAGCCCTCTTTACAAAGTCACTAATAGTTTTTCTGTTTTCCAGTAACGTGTATTCTCCGCATATATAGCAAAAAATATCAGGATGATGTACACAGCTTCTTCTACTTGAACTCATTTTATTTCTGTTCAAGAACACAAATACAACAATTCACATTAACAATCTACGTTTTAGATTTACTTCTTAACAATTCGTTACTAAAGAGAAATTTCATACAAAGCTAACTTTTATCTGTCTCCACCGCGGGAATTCATAAACTAATCTCAACTCTCAACTGCGGTAGAAGCTTTGAAGGTCACTTCAGGTACTGGACAGACATCTCCATCTATCGGATTTCTATGGAACTAACTGGACGGCACTATTAAGTAGGATTAAATCCCACTTATTAACAGTTTGTCAACCAATCAGTTATACATCTCATATGTCATATTGTTAATGTTCTTTTTATAATAAATGAATTAAAATAATAATTATTTTTAAAAATAACTAATTTATTATTATTTTACACTCAATTGGTTACAAAAGATGACTGACAATAGGGCAAAAATACAAGAATCAATCGCTGTATAAATTTTACAACACTCATACTTGAAGCTACTAAATAGAAAAAAGCATTCATAGATAAATGAATTTATCTAAAAATCTAGAGCTGATAGAGAAAAACTGCTTTCATATTTAGATTCAGCAATAAATATATAGTTAAAATCTGCTCTAAAATCCTAGGCACCAAAAAAAAAATTTTTTTTTGTTGGCCTGTGTTATCTATTTTAATTCAACTATCTATTGAAAAATAAAATTAAAAAGGCTAATGTGCCCTAAAATCCAAAAACAATGCATTCTAAAAATGTATTTTCAATATATAAAGGAATTTTTTTTTCAAGTGCACCGAACAGTAGAATACCAATGTACCGCAAGAGTAATAGCCCTCAGTTGCAAATCCAGTGTGAATTACTAAAAGTGAAAGTTTAATGTGTCATAGATCACAATTGCAATGTACCCTGGAAAAAAAATCCAATGAGTCCAAAGGAATCTCCAAGTCAAGAGTATTGAGAAATAAAAGTTCAATGTGCATTGAGTTGAAAAGACTAATTTTCTAAAAGATCAAAATCTCTGCACCACTCAACATCCAATATTCCCCCACCAAGTTATTCCCTTAAAAACTAGTTTAATAAGAAATTTGAAAAAATTTAAAATAAAAATAAGCTAAATGTAATAAAATTTATAAACATTTAAATAAAATAGAAACACATTTGGAAGTTGCATTCGCCAACGGAAATAGAGTTATAACCATCTCAACTTTCGAGTGATATTCCCCGTTCGACGAAGATCGCAAATATTTTTAAATTTTGAAGATGCCCCATTCTTGTGAAATTTTCAGTTTTTCTAGAATGATTATAGATTCTTCACAAAACAACAAATGAACTGAGATTTCTAATAATCAAGTGTCCATATGATGAAATACCACTAAAAAATCAGACAAAAGTGATCAAAAGTTCACTTTTCTGATGCTGACTCTTCCTGCTATTCATGCCTTTCTCTTCTTGCCGATTTTACACTTCTGCGTAACGGTCAAAGTAAAATCCGGAATTCTACATTCCGATATTTTGAATGCACCCGGGTACAGAAAATTTTAAATCCCTGGAATTTCGAATTAGACTCACAAAAGTACCACCCTTGTGAATTATTAAAGAAAATCATGAGGGACAAAAAATAAGGACCTTAGTATGGAAAACGAAATAAGAAATTAATGTCTTACAATCTCAAGGTCTCTTTTTTCTGCAGTTGTAGAAATTCTGAACTCCCTTAACTGTGATTCCAATTCTTCCAAACGCTGTTGATATTGCAATTTCTGACGATCCCAATTTACTTTCAAATGCGTTACTTCAAGTTCAGAATACTCCTAAAAAAAGTATATATATATAATTAGGTCATAGTATTTAAACAATGCAATGAAAACTAAATACAAAATGCTACAAAAGCAAAATTTGTTTTAATCAAAATTACATCATATCGTAAACCTTATACCATAAGAACAAGCCGTTAAAGAAAATTTTCAAAACAAACTTAATTCTTTCGCTCCTGGTGGTCTCACACTAAAACCAAATATTAACAAATTTGTAGGATGAGACCCAGTGGTTTCCATGGTAACCACATGTATGAATAGGAATCATAGAGTGTAATATGTTAGCGTATAGCAAAATTTTTTGGTTTATTTGTAAATAAGTGAAAAATTCAAGAGTCACTCTCAGAGAATATTGCTAAAATCTTTAAATATTTGACTAATTTTTTGCTAATGAAGTAAATATTTTTAGTATTAATTAAGCTTGATGGTTCAAAGTGGAAATTTGATGCTTTAAAGCTTCCCCCTTTGATTATTTATGATTCTTAAATAGGGTTTAAATTTTTTAAATAAGTCTGCAATTTTTTTTTTAAAATTAGGTGTTACATTTAGATGATTGGAAAACACAATTTTTTTTTACTACAACAAAAAAGTTGGAGCTAAAAGTAAATTAACTTGCATTAGATTTGGCATCTGTGTTTTGAAATCTCTTTTCCGTAGAACTACCCGCTGATAACATGTCGATTCTCTCCTTCAGTTCTTGAATCGCTTTTTCGCAATCCAAGTTTCTTTTTGTAGGTATTTCATCTCTTTGGGCAGAACCACAAGGCTCTTTTACTTTTCCCAGGTTTTCTCTAAAAGGAAATTTAGTATGTAGTAATTTACTTATTTTTTGTAAAATTTTTTTTAGCTGTACAAAATTTTAAATAATTTTATATTTTGGGTTTTACAAAAACATAATCTATATTTTGTTTTATATTTGGGCTAGAAAACTTTAATGAGAAGCATCAGCCAACTTTGCAATGCCACAATTTCAAAATTATATCTGTGCAATTTTTTCCCCAACAAATATTGCCTAGTTTACAGTTTAGTTTAGTAGTTCCCAACCCAATGGTCCATTGGTGGTCTGTGAGAGGGTGTAAAATAGACCAAAGAGCTCTTACGAATTATCAAACTATATTTTAAAATATTTTTTTTAAAAGTAGTGTTTGATGTTTATTTTTTTAATACAAAAATTTAATAAGGAATCAACATTTATTTACTTATCATAGAAAATACTCAGCAATAAAGCATTTGTATTTTGTTGGAAAAGTATTGTAATAACAAGTTTGTCAGTCTTCTGATATATTTTACGATTTTAACTTGTGTTTTTGGTACAAATAAATGGTAGTTTAATTAGGTTTAACAAAATAATGGTTAGTTTTAGACAATCCAATAACTAAAATATCAAAGGTATAGACAAATCTAACAATAATTACCTCATAACTAATAGATCTTTTTCCATTTCAGATTTTTCCACAATTAACCGCTGCAATTTCTGCTTCAGGTCATGTGTTTCTTGTTTCCTCTCCGAAACTATACCTTCTGTTTGTGCCTCTAACTCTTTTACTTTATTCTGTAGTTTCTCCCTGTCAAAACACAACAAAGTATTAATCACAAAACTAACAGCCATGAACCCTTGTGTTAATTTTGTTTATTTTAGTAAAAATAACACACATGGGCTTTCATTCAATCTAACAACATTAGACATATTAATATGATAATTAGACATATTTCCACTTTTACCAGTTTCCTTAAAATAAGGAGTTATCAAAGCATCTTTAGAAGTGTTCTGTCACTCATTTAATGTTTCAAAGAGTCTTAAAGGGTTTTACAAATTATTTACGGAAGTTATTTTCTAAAAAAAAATATTGGTTATAAAAGCCTTTTGAAATTCGTTTAAAATAAAAATTAGCATAAAAAAAGAGATGGCATTTCTGGATAATTTCCTTTTAACTCCTTTTTTATTATTAATAAAATAAGTAACAATAACTTTGGAACACACAATATGGGAAAACTGATATTGCGCTACTTAAAAAATATTTATTATTTAATTAACATAACTTATTCAAGATATTTTGAAATAGTTATGGTTAAATTCCAGTTATGAAATATATGTCATAGTAAAAGTTTTTCCCTGGTAAACAAAAAATATGACAAGTTTGCATACAAAGTTTAAAAAGTATGCAATTGTACAAGTTTTTCTAATTTTCAGTGTTCAATGGAACAAACATAAATTCTATAAGGATTTAATTATTCTAATGAAAATTTAAACACAGTGTTAGTGCATACAAATGTTAAAAAACAAGCATACAAAATTTATTAATAAACTTAATTTTAGCTATTGAAAAAGATTTTTTAAAAATTATGTAGTGGCTTTTAATGAAACAGACTGGTAAAATACAATCTAAAACTAGGAATAACTCTTGTAATTGTAAAGTAAATTAAACCACCATTTAAGTCAGAAAAAGTAAAAAACTAACTTTTCTTGATTCAATTCCCGAGACTGTTTCCAAAAGTGCTGTCGTTCAATAGAAATTTTTTGTTGAAGATCTTGTTCTTTAGCAAACAAAGCTTGACGTTCCTGGGACAGATTGGAATTCAATGACTGCAATTCAGATTTCAGTCCTTTAAAAGAATATTAGTTAGTACAGGACAAGTATAAACATTCATGTTAAATATCTTTTTGTTCCTTATAATTTAATTACACTATAAAAACAAGTTATAATACTCTACCTTTGGAACATTTGAAATAATAAAGTAAAACGCAATAATAATGTAGGCATTTTTAAAAATTGTATTACAGTCTACACTGATTATGCTCTTTACTTAAATGTGTAACCATATTAAGATTCAGGAAATTTAGTTGGTACTTGTGTAAATTAATTTTGAGGTATTATGAAATGTGACAAATTAAGAAAATAATAATAACCATTGGTCAAAAATAAAATGTAATGACTTTTCTTGAAGGTTAAAAAAACCCTTTTGTTATTTCCATTACTTTTTTAAGGTTTATGTGTAAGTAGGGATTCAGCTTAATATATCTGAAAGTATAAAATGATGCATATTCTAGACTAAAGTGAATAATTTTAATCTTTTAAATATTGAATTATTATACACTCAATATCAAATTTCTGACTAAAATATTAAATAAGCATTGCACATTAAGACATTTCATACAGAGAGCATATATAATACATTTTTTAATCAAGATAAAAATCCTGAACTAAAATATTTAAAATATATATTATACACCAGGGTTTGAAATTAGCGGTCATTAGTCATATTTTTCACCTACAGTCTGATGGCTGTAATTATAGACCAAGTCATAATTTTTTATAGAATTAATTTATGTTTGACGACCATATTTTTACATCCCGTCATAATTTTTTTATGGCCAATTTTAGCCGCAAATTTGCTTTTTCATATTGCTCTGCCGTTTTTAATAAAAAAAATTTATTTTCAATAATTGCTCTCAGCTTTTATAACAAATTTGTCAGTAAGACAATTATATTTTTAGAGTACAAATAGAAACATGTTTCTAATTTTAAACAAAATAATTTTTAAAGATTACAAAAATATAGGAACAAATGGCAACTCTGCTTAAGTTGATTTATTTTAAAATTAAGTCTAAGAAAAATATTTTAGCAACTAAAACAACTTCTTGAATATATGTTCAGACTGCAGTTTATATCTAATTTATTTTGTGGCATAGAGTTTTTCAGTTAATAAAATATATTGAGGTTAAAGTATTTTTTTTCGGGGACTGAAAACGTTTTACAGAATCAGAAATAAATTTAGCAAATAATACAATATACAGTTTGCAACACATAGATATTCTAAGGTGTTGTTCTTCAGTAAATTATACAAATGTTTGCCATCATTTGTTCTTACTGAAAACAGATTTACAAAAGGGATTTTTGCACAAGTATTGCTCTAAAATAATCTATAGGCTGTCACTACAAGGGTAACAGTACAGAATGTTAATTTTTTTATTACCATAATTCTAAGTTACTTTTTTCCATCTCTACATACTAAACCTAATACTGCAAAATAATTTGAAGAAATGTATTTAAACAAAACAAATTTTAATCAAAAGATTTTTTTTTTCATTCTTTGCAAGCTGTAAAAAAATTTCAGAAATGTTATTGGTCAAATAAAAAATTAACTGAAATTTAATAACCAATGTGTTCAACAAAGTACTTAGCTAAAACTAGTCATTCAACAAAATAGGATTTTAAGATTTCTGCTTATTTGTGAGAAAACGAAGCCTAAAGTACTTTAAAATAAAAAGTCACAAGCAAAAATATTAATTTTCCAATATGATAAAGATTTTGAAAACTAGTATTTTCCGCAGCTTACTTGATATCTCATCCACAAACTGTTCTTGCTGAGACTCTTTAGTAGACTTCCATTGTTCAATCTCCACCTGGAGATTGGTCGTCACCTGGCGATACTTGTGTTCACACTCCTCACACCTGCTTTTCAAGGATCGAATTTCCAACCTGCTGGCCTGAAGTTCGTTGTTTATGGCCTTCCTGTGCTCTTGGGCATTGACCAGCTCCTTTTCAAGGACTTCCCTTTGCATGGTGGCTTTTAATTTTTCAGACTGAGAGAATAAAAAGAATGAATTATCAAACAGAGATTTTCAGAGAGAATATTATAAAATTTGCTTCAGATTAATAAAAAAATATTTAGCATCAGATGGAATGGTTTTATTTGTGCATGTGTGTTCTTATTTTTTTACTTTATATTTTTTAGCCCGACCGGGAAGTTAATTTGAGCCAAGCACTGCCAAAATGGACAATTTAATTTCTGAATTTGGAAAGTGTCAGCTGAAGTGATAGGAGTCAAAAACATTGAAAATAGATGTTTTAAAGTGGTACAAATAGTCAAATGTTATATAAATACCATGAAGAGTGTATTTTATCATTGCCGTTTCGGCCAGTTTCAAGCAGAATGAGTGGCTCTAGACATTCACAGTCAAATGTCATTTATACAACAACATACAAAAGTGAAAGTTTTGTGGTGAGATTTGTTTTGCTCGATTCTTTGTTTGAGAAATACGTGAACAAATATTTTGTTTACATTTTGATAATGTTAACCTCACAACTGAGAACAATTTTTGGTCGTAACCAAAAAATTCACTAAGAAGGGATGTACACAAACTGTTACTTTTTTAACTATAACTAGAACATGTTTACTTCAAAAATAGTGACAAATAGATAACTGCCTTTAATAAAAAATATATTGTAATTACTCCCTCTAAGAAGTTTTAAGTATTTAAATTAAAAATGTAAATACCTCTAGTAGCCTGATGTTCGTCAAATGATCAGACATCTGCTTGGTGTTTGTTCTAGTGATGCTGCTCACTTGCAGACTGAGGCTTTCATTCTGTGCTCGCAGTTCCTCACACTCTGAGAGAAGGGCTTTCACCCGCGAGTTCAACTGCAGGACTTCCCGCTTGGAAGACTTCAGCTCAAGGGCGTATGTGTCGGAAGGTGAAAATTTTTCCTTTTCGAAAGCTTCGATTTGGTTCTGCAGCAATTCAACCTAAGCGAAGTTTGAGTTATATAAGAGATAAAGTTAAAAAACTATCACATATTACACGTAAAAGATAACAAATGTTAGTAGGATTTAATCAACTAGCAGTTTCTACATCTTGTATTATTATGCGTTGGTATGTATGCGAAAATACGTCTTAGACTATATCAATTGCCAAGAACTACAACATTGCAAAAAATTAATCATTTAGGCTGTAACATGAAACTTGATTGCTAAACTGATTTATAGAATATAAAAACTCTTGTCTTCATAAAATTGTTAGAACAGTTTTAAGTAATCAAAAGATACATTTATTTCCTGCATTCAATCTAATTTGTAACTTTTTCATAACAAATTTGCATAAATTATTATGTGTCATTATCTTTTATATTCATAACTGATAACATTTAAAAAAAACTAAATGTGTCAATTTTGTCACAACACCATCATTGTTTGGTAAAACATTACTTAGAAAAGTTTGTGGTTATTTGGTGAAAAATATAATTTTTTTTTTTTAAATTAACTAAAAATAATTTCACAAACTGTCTAACTACTAAATTTGTTCCATTTTTACTCCCAACTTATTTGATGAACTTATTACACACATACCATTTAAAAAACTACTTTGGAATTTATTTTGGAAAAATATGACATTTTAACAACTTATTTGTTACAAGGTTTTGTTGTTTTGTCAAAATAAAATTCATATATAAAAATAAATCTCCTGAAATACTAAACATTTAATACACAAATCGAACAACCAGGGGAAAAAAATGGTGAAATCCTTACATAGTACAGACAATTCATAATATGGATATTAGGTAATGGTAGCTAAATATTAATATATTTGTAATTTTTATCATACGTACCTCGCCCTGGTGTTGCAAATTGATTCTTTCAAGTACACGAGAGTACTCGGCTTCACGACTCTCAAACTTGCACTTCAAAATGGCATTCTCATAATGAAGATTGTTGTACTGGTCGCGTATTTTGTCAGCTTCGGCATGCAGATCTTTAATTTTAGCTTCGTAATGGATAGCGGCTTCTTCCAATACTCCTGATTGAATCCTTTTCTCATCATGGGTTTTCAACTTTGAAAAAATAATGCCTATATTTTAAATATTTTTTAACAATGCAAGTAAATGATTTTTTGTAATTTTATACACAAACCTTTTATTTAAAATAAGTAAAACTACAGTGAAGTTAACTTTATAAATTGAATCCGTTTAATTGTTTTATATGTAAAAGGTTCATTGCAGAACAAACCTTAACATAATAACCAATTTAATTTTATGGTTTTCATTTTATCAGATACTCAGTTCAAAATCATTTCTACAGTTCTTAACAATTAAAAAAAATTAAGACGAAGAGGAACATTTGAAATATATTATATTTTAAATCACATATAATTTTTTTGTTTCAAGACATATGCTGTTAAAATCTAACATTGCCAATACTTAACTGATCTCTAACTAAGTAATATGATTTTTGAGTTACACTTAACAATTTTCATTAACTTGCTGTGACCTTTATTACTTTGGGCATTAATATGCAAGCCTTTTCTAGATTTAAACATGTTATTTAGTTAAACTTAAGTATATAAGTGTTCACTAGGCTTAAGCAATTTCTCTTCCGATATTAGCAAAGTGAATATTACAAGTTCACCAATAATTTTAATTAGTTTTTAACAAGTGCTATTTCTTACATTATATTGATTTCACAAATTTTTCGACATTAACTAGATTTAATACTATTTCACTTTTGTTAAGCAAAATGTTAACAAAAAATGTGTCTCATTAAGTTTTACATTATTAATTTTAATTAAAAAAAAATATATTTTCGGTAAAGGTTTACTGTACGGTCACCCTTGGCGACTTTTTCAAAATCTCGCCAAAAGTCGCCATTTTGGCGACTGTTGTCCAATAGGGTTGCTGCAATTCCTTGTCGTTTCGGAGGGGGGTTGCCATTTAAAAAAAAATTATCGCCAAATGCGAAAAAATCGCGCCAAGGGTGACCGTACAGTAAACCTGACCCATATTTTCTACAAAAAGAACTTTTTTTAATTTAATAATGCATCTATATTCAGTTTTTTCAAAATACAAAGAAAAAGTGTTAAAAATAACATACCCTCTCGTTTAAAGCATTTATTTCAATCTGTTGTTCTTTTACTCTTGATTCTAATTTATTAACATTAGCTTTACTGTCCGATCGCAGTTTCTCATTTTGATCATTAGCCTCTTTTAGCTTGTCGTAAATCAGTGTGAGCTCATCCCGAAGCCTGGAGATGGAAAAAATACAGAATTTATATATTAAAATTATTTGCAAGAAATGTAAAAATTGTATGATTTAGAAAACTTACGTGACATGTTCTTCCTTCAGTGTTTCATAGATGTGTTTGTACTGATTGCTTCTATTCCTCTCATCTGCCAAAAGTTTCTGCAATTCTGATTCTCGTGTATCGCTACCCTGAATCATTTCGGAAACTATTTGATAATTTATAAAATATCAAGACCAATAAATTAACTCTAGAGAACAGAAGTAAACAGTCTTCTTTAGAATTTTAAAACACATTTTAACGGTTTCATGTACCGAAAATGAAAACTGCGAATGTAAACAATTTCAAATATTAATAGATATTACTGGTCTGTAATTTGTCACTATACAACATAATGATCATTATTTTTTGTACAAAAAAAATTATTAAATTTCAGTTAATATTAGACAATTTTTGTATTTTATAACAAAGGAGAAGTAACTTCATTTTGTGTAATAATAGCTATTTAAGTTACGACAAACGGACTGAAAAGAATACAAATTCTTCAACAAAATGTCTATTTATTCATGTTCGTCCAGTTACTTTTGGTATTCTTTTATCTTCAAGTTAACTGAAAATGCCTGATCAAAACAGTAGCAATTGGGAAATTCATTTGTTTTATTGTGAAAGATCAATGATCATCTTTAATAGCCCACTGTGCAGCTCTAGTGCAACGTTTTAAATCAAATCTAACCAAACCAAAGATGATCCTTCTTTAAAAAACAATTTTTATTCCTTTTTTTCCTTAAGGAATAGTGAGATAAAGTATCTCTCCGGCGAACAAAGATCTCAAAATCTTTTACACTCAATCATCAATTATATTTGTGATTTGTTTTCATTGGGGTAAATTATTTTTTAATACATTTTAATTCGTTATACTTGATTCACCTAAATTATCGTATTGAATAGTAAAATTGAGTTGTTCAATAATACAAGAGTGCTTTTATTAATTTTACTAATTTTAGTAGTTTTCCGGCGGGAATTTTCAAATTTCAGTAATTTTGATGTACGATTGTATTATTATATAACATGCAATGATATAGTGTATCTGATTTAATATTAAGAGTCAATTTTATATGAATGTGTGAATATATTGAATGTGTTTTAATTTGATATTTCCAACTTGATCCTTTTTTTTTTTAATATATTGTAAATTGTTTCAGTAGAGAAGAATTTCTAGTGTTCCTATTACTACAAATTTGAATTCAAAATAAAGATTTTGCATGTATTTTGATATTGATATATTTCTGAGAAAATTGGAGATACACGAGCGGATGAACATATTCGTTTAAAACCCGTCTCTGTTAAAGTATTTTTTTTTAAAAAGGAATGTGTTGGTATCAAAATTAAAATAATTTTATTGAAAATAAGTTACAACCTTGATATTTTACTCGCCCAAGTGAAGGTTAATTATTCATAATGTAATGTGCAAATATTTTAAAAGCTACTTTAGTCACTATATTCTACATACAAGTATCAACTTGAAATATCAGGAAAGTCATGAGTAAATTCCCTCCAAGCAGGGAGACCCTTAGTAACCACAGGGCTGAGTGCAAACCTAGCCAGGGAACCCCTTTAGATGGTTCATCCCATTTTTTTAGCCCCTCCCCCTTCAGGTTCTTTATTGCATTTACTCAACTTCCGAAAGACGCATCCCCCTCCCTAAAAAATCAATAATTTTTTTTTTAAATGTGCTAAATTTGCATTTAGTTTGATAGTTAACAAAATTTGCAGAATGAATAAATCTGTCTATCATGTCCTTTCTTTTTTAAAGTTGAAAAAATATTCGTTAATTCTCTGGATGCCAGATTATTTATGATTGGTGAGTGAATATATCCTAGGGATGAGTAAACACAAATAAAAAGTAATGCCATTGCAGTTTTAAAAATAGAAAGTCATATTCCTCTGTAGTATTAAATGTTATAATTAATTTTTTTGCTGGCTGTGGGGCACTGTGCAGAGACACTTGTTCCTGTCAATGCACTCATTTTTAGATTCATAAAAAAAATACTCCATTTTACAATTTTTTTTTTTTAATTAAAAGTGTGAATTACAGCATACAAGTAATCTTTTAACAATTATATTTAAAAAAATACCAAAGAGCATGCATGAGAAAACTGTTTTAAATTTCCAAGCAACTTTGCAATTCCAAATATCGCTTGAGCCTCAATGGGATAATATTAAAGTTATTGAATTCCTCTTAAATTTGCTTAATCTTAAATCTTATCCATTGCTTTTGAATCTATGTTTTCATTTTTATAAGTATAGAACATTATTTTTACAACTTCTCGATATTTTTTCATTCACTTTAACAGCAGAGAAAAAAAAAGAAAAACAACAATGGAGCCAGGAAGTGAATACTCAAGAGTTGCTTTTTTATCTGTCAATGGCCATTGGGCAGTTCCAAGTGGACAATCTGTGACTGAGCCACTTCCTATCGTTTCTTTGGGACTTCCTGTTGGTTCAATATCTTTGTAAGTGAATATAAGTGTTTTAGCAGTATCATGTAGTGGTCTAAAATAACCTATTGCCCACTTATTGGAATTGAAAAAAATAATTTACTTTCAGGTAATTTGTTATATTTAATAATTTAGTATTTTGAAAGTTTCTAGTTATAGTTTCATGTAATAAATTTGGATAAATATTGATTGCTTTTTTTTTGTATTGGAGCAAATCAAATATTCACAAATTTAAGGGTTTGACTAAGAAACTAGACTGAAAGTAATACCTGCACAATTTTTTTATGTTAGTATTTTTATGTTGTAAATTTAATGTAAATATTGTAATTTATCGTAAACATTATTTTTAATGTTAGTATTTGTTTTTAACTTTATCATCCAACTGAATTAACCCCTTCTTGATCAACAACTTTCATCTCATATGTCTATTTCAAACATTGTCTATTTCATGTTGTCTTCAGAAGACTGCACAAGGTCAAACAATAGAAAAAAAACGGAATAATTAGCAGATAGAAAAAAGAGAGACCTTCGACCAGACAATTAGACTTTAGGATATAATATACATAAAAGGCATTGTTTCATTCTTGAAAATTACTTTAACAGAAATTTGAAAATAAAATAAAACATATCAGAAAGGGCTAATAAGATTAAATAATAAGACATCATTCTTTAAAAAAAAATTATTGCAATTTGACTGTTTGTGAAGAATTAATAACTTTTAAAATATTTATGTGACTTTGTCTCAATAAAAAATTAAATTACTTCTTCAATTAAAATTTAAAAAAAATATTTTGAGAAGTTCGATTTGTAACTAAAAAAACAAAAACCTTTGCACTCGAGGAACTTGTTTGATATTTATGTTCTTTTTATAGAACAGTTACATCCTCCATTCTTGTTCTTTTCCCCAATGATATCCAAGTGATGTCATACTTTTAAATGGAGTTGGATAAAGAACATGCCAATGAAAGAAAACCATTTCTTACATTCAAGAACATGCAGTTCTCATTTAATTTACAGAACAGGAATAAAAAAAAAAAACGATCTTTATTTTGGGGACTGATGGTCACACCTCAAATGCAAAAGATTAAAATTTTTACTTATCTAAGGTTTGTTGCAAAGGACAGTATATTTTATAGTCTCTGGTTGCTTTAATCCATAGAGTAATGATATAAATAGAGGAATAAAAATGCTGATTTACGTGTGTGCATCATTGAAACCACGTGATAAGTGGAAATGCCAGTTCATTCATGCGCCAATATTACTTGGCAGGCATTGGCGACTTTCAGAACTGTGCGAGATCGAAGTGCTGTAATATGGTTTTGTGTTTAATTTTGTATTTAAATATCGTTTTTTTTAACGAGTAGCACAATTTAAGGGAGTTTAACAGATATATTAAAGATATTTTTCTTACTTTGTACTTTTGAAATAATTGCGTTACGTTTTTATGTGAAAAAATTACCATAAGCGAAGTTCTTTCAATTGTTATTTTGTATAGTTCAATAAGAAAATATGAACAATAAAACCGGAGAAATATAAAGAGTTTCGTTTTTTTCGTGTATTGAACACAAAGAAAATTATATTTTCGTTTCGTTAATGAAGAGGAAATATTTAGCGCAAATTGTTTGAAAATAAGTAAATACCTACATATATGTTAAGAAGTTGAATACGGACAGAACGCCTTATCACCAAAAAAGAAGAAAGTGCGTCTAATTTGGAACTCCTGCGGATGTCTGAACGCCAAATGTGGCAGCGCTAAAACCCTGTGATGTTGGTTTTTCTTTTCAATGATGACACCGCGGCCTTACGAGAGTCTGGCATTGAAGGCACTCTCTATTTAATATTACAACTCTCTGCTTTAATCAATATTAAAGATCTTGGCAAATATGTTTACCCCTTATTGAAACTGTTCTCTAGCAAGACAAAATTCTAAAACAGATTTTAACCTCTACAAATGCTTTTTCATGGCACCTGTTTACTGTAGCTTTTTTTTTTTAGCTTTATGACACAGTTACACGCATCATGAGGGATTGTTCCACGTCCAAAATGGCAGCTATGCTAAGGAGTTCTCCCTTCTTTTTGATGCTTTTTGTGCTGGCCATTGACTTCAATGTAAGACTCGGCAGTGCGCAGAACCTCGCTTCCGTGGCATCCCCATTCTTCTTCCTCTGCCAGTATCACCGAGATCTGGACCAACCCGGAGAGGTTCGGGGTGAAATCGCTCTTTCGGTCAACATAAAAGGCTCTCCGGAATATTATGAACCTGGAAAGGTTTATGAAGGTAGGTAATTGTTTCTGTGTTGATGTTTGCTGACTTGCATGTTTTTTTTTTCTGAGAAAAACTGTTTTTCAAATTGTCAAAAATCTACAATATATTAAAAGAATAGATTTGATTGATTGTTAAATTGCACATAATTTTTTTTTTTTAATTTAAATTTACTGAAAATTCTTTAAAAAAAATTCTAATTGAATATGTTTTAATAGAATCCCACATTTAGCTAACTTTGCATTTATAGGCAAGTTTAAAGTAAAACTTACTTTAAACTTGCCTATACTATAAACTTGCCTATAAAACTTCATTACAATTATTATTGTTTTTTTAAAAAGAAATAAGTTTATAAGCAGTTTTCTCAGCAAATCTTGTGTTTTGTATTTTTTCTAATTTATTTCACAGTGATGCTATTCTTGACCCTCTTCATGATTTCAATGTATCATATTGATTTTGAGATGCATGTTGAAAAGTGTTGTGGATATTTGTTGATTTATTTTTTTATAGAGGCAAATATTTTTGTTTGCATTTATTAAATTTGTTTAACTGCCTTATGAGAATGCTTTTTTTTATGATACTGTAGTTAAGTGATAAAATAAATACAAAGTAAAATGAGTTATAAAAAAAGAATTGATGTGCTCGTCACTTTAGTGTAGTTTTAATATACAATTTGTATAATGCATAATGTTAATATTAGTAGGGGACTTGTAATTTTTCATTAACATGGCATTTTCTTATGCTTTTAATTTTGAATTATAGTTAAATATTTTAAATGCATGTGTATTCTGCTTTAAAAAAAATTAAACACTCATATTGGTAAATTTAATTTTTTTAAAACCCTATTTGCTGTATTGGATTCTAAATTTGATTTTCAACTTCAAGCATGAAAATTTTAAAATCTCTATCAAATTTAATATCTAAGTTACATGGTGAATTCAGACATATTAACTATTATTAGGTTTAGTAATTGATTTGGCATAAAGTTTTCCTTTATTGCAACCATTTAAAAAATTATGAATAATGCAGACTGAGGAATATAACTCTCCAGTCTATTATCATTACCTTATAAATTATTTTATGATCTCTAGCAATTCACATATAATACATACAAGTCCTTAAAAAAATACTTGAATATATCATTGTTTTTATGTATTATATGCTTAAATATACCTTGAAATATCTTACATTTATGAAGAAAATTTATTTTAAATTAAAATACTTTTGCAACCTAAATTAATATATCTATACGTCTGTTACGTCAAACTAGTTTTTAACCTATAAATTTATTTTAAATTAAAATCCTTTTGGAACATAAATTAATATATCTATTACGTCTGTTACGTCAAACTAGTTTTTAACCTATAAATTTAAACGTTTTATCATAAACTTGGGGAAT
Organism: Troglohyphantes excavatus; assembly: GCA_963932185.1. NCBI lineage: Eukaryota > Metazoa > Arthropoda > Arachnida > Araneae > Linyphiidae > Troglohyphantes > Troglohyphantes excavatus. The sequence continues at coordinate 71,787,753 of OZ010666.1, read as the reverse complement.
TAAATAAAATATTTTTTATTATAATTGCTTTTTAAGTTATTGAAAATATCAAAATATTAATTTGAATAGTATTTAAATATTTTAATGAATAGTATTTAAATATTTTAATGAATAGTGTAAAAATCCTACTGTCATATTTCGATTTTATTGGATTTAATTATACTTTTCTTTTTTAACTATTGAAGGTTCGAGTCTCTCCATTCACATAACCCTTGGGTCCATAGGAAGCAATTACTAGGTTCAGTGTTAGTTGTTGTGTTTCCTGTTGAGATAAAAGTCCGTTCAGGAAGAGCCTTGTTGCTGATAGGAGAGTTTTGACCTCCCAGCAAGGCGCCAAAAATTTCCTGTTGGGAAACTTCTCTTGGAACTCTTCACAAATGACTTAACTAATCTTAAAAGCTCATGTTCCTTTATGGATTAGTCGGCTTTATCTGCAATTCTAAGAGCTTCAGCGACTTATTAGGAATTTCAAATAATTTAAGGCTACTTTTGGGAGAAAAAATATAAAGTAGTCAATATGGTTATATTTTGTTTTTATTCCACTTTAACTCATTGGTAGTCATGGAGATGATATCACATCTCGGGATCTATAGTTTTCCCACATTGCATCCAATTTTTAAGATCATAAAAATACTCCATTTTACAATATTTTTCTTACCTGTTGGTTTGAATTATAACTTAAAAGAACTCTTTTAAAATAATTAGAATGTTATAAAACTATCAAATTAAAACTATGGTATTATAAATATTATTTAAACTCACTTGTAATGAAAACAATGTTACTAGTTTGAAAAAATGTTGGGCATCAGTGGGTTATAAATATACAAAAAGCAATAAGAATTTCAAACATGACAATTAAAGAAAAAGACAAAATTTTCAATAGCTTCTATTGTAGATAACTTGATTTAATATTTTTTTTAATAATAATTTGTGTGAAATCGGTCGACAAGCCATGTATTAAATCTAAACTTTTTTTATTTAATTAATGATCAAGTATTGTTGTTCTTTTAGAATTTTTTTATGAAGTTTTATTTATTTTTATAACTTTATGCTTTTTTGTATATATTTAAAAAACAAATTTGAGATTTTGTTTACTTATTAGTAACAAGTTTTAGTTCTCTTCAAGTATTAAGTTTTTTTCTTTGCCAGAATGCCTACTCTGTAAACTATTTTAATTACAATTCATTAAATTGCAGTTGTGATCATTATTATTATCCTTGTCTCCATCAGTGTAGAAGATATAAAAGTAATTGAAATATAAACATTAAATTAAAAATACTATGCATTATTGATGCCTTAATTCTTTTTCAATATATTTTTTTAAAAAAATCTCTTTAAAGCTGCCTTACTTTTAAACATCTGTATTTACAGTTAACTTTTATTTTTCAGTCACTGTATCATCCAGTTTAGACTTCGATGGCTTTTTGATGACTGGCCTCTATACAACCCCCTCTGGCGCTATGGGGAAGACCTTTAGTCTGCTTCACAGCAATTTGCCAACGGAACAAGGTGGTGGGCGTGGTCTTGTCTGTGCTATCGTCCACTCACATCTCTCGCACAGGCCATCTAAGTCACTCATGTTCCTGTGGATGGCTCCACCCTCTGGAACGGGATGTGTTAATTTCCTGTGAGTATCAGTACATGTGTTGTCTTTCGATGATCTCAAGCAAGGATAGTGGAGACTATATATAAAAGGTGTGCTGGTACTCGCTCTTTCTGTTGGAGGGCGGGGAAAAGGATTCTTTTGACGTCATAGTGACGCCTTCCTCCACCTTCAACCGTCTGTGGGCGTGTCTAATGCTCTCGACAGTTATTTTAAGAGTAATTGTCGCTATTGTCAAGGAGTACTTAATTTAACAAGAATTCTTGTTTTTAACTAATCATAAATTTATTTAAAAGAAAACAGTAAAAATTTGCTTCAAAAACCTAAGTAGCAATGCTTGAAACATACAGCCAATGAGAATGATCAAAAACTCATAGTAAGGCGGAGCTAAAATGACGTCAAAAGAATTCTTTCCTTGCCCCTTTCAAAAAGCGAAACACGAGCACACCTTATATATATATATGGTCTTCACTATCCTTGGATCTCAAGAACTACTTATTTTTATGTGGTGCACTAAGAGTTTGCAAAAAGTCTTTAAAAACTCTAAATTTTTACTTATTGCAGCCCTTTATGAAATATACATTTATAATAATAAAATATAAATTAAAATGCCTTATTTTTTTTAATTTGATGGCTAATTTTCATATTTCTATTTATTTTAAATCCACATAAGTGTTTTTTTTTAAAACATGGGTCTACATGTGTTTATGAACACAATATTTAAATAAAGGATAATTCTACAGTAGACAAATTAGTTGTACAAGTTACTGGTGCTTAAGAAATATAACAGCAAGGTTAGCCTCAAAATTTGAACACTCTAAAAGAGCATTGTTTGATTTGAATTGTTTTAGGAATTTCTCAAAAATGTTTCTAGACTTTCTTTAAAATTTTCATGGTCTTTTTAAGGTTGAGATAAGTGGGATTTGCTTAGAAATAAGTTCAGGCAGCAAATAATTATTCGTTCAAAACAATGCATTGTAAATTGAAGTTTGTTTGTGCCTTTTTACTGTTTTTGAAATTTTTTTATGATTAATTTTGTACTTAAAATTCTTTTATAGGTAAAAATAAATTAAAGTTTATTATGCAATAGGAAAAGTTTGACAACCTTTTTTTCATAGTTTATTCACTTTGAAATTCTGTACATTTTGTGTCATGAAATGCAAATAAGAATAAATAGTTTCAAGTTTGTTGAATGATGAGATATAGTTAAATGTTTAATTTCCATATTCCAATTTTTATCATATATTACTAAATAAAAATGTTAAAAAAGAGTTGGTTCCACATTTCCAGAAATACATTTAGTTGATAGATCTGTTCCATTTTGAATGTTCATACCTCATATGCTTCCTGTTCCATTTGGGGAAATTTTCGAGGAGCAGACATGCTTAAAATAGTGTATATATAGTTGCATATTCGTCAAAACAAACTCAAAATTGTCTTTTTGGTACACCATAGTATAAGAACAACCAAGGTTTTGTAGTAACTTTTGCAGCATAATGTTTTTTTTAATATGAAACAATAGTTCTTGTTGGTTCAACAGATACAGTTAAGAAATTTATCTGTTATTGTTTTAACAATAAGTATTTAATTTCAGAGCAACTGCATCTTTAGGACATGAAGTTCTATTTAAAGATACATTAGCCTTGCAATTATGTGAAGCTGGGGGTATGTTTGTATAACTTATGTTACCTTAAATTACACTTTTAGATATAAAGATGCTATAAAATTGAGGAAAATCGTTTTCACATCTGTGATTTTCTGTGTTATACAAAAGAGCACATGCTTAAAAAATATAATGATGATGCATTTTAATGGAATCAAAAATAATTAATTAGAAAGGGAGAAAAACTAAAAAAAAATAAACATTAAAATGGTTATTCTAATTAAGATAGCTGGGCTTAAAAAAAACTGCCAATATATTCAAATCATTATTTTGTATTAAATTTAAACTTGTTTTCATTTTGTACCATACAATTCAAACTTTACTAGCAGGCTGCCCTCCACTGAAGGGTATCTTTGTAACCCAAAGAAACTTCTAAAATTTAAAACACATTTTACAGAATTCGCTTAGTTATTAGATCACCTTAATTGTTTTGTATTTTAATTATTATTTTATAAAATTACCTTTAAGCATTTTTGTGTCATTAAGTTTATTAACCTTTACCTTAAGCAAATAAAAAATATTTTCTAAATTCAAAGTTAGTATTTAAGAATAGCCTAATTGTACATTAGTTGACATTTAATTTGATTTATCAAGATTAATCTTATATTTAAAAAAAAAAATTATAAAATACATGTAAAAGAAAGTTTATTTAATTTTTCTATTTTATTTGTTCTCTAAGAAACTAAAATTATAAATCATGTGTAGTATTTTTAAGATGATATGTTTTTTTGTATATTAAATTTTATTTACAAAGGCTTTAATAAAAGTAGCTTCTTAAAATGAAAGAAAATTTCAAGCAAAATAAAAACTCATTTCTTTAAAGTACTGTATCCCTTTATACAGTATTCTAAAGTTACGACTTTCAACGATTAAAGTTACGACTTCCTAAATCCAACTTTAAATGTAAAGTATAATTATTAGAAATATAGTACTTCTGCAAAATATTTCTTCTTAGCTTACAGTTTAATTATATGTTATATTTTGAAACAAAAAATTCACTTATCCTTTGGCATATTTTCAATATATCTGTGACTTGGAACCAAGAAGGACCAATGTCAATTTTATAATTATTTTTTTTAAACTAACAATTCTAGCAAAAACTTCAATTTTAATCATAATTTCAATTTTAAAATTCTAAATGAAATAAAAACCAATGTCACCAGGCTTCTTTAATCCTTCAAACCAAACAATTCTGTGATTTCCTTAACATTGCAACGAGGCTGAGAATCACACTTGGAATTCTTTTTTCTCAAAACTGTCAATTCTGACATTTCTCCTACTTGTAAGCCACACATATTTTTATTACACATAACCGACATTAAATATTAGAAGCTATATTAATTTAAATATTTTACTATCTCCACCTTCCAATCAGACGCTGCTGCAGTGAAGTCGGCCGAAGTCCCCCTCATGAGTAGTGTTCATGACCCCGGACTTGTGATCAGAGAGGACTTTGAGAGCTACGACGAAGCCAACTCAGCCATCTGGTCTGAAATGAACAACGGTGTGGTCAGCGATCAGTGCGGAAATGTGCTGCATGGGAAGGCTGCCACTTTCTGCAGTGCAGTGGGGCTTCGGTCACTGGTGGGTATAAACAAGAATTACAATAGGAAAATGTTATGGCTTGAAAAACCAAAAAAATAAATACTTTGGTGTTTGATGAAATTTACATTGTACAGTTCAATTGTTTTAAAGTTAAAGCTATTAGAAAATGTTGGTATTTATACCATTAATGTTTAAAAGGTTAATAAGATTTACAGTATATGTGGGAGTCACATATTCCTGATACTCCCACTTCGGCTGGAGTGATCACTTTAGCCTGACTGGTAGAGTATTGACGTAGCAAGCCGAAGTTCCTTGGTTCGATACCGAGTGATGACAGCCAAAAGCATATAGCGCTACATATACCTGTGGCATTAGAACAAGATGGATCAACATGATAATTAAATATTCAGATAAATGACTTCAAAGTTTAAGGCCGATCCTTGTTGCGATGTTACGGAAACCACAGTTTTTTTTTTTTTATATATTTGAAGAATTAGAGAAGCCTGAGGATATTGGCTTCTATTTCATTTAAAAGTTTCAAATAGATAAATTCAAAATAGTTTTTTAAAAAATTAAAACATTGACATTGATCCTTCTTGTTTCAAGCCACAGATGTGTATTGTATAAACTGAATTACATTTACTATTTTATTTTTTGCAAGTAATTTTCATCCCTTTCTATTTTGTTTAGAAATTAAAATCTCTTGCATTTGATAAAAGTAAATAAAAAACATAATTAAAAAAAACACAACTTGTAACTAAAAAAATTATCCTAAACTTTCATTTTACACATGAGGCAATTGAGTAGGATAATGAACAATACATATAATAATGTCATTGATGGAAGGGGGAAAATGATATTAAGTTCAATTAGTTAGTTCTAACAATTTAAATTTCCTATTCATGGAAAAATTATTGTTTTCCACAGGCATTAAAGAATTTTGCTGAAATGCAAAAATTCTACATTTCAAGTCATTTGTAATATTTTTGTGATAAATGCAAAACTACAATGTCCACTTTAATGCTCTTTATAACATTAAGTTTTAAAAATATGAAACTCTGTAATTATCATTGATGGCAAGTATGTGTTAACTGCAAATTTAATTCTTTGAATGTGTATTTTTTACCAGGAAACTAAAAGAATAATGTTGATGGAAATTGAATTATAAATGTCTTAAAAGTACATCTCAAAATATATAATACATATTACATTTTTTAATTCCATTTTATTTATATGATCACAGCCCAATCATCAATTTTATTTCATTTCCATCATTTCAATATTATTAGCCTATTTTACTTAAAGTTAGTATGTATACATAAAATCATATGGTTTTAAGCATTTTCTTGGACCGTGAAATCATGAAATACTTTTAATGGCCAAACAGCCTCTTGCTTGTCAACCTCATTTTGGGAACTACCAATCTACTTTTTTTTGTGATGCAAAAAAAAATACATTTAATTTCACATTTGAAATAAAAAATATAGAATTAAGAAGATAATGTTCATTAAATAACAGAACAATTATTTTGCAGACTACTGTGCCTCTTAATACATCAACAGCTTCCACCTTGCAATTTGCATTAGGTAAGGTATTTAATTCGCAATAATTATATGTTTTTTTTTATAAGAAAATATTACAAGTAGTAATGCATTTCGTAATTACATTTATTTTTCAACTATTCCTTACAGGTGTTGGCAACTGTACTATTGCTGCTGATGAACCTCCCATTCATGTTTACTATGGTTCAGAGAAATGTACAAAATGGCACGAATTAGAAAAAATAAGGTAACATAAGTTTGAACAATCGTTTTGATTGGTCTATTAACGTATTTATTCTTTTGATTGTAATCAAAACTATAGATAAAGTCTAAGCTACAGTAAACTGTAAATTCTTATCTAAATAAAATACACTTATTATAGCTAATGAATTATATATTCAAATTATAAGCCAATGACAACATTCACACAGCTATCAGCACCTTAATATTGATTTCAATTTTGATACAACAAGTTGAAAGGACTTTCATCTTGCTGCATCAGAGTCATTGTGTCATTGCTTTTAACAATTAATGATAGTAAATTTCGAAAGTGAGACATGGATATAATATATGTTTAAAAAATGCTTGCTGAATTAGGTCTTTAAAAATTATTAATATGATGAATTGATTCTTATAAAAATTTGTTTGTCGTTTGTAAAAGTTAAATTTCTAGCATCTGTATTTCAATTAAAAAAAAACATTTTGTTAAAATTCAAAATTAATTAGCAAAAATCTAAAAGTTAAATAAGTTAGTTTTCTGTCAAAACAATATTTTTTAAAGTAGACAAGTTTTTAAGTTTGAAAGGAAATAGTTCACTCATAATGCATACATTATAATTTATCTACTGCTTCAAAAGTAAATATTTTTAGCGAATTTTAAAATAGACATCTTATTAAAATAGGAAAATATTTGCATATTAAATTATACCAGCATATAATATATATGAAACTTTAAATAATGTTAAAAAAATTTAGGTAACTTGTGTGTGTATGAAATGTTTTCTTTTTTCTTTTAAAATTTTTAAATTTACTTTAAAAAAATATATAATTAAAAAAATTCCACTTTTTTTATAGTTTTTTTTAAAGTTATTATTCCAATTTTTATATTATAGTTTTCTCTTTCAGTTTACTGAACATACATTTGTATGTCTTATTTTTTATTAAAATAGGTTTTTGTTCCAATTTTGAGATTTTAATATTTCAAATTTAAATTCTTATTTTTCTATAGCAATTTATATTTGCTTTTTAAATTTTTTTTTCACAGGAAGGGGTAGATGTTGACTATTAGTTAGTTTAAAAGATATCCTTTTTGAACTCGTCATTGTAAGATTACATGTTTTATAAGTGAAGTATTTGAGTTATTCGTTATCTTTAAACTATCAAGGCTGCAACCAGCTGTTGAAACAACGGTCCACATTCTATGCCTCCCCCCTTCAGCAAGGTCAACTGACATCTGCATCCAGTGGCATCAAGAGTCTCCTGCCACTGGCTCTAATTTCAAAGGCTGTTGGGCCATTGACAACATCATAATCAGCAGTGTGACAGACCGCCCCAAATCTATAGAAGACAAGTTCGACCCCATTGACCCTGGCAACTTTTTATTTTTCCCAGGAGGAACAGTTCAAGTATGCATTATTATTTATTATCTAGGATAAAAATTTATAGTGTTCAGAATTTTTTTTATAATGCATATTTATTATTTGTACATTTTTTTTTATTCAGAGCAAGTGGTTTGCAACAGTTAGTCTCTGAATAACTGTTAACAAAATATCTGAAATATAGAAAATTACCTCCTACTAAAAATCTTCATCTTTGAAATATTTTGTTAACAGTTATCCAAAGTCTTACTAAATATTATAAGCCATTGACTCCTTACCAATGTTTTGACAGATAAAATAGTAAGTCCTCCTAAAGATTGAGAATTGTCATGGCAATTGTACAACATTTTGAAATTTTCTTGACATATATAGGTTTGACTGTAATGTTTAGTCTTATATTTAAAAATCATGTAAGTTTGGAAATTTTATAGAATTTTGGTCTTGGTATCAAATTTCTTTGGCATGCGATGTGACAATGGATATGCCGAGTTCAAACATTGAAAACAGGTTGACTGTATCTATGGATTTGGTTTTTTAGCTGTAGCTATAAACATCTTTGGTAAATTTGCTTAAAATTCTTAAGTAGACATTGTATTGTATGTAAAAGGTAAACTTATTTTGAAAATGCAAAAAAAGTAGGAAATGTATTGATCTTTTCCTCGGTTTACTTTTAAATTATGGTAACCGAAACATGTTTTAAAATACTTTTAATTATAAATCTGGCATTTAAACTTTACAACATTGAAGTTGGTAAATCTGTGATAATCATATTTTCCTTTTTAATTTATTTACATGAATATTGTTTAAAATTATTTATTAAGCTGTAATTAAAATTTATATTACACACCTAACAAATCCTGTAAATATTTTTAGATATGTCTTTCAACTTTTTCAGAGAATTAAAAAAAAATATTTGATAACTTTTTAGTTAAATTGCTATTTATGTAGTTCTCTGATATGCTGTTTTGTTTATAAGTTATTTTTTTTAATAATATGTTGATGTTTTTTTGCAAAAGAGGAAGTGTCACTCAGATGGAAATGCCTTGACATTCTGTGGACACGAGCGTCAGAAACGTGCCGTTGTCACCAGTGACCTGGACATGTCAACTGCCATTGCAACAGAGGACATACTTTTTAATGAAATGTTCAGCAAGGCTCTATCATCGTAAGTCGGATTTTTATTGTTCTGATCTGGGGCCTAAATTTTATAGAGTTTTTTTTACATTATAAAAGTTTTTTTAAAAAATATGTCTGGATATAATGATTTTGATTGGTCATGACTTTCCAAATAATGATATTTAGCCAACAATAACTGAACACTTTCATACTTGCCAAATTATACAGATTGCCCTTACAATATAGACGCTTTCACAATTTGGACAGCTGTACGATTTGCTTATAATTGTACAGATGTCTAGTAATGATACCATTTAAAAAAAAAATATGCAATTTTGAATTCTAACATTGCCTCACTAAATGGTACCCTGCACAAATTGTAGATGTACTTGATTAAGGATATATTCACCAGTAAACTGAACAAATATCAAAAGAGGGGTCACAAACTAAACTAATTAAGTTTAATCTAATTAAAATAGTTTATTCAATGAGTGTGTAAAAAAAATTACCTCAATTGAAGAAAAGACCCTCTATTTGTAGAAAAGGAATCGCGCTGAAATATTAAAAAGACTAGTTGTTTGTACCCTCATTGCTGAGACACCCGTTAAGGTTAATTAAAAAAACATTAACAAATTAACATAAAAAACATAAACATACACATTAAAAAAAATTAGTAGTCCCTTTTGGAACCCGAGACATATTGTTTCGCAGTTCAGGTTGCTACTATCTAAGCTACAAAGGCACATTCTAGATATTGAAAACGTTTTTTAAGATATTTCATTATGCAATATTTCTAAGAAATCGTTTCAAAACTAAATGTAATTTTTCAAATCCAAGCTTCAAATGTCCATGTTGAGGATGAATAGTACTTATATATACATTTTCAGCCTTTTATACACAGGCGAAGTATGTGTTTTGTGATCCACAGACAGCTTTATTTTTTTAATTTGGATGATTTGGAGTAAAATTGTTTGATTTGGGGGATTTTGATTTTAATTCTTAAAACCTGATGCAGGTGGGTTGTGAAAGGAGGAGAAGCAAGCGCAAGTTGCGAGATATTTAATTACAAGAAAGCACTGGTGATGTCCGGAAGAGGGACTCGCATATTCTGCACACCTTTTGTGGATGCTCAGAAGGCCGGAAATCTGAGATTCCATTTTCTGTTTGGTAAGTTTGAGTGGCTTAAATACTCTTTGGCCTTGAACTTTTATTTATCAAGGTTAGTTTGTGTTCTATCATGAGGTAGTGTTGAAATATATTTTTGTATTCTTGTTAAAGGTGGCACCAACTGTTCTGCTGTCCAAGAAGATACAGATATGAGTCATAATACACCAGTTTTGGTGTATGCCGAGACTGCTACTAGAGAGCAGATCATGCTTGCAGATGTTATTCATGCTGCAGTGATGGTAAGGATATTTTTTTATTACTTTAAGGATTTTTTGGTACAAACCTTCAAGGTGTTTGCAGTTAATGTGAATATATCCTCTATAGCTGATGAGGTGGAAATTATCTGTTTTGTTATGCATATTTGCATCGGTTTACAATAAAATTTTAGGTTTAAAACCATATAATAAGTTACATGTTGTTCAATTTGAAAGCGTTAGGAGTAAAAGATCTTTACAGAAAATGAACATTTAAAATTATATTTTATACCTACACTATTGTATGAATTACTTTAGGATATTTTACTGTTATATTTGTACTAATTGTTAGTAATTGTTTTTTTATTTTTAAGAATTTTAAGTTCTCTATGTAATTTAAATATTTAGTCATAGCTCTATTATAAAGTAATTACTCTTTTAGTTTAATATAAAACTTACTAGCAACAATTTAGTTTCATAAACCATTGCTTTGATTGAAATTTTTTCAATTTTTAGATATATTTTTTTGTATAACATATTTTTAATGAAAAAAAATTTGGGGACATGTTTTCTTTTAAAAGACATTAATATTTTATTAATTTATATTTCCGAGTTTTTAATATTTTTTTAAGTTTCAATTTAATAAAATATTGCTTTTTGTGTTCTATGGTAATAATTTGCATGTGAAACAGTTTGGTAATAATATACAGTTGTTTTGATTGGTGGTGACATCATATTAAATATTAAACAGCATATTTCTTATAAAAATTATGCATATTTGAAAGTTGAAATGTTGGTTTGAGTTGACCTCTGATGGATCTTATCCACTTTAATTGCACATGCTTCATCTAAATATACATAACTTTACTGACAAACAGTTTATTCACATTATCTGATTGTATCTTTATTGATTGATTGTAAAATTTATTTAACAATGGAATTTAAACTATTTTATATTAGTAGATTTATTTCATTATTATCACAACAAAAATCATTACAAACTCTCTCTTTTAGGAACCTACGCTGGTCTCTCTTCCGATCCCAGCAGAAGCCCAGACTGCTGGGACCCGCTTCTGCTTCAGCCAGGCGTCCAACAGCGGAAAGGAAAAGGACATCTGGGTTGTGGACAATGTCCTGCTTCTGCCCCTGCTTCAATCTGACATTACCCATGTTCTCAACTTTAAAATAAACTTCCAGTGTGGAGCAAACCTCACAGCAAATGAGTGAGTGAAATGTGTTTAAAATTACTATTTGTAACTTTTCCTGTATATAAATTTTGAAGAAAAACATTTCCAAAACCCTTTTTAATTTAATAATACCTGTAGAAAGAAAATGTTACTTGACTATGGAAATTTTTTGAATTCAATAAATAATTTATACTATTTCTAATTTCCATGAAATCTTGATAGGCGTAATAACAGATTTAAAAGTTGTTGACTTTCAAATTTGTTAGCGAGGTCCTTTTCTAATTCGATATTCGGCATTTAGTCTGTTTGTGTTAGGAAATGTCTTGTATCAAAATTAATACTTACTGTATTTCCTGAGTTTTAAATTTCCCTTTTTCCCGATCGTTAGATAGCCTGGTTTCAAACGTAAACATTCCACTCACCTTCGATTAGTTCATTTAACTTTGACTTTCCGTAAGCTAGGAACTGTTTAGTTCAAGAATAAATGTCATTTTTATTCAATCATTTTTCGATTGGAATCGAAATTTTCCATGTACGAAAATACAACTCGGCTTCTATGCAAGTTTTCAATTTTGGATATAAATATGTGAATTTTTTTGGGGTCAAGTAAAATTTTGTATGTTCTAATGTTAATAATGTCATTCATTGTGATAAATTACTTTTTTTACTTCATTATAACTAAAAAATTTCTGATGTCAAAAGCTTTTATTTATTAATATTGTAGGCTCTCGATGTAATGACCCCTCACAGAGTCAATATGAGTGGTCATTATTATGAAAGAGGGCTGTAATGAGTAAGAGTAAGGAAACTATTGTATTAGAAAGTAATGAACCGATTGAGACCTAAAGTGGCGTCATGATAAAGGAGAGGGGCTATATTGAGGGATTTTTATAAGGAAGGTATCCTGTATTAAAGATATATTTGTGTGCTTAGATGTTGCATTGCTTTAACCATATTGTTTTGAAACTGTTTTACCCTAGTTACAAATCAATCAATTGTTAGCTTAGGCTTAAATGCAGATTGACACAGAATATTCAGCTACTGGGATTAATGCATTTTTCAATATGTTGAAACATCTGAAATCATATGTTTTTCTGTTTGTTGTATTTCAGGGTAGGGGTTGAATACAGTACAACTTCTGGCCACAGCTGGCATGCACTCCACGAGATCTGCCTTCCACCCATCTGCAATGGCAGCCACTCTTCCTTGAAGACCCGATTAACCTCTCACGACACTAAAGGGTATTTTCTCCAATTCCATTATTTTGATTTATTTTTGTCTTGCACATTATATTCCACCATAATCCTTATATTTCCTGTTTCTTCTATACCAGGTGGAATAAAGTTTCCTATCCTCTTCCCTATGCAGCTCTTGTGGACGGAGTTCGTTTTCGCATAAAGCAGTTTGGGAAGTACATCACATCTAATTGGGCAATTGATGATGGTAAGGTGCAATTCGTTATTCTTTGCATTTTAATGAGTTTTCCTATACCGCTGTATCTTCAATGACTTTTTTTTTGCATGGACAAGTTCAATATAGATGCCGAATCATTTTTTTAAGTTAATATTTTTCAAACTGAATATCTTTATCAATGAAAACATTAAAAGTTTTACTCTGCAATCATTTTGTGGCCATAAGTACTTCCAATAAAGTCTGATTTTTCAGTTAATTTTAATACAATTTATAAACTAAATGTTATATAAAAGATTCATATCTCTTCAATTATATTGTATGGTTTAATAATTAATTAAATGTACTATTTAAACCAATTATTCCCTTACAACATTCCTTCCTTATAAGGAAGCATCAACATTCCTTAAAGAAAATTATATATTTGGTACTGTAGATCACACATCCTTTCTGTGGCACTTACAAACACAAAGAAGTATGTTTTTACCTAGAATAAAATATATTATATCCTGTGACTTTTTAGTTTCAAGTTTTGGAAAAGGTTTTTCGGTTCTTTGAAGGGGAAAAATGCAACTGTGCTCTGACCTTGCTGCTTATCAATGTCACACATTTCTTAGTATATTTTAAAATTACATAATAAAGGTTGTTTTTTAGTGAAATTTAATGGATGATCACCATGCACATGTGTAATCTTCTGTTAAATTATTAAATTAAAATGTTTGGTATTTTTATAAATTGATATGCATTGCTTTTTTTTCGTTCAATTTAATCTTGGTAAATTGATGCTCTTGGGTCTTAAAAAAACAAAATAAAAGTTTTTTATTTTTTTTTACTTTTGTGATCCCTATTTTGACAAAACAATTTTTAGCGATTTATAATGTAATTATTATATTTTTAACAAAACAATTTTAACAATTTATACTGTAATTTTTTTAATTTATATTGTTAATCATATATTATTTAAATTGTTCAAAATGTAAATATTTCACTATTTTTAACATTTTAGTAAATATGTGGTTTTTTAATTTTTTTTCTCTATCAGTGTTCATTGGTCCCTGTCCAAATGGATGCAGTGGTCATGGGCTGTGCACGAATTCTGGGTGTCAGTAAGTATTTTATGAACCTTTATTGATTCGAACAATGTCGCGAAATCTATTTATCAAAGGCATTTTACCAAGCATTGCTTCTTTCTTTTAGGTGTGATATGGGATATTCCGGTCAAAAGTGTGAAATCCCATCTGTTGTAATTCCCTCCTATTTGTCCGAAATGTTTCAATCATCCAAATTAAATGAACTTCCAGGTATTGTAAATGTAAGTTGTATTATATATATATTTTGCGATATCGCCTTTTTAAATTTAATATTTATGTGCTTTTAATTTGTTATTCAGCTTTATTAAATGGCATTGTAGCTTCAATATTATTAAGAAGACAGTAACATTCAGTACATTTATTTTTAAATTACAAAATTTTCAAACTATTTTTCTGACAGGATGTAGGATATTTACCAGCTTTTGTTGCATTATCTTTTTAATGTACAATTTTCCACTGATTTGTGTAAATTTCTAATTGGAATATTAGAGATTAGTTCGCAGATTTATTTTTCTCATGATTTTTCAGTTCTTAACTACTGAAATTAACAGCTTCTTAAAAATAGATTATTTATTTAATTCAAAGTGAAAAACAAGCCATAGTTCCTTAAAACAACTGGTGTTAGATATTGAAATTTATGAAATCATAAAAAAATACTTGTAACAATTTAGCTTTAAAATTTAATATTTTTCTTTATTTTGAGACTACACTTTTATTAAAAATGAATTAGAAATATCAAAAATGTTTGTTAACATTGCTCAACAATTTCAGTATTCAAAATTTTCGTGTTTGTGAAATATAGGTAGGATATTTTCTGGCAACTGTTGAGATACTCTGACTTGTTGATTATATGTATTTCATTGAACATAATTATTTTATTGCAGACATTGTGAAAGACTTGATTTTGTTAAACAAGCATTCTTTCTCTAATGTTTTATACAAATACCAGATCTTTTTAAGTGACTGTTTTACAATTATAAGTTCATTATTCTCTTTCTTTTTTTAATATTGGATAAGTGTTATTGATTATAATCATGATTCTTTCTTAGATGAATGGTTTTATTGTAAACCTATATGTTAAAAATTAATATCCTTACTTGCAACAGTTGCTTGGAGCAGACTTGGGATACCAGTGTGGATCTTTAGGAAGTGGAAAAGCTGTTGTATTTGACCATTCTGGACCAAGATATGTAATCACTAAAGAAGTTAACACAACCTTTGTTAGGTAATATTTTTTGAATAAATATTATATGTATTTACAAATAAAATTAGATTATACACAGGTTTTGGTGTTTGACTTGAGGAATGACATATTTAACTATTAGTAAATAAAATATTTAGTTTTAGTCTTGCATGATACAGCCTCTTATGGTTATTACGCAAGTAAGTTGACAATAACAATAATTTAATTCCCAGTACAATACAAATTCAGTAAAACATTGAATGAAGCGATAGTGAAAGATATCTAAAATAAACTTAGCCACAAGTCTAATGCTATTTCCCAATTAAGTATTCCTTTTAGTTATTTGTTACAATATATGTTTGCATAAATTAATGCTCTGCAATTAAATTTACATTGTGATTTTTTTTTCTTCTCAAGTGTATCTTTTAACACTTCTCTATTCATTATATGAGGCATCAATACATAAGAATGTTTCCATAATAAACATAAAAAAAATATTTTAAAAACTTGATTGTTTTGTATTTAAATTCGTAAAGTATATCTGTACTTTAGTATTTCTGGAATGATTTTTTTTAAATATCTATTTTAATATGTTTAAAAAGCTTACATTTATCAAAGAATCACCCTATAGATATTGTGAAGTGATTTTATTATTTTGTTAAAGATGATTTTACATAAACTTAAGTATGTATTGAAATCAGAATTGTCAATATTCAAACATATTTAAAGACTTCTCATTCTTTCGCCTTCAGGTTCTTCCAGTTTACCCTGCGCATTGGCAGTTCTTCAAAAAAGAGTCCGTGCCTGTCCCCAAATCATCCCTCGGAAGTGGTTTACGTTCATTTTTCATGCAATGGAGGCCTGACCTGGGAGCTTCTAGAACTGTTCGACAAATCCAAATTCAGAGAGCCAAAGTAAGATAAAAGTTTTGTTTTACATTTTAAATTATCATGGAGTTTATTTTTTCAATTTGTTTACTGATCAAACCTGAAGTAGCATGATTATAAAATTAAGTATTTAGTATAGGCAACTTGAAAATTTGTAATTGTGGGTAAATGATTTATTGTATTTAATACTTTATTGTAAGTTCAATTATTTCAGTTTAGGTATTTTTTTTCTAAATTGAGCATTAGTCATTTTTAACAGCATGGAATTTCAGTATAGCAAACAAAAAATTCTGAGATCAAAGAAAAGGTAGTTAATTGGAAATTTACACAATTGTGATATTTAATATGAGCACGTTTTTTGTCAATGGTGAAATTAATAAGTAATTATCTAATGCATGTTGTTATCCAGCTATGGAACCATGGCTACCTACATTGAAATTGTGGCTGTGGATATAAAAAGTGTTCTCTAGAATATATAGGTTAATCCATTGTTAGTGTGCTGCAGAAATGATATAATTTTTTAACCGACTGCCTCACATATAAATACTGGAGCTCATCTAAACTTAATTTATATATATAAATTTCGAAGCTCCATTTATGAAGAATTTTGTTGAAATAGAATTTCTCTGTGCTAGAACAGTTTTTGCACATTATTTCTTTCAAATGTGATTGAGCATCAGAATTATATATATATATTTTTTTATGCCATTTAGTTTATTATGATTCCTTTTATTTTTGCATATTATTTATTTTATGCATATGACCATACAATATTTTAAATAATATATAATAGATATGTTATATATATTCCAGAATTGTGTCTTTGGCACTGCCTAGTGAAGCACAGCATCAGTGGTGTATGTTTAAAATATGGCAACCCTACCATTCTGGTAAATCTGAGGATGTGTGGGCTGTGGATGACATCAGCCTGTCTTCATCACTGTTGAATGTTATCAGTCTAAATTTCTCTGACCTCAAAGTGATGAACACGTCGATCCGTTACAGCTCTGGATCTGTGAAGAAGTATTGCAAATCAGAAGAGGCTGCGGTGGTGTAAGTTTCTGGTTTTAACAGTTTTGTTGATCTCAAGTTACTTAGGGAATATTTTAATGTATATTTAAAATTGACTTGAGAAGCATTTTTTTTAGCTTAGAATTATATTGTTGTTTATTTAGTATTGTTATTGTCTCACACATTTCGATGCTTAGGAATTGTGAGGCTATGCCTTGGATATGTTGTCTGAGTAGAATTTCAGCAGTCTTTAAAGTTGGTCAACAAACATTTAAGTTTAAGCAAGAAAATCTTACATGTTTTAATATTTTGTACAATCAGGATATTTTGTTGTAAATTAAGCACTACAATTCTAAAATTGAGAGTTTATTTACCTAAGCTTATAGTTTATTTTAACATAAATAATTAAATTCTTACTTTATGTCAATATGGTCTGCTATATAAATTCAATTATTTAGGAAAAAAGACAAATATTTGGAGATGTGTTATTAAGTTTCAATGTATTTTCATTAAAATGTTTTTATTATTATGTTGTACATTAAAAATGTTAAATGGTAATTTAAAGTGTGGAAACTTATTTCTAACTTTATTTAAAACATGAAAAATATTCTTAAGGAGTAAATGCAAATATTCAAGTCAAAAATACAGAAAAAACTTTTTTGTTTATAATAAAAACACACTTTGGTTATTTACTTCTCTTGGAATAAAATATTATTTAGCATTATTTTAAATTATTTATTAAGTATCTATTCTATATGCTGAAAATGTCTTAAACTTATTATAGATTTGATGAAGAAGTGTACAATGGTATGACAAGGTCACTTGAAACGAAATCTATAACTGTTGGGCCCTCATACATGGTACAGTTTGACTTACTAATGGGTTGTGGATCGCTGTTTTCTTCAGAAAAGAATAACCAGGTCAGTAGAGTTATTCATATTTGTATTCACTGTTACATATTTTCTTCTTTTGAATCTTTTTGTTAAAATTAGAATTAAATTTCCTTTTGTCAGTTGATAGATTAAATTTTAATGTTTGTTTTTTTATTTTGAAAATAATATTTTAATTGATGTGTTTAGTTTATATATCGGTTACCGTAATCTATAAGATAAAAATTCGTTTTACAGAAACTTGTTTATTCTTTCGGTATTTCCCGCTTGTTGGTACACATTAGTTAATTCCAACCGGTTGAGATAGTTTTTGTTCTTTGGCAACACTTTTTATTCTGGGTTTATTTTCATTTTATTGTGCACACAGACTTTTCATTTCTGCTGATGAAGGGAAGTGTATTTCCCGAAAATGTATGGATATTATGTATTTTATTGCATATTTATAATGTTGCATTTGTATTTTAATTATCATCATCTAGTCCCAATATAATAGTATAATAATGTTAATTAAATACACAAAAAAGTAATTGATGCAAAATTTTATTCCAGTGCAATAGATTTCGAATTTTTATGAATTTAAAATAATACGAATAGAAGTAATTGTAATTTTTTTAATTTAACTTTTTTAAAGGATTTTTAACAACTTTTAGCAATTTAGTATGCCGATTCGATTTTTTTCCTTCAAAATATTGCCAAGCATTGACTTTGTTTTATCAGTAATGTCAGATAAAATAACAAATTGTTAACTTCATGCCTCTAATATGGTGTTTCTACTTAAACATTAAATATATATAAATTAAGGTAAAGTTTTTTGTTTGTATCTTCTATACTATTACATTAGATTTCATACATTTAGGTTCGCTTAGAGTTTTCCACCAATCATGGAATGAACTGGTTTCCTGTTTACAAACCTTGCCTACCTTCTAATGGAAGTTGCAATGGGGTATTTACAAAAGGCACCGTTTACGATGCCACCGAATTTGGCAAGTGGAAGCGCATCACTGTGAGCCTCCTTCCAGCAACTTGGTATGATTTTTTTTTTTATCTTTTTATAATCAACTTTAAAAAACAGTTGAATGGCAATTGTGGTAAAAGTTTACTGTACGGTCACCCTTGGCGACTTTTTCAAAATCTCGCCAAAAGTCGTCATTTTGGCGACTTTTTGCACGAGCGTGATCTAAAGAACGAAAATTAAATAATGGCGGCCAACATTCTGTTTTTGAATAGGGTTGCTGCAATTCCTTATCGGGTCGGAGGGGTTGCCATTTAAAAAAAATTATCGCCAAATGTAGAAAAATCGCGCCAAGGGTGACCGTACAGTAAACCTGAGCCGCAATTGTTTTAATGTCAGTAAGCTATAAATAACAAGTTTTCAATTGTTTAATTTTTTTTTGTTGCAAATTTTTGCATTGATCAAAATTTTTTATAAAACAATTGTGTTCAAAATTTCTAGTTTAAAACGTTTTTGTGTGTGTTCATAAGATTTAAATTAATTCAGTTTTATTAGAAGGGGCTTCTAAGTTTAAAATAATAGTAATTATTTCATTTCATATTCCTTTACAAATTTATATTAAATTAACCTTTTATACTTCTCTTAAAAAAATGCAAAAAGCATCTATATCTAAAGTTTGAGCTAAATTGCTTATTCCATGAATTTCGATGAAACTGTGCATTGTTAAGGGGAAGTTCTTATTAGAACAGAAACCAATTACAATGCTTCCTGGATAGTAGTTTTTTTTATATATGGTAACAAAATCACTGTTATTTTGTAAGCCATCAGTCTTTTTATATTTCTTTAATAATTATAAAATTGTAACATATCATTGGACATTTTGTGGGAACAGATCCGAATTTAACGAAAGAAATTGTGTAGAATAAATTTCATGTATATGATGCACCTGCATGCGATCTAGTTTCCACCCTTATACTAACTCTTAATTATATTTACTATATTTTTTACACTAAGCTTGTTTGTTAAGTTAATATTAAAATACAAATACAATGTTAAAATACGCAATAAAAATCCGTATAATCCGGACATGTTTCGGGAGATACATCACCCTTCATCAGCGGAAAATGTAAAGTCTGTGTGTAATAAAATATAAATAAACCCAGAAATTTAAAGTGTTGCCAAGGAACAAAAAACTATTTCAATCGGTTGGAGTTAACTATTGTGTGCCAACAAGCGGGAAATACTGAGACCACAAATGTTTCATTGACAATCGAGTCAATATTGCTAAAAATATTAAACGCCTCCAGGAAGTCAAGTTCAACTGGAGATTTAGGTTATCAAATTAAATGTGAGTTAGAAAAATTAAACATATGACCATGTTCCCAAGAGTGCTTGGCAATGGAGGACTTCTTTATTTCTTGTTTAACAATATGTGCTTGGTGCTTCTTGATAAGAAATCTTAATGCTCTCTTTGTTTGACCAATATATGACATGCCACATTGACATTAAATACTGAATATGCCCCAGTTATTAAGATCGTCAATAGGGTCTTTAAGTTGTGTGAAGGTGATCTTATTGATATAAGACAAGTTTTTATCTTATGTTAAGTTAATATCTAGTAATATGTTTAGTATATGTTTTAAATAGGGATATGTTACTATAAAAGTTAGATTAGTTCATTTGAATGGTTTTAATGTTAATTTGGTATTTTGATCATCAACCCCTTGCAATTATCATTTTTTATGCAGGTCCAGTTCAACACGTTTTCGATTTATTCAGCATGAATTCGACACTAGCGACAACTGGGCCTTGGACAATCTATACATTGGGCCTCAGTGTAAAGACATGTGCAGTGGGCATGGCAGGTGTACAGATGGTTCTTGTATGTAAGTATTTAATACAATGTCAAATATATCAGTAATTTAATTTAACAGGTTGGGATTTTAGGTCATGTGCAACAGATATTTTTAAGTCATAAAAGTGAATTCAAATAACATGGACAAAGTTAAACAGCTTGATTCAGAATTTTTGCCTACTATGTAATAAACAATATATTAATAAGAAGACTCAATTGTAATGTAAAATTATTACATTAATAGTTGTATTTTAATTCTAAGTAGAATGGAAAGTGACACTTTTTATAGGCATGGTGCAGTTAGGTGTACACAACCTAAATTTTTCGTTTTAACAAGATTTAACCATAAATGTATTGATAATTTAAATAAAAAATGTTTTCCTATTTGTATAACTTTTAACACAATTTATGAGCAATACCATAAAAAAGAGGATCATATTTCTAATTTTGCAGCTTTTTATTTGTTTTATTTAAATTTTTTTTATTTTTCATGTTGGTGTATTCATATTAGTTCTAATTCGAACATTATAAACAGTAATTTAAACGAATGATTTTGCTTTAGATTTTAATTGTGAAATTAAAATTGCTTAGTACATATACGACTGGAAACCATCCTAAAACATTTTTTATTTACAAATAATTCTGTTTATCATATATTATTTAGTTTGAAATTATTCACTTCCTTAAAACATAAATTAAAATTTTAAACATGTACTTGTGTTTACAAACGGTACAAATATTGACGACCAACAAGGGGCTCAAGGACCAATAAGTTTAGTCCAGTCTAGTATCTCCTAACTATTCTCCAATGAGTATCTAACTACTTAAAATTAATTACTCCTGTAGAATTAACAATGTTCCCTGGCAAGTTGTTCCACATGTTAATGCAGGAGTCTTGCATGTCACGAAAAGGTTTTAAACGTTGTTTTTTTCGGTTCCTTTCGGTATGGCAGACAACTTTTCCCTGGTTTAATACTTGTTTAACTGCATTGTTTTCATTTCTCAGTGGTCTTCTCGGTGTGAGACACCCTATTACCATATTGTTAAAATAGTGGTTTCTCCCTTCCCAGCTAAAATGAGATTCGCTTAATTTAAACCCAGGACCTCCACATCCTTCTGTTTAATGAATTTGAACGGTCGAATCAAATCTTCTTTTACCCTTCTTTTTGACAAAGTACATTTAAATGTACATTAAATGCTTGAAATACCTTGGATATTTTTAGTAGTCTTGTGCTGAACTTTCTTTAACATATTAATGTATGTTTTATGATATGGCGACCAAACCTCTATACGATGACAAGATTTTTTCGTAGAATTTTACACTTTTCTTGATGCAACTCAACAAACTATTACCTTTTTTGCTAGGTGCTGTACATTGAAGATCCATTTTAAATCCTCATTCACTAATACCCCAAAAACACTGACTATCCTATCTTGGATATTAGCCCTTAGTAAAAAAAAATAGGCAGTGTTTTTATTTTTAATATCCATGTGTAAAGCCTGAAATACTTTATCAACTTAATTCATTTGAATTGCAGATGCGATGATGGATTTTTCGGAAAGAGCTGCATCCCCCAGGATAAACTAAAAAACAAGATGATCAAGAAATTCGAATCTGCAGAAGAACTGTTGAAAGGAAATTTTGATATCAGTGGGGGTGGTGTTGCATCGGCCGACGAAGCATGTGGGCCTGTTGGTTCGGGATCAGCATTGTATTTTCATCAGGTGAGTAATGTTCTTGAAATGTCGGTAGATACAATGCTGTAGTAATTCTTAAGACATCAAATAATTGTCTTGTGTAATAACTACTACATTAGAATGTCAAATCTTTGAATCCAAACAGCTGGTTGTTTAAATAAGTTATTAAAATTAAACACTTATAGCTAATAAATGTTGCTATAGTGAATTTAAACAGAAATTGTTATATTTAAAAATTAATGGAGTACATACATTTAGGTTTTTATGATAACTTTCAGGATTCTCTAGCTAACATGATAGAAGTGATATGGTCATATTATAATTCATATTGATTCAAATTCACACCAACAGCTGTTGAAAACAATGCAATTTGTTGTTAAAGGAATTTCATTTACTACATCACACCATTTTGTTAGCCATGTCATGCATTGCCACATTAGCTTTAACACTCTCTCCCCCCCCCCCCCCCCCCCATGTCACATCACATAATTTTATACAAATATTATTTTACAGTAGTTATATGTGTCATAGTGCTATGCTTTAAATAATTTTGTATTATTTATTTATTTTTGGATATGGATACTTAAAAAAATGTAATGTGTTATTGTCTCCAAAATTTTTTATGTGAGCTTTTTAGAAATGTATTCTTATTTTTGAGTTTTGTGCATTGCTAACTGACTTGTAATTGAAAAAAAAAAAATATTTTCGAGTTGACTCTGTGATTTTAGATTGGCCATGTGCTTGAATACTTTTCTAATATGCCTGTAATTTTGTATCTTTATATTTTGTGAAATATCTTACGAAACAGATCCTAAGTTTTGTAAAAAGTATATTTATGGTTGCGATTTCAGCATTTAAAAAATTGGGGCAGGTACAGGCCACACTGTATCACAGAGTATGATTCATGAACACTTTTGGGCCCCATGTGATACAAAGGCCAGAGGTTGGAATGGGTTAATAATAAAACTGGTCAACTCGGCTCATTTTCCTCTATGTATTTTATTTATCCCCATAAGATGAGTCATGAGGCGGAATCATGTACTGCAGTTGGTCAAAACATCCCCTCCATAATGTGCAAAGGCCAGAGAGTAGCATGGATTAATAATGGACCTGTTTGAAAAGTCTCAATGTACTCTACATGATAGTATGTAATTTATCCTTATAACTGAGTTATGAAGATTTTACAAATGTTGTTTGTCACTATATGGCTCCATGCTACTTTGCACCCATACCGAAAGGAAATACATATTCACTTCACAAAACTTGGCATGTGTCACTCAAATATTGAATACTCCTTTCCCCCATAATCACAGCATAGTCAAACAAGATAAATCCCCTTCTTGTGACATAATAAATGAATGGGCCTTTAACCAAATTTGGCGGTTTGGATCAATTTTTATTCCCCTTATAGGTGAATTATTTTAATAATTGTAGGATGGCATCAGGCAACTAGTGACCAGCGATATGAACACGGAAAACATGGACTTCATGCAGTTCTTCATTCGCATAGGCGGAGGAGACCCATCCACTTGTAACAATGCATCACAGAAAAACGAAGGGGTTCTCGTTCAGTTCTCGAATGATGCAGGGATCTCCTGGAATCTGTTGAAAGAGCTGGATCCAGAGAATTATAGGCTTTCCAGGTTGATACTTTACTATTTTATACTATTAGTACATCCTAAAAATGACTATTTCTTAACTTTACATGCTGTATGAGTATACAACTTAAAATGTCATGTGATTGAAGTTTTTTTTTACATTTGAAGTGAAAAATGTGTCTAAAAAACCTAATTTCTGTATAATTCTTAATTTATCGTTTAAGTAAATTTTTAGGGCATGTATAAAAAACACATCATCAATAAGTTGCTGATAGATAAAGTTTTATTTCTGAAATAAAGTGTCATTATTTTATATATATCATTTTATAAACTGAATAAAAAACATATTGTGTTTGTAGGAAAGTACAAGTTCATGTTTATTTGGATATGTGCAAAAAAACAAAACTACTTAAATAGATGAAATTATGTATTACTTATAAACAAATAAGTCCCTTTTACATAACTTTTTAAAACTTATTAAGCATTCAGCATAATTTGTTTAAAATACATGCACTTATTTTTCCAATTGGATCCAAGTAAATCACACTTGTAATGTAAATATAGACACTTCTGTTGAGAATGCATGCTGCATAAAGTTACTTGCTTCTAAAATGTAAAAGGTTTTCAAATTATGTGTTATTTTGATTGAATAAACTCTGATGGATTACAATGAATATATTTCAGATTGGAGCATGTCACCCTCCCATTCACTGCCCGTACATATAGCACAAGGGTGCGTTGGTGGCAACCTCAGCATTCTGGGGAGGGCAAAGACCAGTGGGCTCTTGACGATCTCTACCTCAATGCCGATTCGAAGCCAGATAATCTGGAAAGTATGCAACAAGTGAGTATTCCTAAATTTGCTTAAAGATTTTTACAGTTTCCTTAAAAAAATACATTTTATATCTTTGATTTCACCTCAATAGTATGATGCACAATTCACTGTATTACTCTAAAAAAATATTATTAACCTAAGAGTAATTTGTAGCTTCATTGTAATTATTTCTTAAATCATAATGTTATTGAGTTTCATTTATAGGTTGACACTCTTTAATAGTGGTCTAGCATAGTATTTGCTAAAATTTTTATCAATAAGAAAATGTTGTTATTCTAATAAATTAATTTCTTTTTATATAAAATTGTGTTGGGATGCTCTAAATTGAAGTTATATCTGTTAATATATTTAGGAATCGCTTATGGTTTACCATTCATGCAACAATTCTTCTTGTGCTAATGTTTCTTATTTGTGTATCTAGATTCTTTTTAAACTTTCATATATTAATACAAAATCTTCATAATATTCACTTCAATGAAGTTGGATAATGCTTTGTTTACATTGCTAAATGAAAAAAATCCTTTTTACCCTTTTCCTCAGCTTATTAAGAACACAAGATGGCTTGTTTTTAATGATATATACATATTTAATTATAGTATTTTCATTTTTTGAACTCATTATTATCAGTATTTGATTTATTTGCAACGTCCTTAATGTGTCTATAATATTTTAATATCTGTAATTTTATTTTCATTCATTATCTGTCTTAATATTCATTTTTAGGTTTCAGCACCCGAGGACCAGAAGCTGGTGTCAGCAATATCTAAATCCTCAATGCAACACTATTGCAATTCAACTAGAAAAGTATTGCTCTTAAATGGATACGAAAGGTTCAAGTTTCTCATCACAAGGCCTCTGTTCCTCAGGGAAGGGCAAGTTATCATGTTTCAGGTACTCAATTGTAACTTGGTTGTTGTTTACCCCAGTTTAAAATTTTTGGGTTGTTAAATATGTTTAGTGTCAGAAGAGTAATAAGCATTATCCTTAATTCTTATATTGATATAAGCATTATCCTTAATTCTTATATTGGTAATCATTATCCTTAATTATACAATATATTTATTATGTAGCCTTATATATATAACCTGTAATAATATACAGTCACTATGCAACCTTAATTCTTATAGTGATTTCTTATATTCGTCATTTGATGTTTTATTTATATAAATGATGAATTGGAAAAAAAGGAAGCAGTGTTTAAGTTAAATTGTTTCTGTAATATTATTACAAATTACTTAAATCTGACAGAATCATACTATAATTAACAATTAACTTCAATATGAAGGAAGATAGTTTTAATATTAACAGTATTTTTTTTTGTAAGATATATAATACATCCAAAGTAAATATTGTGTATACTGAACCCAAAAAAAGGGTTGAACAAAATGTAAATATTAAATTGTTTTAAGTTCTATATTTTGCAAATTTGGTATCATACTTATATAAAGAATTTTAATACATGTGCCACAGTTTTTCTGAAGTAAAAAATTTTATGTAATAAAAAAGTAGTCTGGTACATTTCAGTTGTACTACTTAATCTTTAATATTTAAAAAAAAAAGTATTTTGACCATTTTACTAAATTATTAATTAGTGAATACAACTATAACATATTTTCCGTTTTTGTAATGTGTTATTGTGAATACATTGAGGGATAGTAAAACTTTTCCTGGAAACCCACACAGATTAACGTTGGTTGCTCGGAGAAGTTTGATTGGGACAGTGGAGTACATTTAGAGTATTCACACGATTCTGGTGTCAGTTGGTCGCTGGTGGAAGGACAGTGCTACTCTGGGAAGCAGTGCTCTGGATCAGCACATGAGGCAACAATTTTTTACTCTGGACTGTTTGGAACTTGGAGACGAGTTCTTATTCCTGTGAATCATCACCTTGCTCAAAAGTATTGCATGTTTCTTTAATTTATTTTTAACTGGATGATAAATTTTTGAGATATTGTGGATTTTCAGGTTTTTTATTAATAAAATAGCAATACAGCTTTTATAAAATGTCAAAATATGTTATAAAAAAAAGCCAAGAAAATGCTCTTTGTATAATGTTCTGTTAAAAATATTTGTTTCATTATAGGATACATAGTTCAAAACTGTTTTTAATAAGAATTAGAAAATAAGTTGCATATTTTTGCTTTTTGTGCATGTAATAGAAGCACTGTCTGATATATTTTTCATTATTTTGAAGTGATTGTAAACTTTAGCTTAATCTTAATTTTGAAAACTGTGTACTTAATCTACCACACATATTTTTTGCCTTGAAGTAAAAGAATGATATTTGTAGATTTAAAGATTTTTCTTATGCCATTTTATTGCTATCAGTTTTAATTTAATTCATTTATTAAATTTATAATTAATTTAACTATCGTTGCCACATACTTGGAATTATCTGGAATAATGAAATGATTAAAAATTTAATAAATGGATCACCAAAAATTATTAGTTTGCCTAATTTTATGTACAATACCTTAACATAATTTTTTTTGATGTGTGACATAATATCGTCCAGTCACTACTACAACTGGATAACTACAAAAATTGACCTAACATGGGTTTGTATGGGGATTTGTATTGACAGATGATTTGTAGTAATATGGTTGTAGTACTGACTTGACTATTTGTGAAAAAATAAGTTATTTTTGTATGCTATTCTCAATCTTGGATTTTTTTTAAACACGTTATGAAAAACATCTAAAACCGAGATAGTTTTTATTTTAATATTAAGCAAAATTTAAAATTCATTTGTAATGTTTGTTTTTGTAATATGTTTTTGATTCTTTGTGCACATATTTAGGCAAACACTGCTACGATGGAAGCAGGAAGCTCAATATACTGGTAAATTTGCCCAACTGCCACCTTTTGCTATTGATGAGTTTTATGTTGGCTATCCTTGTCCTCTACTCTGCTCTGGGCACGGAAGTTGCGAGACTCAAATATGTGCCTGTGATTCTGGATTTCAAGGTAAGAAATAGCTTTAAATAACTTAATAGTGTTTTGATTGTTATTTTATTTATGTTAGTAAATTTGAGGTGTAAAGGTTATTTTCATTCATAAATGTATTTAATTATGCTGTATTTTATTTTATAAATTACATAATTCACTTTACCCTACAATAAATAAGATAATAATTTTGAAAATATTTAAGTTGCTCATTTACTTAATTTAAATCATTTTCTCTGGCACTGTATTGCATATCTAATAGAATAAATCTGTAAAGGAGATTTTAGCTTTAATAGAAAACAAAATGAGCATATGTAATGATACATTTAATGGACTAGTTTAAAATTATTTAACAGAACTTGTTATTGAGTATTCTATTAACAGAACTTGTTCTTTAGAAAAATTTGTTAGAATCAACTTTTCAAATATTTTATGAGTCCATTTTACAAGCCTTGAAATGTTCAAAATGTTCTTTAATGCATGCTCAAGTAAACAGAGGTCTGAAATGAACTTATAAATTGATACCTGCATTACACATGTGTAGATGTAATTTTTTGTGAATTTTGGGTTGAGCTCATTTGAATCTTCAAATAGTAATCTATATAGTACCTAATTGCGTTAAGTGAACATTAAGAATCTGAATTGGTAGAAATCCTTGTCAATTTTTGTTTTACGAACTACAAACTTTCAAATTGCTGCCATGAAAAATTATGGAATTGCCATTTACCACATCTTTGCACTAAGGCACTGAAAATAATATTATTGTTTTAATATGTGTAGATTATATGTAATTCTATTAAAAATATTACTTTTTAAATTTTACATGATGTTACCTTCCCAGGTCCAACGTGCAGTAGTGTTCAGCAGAATCCAGCTGGCATGATTGACCGCTTCGACGATGCCGCCGACCTGCGCCAAAAGTGGGAGGTTTTTGGCGGACAACTTGGCTTAGGTTGTGGAAATTTGTCCTTGGGAAATTCCCTTTACTTTGGGAAAAGTGGATATCGTCTGGCTCAAACCACTGATTTGGATACAACTAACTTAAAGTTAGTGAATTTTACTTTTATTATATTTTTAATAGGATTTATAAAAGTTTAAAGATTATAATTGGTTTTTAAAATAGAATTTTTTTATCAACTAACTTAGTCTTGCCATATAAAAATGTTTTATACACTTTTTACTAGTTTGCTCTGTATGTTGTTGGATTGTCAAATATTATAATTCTCAAAAACATAATATCAATCAATGACATTGCAAAATTAAAGTATTATCATTGCTCAAAACTAATTACTAGTAATATTTTTTTAATACATAAACATGATTGTATAGCATCATGATTAGGTAGCATGCTGCTCTAACTATTCGTTAATCAAGAGATAATTACTTCAGCATGCTAGTTTACATTTATAAATCAATAGTATTTTGACATCATTTGCATTATTTCACTTCCAGATAACAATACTTATAAGTTTTATATTTAATTTAAAAGTTATTAAATTTGATGCAAGTAATGCTTAAATTTGAATGCTTAAAATGATTGTTTCTTAAAGTTCAATTTAATTTTTGTGTTTTACCAGAACAGATGAGATGTTTATAAGACAGCACTTAAACACTGCTAAAAAACTTAATAACTGCTAAATCTTTTTTTAAATTTTGTTTAACAAATATTGTGTACAAGATGGTTATTAATTATATCGCCAACTAAACAAAGATTATTTATTTACTGTCCTTGTGTTTCAGAACTCTGCAGTTTATAATACAGCTGGGCAGTGTCCAAAATTCTGCCACCTGTCGCAGGCCTCTTTTTCGTAAGGAGAACATCTTTGTCCAGTTTTCAACATCACACGGCCTGACCTGGAACACCCTACGTGAACTTGACTATGAGGTTTTCAGTGTGAAGCCCACGGCTGTTGAGCTGCCACTCCCAAAAGAGGCCAAGTCAAGCAGTACTTCTTTTAGGTGGTGGCAACCTCTCAGTTTAAGAGGTGATTACATTATAATTTTTTTTCATTGTTTTAATTTGTTTTACTACATTTTCTAATGGCTCTTCGGAATTATAGGATTTAGTCAAGCCATTATGATTACGATAAAAATTGTAACTTAAAAGGTTTTTTTCCTTCAAAAATTGGTAAAACTTTCATCATATTTATGTAAGTTTGCTTTTAAATTGAATTTGTTAAAAAATATCACTTTTAACATGCATAGTTTCTTTTTATGTTAAAATAAAATTTCTCTTACTGTCACAGGTAAAGAGAATTCTCAGTGGGCAATTGACAACGTTCAAGTTCTGGGTAACCACAAGAATGCAAAGGGCTTTCAAGACAACTTCAATCCCATTGTTATCGAGAACTGGTTCCTGACTCAACACGGGACTCCGAGGGCAGGGTGTGCAGCTGCTGGAAGAGCCTTAACATTCGCTGCTGACCACAGTAAGATTTGTCACTATTTAACTAAATTCTAAGTCTCAGGTGCACATCCTGAGGAGGAATAGTACCTATGTGTAAATTCTAAGTCTTTTATACATGTAGCAATTATAATTTTTACGAGTGCAAATCACAAATTTAAAATGCCTTTCTGTAACCAAAGAACTTAGAACATCAGTTTACTCTATATATTGTGAAGACATTCTAAAGTTTTATTTAGTTGGCAAGAGAATACTTCATTGAACTATAAAAGTGTTTGTTGTTTATTGTCTGTTGGCATAGATATCACAAATTCACAGTAAAAGGCATTCGGTTTCATTGAATTTGCTAAAAATGAATCAGCTAAAACTGTTCAAGTGTTTTTAGTATATTTTTTTAAAATAAGATTTTATCCCATCGATAAGTGATTGAACGTGGAATTTGTTGATTTTGTGAAAAGGGGTGCTTTTGCAAACACAAAAGTTCCAATTGAAAGTGTGATGAAGAAAGCTCGCTATTAACGACATCTCTTGCCAACTAAATGAAGCTTCAGAATCTCCTTTTGATATGATGTTCTTACATTGTAATGTAATGTTATGCCCTTACAATTTTATGTAAAATGCTGCTCTAAGTTGTTATATTCTTTTGTAATCACTCTGTATATGTTATCTAAAATCATTTTAATGATGAGTGACAAAATGCACATGAAAAAAGCCAAGAATAATTAATATGGTATTAGGTTTATTGTGCCAAGTCTGGAGTTGCATCATGATTAATTTAAAGTGGATGAAAGTGTGTGTCCAGGAATCACATAAACTTTCTTACTTGGATTTGTTGACAAAAGGATTGAGGAAACTGATTAGTTGAATAACATGTTGGCATGTTGTTGAGTTAAAACTTTTGTTCAATTAATTAATTAAAATTTAAAGTTTACAATTTCAATTGAGCAGTGATGTTTAAACGGTGATTATCCTTCAGATGGTTTGTTGAAAGCGGATGGTTTCTGCCATACCAGAATGTTGTTATAACTACAAGCCCTAAACAGGGAATTGTTTAGAATAATATATATGTTTCAGGTAAAAGAGAGGTATTTATGCCCGAGAAATGATGTGATTTTTTATGTAAATAACTTGTGACAACTTGTGAATGTTATTAGAAATAGTATTGAAAAAAATTCAGGGTTGTGTTATGGTAGCAAAAGAATTGAAAATTATTTAATCTATGGAAATTTTATACTCTTAATTTTATTATAGCGTATTGCTCATATCTTTTTTTTAATTTTACTTTTGTGCTCTCATTAATATAGAGAACACACCAATAAAATAAAGTGAATACTGCTATTCAATCGGAACTCATTCATTCTTAAACTCACTCATTGCCATTTGATATATAAATTTACTGTAAAACAATAATAACACTATTTGTAACCACCGTATCTGACTCTTCTAAACTTTTCAGCCGAAGAACACTACGCCGAAACCTGGGATTTTGAGATTGACCCAGCAACTTTCCTTCAGTACGACATCAACCTGGGTTGTGGCTACCACGTCAACCCCTTCAGAATCCAGTTGGAGTTTTCTTTAGACAAGGGTCGCACCTGGTCCCTGGTGGCGCCTCCCTGCACTCCCCCCGATGTTGGGTGCACCAGTTACTCCTCAGGAACTGTGCACTCGTCTGACCAGTTTGGGAATTGGACAAGGTTAACTGTCCATCTGCCACAACGAGCACTGTAAGATTGCATTGCGCACCATGATAATGTGGAGTTATGTTTATGTGCATAAAATGGTCATTTACTATAGGAATAAAATAACTAGGGAGAATGCACCAGTTATCAATCACATACCATTTATCGAAAATGTGGGGGGAAATATTTAAAGTTTAGGTGCATATCATTATGTTATTAAAAATGTTTTTATGCCTGATGAATTATCTAATTCCTTAAGGCAATAACTTATATGTTATGAATGTTATTAGAAAAATTATTGTAAAGAAATGTTGGTGGCTTTTAAAATTTAAGTAAATTTCATTTTACAGTCTAATGTGAGTTTACAGTTGTTCTGTTATATTACAGTTGTATCTGTTGAAATATTACAGTTGTATCTGTTGAAATATTACAGTTGTTCTGTTATGTTTGAAACTGGTTGTAAATTGGCCTTAACTGGTCGAAAATTTGTACATTCCTCTAGTTTGTCTTTAGGCATTTTTCTTCACAGATTTAAATTTAAGAAAGTTCTAATTATAAAATGTTTTAATTTTAAATTAAATAAAACTTTTCTAAAATATTGCTACATATGTTATTATAGCTTTGGCTCTTATTTGGTCTTAATATAATCAACTTTTAAGTTCATTTTATTGTTTATATCAAATAACAGCTTTTTGGCTAATTTTGACATCAAACCTCTAGCGATACATAGAAATACGTTTTGGTATCCCTTATGATTAAGTAGTGTATGCTCAAAGTGGGCTTTCTGCATGAAATGAAAATACTGAGATTTCAGCACATTCATATACTAAAAGGTGCTACTCTGCTAAAATTACCAAAATGAGCAGTATATCCCTATTTCATACTTGTGCCATTAGAAGAAAAAGTTTCTTATAGTTAAGTATGTTTAAAAAAATATAATATTAATTCAAATTTGAATAAATTGGTTATGCTATATTAACACAAAATCTGAAATCAAGAAAATAAAATTCTGAAACTTTGAATTGACATTCTGTCAATTGCTAAGCATATCACTCAATGATTTATTTCACTAAAATAAAAGAACAACAGTAATTTTTCATTGAATACGCCCCAAAAAGATCTACAATAACAATCTGCACTCCAACTTATTCTTCTTTTTAATTCAATGTTTTTGTCTTATAAAAATAATGTTATCATATTAATTGGAAGCTTAAAATGAAATATATTTTGTGATCTTATGACATTAAATAAAACCAGTAAACACGAGCCCATTTGTAAAATCAATGAAACTTGAAAAAAAGTGATTTTTTAAAAAAAATACCTATACAAATATTGATAGTTTTCTAAAATACCACTAATATATTGAGATTGTTACAATTGTAAAAAGTTATAACGAATTTTTATCTAGAGGTCCATCAACTCGTTTTCGTTGGATCGAAGTGATTAAGCATTCAGGACACGCTTGGGCTTTGGACAACGTGTATCTTGGAGATGGGTGTCCTTGGATGTGTTCTGGACATGGGTACTGTGTCGGAACCAAGTGCATGTAAGTATATTTAAATGAAGTCATCATGTACTTATTACACTACAGTGTTTAAGTTGACTTTTATAAAATGTTTAACATTTTAGCTAAAGTTCCACAAGATATTTTAGCTTTTAAAAAAAAGTTAGCATTTAAAAACAAGTTAATTTTTTATTCAATTTTTAAAAATTATTTGTTTTAATTCTGCATGATGTTTTTAACTTAAATCCAGACCTTACTTAAAATGCCCCAGGTAAAAATGGCTTCTTGGTATGCCTCCTTTTTCTGTAATCCATAGCAATGGGGACTAAGGAAAAGAATATTGTATTGTTAAAACAGTTTTTGGAAAATGTCAAAAGTTTTTTTAAATACTATTTTTGTATTTTAGAGAAAATAAATGTTAATGTTTTGCTTAAACACTCCTACAGTATATCTGTATCAATCAATACTACAGTAATCATTTTGTTTATCCTATAGCACTCAAATGTCCATTATTCAGGGACAACATAAATAACAAAAAATTAAATTTAAAAAAAATTATCTCGATAAAATATAAATTTGTTTATTTGTTCCAAATTTTTAAAATGAGCTAAAACAGCATGTTCTGGTATTACAGACCTACTGATTTGCTTACATGTTCTAATATAACCTGATATTTTATATTTCTAAAGTTTTATTGTTCTTTGCATCAAAGCTCAGTCTACATCTTTCGAGCATCAGAGCTGCTTGTAACTGCTTGCAGGACTCCAAATTCCCCACCAATCTACATAATTTTTTAATTTTCATTCGTTTTTCAATTTTGAAGCATTTTTCAAATCTGCATTAGGGTATTTTATGAAAGCAATTTCTTCAAACTATTTTTTTTTAATTAACGTGCTGAAAATATAAATTAAACTTATTTACTTTGATAACAACTATATAATTTTGATATTTCTTTCGGTGATCAGAGAGTTAAAACAAAGTTAAACGTATTATGTTGTCACGTGTTTGCAAAATTTTCATTAATTATAACACTGTGCATGCAACTTTACCACATTAATTATTTTTAAATATTTTAAACGTCAAATATTTGAGGGCTTATATTCATCCTTTAACTTTATTCTCATCAGATGTGACAATGGTTTCAAACCCCCTCACTGTGTACCCAAAGATCCTCTTCCCTGCGAACTGAGAGAGACTTTTGATGTGGTGTCTTCGAACAAGACCAACTGGCCAGAAGTTTATGGAGGAGAGGTCAGCTCTAGGTGTGGTGTGCTTGTCAGTGGAATGGCCCTAGTCTTTTATAAGGTGACATTTCTTTATCTTCGTAATATAATTAAAATAATAATAAAAAGCAGCTGTTTGCTTTATGTATTTATATATCCTATAGTTCTTGTTGTGAACTTAATCACCTGATGGCATCACCAAAGAAGCTCTCAAATTAAATTGTGATGTTAAATGCATGCACTAAAAGCATGCCTTAAAATAAACATTACAAATTCGAGTGGGCTGGACTAGTTGAGGTTGTGTGTGGCAAACGAATCATGACTCTTAAACAAGACATGTATTATGAATGCTGTAATGTAACTAGTGTAATGTTATCTCAACTCAACTATATATTCTAATTAAAGTAACTTGTTAACCAAAAAGCTGGATTTTTGATGGGCCAATTATAGTTAAATACAGTAAACTTTTAAAATTCATTAAACAACATTATAGACAGACTTTCGTACAGTTTTATTAAAAAAAATTGTTCTGAAATTCTCTGTATTATAATTGTGATAAAACTTTTCAAAATGTAAAATATTAATAATATTATTATTATTTGTAAATTTTTATAGTAGGAGAATATACTATTTTATTTTTTATGTCAAACATATATTTAACTTTTAATAAAGTTACTCACAATGTGAACATGTTTGTAAAAGCATGTTTCTGATAACTTGTATGGTATAGTAATTTGAAAAATCAATGATATTTTCTTTAGGAAGGAATGCGAATGGCTGTTACCCAAGATCTAGATTTGACTGCTGCCCAATATGTCCAGTTCACCCTCAAGTATGGCTGTCATGGCTCCATACCTCCCACTGTCACTCGTGGAAATGGCATTCTCATACAGTACTCGAACAATGGTGGAATCACATGGCATTTATTAAAGGTGCTCTATTCTTTATTTTAAATTACAGCATTTGTTTTACTTTTGGTTTATACCTCTGTCGCATACAATTAATTAATGCATTTAAAAAAAATGTGTATTAAAATTAACGTTAAAAAAACATTTGTCAGTAAAGCCAAATTTAATGCACAAGATAATTTAATGAGTGATGGTTTTTCGCTTTGAAATCCCAAGACTTTTAATTTAAATTCTTCATGTTTAGTAGTAAAACACTAAATCAGTAAGTGTAAACTATTTCTGGTACTATATGTGTAGTTAATTTGTCTACAATTTTCATACAGTAAAAACTTTAAATGGCATTTTAGATATGGTTTTAAATAAACTACGGCTTACTTCTTAATAACTACATATTTAAGATTTTTTTACATATTTCAGGAAATTGAATCCAACGTCCATATGTGGCTGTCACATTTATTTGATAAGTGTTATGACAGATTTTAAAAGATGTCTCACTTAAATTTTACAAATACTATCTAGTACATAAAACTAACTTTAAGTTGTTTAGATTGATATCATGTCATTAACTGGTAATTTTCTAAATGTGTCTAATTAAAGTTATTTTTTCTTTCATAGGAACTCCACTTTTCATCTGAAACTTCTCCCCAGTACTACATTATCCCTTTGAGGGATCCTTCTGCTCTTACAAATGCAACACGCATAAGGTTTTGGCAGCCCATTACTGCTGGTTAGTGAATATACATATCTTCCTTTCAGGCATGTATTTAACAGTACAACATTTAAGTATCAGGCACACTATTTGTATGGTGTTGGAAGAACTTCAAGAAGTATTAATAGAAATTATAATAAATTGGTCTGTATCTTAATCTTATGTTTATAAATATTTATTTTAATCATAGAATAAAATTGTAAGTATATTTGAATCAATTGAGCACAATAAATGGTTATTTGGATCCTTGTCACATGATTAAACTGTCAACATTTCGAATAAATAATAAAAGAAAAGGGTCATTTTATATATACATGTTGAGATGCTACAGGTATTTGATTTGGAGCACATGTTTGAGAATCATAATCATAATCAGTGTTGACACACTGAATTTGATAGCAAATGTTTTACAGCTTTTTACCATTGACTTTCATGGCATTCTATAACTTTTTATTATGTGTATAAACCGAAGAAAAATGAATCAAACGTCAAGATCTTTGTTTCTCTTCAATTAATATTAGTCTTTAAATTTTCAATATTAATTTAGTAGATTTCAATTTATATTTACTTCCTGAGTGTTTTTAAAGTGTGTAAATATCCTTCATGTAATTAAAAATTAATTGTTATGTCTAATATTTTACAGGCACAGATTTAATGCAGTGGGCCATTGATGACTTCTATGTTGGTGGAATGATAGTGAAGCCAAATGTTCTCTATGATCCTTTTATCCACATTCCCCAGCCAGATGCTTGGCTTTTTTGGCCAGGCGGAGTCATGGGAAATTTTTGCACTAGGTTTGCATAGATTTAAATAATTTTTATTTTTAAACTATACTGATATCGCTTGTAGATCATTACTTTTTTCCTATCACATGCCTGGTTGGACATGTAATTTTTTTTTAATGTTTTATGTTTTTACATAGTTTCAATTTGTACTATTCTATTTCCCCCCCCCCCCTTATATTATGGGAATTCAGCCATGCATTATTTTAAATTACATACCCAAGAAGTTTATTTTATTATAAACTGTAATAATTTCTTGGTGCTATTATTACTTGCCTATTTCTATTAATGTCGTTTTTCATATTCTCAGTCAATGACCTCTATATTTCTTTATATATAGTGAGCCTAGAAGTTCAATGGTATTTTCATCAAGTGAAGGAGAACGATCACTCTACACAAGAGATATGACTGTTATGGATGATTTTGTTATTCAGTTTGAGGTAATATCTTTTTAAAATCAATATATAACAATTCATATCTAATCATTGCTATACCAAAAATATTTTTGGTTTAGTTTTAAATTTGTATGTTACATATATAATATGCTACTGAGTAGTATACTATATGCATTTGCTTGACCAACTTGTGATGTTGCATACTATAAAATGTAATTAAGTGGTGTTACATATTAATTAGTTTGACATTAGTTACAATTATCTTTGGGATGTGATAGCAAAAGGAAGCCATATAATCGTACATTATAGAACAGTGCTATTGTGCTTGAAAGAGAATTTAACTTTTTAAAAAAATACCCTTTATTTAAGTAGTTTTTTATTGAAATCAATAAAATTTATTTTTATATTTTCTGATGAGATATAAAATTGTATTTATATAAGTAGACACCTTTCAAGTTTTTTTTATCTGAATACTTTTTTAAGAAATATGTTGTAAGATTGTTGTTTTTTGTCATTAGTTCTTGCTGCTTTTTAATTATATTTATCAGATTTATTGGACAGTTTTGAACCTCATTATAATTTTATATTTTAAAGCAGTTTAGCCATTAAATGACCACAGTCAAAAGTTAGACAAAACGCAAATAGTCGAATAAAATTCAAGTTTAAAATATTATGCAGATAATAAATATAAATAAAAGCATTTTTACCGATATATTTCTATTTAAAAAATTATATAATATTTACCTTAACCTATTTTAATTACTTGAGTTAATTAATGAAATGTGTTTTATCCCTGAAACATAAAAAAAAAGTTATTTGAGCTTTGAGGATTTCACATACTTTGTAATTGTGCAGTACAAATACAACAATGTGGGAAATATGGTACAAATGAAAGTAATACCCTTTCAAAGAATCCAAGTGTAATTGTTTAATTCATAAAATATATCAGCAAAATGTTAAATACACTATCATACAGAAGACAAAAAAAATAGGCTGTTTTAGCATAAAACAAATAAATCATTTTGGTTTTGAATGCCTTTAGCATAAAACAAATAAATCATTTTGGTTTTGAATGCCTAATTTGTTTTTAAATTTATACTGTTATTGTTAAAAATGGTAACTCTAAACAAGATATGATTTAACATCGACAATCAAGAAAAATGTTTTTATTATTGAACAATAACCTCACAGACTACTTAGAACCCTCTCACTGAATACCAGTAGTCAGAAACCACTGTTTTAAAAAAAGGATTTTGACATATATTCTAATTCAATTACACACAAAAAATATCTACTACTGTCTACTTTATAGTACATTTCACATTTATTTTCTGGAATATCTTTTATATTCAATTACTTAAACACATCCATAATTAATTCTTAATATAATATTCCTTAAAATATAAACAACAATTCATTAACTCAGTGTTTGGTTCTCAATGTAGATCAAGGTGGGTTGTGGCATCACCATATCTCCCGAAGACCCAGTGTATTTGGAGTATTCTTCGGATCAGGGTCGCACATGGGAGTTGGTCAAGTCCAATTGGCTGCACTACGGGTCTGGACCTGATACTGTCCTTCAGGCAGAGACCCCATCTGTGTATTACAGCAACAGTCACTATGCATGGCAAAGAATAATTGTGCCCCTCTCTGGCTTGAAGATATGTGGGTTAGTATTCTGCCTAAAACTCAATTATTAATATTATTCTATTTAGAAATTGTATGGTATTATTGAGTTTTTGTAGTTGTTTTATTTTATACTTTGTGACCAAACTGCTTTTGAAATATTGTATTCATTTTTAATATTGTGCTTTTGATTGCAAAGCATACCTCTTTTATGTTACATACCTCTTTCATATTTATTTAGTCCTTCAATTATGGAATTGTGTTGTCAAAATCTGGATTCTGAGGTTTAACTATTGATAATCGTTTTAAAGTGTGGTACGAGTGTCTATATAAACAGAACATCTTATGAAAAGGCAATATTGCAATAACTATTGTATTACAGTTACTAGTATTCCTGGGATGTAACAGCATAAAATAAAAACATTAAAATAAGAAAGACTATTATTTGTTAGATATTATTGAAAATTTTTGTGATGATTTTTTTGAAAGTTTTTCTTTAAACCGGTATTATAGGAGATTTTAAGATTGTTATGTAATTTATTAAAATGTAATATGATATTTCACAGGAATTTTTTTAGTTTGAAACTTCCAATTATAAATTGTCTATTCTAGAAATGTCCGATTCAGGTGGTCACAAGGTTACCACTCCCTGCGCGATTCCCCCTCTTCTTGGGCTGTTGACAACATCTACATTGGTCCTTCTTGCGCCCTCCACTGCATGGGCCATGGCTTCTGCATCAACGGGGTGATGTGCCAGTGCGACTCCGGCTTCGATGGGGACTTCTGCCACAGCCTGCATCGGAATCCCAGTCTGCTCAAAGATGGGTTTGAAGGTGAGCCATCTTTCTTAATTGTGCAAGGATTTAATTGACTTAAAAAGTATGGAGGTCACCTCAGCTCTTTTAAATTTATTCTGTATTATATATGATTGAACAAATATCATGTGTATAAATCATTTTAAAACATGTTTGGTTGTCTTTTGTGATGTGTCAGAAAAGGGAAGATAAAATTAGGCATATCAAAAATAAATTATATTGTTTAAAATAGTTATATTGATTTTAATTAAAATTGAAATTACAAATGATGGAACCTATTTCAATTGATGTAGAATGGTAAGCTATAAAAAATATTAAAATTATTTGCGATCATATAAATATTAGTTAGGGCAAAATAAACAAAGGCATAAATTTGAGAGTAAATTTATCATATGCTAAATAGCATTTTTATATTTAATTTGAGACTTAAGTTTAAACCCAGTAACCGAGGTGGAGAACTGAGTCGTCCATGGATTTCTAGTTTTTCTAGCAATAAACAAATTTTAAATTCTTAAAAATATTCAATGTTGAAATGTTTGTCAATTCTAAAGCATTAGGGTGTTTTTAGCCGTATATATATCAAAATAATATATATAATTATGCATTGGAATACAAAGAAAATATTTTAAAGAGAAAACAACTTTACAATTTTTAAATTTTCCAAATCCCTCAGATAGTTAAAAAAAGAGTTCTAAAATTCAGTGGAATTCTTCTTCATATCTTGACTTTTAGTTAAGATAATAGGAGTACGATATTTTTAACCTCTTTATTCTGTTGTTAAATATTGTTATTTTTATTTGCAATGCAAATGAATTACAAAACTTTATTTGATTTCAAGCTGCTAAGTCATTTATAAACTTAAGGGTTAGTATTTTCTATGTTTGGGCTTTTTGGATTTTTACAGTTTACTGTGCTGTATCAATTAAAATTTAACTCAGCTCAAGAGATAATAAATACATTTCTCAAAATTGATTTAAAAAAACAACTACAATGCAATTGTACTTTGTACACCTGTAGGAATATCATAATGATGGTACTTTTCTTACACTTTTTTAAATGTGCTTTTGATGTTTTGTAATATAAAAGTTAAGCTCAGTGAAAATAAATAACATATACATATGGATAAATGTATTAAAAAAATATCATAGTTTAGAAATTTTTTGCAATCCGTTAATATTAAAATAGTTAGTGTTTCAACAAACAATTCAAAATATTCTTTAGATATTTTTTTAGTGAACTCACACTGCTTCTTCTGAAATTGTTATGTAAAGTGTTAAAAGTATATTTTTTAAGATAATAAAATTGACATCAAAAACTGGGAGCTATGGAGTGGATCTGAAATCTCATTAAGTTGTGGTATCCTCATAAGCGGCACCAGTTTGGTCTTCACTTTTCAAGGAGAACGCGTCCTCATGTCTCGGGATCTCGATCTGGAGTTTGTTGGGTTAGTCCACTTATTATATCATGATTTTGTACTTTAAATAAGTTGGTCATTTTTAACCTAACAAAATCCCCTACCAATTTTTTTACAGCAACATATTGCCCCAGTTAATAATTTAAAAGTTTTGAGCCGTCTCATAACATAAATAATAAATGAAGGTTGCGAATTTGACTTTATTTAATTTCAATTAATAATCTACAACAATATATTTTTTGCGTAACATAATTTTTTTTTAGTTGGCTAGCATTGAATTAATAAGGTTATGTTAGGATATTTAATATTTTATACTGTTTCATTTAATTAAAAAAATATTCAAAAATCAAATAATAAATTACCTATTTTACTATAATCTGATTGATAGTTACTGTTTACCTTACTCTCCAAACAATTTATTGAATTAACACTCCCCACATTTTATTGCATTTTTTTTAAACAATATAAATATTATATGCAAATGTATATCATATGATTTATTTCAAGATATGCATACCTTGCAACTGGTATCAACACTTTTTGGGTTTTTTTTTGTACTGTTTCATGATTGGCTTGGTGTAATAAATGAAAACACTGTTTCAAAATAAAAGAAGTTAGTAGTAAATAAAAAACAAAAGTTAAAATTATGATTTTTCATATAACTAACATAAACTATAAACTTTTGTAATGTTCTACAGAACAAATTTCACTAATTTGTTGTTAAAAAATTGTAGGTATTTGCTTTTTGAAATGCTGGAAGTTCTGCCTATGCATTAATTTTATATTATCTTCACCACACTTAGGTCCATTCAGTTTTACATCAGACTGGGTTGCAAATCTGAATCCCCATCTCCCGAAGAGCAACCCATTTTGCTTCAGTACTCTGTGGATGGTGGATCCACTTGGAACATGTTGGAGCAGTTTAGCTTCGGTGAAAGTTCTCGCGTCTCCCACCCTTCGTATATCGCCATTGAGCTGCCCCACCATGCCCGCACAAATTCGACTAAATTGAGGTGGTGGCAACCTTCCTTCAATGGGTCCTTTTTGGAAGAGTGGGCTCTGGATCAGGTAATGTAGGGTGCTTGTTAGAAGTCTTTAAAACTATGTGTTTTAGATGTTGCTAAGAGTTTTCACAAAGTAATTAAATATACCTATATTGTTTTATGGAGTCGCCTTGCCCAATAGAGAGCACCTGATTAAAAAAAATATGCTTTTGTACATGGACAGAATGTCTAAATTTGAAAAGGATATATATATTTTAATTTTAAAATAAAAATACTTGAAAAAATAAATATGTACATTTTTATCCAAAAAAAATAATAATAACATTTTTGTAATAGCTCAAAATTGTGTTGATAATTATGAAAGTGAAAATATTCCTATGATATATATATATATATATATATATATATATATATATATATATATATATCAATGTATTCTTAAAATAGAACACTAATACTTATACAGTTCTCTAAAAGTCTATAAAACTGTTTTATTTTAATCTGGGCATTTCTTTCAAAAATCCTGCAAATTCTTTATTTTAATTTTGTAAAATTAAAATAAATTAAACCCTGTAGTAATAATGACTTGGAAAATATTTTTGGGCAATCATAATTTCTTGTAACATTGTAGTGCATCCTAATTTTCTGCAGCTTTGCTGTAAAGTGATTTCGATTTATTGTTCTAGATTTAATACAAATCTAATCCAATTTTTAAGACTAATACTGGTTTTAAGCGACATCAAAATGTTTTCCAAAACAAAAAAGCAGAAAATTTTAAATTGGTATGTTTATGCTTTTTATACTGAAACATAAGAATAACTCTAGGTACTTACTTTTTATTTTAGATATTTATTGGAGGCGATGCCAATGGTGTTTCCACATTGAATGACGATTTCAGCAGTACAAGAGAAGCTAACTGGGTGCTTAACCCTGGTGCTAAATTAGAAACAACTTGTGGGAGTAAAAACAACTTTCTTCATTTTAAAGGTATACCCTAACCATTTTTATTTTATGGAAGAAAATATTTATTCGGCTTTAGTATATTTATATATGAACACCTGTTTTTTTTAAAAACATTTGATGGATTTAGGAAAAAAATATCTTGTTCAACGAATCTTATAAAATTCTACAATAGGGTTACTGAAGAATTAGATAAAAGGAACAGTGTATCTGTAGAACACATTGATTTTCAGAAGGCATTTGATAAAGTTCCCCACGAGGCATTGCTGTTTAAGTTAGAAAGGTTAGAGATTGGGTTTGAAATTTTACAATGGATAAGGAACTGGTCAATTGGTAGGAGTCAGCGGGTATTAAATGTATTTACTCTCAGTGGTCAGAAATTAAAAGTAGAGTGCCACAGGGTTCTGTCTTAGTTCCACTTTTATTTATTATTTTTATTGATGATATTAGTTGGGAGATTGTGGGCAAGGTCAGCATTTTGCAGATGATTTAAAAATTATGGGGACAGTGAATTCTCAGGGACAAATACAGGAATTGCAGGGTGGTTTAACAAAAATATCAGAATGGGCTGTTATATGTGGTATGTCTTTTAATATCAGTAAATGTCAAGTGTTGCACATAGGTATCAAAAATAGAAAGGTTGTCTATTTTTAACAGGAGGCAAGTTATCTGGGCATATTAGTAAATGACGATTTTAAAATGAGTCATCAATGTACAGTGGCTATCAAGAAAGCTAATAGAATATTGGGGTTCATCAGGAAATGTGTTTTGTCCAAATCTAATGATCTAATCTTACCATTGTACAGAGGTTTGGTAAGGCCACATCTTGAGTATGCTGTGCAGTTTTGGTCAGCATTTCTTAAAAAAGACATTGAATTGTTAGAGAAAATTCAGCACAGGGCTACTAAAATGGTTCAAGGGTTTTCAGGCATGAATTATGAAAATAGATGAGAAATTTGAATATGTATACTCTGGAAGAGAGAAGAGTTAGGAGGGATTTGATTCAACTGTTCAAATTTATCAAACAAGGGGATGTGGAGGGTTTAGATTTTAATATGAGTGATAGAACGAGAGGTAAGGGGTTTAAGTTAAACAAATCCCATTTTAATCGGGAAGGAAGAAAACACTATTTCTATAATAGAGTAATCGACAAATGGAACAACTTGCCAGTGAATATTGTTAATTGTAAAAGAAGCTAAGAAGAATTGCTAAAGAAG
Source organism: Troglohyphantes excavatus (assembly GCA_963932185.1). Taxonomy (NCBI): domain Eukaryota; kingdom Metazoa; phylum Arthropoda; class Arachnida; order Araneae; family Linyphiidae; genus Troglohyphantes; species Troglohyphantes excavatus. The sequence continues at coordinate 71,743,140 of OZ010666.1, read as the reverse complement.
ACCTCTTCAAAAAGATATAACTGTTCCATAAAAAGAACATAATCATCAAACATGTTCCTCAAGTGCAAAAGGTTAATAAGTATTTATGTTTTCTTATAGGTGCTGACGATAGAAGGTATGCTGTCACAACAGATGTCGTTGTAGGAGAAAACACATACATTCAATTCGAACTTGTCATGGGATGCAAATCTAATTCTGCTGCATGCTATGGTGATTATATTTGATATTTTTCTAAATTCTTAACATTCGGATTCATAACCGTCATTGTCTACATGAAATTTTTGAGTTTGTTTAATCTAAAATTATAATAATCATAATTAGTTTGAACGTTCTACTAATTTTCACCAGATATAGTGTCACAATCTAACTTATTTGTTGTCAGATATGTCATTTAGGACACTTCTTTCAATTAAATAGTCTTGTATAATGTAATTTTATCTATCTTTAGAAATCCTGTTAGAGTACAGCATTGACATGGGAAAGACCTGGGATCTGGTCCAGCGTGACTGTCTTCCAATGGAGGTAGATTGTAGCGATTATTTCGAAGGCACTGTGTATTTGTCAGACATGTATGAAGACATCACACGTATATGTGTCCCATTGCCTTATTACACAAGGTACATTTATGTATTTGGTTAAATATAAGTAAAGTTATTTTATGATAACATTAAGCATTTAAATTTAATTACTTTATATATTTAAACAATATCTAGAGGGTTTGTTTTATAAGTTTGTAACTTTTTTATTAATGCTTACGTTTAAAAAAAAATCTTTTTTTTTTTTTTTAATCTTTGAATACATTCTTTAATTCATAAAAATCTTTTAAAACACTTGTATACCAAAACCTTTTATTTAAAATTAAAAATTTGAAACAAGATTCAATTACTATACTACCAATTTAAGACTATAACTGGCTAGTCTAGACTTAAACATAGTCTAACTAAACTGGTCCATGTAAAATACATATATAATATACACAGTTTATTTTTAGGCTACTAACTACCCTTTTTAAAATTAAATACTGTTAAACATGCATTTTTAATTAGGACACAGACAACAAGGTTCCGATGGATTCAGCCACCTGGGTTCAAATCCTCTCAAACTTGGGCCATTGGTCACTTGTACATTGGAGAGGAGTGTGACAACATGTGTTCTGGACACGGAAAGTGCAGCTCTGGTATTTGCAAGTATGATTAAGATTGTGGTTCTGAAATTTATTCCTTGATTTAAGACACATTTATATTCAATTTGGTTTTATGGGTTATCTTTTGAAGTGAAAATTCTTTAGGGAGGCTAGTGAATCTGAATGACTTAAACATAGAAATCAATCATGAAACGGAAGTATTATTAGCTCATGGGTTCAAGTCAACTACAAGTTTTAGTCAGTGTTGGTTCTCCAGCTGTTGTGTGCTGCATGTTTTTGTTTAACCCCTTGACTTGGAATAATGAGTCATACAGAGTTCTGCGGTCCCTAGAAACTCCTTATTTTTACTTCATGTCCTTAAAACGAATATCATTTAAATTATTTTACTAAACATCAATTAATTTTTTTTTAAATTTTAATGTGAATTAGGAAACCCATATCTTCTTTTCGCTCTTTAGCGTTTAGCCAATTGCACATATTTTCCTCTTAATTTATTTTTAAAAAAATTATATTTACTAAGAAGCCAATTTGCGATTTTAGAGCTAACTTTTCATTACAAATGTATGTAAGTTTGTTTGCATTAAAAAAAGGTCCTTATAAATTGATTTTAATATCTTTAAAAATTCCTTATTTTTATTTTCAGAAAACGCGTACTAATCTGGTCAAGGTATCTGTACTCAATTTACTATTTGTACAGCTTTAAAACATTTTATTTTCGTTGTATTTGACTCGTATCACTTCCCAAATTCAGAAATTAAATAGTTTTTTTGTTGAATTAATTTCTTAAGTCAAGAGAATAATATCATTTACATGTTTTAATAATGCAAAGGAAAAAATGTTTTATGTTTAATATTAATTAAGTGTTTAATATCATTTAAGTGTGTAAATAATTAATGATAATAAATAATTTTGTTTTTTTTGGAAATTTTAAATATTTGTTGTTATTGGGGTTCGAACGGCTGACATCTCTCTCCACTATATTATCTTATTATTATTTGGTTATTAGGCCTTGCAAACATCCTGCCGATGTTCAAGAAAGTTAACAATTATTAATATTAATACAATTTTTGTAAGCGAATATTTATTTTAATTTGCATGGTTAATCAAAACCACTTCAACCGTACGCTTATGTGTGTAACCATACGCTTATGTGTGCTTATGTAATACACATAGTTTTCTGTTTGACGAAATAAGATTCACTTATTAGTTATCCAATCAGAGAGCATTGACTGATACTAATCACTATTTTAAATATGTTTTTTAGCTTGAGAATGCAACCTAAATTCATTAAATGAATGAAATAAAAAGGTCAATACTGTATGCATTGTAAACTCAGACAATGTTTTAATATATTTTCAGTCACAAAAAGTTCTCAAAACTTATTAACTAGTTTTACTTAAGTGGGACGTCTTTTTTTAATTATAGGGTTCCATAGTTAACTTCTGGATAAACTAGTAACAAGCTGTTGAATTGTATATTTTTTAACTAACTAATGAATCGCTTTTCCCAAAAGATGTGACGATGGCTGGACTGGAACCGATTGTGGAGAATCGAAATCCTCACTGCCAACTGAATTGCGCGACACCTTCACGACTGAACCATCAAGCAGCAAATATTCTCTGTTGGCTGGGGGTATGCTCTCTGATCTGTGTGGTCCATTAGCATCGGGACAGTCGATGCATTTCTATGGGGTATGTAGAAGCAGGGCTCCTATGATTCCTACAAATCGTTATTTACAAACATTTTTTATCGTAATTGAATTTTTGTTTTGTAGCTTGGACTTATGATTCCATTTTATTGTATAAAACATAGAAATAATTAAAAAATGCAATGTTTAATTTCTATTTATTTTATATATTGATTATTCTATCAAGTTCTGTCAAGTTATTCCTCTTTTTATTTCATATGGTGTGATTTTTTTGCTCTGAGAATCAGAATGAGAAATCATTGCATCTTTTCTTTATAAATGTATTGTAAAAAAATTATTTTTAATGCCAAGACTTTGTATGTCATAGTAGTTTAATCATAATTAATGACTTAATTAATTATAAATTTACTAAATAAACTGTACAATTAAGGTTATTATTAATTATGGATAGCCAAACCTGGAATATCATATATATTATTTCTATAGTATATCCTTTGTACGCCTCTTACACAAGTGGTATCAAAAGAAAGAGAACATATCAATTAAGTGCACTTTTTGTGAATTTTTGCAGTTAAGATCTCATTTGAATCCTCAAATTGTATTAATGTAGTACCTGATTGTAGTAATTGGTAAGATCTTGACAATTATTCTTTCTATATTTTATGATAACAATATGAACTTTTAAATGTTTTTTTGTTGAAGAATTAGTGAATCACTTACCACACCTGTAAACTAAGCCATCAACATTTTCAAACATTGTAATGTTTTTTTTAATATTTCTAACAGAGTTGTAGCAGGCAGCTTGTGACGAAAGATCTTAATCTCCAAACGGCCACTGTTATCCACTTCTACTTTCGATACGGTTGCATCTCTTCCCCCTCGTCCAGCAACCACACTGTCTTCCTCCAGTACTCTCTGAATGGGGGAATCACCTGGAAAACTCTCAAAGAACTCTACTTCAAGAACTATCTTTATCCCAGGTAAAATTACACTGCTCTGTAAATATACCTTAAATTTTTGAAAAAATCAGCAGTCGATCTATTGTTACACCCATTTTTTTGTCTTTGAACAAGAAGATTCAATGTGCCATTGATTAACGTAGTACATTGATTCTTCTTGTTTTAAAGACATTTGTAAACTTTTTAATCAAAGGCATTAAAGTTTATTATTTAAATATTTTGTATAAGAGAACCATATTTCACATACTGTTCCATTCCATTACCATACAAATTCCATAATTCTTGTATTTTTTTTTCTTTTTCAAAATTTAAACATTTTCAATTTTTTTTTAGTTTTTTTATAAAAATATTTATATTTTTTCTCAGATCCTTTGAACCATAATAATACATATCAACTATCATTACATGTATTTGATTTGTGTATAAATAGTTATTTATAATAACACAAAATTTTACATATAAACTGAAATTATTTTACTTTACTAATAAAAAATAACCTACTACTCATAGAACTAATTTGCATGCCAATTTATAATATACACATATTTTACAATACGTTTAAAAATTATACATTTTTACATTAATCAAAAGAGGGACTTTGGTTTTCCTTGACATTCAGTTTTTTTAAACATTTAGAAAAAAGAATTTAAAGGTTTCATTCCTTGTAAAACGTACTACATCATCCAGCATAAAATCTCAATTAACACATTGTACATTTCTAGAATTTTGTATGCGTATTTAGAAGATTATGAACTGTAAATTTAGCAAATCAAATAAAAATTGAGAATTTTAGAATTTTTTGGTACTTAGATTACATCCCAAATCAGGCATATCAATATTGAATTATTTTCCCTGAGTGAGAATGTGATCTGATATCTCATTTTGTATGCTATAATTAAAGCATTTATATTTAAGAAGAGCTGAATAGTAATAAAAATTTAAAGTTATCTAAATAATGTTATCTAAAGTGTACCAAATTTATCTAAAGATTATTATCTAAATAATATTGTGCATTTTGTTTACTTTGTTACTTGCTGTTGTAGGCTACCATAAAAGAATATATAACTTATTTTGAAACACCGTCATGTGAGCAGATATTAAACACTTTCTAGTATCAAAAACCTTTAAAGTCCTAATATATTCAATGATCAATCTGTTTAATTATATTTAATTATTTTATTGTAGTTAAATATATATTTCAGTCGTCATTTCAATTTCTAGCTATGTAGCCGTTCCGTTGGACAACGAGGTGCTGAATAAAGTGGTGAGAATACGCTGGTGGCAACCCCAGCACGGTGGCAGAGCCCATCATGACTGGGCCATAGACAATATATTCATTGGGGGAAGCATCAATGCACCGGAAAAATACCTTGCTTTGGAAAACGGTAATTTTTTGGCTGATGCCGAGTGGCTCATGGCCACTCATATTTCTCACGAAGAATATTGTGTGAGTGATAAGAAGGTTGCTGTGGGGAAGGCAATAAGTAATGAGAATGCTGTGTTGGAAACCGTGGATATTCATGTAAAGAAACATTACGTGTTGGAATTCATGGTAAGTGGGTTTCAATTAATATTTTTTATTAGATTGTAAATTGAAGTGAATTGAGAATATTTTTTTTTTAAATGATTTAAATCATAATGTAAATAATTATACTAAAATTCATTCTGTACATGTCCATTTAGCAATATTCATAAATGTAATTTTTTTATTTGCAAAGTTTAAAATTTCATTAGATTTTTTTAAAAATACTTTTGATTTTTAGTGAAACAAATTCATTTTGGCTATAATATTTAATTGAAACAAATCTAATGAAAGAAGATTGCAGGAATTGTCTATTAAAAATTTATCCAAAACTTCAAAAAGTTCATTTGGAAAATGCTCTATATAAGAAAATTGTATTTCTTTTGTTCCTGGTTTTGTAATTTTTTGTCTTCTAAATTACACTTTTTAGTAATTTAAGTGCTTTTCAAAACTATTTAAAAAATATATTTTCAGATTTTAAAATTATTAGTCAGGACATGTATTTTTGAGCTTCGAGTATTTATTTTAAATTAACAAATATCTAAATTGTTTGTACACCACTTAATTCTTCTAGTCTGAATAATACAATTTTGGATTGAATAACTCAGTGTTCACTCTAGAAATAAAAAGGGGCAGGGCGCAGTTGGCAGTAAAAGGGCACCCCGTTTTTAAAGAGGCACTTCTTTTTTTTTTAAAGGGCATTTTAAAAAAAAATTATGGGGTGGGCGTGGCCACACATCGGACCCATGACCTTAACAAAAAAAAAGTTCCGATTTATTGATTGACATTGCGCAGGAAAGACCCGAAAAAAATTGATGATTCTTTATGAAGATATTACCTTAAAACCTAAAATTTGACATTTTAAACTGAATGTTTTCCCTAAAAACCAAATCTGTAAGTACTAATCAGACCCCTTACAAAACTGATAAAATTGCTACTTAAATCCAAAATTTGGTAATAAAATGCCTAGACTTGCAACTTCGCCCCAAATCATCTTCTCTTTAAAAAAAAACACAGAAACAAAAATTAGCATTTCATATGCGGGCACAGGCAACCAATAGGATTCGTGCCCCGTGCTCGAAATTACCGCGGAATCATCGTGATTTCATAACACGCATAGTTAAAAAGGAGTTTGTTCTTCTACTGTCACAATTAACTTAATTGCAATTTACACAATTTTTTTTTAATCGATGCCTTTTTTAAAGACAGCTAGGGAAGCACTGACGCTTGTCCCGTGACTGAAAAGGAAAAGAAGGGCGGAATTTTTTCAAAAGAGGGCGGCATTTTTGAAAAAGGGGCATGAGGGCGCAAGCGAGAGTAAAAAAAGGCGGGCAGGGCGGGCCGCCCTTCAAAAAACGCCTAGAGTGAACACTGAATAACTTATAAATACATTTATACTGATGCATTAATTAATTTATTTTCGTTGAAGGCTTTCATTATAAGGAACTTTTTATTAGTATTTTTACTTAAACATATTACTCTGAACAAAAAATAATATAAAGCTTTATTGTTTTGTTATATACATAATAATAGGATGTAAAACAAAATTTTAGATTCTAAATATGAAAATAGACAATATAGTATTAGCATATAATGTTGTAAAATCAGTTTTACATGTTTTGTGACTTCTAGTTCTCCATCGGTTGTAACGAAAGCTGGGAAGACCCAGGGAAGCCTGTGAAATTGGAGTACTCTGTAGATTTTGGCAGCACCTGGCAAGAAGTGTTGCAGAAGTGCCTTCCGATGGAACTTTCCTGCCCCAGTGTGGCCCAACACCCTTCAATCTACTTCACCCCTGTCCCTTGGAGGAGATTTATATTCCCACTGCATGGAGACATAATTTCTAAGTAAATATTCATTGTGTATCTGCTAGATTAATCCTTTGTAGTAAGTACACTGTCGCTGCTCCAGCGACATCGTTAATATCATCTGGTAATTCCATTGCCGTTGCTGTAGAAATATCTAGAAACATTTGAATTTTTATATAGGACGTTTTGGGGTTCTCTTCCACTAAATGGACTCAAAATGCCAAATGTGAAAAAATGCGCCAATGTTATTAATACATTGTGGCGGTGTAGTTTGTTGGGTGAGGCCACGCTATTGTTGACTCCAATTTCAGAAGGTTTAATTTATGTTGTTGGACAAATAGATGATAGCCATAGTATTTAGGAAACAACTTAGATTTAATGATGTAATTATAGAAGTTGAGAATTTACATTTAATGGTTATTTATGGAATTACAGTTAGGTTGAGCAGCATGAGAGATTGCTGGTGTTGTCACTATGGCTGGGTTGCTGGGAATCAATTCCTTTCAGTTCGTGTTGTTCACATGATTTTTAGCTTGCCCCCTGCGTGGGCCTCATGTGCTGGAGCGATCTGATTGGCTCTTGGTGTCAACAGTTTCTAAGTGGAAATTCTTTCCAGGAATTATATGGCATAGACTGAAAGTTGAATGAACTCCAGTGGCGTTGACTCCAGACGCTACAACATATCAATCTTTACCATACACAGAAAATCACGTTTGAGTTGATTGATTGTCTCATAATTGCCCAATTGTAAATACTCCTGAAGTAGCTGGCAGCTCATTGTAAAAACTTCTCGGAGTTGCTGAAAAGTCACATTAAAAATTGCCCAGAGTGCAAAAGGTCAAATTTAAATTAGGTCCTGTGAGAAGTTGTTATATTGAGAGTCCACTGTAAGAAACTTGCATACATCACTATTACAAACCAAAATGCTCTGTCATGGACCAATAACTTGTCATTACTATATTATGGTAATATTGAATATCACATAAAGCAACATTTTGAACACTGTATTGCAAAAACAAATGTTCTGTTGTTATTATTTAGAAATGTATCTATATAATTAAACGTTAAAAATGTAAACTACCAGATTGACTTTAAGCACAAACTAGTTGTGTAATTATTTTTTAAAGAATAAAAAGTGGTCTTGTTTGTTTTCTAAACTACCAATTCTTTTGCCAAAGTGTAGGAAAAGTACTTGAATAATGTGAGATGTCACATTGTAAAAAAAAAATTATAAATCTTTTTCGTATATTTTCAATAAAATATATTTTTTTAAAAAATATTAATTTTTACAAATTTCTTATTAAGTTTTTTCTACAATTATTTTTATCATTGTAACATATAATTAGTTATCATTTTAATGTTCTTCTCAAAGAATATAAAAAAAATTTCATTTAGATCAAGCCTAAAACTTTTAAAGATTTTCAGGGGAAAAAAACACAATCCTACTTGTCAATAACACTATGTATTAATATGATTGTTATAAAAATTCATAAGTTATATTTTAGATGCCTTTAAAATATTTCACATTTGGTTTTTCAATCATAATTTCAACTTGTATTTTCAGATGGACACGCTTTAGGTGGAGCCAGTTGGCCACCCAAGATGGCACCCCCTCACACAAGTGGGCCGTGAGGGACCTGTATGTCGGACCCCAGTGTCCACACCACTGCCATGGTCACGGGTCCTGCGTGGAGCTCAAGTGCCAGTGCGAAAAGGGATATTATGGAGACAGCTGCTCCAAAGCAGATGATAGACCTGTAGGTTAATTTAGAGAAAACTATAAAAGAGTTAATTTAGATAGTCGTGTCTACTTAAGGGGAGCAGTGGAAGAATATAGCTCATTTTCATAATTAGCACATGACTGACTATTAAGTATAACGCCATGCAATTCTGCACCAAATTTTTGCATGCAAGAAAAATCAGAAAACTCCTTGAATGAAATAATGGTGTTTGGCATATGCTCTTACTGCACAAACTGTTTAGAGTTCTCTTTAATTTAAAAATATGACAAACTTACACAATAATTTTATCATATAGATGGAAAAAATAAGTTATGATTATGGTTTATGTCGTTTATATAATTCTATATTATGGTAGCAATTTGTGTGTGTTTTTTAATATTTCAGACTTACCTAAAGGAGAGCTTTGAAGAGAAATCGTTTGATCCAACCTTTTGGAATTACATAGTCGGAGGCAGAATTGCTTTTCCATGTTCCGTTCTCGTAGAGGACTCAGCTGCAGTTTTTAGTGGAATAGGACCCAGGATTCTTGAAACAGTGGATCTGGATCTAAGAGATGCAAAGTAATTATATTTTACTTACTACTTCATCCATATATATTACACTTGTATTGCTATTTAAAATATACGAGTACAGAATTTTTTTCAAATTATATTTGTTTAATTTTTGATTGTTTTTAATATGACTTGTAACACTTTTAGCAAAGTTATTTTAAGTTTTAAAATAAGACACTAAAAATGAAAAATCTATGAAGCTCTATTTATGTAGTTCTCTTTTTTTTTGCCTTTGTAATGTTATTTAATATATAACTTTTTACTAATATGTAGTTTGTATTGATAGTTAATATCAATGCCTTTTGAATGCATAAATATAAAGGGCAAGTGATATTAAGAGCTCATTTAAATACTCAAATTGTAATCTATGTGGTACCACATTTCGAAATTAGTGGTCATTGGTCGTATTTTGCACCTAAAAATTTCAGTTTACTTACCATAATTTTCTTCCAGTCATAATTTTGACGCCTAACTTTTTATAAAGATTTTGGTTTGAAGAACCGTATTTTTACATCGTCGTTATTTTTTAAGTGTAACATGGATTTTTTATAATTCGTCTAATACTTTTAAGTAATTTTGTCAGTAAGACGGCGATATTTTTAGAGTACAAATGGAAACATGTTTCTAATTTTATTCAAAAGAATCTTTAACGATGGCAAAGGTATCGTAAGAGTTTACAGCTCCACTTAGTCAATTAGAATTATTTTAAAATTACGCCTAAGCAGAACATTTTGGTAACTAAAAAAATACCAGATACCAATGATGCATAATTTTTATCTCCTAGATTCAAACCCTGTGTTTTACTTAAATTATAGTTTAGTGAAAAACAATTATTTTCTTACATTGACAAAAATCTCTGATTTTTGTTTTCACTCCTTTTAATACTTTCCAAATTTTCAAGTGTATGTCCTGAACATTGTCTCAATTGTCATTTACCAGGTACTAAGGCATCGATATGCTAGTATACTCTTCTAATATCAGTAGAGATATTAGAACATACTGCATAGTCAAATATTTTATGCATGCAGTGTTCATTTTGATCTGTGTGTAGACATTTAGCTCCACCTTGGAAGTTCGTGCAGTTAAGCACTGCTACACTTACTCTAAGTAGATTATATATTGTAATTTTCAGAAGACATAATGGAAATCTTAAGTATTCATTGTTTTCATTAAATTACTATTGTAAAAAATTTTATATCTCTCTTTTACATAATTTATATTGAAATTTTCTCACACTTGATGTTTTAAACTTTACTAATTTTTTTCTTTATATATCTTATAAAATTCTTTTTTTTAGATTTGTGCAATTTGTTGCTCAAATTGGTGGATATGGCGATAATTTAGCATGCATCGGAGCCACTTCTCGAAATCATAATGCATATTTACAGTACTCAACTAATGGTGGTAAGAATAGTTTTTTAAATATATTTAGGTGTGTTAAAAATTATGATTTATTTTCTCTGTTTAAATTAAATGTATTTAAATCATCAAAATCTCAGTTAATATTTTAGATATATTTTTAAGTTGTTTTGAATGTAGGTTCTTGTTATACATTTTGAAATGTTAATATGTTTATCATTAAATCCCAAAGTTAAGCTTTACAGTATTATCGAAATTATGAAAAACACATTGAATCAATTTTGATGTTTGTACTGTTAAATAAAAAATATTTTTTTAATATGTGTTAACACAATTATTGCTGTCTCTATATTTTAAGAATATTTTCTATAATTCCTAAACTAAATCTAAGATATTTCTCTTTAAAAACTAAATCACTTTTTATATGATGATTTTTAATATGTAACTTATATTGAAACTTATAGATTTATGTAATAAAATCCTAAACAAAGCTAAAAAAAATTCCACCTTAAATCTGTTTTAAGAAATGAATAGTCAAAATTCAAGTTCCTTTAATAAATTCAGTTACTAAAGTCGTTTAGTAAAAAAAAACATAAAAGTACATGAATTTCAACAAGATATTTTTTTCTTCTTTTTTTTGTATATCCCATCTTTTGCTTTTATTTTCACTCTTTCATAAATTCTCTTTCCCAGGCATCCGCTGGCATCTTCTCCACGAACTGGACTACAGCCTCTACTCCCGACCCCATGCCGACCACATAACGCTTCCGGAGAACGCAAGGACATCCGCCACTCGGCTACGCTGGTGGCAACCCTCTGGTCTGTCGAGAGAGGAAGAACTCCTTCCGGCTCTTGCAATTGACGATGTATATATAGGGGGTTCAGAAATTAATGCGTTTGAGTTGTTTGATGATTTCGAAAATGCAGAAGGAGCTGATCCGATTAATTTTTGGTTTAGTCCTTACTCGAAGGTGAGAATTTCTTTGTTCAAGGGATGCATGAAATGTTTTTGTTTTTTGGACTTTTAACCCTCTAGTGGGTGAGCAAAATATCAAAGTTGTAAATTTGTTTTCATTTTGAGGATTTAATTAAAAGTTTAAAAAAATACCTTTTAAACAATGCTACAGGGTTCTTTGGTCCTTAAAAACTCCTTATTTTCATATCATATCTATAAGGGCTCTTTATAAAGTACTTAGAAAGTTTTGTTTGGTGCCCATGTTTTCAAATAACCAAAGGCTCTTAAAAAGTTCTTAAAATTATTCAAAAAATAATTTTTATATACTTCTATTAAAAATTATGCGATGAAATGCAACTTTTTATGTGATTAGAAATCCATGTCTTCTTTGCACCTAATAGCTTTTGGCTAATCGCTCCTATTTTCTTCTTGTCTATTCATTTAGTTTATATTTTTTAACTAAGAAACTTATAAGAACTAACTTTTTGTTACAAATGTATATAAATTGTGTGCATTAAAAGGTTAGGTCCTTATAAATTGTTTTAAAGATATTTAACAAGTCATAGTCCTTATAAATTGTTTTTAAGTTCCTTGAAAAGTCCTTAGAAACTCCTCATTTTTATTTTCGAAAAAATTTGTACGAACCATGTACTAAATTATGTTAACCCTCAAGGGGTGGTGTTACCGGGCAATTTAAACTGTCATGTTTGACATGACACAAAATATTTAAAAAATAAAATTGTGCTTTCAATTAAAATATAGTTCTCTTATATATTTTTAGTGCTTAAGAAAGAATAATTTTTCTTTTATTATTAAATCACTGATAATTTATCAAAACCCAAAATTGGGTATGTCTAAAATAGATAATTGTAGATGTTAATAAAAGATGTCACAACGCTGTTTTAAGTTGCCTTGCATTTTGTAGGTTGAGAATTCCTATTGCTACCACTCCAGCCCTGCTCTACTGTGGAAGAAGGATTCCGACATTGAGGAAAGAGGAATCACAACCAGAGAGTTGATTGTAGAGAATGACTTCATGATTCAATTCAAGGTTAGTTTATTCAGTTTAAAGTACCAATATAGTATTTATTTTCACCAACAAATGATACGTCTGACCATTTGATTCTGTAAAAGTGATGTTTTAATTGTGCATTCATTATTAAGTGGTTAAGCATCTTAATCAGTGTTAACAATTATCTCTGCATTGTTTTAATCACTTATTATTTTGTAGTAGTCTTTTTCCAGGATATCTGTTTTAATACATTTACAATTATTTAACAAGTCTTAGTTAATATCTAATATTGAATATTTTTTACCCTTTGCAGTGTTTGTATTTGTTTTCGAAAATACTTTGTATACTAACTTGATATAATGCATAATCACAAGAAAATTTAATATAAAAATTTTTCAGAGAATTTTAAATTACATTTTTTATGCATCTCAAAAATAGGATTCTGGGTTAACCTTTAGAAGGCAGGTGTTTGGTTTTAATATGGGATTCTGGTTGAAATATCAACCACCCATTCTGTAAAAGTTAATTAAATATTTATTATTTATTTTTAATACAACAGTTTTGTTGTTTTTATATTTATATTGGCACTTTAATAACACAGGTATTTGCATGCTTAAATAATATTTTTAATATTTAGTATAAATATTTCATTAAGATTTAAATATTCAGTTCTATTCAGTGTTTCATTCATTACTTTTTCAAATTAAATTGTTTAATTACAAGGTATGCATCTCATACTTAACTTTTTAATTTAATGCATTATATGTCCGTTAGATTGCTATTGGCTGTGGAGAATACACTGACAGCTGTTTGACCAATCATAGTATAAGACTTGAGTTTTCCAAAGAACCAGGATCAGGTATGATTTTTATATATCATGTTCTACAATAATTTTATAAAATAACTTCTAAAATTAATTTAGTGTTTGGAATAGTTTTAGCATTTAGAACATTTTAACAGTAGGTTATTTATTGGTATCTCTTTTCAATTATAATTTTAACTCAAATAATTTTGTGTAATGGTACCAAAGTAAATGTTGAGGTTTTAATTGTGGGCTACTTATCATCTATAAAACAGACAACACCCAAAAATGTCATTACATTTATTTTTAAGATATTTTTATTTCCTCCGCAAAATTTAAACTTGATAAATGTATTGTTTCTTATTTCAATAATTTACTAGGTTGATGTTGGTATGCACTTTATTTAAAGAGGCTTCTGTATTAATGAGTGTGGATATTCATCATTTTTATACATACATTTTGCATGGAATTTTTAAAAAATAATTTTCAAAATTTGGAAAAGAGTTTTAGCCTTAATCATCACAATTTCTCAAAATAATTCAAATAATATTTTTTCAATTACTTTTTAACTTTCATAGTTTTTATTAATAGTATGAAATCCTGGTAAATTCTTAGAACAGAGTATGGCTTGACGCTATTCTAAAAATTGGCAACAAAGTCAAAATGATGTGTTTTTCGTTTGACTCCAAGTCAAAATGGCAAACATAATGGCTTGTTGGTTGATTAAATAACGTCACCCTATAGCTGCACAATGGCCTATTGGCGATGATTTGGATTCGACAATTATGCAATTTATCAATAAAAATACGATTTATCAATTTATCAATAAAAATGCGCATGCACGTACCGTGCGCTAATGTCACAGGCTCGTATCTTGATTTATTCAACCAGGCAACATTGGTCTCCGGCCTGTGACTATTGAGGATCAAAGGCTGTACCCAATTAAAGCAGTCAATTATAGTGCTTACAGGCAATCCTCTGAACAATCTGTTATGTTGAAAGCCATTAGAAACATCTTCAACTGATCAAGCTCCATGCTGTGTAAAGGGTTAAGATTGTTAGGATGACTTCATTTGTTATATTTTTATGAATTGTTTTAAAATTAATTGTCTAAATCTTCCAAAATAACACACAATCCTTCTATATTTTAGGCAACTGGGAGCTGGTGAACCATGCGTGCTACCCGAGCAACACCATCAACTCCGAGTGTTCACCAAACGAATTCCATCCCTCCTCTATATACTCCACCAACACACACAAAAAGTGGACTCTGGTCATGCTCTACCTTCCAGAGAAGACTTTCTCCAGGTGAGATTTTAGGGTTATTTATATCAATGTTCCTATTTCTATTTACACAGATGTAGTAAACAATACACAGTATTATGTACATTTTAATACTTTAAAACCAATTGAGCAGTATATACACTGTCTTTCTAATTTATTTTAGTTTCTATAATAATTCAAATATGGGCATAAAAAAGAAAGAAAGAAGTATTCTAGTATTAACCCTAAAAGACTCATGTAATTTAAAATTGTTAGAAATTTGATAAACAATTTGGCATCAGATCAACATTGTTATATTAACATTATTATTACCTTCTTTATAACCTTTTTTCAAAACCTTTTTTTCAATAAAATTATAGCAAAAGCCATTTTAAAATTTGAAAAATCAGTTTTGAAAAAAAAAGATTTTTTTTAATAATTAAAGTTTGAATAGAATAGAATTTTGACTGTTTCATTTAAAAAAAAATTAAATTGAAGTTAGAAGTATATTTTTGCAATAGTTCAACTGACTTTTAATTCATTTTAGTACCACACAGTTCAGATGGATACAGGATACTCCTACAAATATCCCAAAGCCTCGCAATTTGCCAGCCTGGGCTATTGATGACATTTATGTTGGGGAAGCGTGTCCTTCCATGTGCCATGGGAAAGGGATTTGTATTAAAGGAAAGTGCCAATGCGACCTCGGATTTTCAGGTACTTTGTGTATTATACTTTGTACTACACATTTAAAGTGAACGATTTTTAAACTTTCAGTTTAATATTTCTTTAATTACAGTGAGTAGTACATAAGTTGTTGGGATGTGTTCTGAGTTTGTCCAAATATTCCAGGAGGCAATGTAGAATAATAACTGAATGTTTATTGTAAAAACTTGATTTAAAAATATAACAATATTTGTATTAATAGATTAAATAATATCGAATCACAAAAGATGAACTTGAGATATGAGATCTACCTTTTTATCTTCCAAAAAGTGACATGGGTTAAGTTTTATAGCTAGTTCATGGCAGCCCATTGAGATCAAATGACATAGAAACTGTCATGGGCCATTTCATTTTAACTGTTATAAATCATTGCCCTGACACTGCCCATTGTGTTGGTACGATCAACCAGTGATTATATATACTAATTTGAATGGCGTAAAAAGCTTTTTGGAAAATTTCTACAACTTAAACCAAGTTAGACATAAATATTTTACCTACTATATATATGTACCTTATAGGTATAGGGCACATTCCATTTTTTTGACAGATTTTCATGTTAAAGACAGACTTGACAGATTTTCATGTTAAAATTGCGATATTGTCTGTTTTTCACATTCTTTAGAGGGGTATAAAAATACTATCTTCTGTATGAGAAAAAATATTTTAAAAGAACTCTTATGTCCATAGAAACGTACGGGCATATAAAACTTTGATAAGCTTTCCTATGAAGTAGTAAAAATGGACATAGTGTTGTATACCTCTAAGGTACAGATATATCCCATAAGTAGTAAAATATTCTTTTAAAATGTAAATGGAACAGTTTTATATTCACTTTTAAAGCAAAGCATTAATTATATCTCACATATCAAACCAACCTCATGCCTTGCAGGCAATGACTGCCAGCCTTCCCGTAGCCTCACCACCTCACGCGTGCTCCCAGCTACCTTCCTGGACTCCTTTGAGAGCGGCCTCTCAGCCGACCTGTGGGAGCTGGTGAAGGGGGGGTGGCTGAGCCAGGAGTGCGGCCCCCTTGCCCCGCATGGAGGGGGGAAGCATCTCTACATGGGTGAGTGTGGGAAGAGGGAGGTTGTCACCAAGGAACTGGATGCCACACTTGCCAGGTGAGTGGATAGCTAGAAAATTTCTTCGAATTGAATGAATTGTTTATTTCAAAAAGCCGTCAACTGACATTTTATGGAATTAGAATCTTATATGGAAAACACATTTTTGTGCACAATCATGTCAACTGCCAAATTAACTTTTAAAATGTACGTTTTTACAGTTAAATATATTTTTTCCAAAAACCTGCTATTTGCATTTTTTTCTTAATTTAAAAATAGGGTATAAATATTATAATTTAATTACAGGAAACATCCATTTCAGGCATGAGAAAATTTTAACTAATACTCTACATTATTGTAAGCCAAAATCTATATTAATATCAAAATTGGAATGTTTTTTCTCGAAAATTAGAAAAACTTAGTTTCTGAAATAAACGATTCAAGTACTAATAAATTTGCAGCTAGTTGGGTTTATCTTTAAATTTTATCTTTATTTAGCAAAAATGTCCACACAATTTTTGCATTAATACATTCATTTACTTTAAGCCTCCCACACTTGTAATTTTACTCTTAAATCACATGTTTCTCAGCAAACTGATGTTTGTGCTCCGCATTGGTACGGAGGAGGGCTTCTCTCAGTGCCACATCAACCTCCAGCACCCCTTGTCCTCCGACAAGTCGGTCGTCCTCCACTACAGCATCAACGACGGGATTTCTTGGGAATTCATCGCTTTGCATTCTGCAATGGATTTCAAGAAGGTAGTAATTACATTTCAATCTTACTACTAAATATTTGGACTTTAAAGCCGTGAACTTAGATTTTAAAAATAAGTTTAGTTCTTATATAAAATACTTAAAAAATGATATTCAGTTGGGCTAAAATGTGAATTATTATGTTAGATGATGTTTGTTTTAATAGTGATTACTTAAGACCCAGTACAGTTTTCAGTTTATTACTCTTATTGCTTTTGAAATATTCAGCATGTATAATTGTTTTACAAAAAATTTCATAAATTTTTTTATATAAAAATTTTAATACAATATTTAACTTTTAAAACAAAATAATTAAATGTATACTTTAAACAAAATTTAAACCGATTTTAAATCTAGAATATTGAATGACTTACTGATTGTAATCATTATTGACCACTCAATATCAATTCCCTAAAGATTTTTCACTCAAACGTCAAAACTTATTATTATACCATTTGGAGAAAAGGTGGGTTATGTTAAATATACATTTCTTCATTAATATATTCTAACTTATAATATTTATTTCATTGTAATCTGTAAACATCCTAAAAATAAGGAAATATTTTAAAATGAAACACAACAATTGACTTTTAGAATCATTTTCATTTCCTGGTTTAAATAGTAATGGGTAAATGATTTTGTTAATAACTTACTAACATTTACCAGTGTTTATATCAATATTTTGTAATTAAATTGTGTTGTTTTAATATGATCTTTATAAATTATATAACAATTAACTAAATATTAATAAACTATCCTGATAAAAAAAATTTTAATTCACATTATTTCTGTTTTAAGCATGAAATAATATATTCTTAAATGTTTGAATATTTCTGCCTTATTAGTTTTCAAAAATAAGTATTAATTAAAATATATTAATTATAAATTAGCATGACTAATTAGGCATCTGAAAATACAAATAGATCAATGACCAGCATATTTATTGTTACAGAAATAACTTTGGAGTTTTGAATTTCCTATAAATCGTCATATTGGTCAGTTTGTATTGAAATGTGTATTACTGTTTTGGGGTTCGATAGCCAATTTGGAGTAATATATGTACTTCAGAAATCAGTTCATGTCAGATTAGTAATATCGAAATTAAGAGCACTAGGGAACAAGAAAAATGCATGATTTCAATTAGAAAACTCTTTCAAAATATTAGTGTACGGGTCCTAAACAGTTACCTATTGTTAATCCAGCAGCGTATATTTGTGTTGTGATAAAGCTTTCTTGCAGTGTTCATTCTAGAAATAAAAAGGGGCAGGGCGCTGTTAGCAGAAAAAGGGCACCCCGTTTTTGGAGAGGCACTTCTTGTTTTTAAAAGGGCACTTTCAAAAAAAAAATTGGGGTGGACATGGCCTCCCGTTGACACGTCGGACCCGTGACCAAACAAAAAAAAAGTAAAAAAGTTCCGATTTATTGTATATTGGGCTATTGGTGACGGCTCGAGGCTTATCTTGAAGGAAAGAATGGTACAAAGTCACTTTGTGGTAATACTACTTGAAATCCAAAATTTGAAATTTTAAAATTAATGTTTTCGCTAAAAACCAAATTGGTAAGTATCCCGAATTAGTCCCGTTACAAAACTGATGAAAAGACTACAAAAATTCAAAATTTGGTAATAAAATGTCTAATCTTGTAATCTCGCCCCAAACCATCTTACAGGTAACTAATAGGATTCGTGCAATGCCCCGTGCTCGAAATTACCGCGGAATCGGTTAAAAAGAAGTTTGTTTCCTATTGTCATAATTCACTTAATTCCAATTTACACACAAAAAAAATTCATCGATGCCTTTTTTAAAGACAGCTAAGAAAGCAAGGATGCTTGTGCTTTACTAAAAAGGACAATAGGGGCGGAATTTTTTCAAAAGAGGGTGGCATTTTTGAAAAAGGGGCATGAGGGCGCTATCGAGATGAAAAAAGGGCGGGCAAGGCGGACCGCCCATTCAAAAAACGCAGAGAGAATACTGTTTGGATGAAATTTGGATATTCTTAAAAAATGGATTTGGTTTGTTTGTATTTTCAGTCCTCTAATTATCCTTATAACACATCAGTCATTTAAGCTTCCAATTCTTCACTCAAGTTTTTACTTTTCACAATTCTTAATGAGTCCAGTGTATTTAACAGAAAGTTCCTTTAACTTTATAGCTACCTATTTTCTGTGACTTAGAACAAAAAGAACCAATGCCATATTGACAGTTTTGAAAAAAATGGCTTCATAGTTTGAGGGGAGGCTTAATGTTGTTGCAATGTTACGGAAATCACAGAATCGATTAATTCGGAGGGTTAGAGAAGCTGACGACATTTTTTCTATTTAGTTTAAAATTGATATATTCAAAATAGTATTTTTTAAATATTATAAAATTGACATTGGTCCTTTTTGTTCCAAGCCAGAGTTTTTATCATCAAAGAAATATTTATGAAATTTGACTAATTAAAATCAAGTTTGAGGTTAATTCGGAAATTGCCTTACTTGAATTTCAGCCGAGGAGGCTGGTGTACGAGATTCCAGAAATGGCCAAAGTGTATGGAGTTCGCTTCCGTTGGTGGCAACCCTTTCACGAGGGCAGAGGTAACGACCAATGGGCTTTGGACAATGTAGAAATTGTTAGGTAAGTGGCTGCTACATATTTGGGTGAAACATGTATATTGAGTATTTATAAAATATGGCTTCAGAATGATTGGTGAAATATAATATGCTATAAAATTAATATATATTACATAAATACATCATTCTGGCATCTCTTTGAAAAATAATTTCTTCATTACTGCATGTACTATTTTTTCAAAATCACTAATATTAAAATAATTTCGAAAACTCTAAACGAAATTGCTTCAAATTATTCTATGAGTTAAAATCTGTAATGACATGAAATTTTTAAGTTTGCAAAGAATCAGGAGAAACGAATGTGTAGTTTTAACGAAATGTACTTTTTATGATTACTTAAAAAAAAAATTGCATATATTTGATGCACAAAATAAAATATTTTAAAATAGTTTTAGCTAAAACGAAAATTTAAACAGTGCTGGATGTAGAAAAGTTTTAGCAAATACAAACATTGAATTGTTTTTTATTGATTTGTATGCACCACCAACTTCAATTAACAAGCAAATTTTTATCTTTTTATAATTCTTTGTCTCACAAATGTATGTCCTATTTCAGCACACCCTACGACACTCGGCGCTATCAAAGCGCTGGTGGACTCAGAAGGCAAGGTGGTTGAAAATTGGATATTTAACAACAAATGAACTTTCATTCCATGCATATGGTCCCCTGCGCACTTTCATTTGGACATCGAGTATAAAACTTATTTTTCAAACTAAATTTAGCTTTTGATTCATAAACTCATCCTCTGTGTGATGGGTGCCATTTGTACATTTGTAAAATCGACTTTTAAATCATTAACATTTTAGCTGTACATTTATTGGGAATTTTAATAAAATATATTTTATTGATTATTTATATCTATGATTTAATTAAAGAAAGTTGAAATAAATCAGTTTAAAATAAGTTGTTACTCTCAGTCCTGTTAAGGCAATTAAGATAGTCTTTAATGAATAGTTGGTTATAAACCAAATGAGCATGAAATTAAAAGAAAAAGGATATATATAAAAGTTTAAAGATTGTCTTTAATTTATTATTGTATATGAAATATAGGATAATTAAAGTGTTTTGGGGCCAATATTTACATATAAGTTTTTCATCAAAATTACATTTTTTTTAGTAATTATTAAAAAGTTGTTTATGTTTGTCTAGAAAGAAATATTAAGAAAACAACATGCCAAATGATGCAAATGTATACAATTGAGGGGCTGACATGGGGAAGACAGTAAGTCAGAAAAAGTAAATTTTACAGGGGAAGCAAAAAACGGGGTTTACAACTACGTGGACTACATGCAAGTGCTATGTCGCTCGTAGAAACTAAACCATTTTGCGGATTGCCTTACTGTTGATTCCATGCCATTGGCTTCAGCGTTTACTGTTTGTTCCGTGAAAAAAACTAAAAACTCGAAATTTGTGACTTACTGTCTTCCCCATGTCAGCCCCTCAATTATTAATGCTTATGGTAGCAATAGAAATGTTACAATTTAACCCTTTTAATTCCACTGTCACCCATCAAAAGACAAAATAACGACCTGTTCTTTTATTTCCCTGTTCTTCAAAATAAACAGAAACATGCTGTATTTTAGCTTAAAAACGTCGTACTTTCGTTAGCTTTTTCTCTAACTTACTTTGATGCATTATTTTTGTTAACCAGGAGTACTGAATATTTTAGTGAAAACACAGAATCAGACGCAACTGTTTTGTAAACATTCCATAAATGTTCTTGGAGTGTCAAAGGGTTATAAGGATTTCACATATAATAATTTTACACCGACTGATATTTTTAAAACCCCCTCAGAGATGGTGGTTGGAGTATTTCATTAACAAGAGCAATCAGTTGTGAAAACAAAACAGGTTATTTCCCCAAATAAACTTTTGTTAATATGAGCCACATACAAAGACAACGCTTTAAGCCACTGAAATTTCATAATAAATTAGTGCATGCATCAGAAAAACGAATTTAGTCCGGTGGTGGCTAAATGGCTTCTACGACGTCATTTTGTTTACATGATTTCGATAAGCCGATTGGTCAACGCGCTTAAACACTTTTGCTGATTCGCCAAAACCCAGTATTGATGGGCGTTACCTAACCGCAAATTAACCGAAACTATAATATACGAATCGTCATGTGATGCGAATAGGTTCAATTACTTTATTCGTCAATTGCATAATAGTACAATTTTTGCATATTTAAAAATGATTGGCATTTTTATTACTTAAACTTCTCTTTATCAACTAAAAAGTAGGCTTTAAGCTTTTTAACCTGCCTAAACCACAACATGAAAGAACCCGGCCTTGATTTTCATTATGGGCTATTTCTTCATACAAACACAAATATCAACTTTATTTGGAAATTGCGACCAATCCATAATAAATGAACAATCACTTGAATGCAGAGAAACATGCATTTTCGTCAATATAAGAACTGAAATGATGACCTCAAATATCGATTATCAATTAAAATATTTTAAAAAATAGTTTTTAATACTTAAACGATCCTCGTAAATAGAAAACCCAAGAAATCATCCTTGACATGGATGAAACTAATTAAAAATGTTTGTTTATGTTCTTGTCTAATAAACTACGAATCTGCATCAATCATAAAGGTATGATCCATTACAACGCAATTACATCGTACGATTTAAAATAAATTTTGATGACACTAGAAATCCAACAAATAATTCATTTGCAATGACGAAATGACACATTTTTCCACGATTCTACAAAATATGAATGTCTCATTCCCATCAATATGCCGATTGAATAACAAGCGTTTCTAGCTTTCCCTGAGATATTAGGGGTCGTCCATATATTTCGTCACTCACCTGTAGGAAAAGCAGGGATTCGTGCCGTATCAATTATTTCTAAAAAAAAAAACATGCCCAAAGTATGTCACTGTTTTGAAATGTTTGTGTTTTGAATGTTATGTTTTGAAACGTTTTAAACATATTGTTGATATAATCCAACGGAGGGGAGACCGGGGCAGGGTGTCACAGTTTTTGCTTTTTTTAATTTTTGAAAATGTAGGGTTTGCAGTCTACCTTTCTACCATTAGAAGATACTTTAGTGTGTATATCCTTGGCTATATTTTCTTGCAGTTTTGAGACCAAAGCAATAAGTGGCTCTTCAGAAAAAGAAGCTTTTTTTTTTAGCAAATTGTTGTGACAACCTGCCCCGACATCGGGTTGGTTGTCACGGGGTTACTTAGATGCGAAAAAATATTAATTGTGCTAAGAACTAAATAAAGCCAACATTTAAAAGAATATTAAAGGGTTAATAATACATTATAGTCACTTTCGAGTCAGTCAGTCGTGCACTACAGCAAGTACAGCCGGGCTGTACCTCATTTTATTAGTGTATTTTAAAACTAAAATTATATATTTTACTAATTTTCTTAAATGAATATTAGAATTGGAAATGAAGATGAAATTTCAACTCTAAGTAAAAAAAAATCTCCGATAAATAGCAAACCTGTTTCCGTAATGCACAAATTCAGGAGAGGAAAAAACTTCATTCAATCAAAACTGCAGCCAAAAAGCGAAGTTCGAAATCGGCTGCATCGTAGCCATGGCAACCTTACGTAGTATGATGTGTTAATATGTTAATGGGCTACTCAGCAACAGGGGGACCAAACAGCTAGTTATAAATAAAATATGTATATAAAATAGTACCTGAAATGGAGGAGGAGTAAAGTCAGCGTAAAGAGTTAAAGAATTTCTAAAAGACGCAATAAATGAACGCTCCCGTTCTCCACAGATTCAATTTATTTCCCTCCCCCCCCCCTTACCCTGACAACAAACGTGCCGCACAAAGAGACAAACAGTGAGACGTTTGTGCAAACTAACCTAAATGAGAAGTGCGCCAACAGAGAGAGAGAGATGACAAAATGTTCCTTGACCGGTGTCTCTGGCGTTACGCCGCCAGTAAAAGTGAAAATGCAAATGAGATTTTCTTTTAAGAGAACGAGAAGTCCTTCGCAGCGGCGACGTTTGTATATGTTGTGCGGAATTTGGAAATGTGTAATGGGATTCCGGGTGTCTGAGTAATGGTTAAAATCCATTAAAATCTTCGTGCTCGTTTGACTTCTTGTGTCTTCCAGGGACACTAGAAGTCTTGAGCCAGGCATAGACTTCCAGTGGCCCTGGAAAATCTGCTATACGATTTATAGCAGAGTTTAGTTAGATAATTTTAAACGCGGACATCCACCACCTATACATTAAATATTAATTTGCGATGTTTTTTATGTAAATACACTAATTTTATTGACGCAATTTTCAATTGACGAAATCGTTTCGGGCTTTATTATAACGGGTCTCATGTACAAACGTGCAAAGCACACACATATAGGGTCAGAGTGGTCTTACATTTTTGGGCGATGGTTATTGTTTGGCTGTATCACAATTAGCTGTATTGGTATATAAAATATTATTTTTGCCAGACTACTTCGCTTATATTTTAAACAAGTCGCACAGTTTTAGTAGCAACACGCAAAGCAGTTTAAACATAGCAAAAGAATGGTTTATTATGTGTAGTTGAGCAATCAAACAATGACCATCGTCTAACAATTTGTGACCACCCTGTATATTTAAGTTTATATTTTGGTTGAATTAACGTCGCCGTGAAACTACACCATGGGCTGTTGGAGATGATTATTTCTGTATCCAAAATTTAAAGAACCGAGATGACTTCATCGTAATTTTGAATCACGTTCAGATTACGGGGATAACACCTGAGCTGACACCCAACTCTCCAAATTTCCACACAGCGATCAATATGCGAACATTCAGAACTGGGACTCGATGCTATTCTCTCTGAGAAGGACTACGGAGACTTATGGATTTTATCAGACAGCCGTAGCTCTCTCCATCATCTTGATAAACTGGCTGCTTGCTGGTGACAAGACCAGTACATCTATCTTACATAAACTAAAATTGATTTCTTTGGACCATGATATCCATTTTCAGTGGATTCCTTTTCATGTAGACTTACACGGCAATGAATGGGCGGATAAACTTGCCAAGGAGGGTTGCAGACTCTCCACCCCCTCTTCTTGCGCCTTGACTTTCCTAGAACTTTATTCATGGGGAAAATATAAATCTTCGGCTGAGTGGAGAAAGCCCCCTACCCATCATTGGTATATGGGTAAAAAGCCAGGCCTGACTCTACACCTCCCGTGTGACAGAGGCTCCCGGTCTGCTCTTTCTAGGCTTGCTAGCGGACACATCAAGTGCCTCTCATTTTTTGAGGGCAAGAAGGTCTTCACCACCTGCACTAAGTGCCTCGACCATCAGGCTTCTGCAGGGCACATAATGGAATGCATGGGCCTCTCCAGGGAAGATATTCACTGCGATCCTCTCCTTGTGCTCGACTTCTTGAGAGTCACTGGTCTCGTGGATCTTGTCTAACTCCGTCAGACTATGGAGGATAAGCAACAACATTCAGAACAAGATAGTTTTAATGTGCTCTAGCGCCGTCTACACGCCGCATGGATAATACTGATTTGCATCGATATAATAATACATAATTTGAAAACTTATACATCTTGACTCGTATTTAACCTGCCAACTTTTTGGTTGGTTTGAATTTAGTTGTGACATTTAGAAAGTAATAAATGAATACAAAATGACATAAAAAATCGATTGAAGTAAAGCCGACACTTTGTGCATCTCCATATCGCGCGAGGTCAGATCTATGCTGATGGCGCAAGAACGGTACTTGCCACTGTTAATTTGTTTTTAATCAACCATTTTTAATTATTAATCATAGTTAAATACTTTATTACCAGTGGGGTTACGTAAGTATGCTAAATTTCAAGTAATTATGATCCTTCGTAAGTATATATTAAAATTGGAGTCGCAACATAAGTATTCAAACAGAGTCAGTTAAATAAAAATATGTAACACAAAATAGTACACATTTTACCCTGTAAACTATTAGTAATCTATTATATGTTTAATATAACTTTAGAAAAAAATAAATGGTAAACTGAAAAAAAAAAGAATTTTCTTTAATTTTTAGTATAAGAATTTTAATTAATATAGAATTCAATAAGTACTTTGAGGAACGGATCGTATTAATGCAAATACCCCAAAAATGAATGCAAAAAGCATTTATAAACGGCTCAAACTTGTGTTTATTCTGATGGCAAATCATGAATGATTCAGAAGTTGTCGTTTTGTCAGTAAATGACGTCATATGTTTCTCGAAATAACGAGCATCTCTTGACTTTTCGGAATTGTCCAAGTGACGAGATCAAGAATTCCGTGGCCACGGGTCAAGAAGCTCTCTTGGAAACCGAAAGTGATTAATCGAATGTTCGGATCTTCAGTTTCGGTGTTTACGGAATCTTCTGCGAAGGAAGAACGTTCGAATGTGTTTTTTCCTTTACGACACTTTCGACACAGTTTTCTTAAACAAATGTTTACTCTTACATAATCAATCTATCATTCAAAAAAGCAGTTAAGTAAATACGAATACTGAAAAAACACACTTATCTGGGATATAACAAAAACAGAATTATTTTTAATGGTTATTTGGTATATTTTTTAAAGCTCAAAAGCTCGGCATAGTTTTAGGGAAAAGGTTCAATGATGCATGGGGTAACGAAAGTAAATATCGTTCGTATTTATGTAAGGTTCTAAAGGTGCAATTTTATTCTCTGATCGAATGAACTGTACTGTTTTCTCCGAAACTAATGCAATGATTTGACAAAAAAAAATCGAAGGTTTTACACAGAACCCACGATATTTCTTTTATAGGTTATACAGAAATTTTCTATCAGCACATACCAAAAAAAAACTACTGTAATAACAATAAATTGCAGTAAACAGAGCAACGTTTGAATAGTTATAAGCATTAACAAAATTTATTCAATAGAGAATAAAAAAGAAAAATATATTTCCTTATACATTTTTTTTTATCTTGGCACTTACTGACCACTGACCATGAGTGAAAACATTTAAAACTCGTAAAATAAAAATGAAAGCTTTAGATGAAAGCGTGGGAAGCGTACCCTTTCATATTTATGATGATATACCATTTATATGCAACAAAAAATATTACGGGAAAACATAAAACTCCACAACAGCCAATTTCAGGTTTCTACTCGCCCACAACCGTCTAATAACAGTTCTTCCAAAGATGCCTTCAATGCTAGCCCTCAAAGCATTAAATATAAAATTGCATGCGTAATTATTTCCTTTACTTCCGTAGGCATATTCTTGCAAAGGAAACCGTTCTACTTTCTGTGGTTTAATACCCAATTTCTTATTTCACATGTAATTTGTGCTCGTATCATTGCCAAATTATGCGTGTTGATAACAACGGATGCATCAAGTGGTCATGGCGCTCAAGGCTCGTAATTACGTTCGAGTATAACTGAAAAACGTGAACTGTTTGCTTCCAAAGGCAAACCCTATACAAATAAAATATAACTTCTGGTGTTTTTTTAGAAACGAGGTTCTATCGTGGTTGCCTGGGAGCGGATTTCATGATCATGCAGTAATGACAATACAGATCCTTCTCTACATTTCCTTCTCTTTTTAAGGATTTACATATTATTTAAAAAAAAAAATCGAGTAGGCACAATCTCCCCTCTACTGTAAAGTTTGGTTCGCGAATACTTTGTACACATGTTTGCACCTTCGTACGTCTTTGGTAAGATCTAGATCTCTCCTCATCTGACAGCAGTTCAAATTTCTTGGCATCATTTTGTTCGTCTTGAACTACTTGTTCAAACTGTTTACGTTTCCTATGCCACAAAGAAACTTTAAGGGGAAGTTTCGTCTGCATAGTGAAATCTTCTACAAATCGTCACTTTCCCCACCACACATTTTTACACAAAGGATTTAAACTCTCAACCAGTGAAATGGAATTTAGAACTCGTCGTTCTCTTCAATTTAAGCGCGCACTCGTCACAACTCATTTGTTAAAACTGAAGTTACAGTAGTGAAACAGACCAGTGTATACTCGAAATCTGACTAATTCCCTTTTACGTGGCACAAAAGTCAAAGGGGAATATTAATGACGACCGGGTCGACGCGGTCTAGCTTCGGCTATTCAATGGTAGGTCATTTATCCCCATAAGTCGATTCCCCCTGGAATTATTAGAATCGGTACTTTATCAATTCTTTTCATATCGCGCAAGTTTCTGCTGATGACCGCTGTTCTGCCTCGATCCTATTTTAAGAGTATATTCAAGTTGAATTAATAAATAGTATGGAATGGACAGATGGGGAAAGTATTTATTTCACTCAGTTAACCTTGCATACATTTTATTCAATAATTACCAAAAAAGGATTATATCAAACTGCTGGAATTTTTAATGTCTGCTTTGCAAATTTGTTTGTTTTAGAACATGAGTTTTATTATATGGTTTAACTTTTCAGTAAAAACAAATTATATATATTTTCAAGTAAAATATGATTTTTTCAGGATATAGTGTCATTAACAGTTTATACCAAAAAAAAATCTTATCTTGTTTAAGAGTTCTTCGTTTTAAATAGATCCATGGAGTAAAATATATCCATAGGGAAAATATATCCATAGGGTCAACAAAATATATGGAGCGGATGAGAATAGTTCGCAAGTGACCTTTTTACAATTTTAAATTATTAGTGTATTTATATTTTGAAAATTTCACAGTTATATATATTTTGACACTAGTTTTCATTACTGCCTCAGAATGAAACTGTACATTTGTGTAACACGCACTCACACACACACGCTTGGCTTTGCTCAGGCTTTACGTAGGGTGTTGAGAGATTTCTTCGCCGTGGCGCCATCTGGCGGTTTTAGTAATAAGTCATTTCTGCTTTAAGGGGTGGAGCGGGTGATGGAAGTGGTTTTCCGAAATCTCAGGTAGTCATTATAAATTTCATAATCTCATTTATTATTTGTTTCGAAGGTAAAGTATACAAAATGGCATCAAGCTTGGAATAAAACTGCAGATTTGTGTAAGCGACAACTGCAAGGATACTCTTCTTTATAGATTAACCTTCTGTAAAGCGCGTCAAGTTTTTCAAAGCTCATTTTACACGAACAAGAAGCATTGGAGATCGTGAGTATGATAAGTGAGGGGTCATGAATGACAAAATAATTCGAGCATAATGGTATAATTGAATAGTTGATATGAATAACTATGGCAAAATTATAGGCCTTTCTTGTAAATATGCTCAAAAATAAATACCACTGATAACTAATTCGACTTTAATCAAATAATTAAGAATAAAAAGTAGACTAAAGGGGGAAGAATGAACCAACACAATAAAAAATATTAGAAAAAAAGTTAACTTAATTAGTAAAACTGTATTGGAATAAAATTCTAAAATTTCCTCCTTAAAGTGTGCATGCAAACTTGGAAATTTTTAAAATTGCAAATTGAAAAATCTAATTTTTTCACGTTTAAAAGCATTTTAAAAGTCATGACGATCCATAATAAAAAAAAACTAAATAAAGTCAAATGCTAAATTAGCATTTTATTAGCTAATTAGCACGTTTTTTCAAAAGTGATTACGTCAGTTGTAATTAATCTGGAAGTATAATTTTTAATGGAAATTACTCGTATTTTTCTTAATGTAACGAACCTCCAAAAAGTTTATAGGATTTAAAGTTTTTTTAAAATATTTTTTTACCTCGAGAGTAAAAAAAAATCCCACTTTTTTTTTAAATTTCCAATTTTAAAATTCTACTAAAAATTCATTTTTTAACTAATATTTATAATCGAGATTTATAACATCTCACAAGTAATATAAAGTCGAATGCAAATATAATATTCCCAAAAAATTTAAACAAACTTGAGTTATCAGTTTTCGAATGAAGGGACGTATGATAAAAATACAATCCTTCAAATCAATATTGTATTGTTCATTTTAAATTACACCTAAACAGTCGGAACTATTAATTGCAATTAACTTTACTCACAAGGGAAATTATAATTTATCCTTCCGCAAATGGGAATGCAAAAAAAAAAGTTCCAAAAGCAGAATAACACAAATAATTCCCAGCTTTCTTCATTTCTTCCATGAAAAGTTCTCGAATTAATCAAAATTACTCCATCTCAAGCTCGTAATTATCGTTATTTCATTAAGATTTTATTGTATTTCGGAAAATAAATGGTCCCGAAGGAGGCCATCTTGCCGAACAAAGCTCCCTAACAGATGTTTTTCTTTCTATTCCATAGTTTAGCCGTTTCGTCATACGTCCTATTTAGCCATTTTATCCTTCGAGGTAATTTTCGTTTAACCTTTGAACTTGATTCCCCAACCTACACGGCAGCAGTAGAAAAGGGTTTTGTCGGTTCGTAATTTTAGGATTCTTATCTCATTACGTATATCTAGAAACGATTTTCCCTCTCTTTCGACGTTAATGTTTTGATGGGGAGGCTAAATTATCCTTTGTCGTCTTTATTAAGAATGCCGAGGATAACAAATTAGGTGTCTAGAATGTCGTGGATTGTTATTATTATAGTTTGAATATCTCGAAAATGTTTAGTGGATTTGATTATAGAGTCATAATCTTGCAATGCAATTGTACTCTGTACAGGGTGGTCACAAATTCTTGGACGATGATTATGGTTTGGCTGCATCGCATGTTGCCTGTATTGGCATAATAAAACATTTTTTTGCCCAACTACTTCGCTTATATTTCAAACAAGTCGCTTAGATTTAGTGGCAACAAACACAGTAATTAAAGGATATCAAAAAGAATGTTTTATAATGTGTAGTTAACAGCCATACAATGACCATAGCCCAACAACTTGTGACCACTCTACATAAATGATATCACTTCTGTCGAAAACAATTCTCGGGTAAAATCGCTGAACTAGATAAGAACTGGAGTGAGAACTGCCATTTGCAGAAAATATACTTTATCATGGCGAGCGAGAGAACTGTGCGGAAGACCAAGTAAAAAAAAAAACATTCTACCTTGGCTTTTGCATCGTAAGTCGAGTTGCGTCAATTTGGAATATTTGATTAATTAATTTTTTTCTTCTTCTTTTAAGTTAGAATGGCAAAATATTAAATGTACATTTAAAAGCCAGAAAAGTTATTTTAAAACTAGAATACCTCAACTTCATCCTATTCCGAACAACAAGTGAAAGGACTATATTTGTCTAACTTTTGTCGTGCACGCTTAGTCTTCTCTTCAGTTCTTATTTAACTCAGTTGGCAAAATAGAGCTGATTACTGGTTAATTGTTCTCAATGATCAATTCAACATATAAGACTTATAAATGGGGGTTCCAAAGAATTACTTTTTATGCTAATAAATTTTATTTCATTTATAGATTTTTTTTTGTTATAAAAGCATTTAAAATATCGCCTGATGTTTGAGAAAAGCAATATTTTTATGATTGAACGATAGATCTCCAGACCAATTCGGACACTCTACTGGCACACCTGTAGTTCACGAGACATAGTTTGGGAATCGCTGCTTTAAATATATAGAATTTGATTATATTTTTATTTTGTTGTAAATGGCACAAAAACTTTTAACCGCATACGAACACAGAAAGGATATATAGGTAAAAATAAACAATTTTCAAAAATAACAAAAAGATTGTATTCTACATAAACAAATTAAACTTAATGACCTGGAAAACCTTGAATTTCATTTTCAGACAGGTAAAGGCGCCACAAAAAAAGAAGAAACTATTTCTTCTACAGAAAACTTACAAAAACCACTTCTGCAGACATAAATAACATTAACATCAAAATCTCTATTTTTTCTGTTATTACAATTGCAAATGAAACAGAAGTCGTTTCTTTCTGCATTCAATACATTACACTAAATCGCAATCTGATTAAAAAATAATTCCAGATGCTAATGACGCCGATTATCATTGTAACAACATGCTTATGGAACCCGTCGGCATTGGATAACATCGCTCCGAACTGTAAATGGTGCAATGTCCCACCATTAAATGGCGACACTAACTGTTGTATCTTATTTTTGGGTCACGTTAGTTTTATGCGTTTAAATTAGCTTTGTTCAATGTTCTTGCATAATAGGTTTTTAATCAGTGGATGTATTGACCGCGAGATTTAGAAATTTTCATTTGGAAAAACTAGTCCCTAAATTTTTTTTTTTTTCTTTTTTTAATTTTATGGAACGTGATAATCTAATTGGCACATTCGACTTTTTATTTGGCGGCAGTGGCAGTTTAATTTATAAGAACTATCACGGTCGACAATCAGTAGAACGTGTTAAATGAGCAGCGTAAATTAGAATGTTCTACATTTCCGAAAATTTTGTTTCGGATCTAATTGAATTGATTATTTTTCGATCTCAGGGAGCAGATCAACCGTATCTTATAACTTGGGGAGGTCAATACTCTTTGCAAGCTAACTTTAAAGGTTAATGTTCAGAAGGGAATATTTTCCTGCTTAACAATCAGATGTCGTAGCGAAAGCTACTTTTGTATTGAAATTTCATCGATTCACTTCTAAATGTCTAATTGGGACAAAAGAAGTGAATTGCATGAATTTCGTCACCAAGCAGCAAACTCGAAATATATTTTGTGTAATACTTGGAGGAGATAGGAACAGCAAAAAGACCAAGCTGATTATCAAACTTAACAAATTGACTATATTTGTATATGAATGAATATATATTCCTGTATATGTAAATATTTTTCAGAAAAAAGAATCATAAAATTTATTTTAATATAGCATATTAAAAGTATAAAAACCTAAAAAATAAACATTTTATTGTTCTTTTTCTACCTAAATAGACGAGATGGGAAACATTTGTATTGTTATACGAGAGATTTCAGCTATTTATCTTCTTCTTTTCTCTAAAAGTTATTTTGCGCCTTTTGGAAATAATCGAGTAACATCGTTAAAAGAATATTATGTAGCTCTGTGCGTTTGGTAAACACCCGGAATCGAACACGAGGCGTTGTGTGTGCTATGCCGATACTTCAACCATCGAGTTAGTTGCAAGGAATTAAAGCAATTCCTCAAGCCCGAGTGAAACGATCAGGTATTTGAAGGGACCACAAATAGCTTAGACGAATGTAAAAAAAAAGTATTTGTTCTATCTTTGTCAACTAAAAAAAACCTATATGTTACAAAAAGATGCTAATAAAATTCAAAATATGGGAGAAACCACTGGGATAACCATTGGTTCTCGTACAATTTCTCTAAAATCCGTTTGAATTTTTTTTATTATAGTTAACTACCTTTCGCAATAACAAGCAGAATTGGTTTTAGATATGAATACGTCTTTAACATTGATACGGGTATATAGTTGCAAAGGGCGGAACCTAAAAACCAACGTCTGTAAAATTTCCATAACACCAAAATAAATCAGCCTATGGTGCACAAATGACCTGCTATCGTGTAGAAGAAAGTGGAACATTTCGACCAGGTCGAATGTTAACCCATTTCAATCTTCGACCTTTGTACCGCATGAGGGAAATGCTCCTTCATTGCAGTATACGCTTCCGAACCAATAACTCCACGGGAAATATCCTTTGGGGAATTAATGACCTACCATCGTGTAGAGAATAGTGGACGCGTCGACCAGACCGATTATTAACTCATTTTCTACCTCTAATATGTCTACCCCGCGGGTGGGAATTAGCAAAATTTCGAACAAAGAAGCAGCATGCAGTCCGAGCAGGCGTGCGGTACAAAGTTTTCCCTAACAAAACCTTAAGGCGCATTGGAGGCTGTGAAATGTGCATGTCTGATTTTGGAATAGAAAATTACGAAAACAACACCACCGCTTTCACGAACCAACTTGCAGCATTTAAGCAAATTAATCCCATTGTATTTGTAGGCCGTCTCTCCTTTCTCTCTATAATACGATAATCCCCCAAACAATCATCTTTTACTTTCTACAACCTCAGCCACATACAAGCGCATTAAAACAAGAACCCTTCCCCTCTCGACCTCATACGCACCAGCTCCTTAACCCCGCTTTTCTCACTACCTTCCAACGCATGACCCTTGAAGGCAAAAGGAGAGTTGCCACAATGCAATATTTGCGCAATGTTCCTGTAGGTTATGATGGGTGGCTTGTATCTAATGTGCTTCGACAACAATGGAAGAAATTGGTGAGAGTTTGGCGCACAATTTCTTTGGTGAACGCCCTGGTGAGGTTAGGCATTATTTTGGAGGGGAGGGGGGATTGGCGACCTTGTTAACATGGGAACTGTTGTAAGGAAATCACGATCGACTTGTTTGGGTATAAAAAACAACAGACTTGTTAAGTTGTTGCGATTGGGGCGAAGATATTGTTAACGTTCGATGGATAGTTGGTGTCTTTGATCGGTATCTGTAAGATGTATGGAGTTAGAAAAGAGTAGGCCAATGGTTTCTTAAATAATCATCAAAAAATTTCCTAAACTGTACAAGACGTTAATAAACAAATAATGCACTAAAAAATATAAAAGATTTGAATGGAAATATATTTTACTCTGGGTTTTATCCACTTAGACAATTGACAATACAATTCGTTAAATCTTTAAGAAAAAAAAACGAGTGTAGCTGTGTCGGAGAATCAGGGATAGAACAGTTTTACACAAAACGTAATTTCAACAAATTATATAGATGTAAATAGAAATTGGTCTCCAACGTAAATCTTGCCAACAGAAGCAAAATCAATTAGCTCTTCCGTTTGACCCGCATCCAAGTCACACACGAGCTTTTCTTTATTTTACTATTTCACACGCATATCAGCGCTTAATTTCCTTCCAGGTGACACCAAATTTATGTTAATCGAGATGTTTGTGTAGGAGTTATAGCGTCGGAATAGATCACCCTCAAAGTAGAACTTGGATTTTCTATCCTGATACCTGATGCTGATTTTAAAGACTTTCCGCGTCAAAACATCAAATACGACTTGTACATAACACTATTTTTCTCTTGGTGTAACATAGAAAACAATCACTATTCCATTCGTTAGCAGTCATAGGAAACAAGACACGAATTTAAATAGCAATCATAGGTACGAATCCTGTGCCAAATAAAATGTCAAACCTCCGAAATTTAAGTTAATTAAAATGTAAATAATATAGATTATAATTTTGATATATAGAATTATGTACCATGAAGCTTAATAATGAGCCCATGTTGGACAGATATGAATTATTTACGATCATTTGTATTGTTATAAAATTAAATTTCGTTAGTAAAAAAAATGTCTTAGCAATAATTTCTAACTAGCCTTTCATACTTCACCAATAATTGAGAAATAAAGTTGCAATCAACATTTGAGTATGATGCAAGCTATCATTTCAAAGATAGCGAATTCCTTGAAAAGATAAAAACCTTCAATGAAAGAAAACATTCTTAAGGCTTAAGAACTAACTCTTCTTCCAGTTAGCAGTTCATTATAAATATAACACTGAATTGGATCAATTAAAATAATTGAATCAATGGAGTTTAATTCATAAACATTCAATCATAAGAAAACTTTAATTAACTCATGGTTTTTTTTATTAGTTCATATGATTTGTGTTGTTTCTTGACCTAAAACATTAACTTCTATTAATGGTAACTATAAATGTTTGTTGTGATAAATCTTATACTAATAAATATCTTATGAAAAATCGGATGTGTCTATGTCAAAGCACGGCTAAAAGGGTTCCATGTGAAACGTCATTTCAATAGATTATAGAATAGGATGGGTCGCCAACAAAAGCTCTCCATCAGAAGGAATATAAACTGTTCCGTCTGATGCCGCCTCTCTGCCTATGCGCACCCTGTTTATTTTCTCTCGAACGGGTGGGTCAAGACCAAATTTATGTCAATCGTTCTATTTGTCACATATTTATAACCTCGGAATGTATCACTATAAAAGCGGAACATAGTGATTCTAACCTGATTCCCAATATAGATGATTTTAAATAAGTTTCACTTGAATTTTTTTAAAAAATCGACACATTCATATTTAGAACAGAAATATGTTGGTAAATGAAAAAACATATTATTCGATAACTTTTAACAAGAATCTATATTTTACGAAAATAGCACATATGACCTTGTTAGTAAAAGCGGAAACACGAAAATCGCTATTAATTTAACAAAATGAATTGTTCAAAAAGAATATATATAAAAAAAAGAACTCGTAACATGCGATCTCTTAGAAGATATCGCTAAAGAGTGACGAAAAGTGAGCGTCTGATCGATATCTGCGAAATACATGAATGAAAAGGAAAGGTTTGCGAGTAAAAGGATTATTTTGTTACGGTGGGGCGTCGAGAAGTGGATTAATGATAGTTATTAGCTCTCTTTTAGTTTACAACAAAAGAAAGATCAAGTGTTGCATTACACTTGCTTGTGAAATAAGACATTAAGGTCCAATATCTGGTTGATCGGGAAGTAAATGGGCGTATTCTTTTACTTTTAAAATAAGATTTCAAGGAATGATTACGAATTATAAATATCAGAATTTAATAAAAATTGCTGAGAATAAATTCTTTATTTTTTTAGCGATATTTGAAAGGGAAAGCAGATGAAGGTGTTTTTTTTTTACAAAAATCTGTTTCTTTGAAAACTAACTTTTTCACTTGCAACCACTATGAATATAAGTGTAACTCATCCGTTCTTAATGCTATTGGTTGATTAAATGAACATCGGCGTCGCACTAGAGTTACACAACAGGCTACTAGAAACGATTAAGGTTCTATCCCGACTAAAAGACCAGAAGACATTGCTTCATAATTTTTAACCATGGTCACATGATGAGGACAAAACCTGAGTTAGAAATTCACTCTCCACACCACGATCAACGTGAGAACATTTCGATCACGTCAGATTTAATGTACAGATTTAATGTAATCAGATTTAATGATGCTTATGTATGGCGGGCGGCAAGGAATGGTTATGAGTTCGGTACTCTTTTCTGACTAGGCCATCCATATCCGGATATGCTGTCTACCAACAAACTCGAGGGATAGCATGAGTTCGAATAGCATCTTGGCCAGTGTAGCGATCTCTTGATAGGAGGGTTGTCAAGTTCGCTCCTCATCGCCCGCAAAAATATCGTCGTGTATTCCGAACCTGTACACTTTAATTCCGTCGTTGTCCAATGCATTCACATTTATGTCAGGTTAAGTCATAGGTGTGCCATTTCAGGTATTGATCTTGTTATCTGACCATGGTTCCTAAATACGAGACAATGTTTCCGGGCCTTTCCTTCGAGATAGATCCCGGACCGTCTCCGAGGGGATGCGGTGGCCCAGTGGTAAAAAATCCGTCTTCTAATCGGAGGATAGCGAGTTCGAATATCTACGTGGACTTGACAAGTTTTAGCGACCTCGTGATCGGAGGGTTAACAGATTCGGTACTAAAAGTCGTCTAAATATATCCACAATTTCCATCGCCGTCTGCACTGGACTGGTGCACGTTATATCTGGCATCTATTGCACCGGGTGCCAGCTCAGGTATTGACCGCGTCATCTCACCATACTTGAAAAATACGAGGCACAGTGTTTCTTGGTCTATCTTTCGAGGTAGACCCCGAACTGTCGCCAATAACCCACTGTGGAGATCTAATGCGACGTTAATTAACCAACCAAATACTCGAGGTGGAATGGAAACAGATCTTTATTGGCGCAGTCCGTTATTGATGGAGTTGGCGAGGAAGGCGTTCGCCAGTGGCAGTGCGGGTGAAGGCTTTTGTGATGGAGAGTAGTTCGTCTTTTGGAATAGAAAGGGTCACGGAGAGCCAACGCGCTACTTATATGCCTGCTCGCTGTTTTGCGGCAGCCGCAGAGGAATCTCGTTTTCTAGTTGAACGATCCCGGGACTATTAATTTCAATCCACGGCGAAGATGAATGCCATCGCTCACGTCTAAAGGGGGGACCCGGAAGTCCTCTTTGGAAGTATCTCGTATTCATGTTAATGAAGTCCGTTTGCTTTTTCTTTTGCACTTTTAAAAAAAAAATTAGTTTCATCATCACAGAAAATAAAGTAGGTTGCTTGAGTTAATACTGTATTAGTAACATCTTCCCGCAGCGAATGTTATTCAAATGCAAGTATCCATCTTTTGATGGGTGTTACTTACTAATGCAGTGTTAATGATAAAACGTAAATGCCAGAAGGACCTTCCGTGAGCCCTTTTGTACATGGCCCCTCACCGCAATAACTGCGTTCTGATGGCAGGACGTCCGTTTTGTGTTTATTGGTCTTTCCGAAAGGAAGTCTGTGTTTCCAGCAGCACTTGGTAGGATCGCACACACTTTTGTTAGGTTGCAAACTTCCTAATTTTCAAATTCACGTAAAGTATGTTACAGTTGGAAGTATTAAACAGTTTATTATTTTTTACGACAGTTCAGAATTTTGTTATGGTAGTACCGGTCGTCCTGCTAGAAGAAAAGAAAAACCTCTATACAACCGTATAGGAGAATTCTACCGGCTGAGTACGCTGCGTCTTTCCAGAAGAACGTTGTACGTTCTATTATTAACTTCTCACTAGAGATCTGAAGAGCCTAGGGGGAAAACGATGAGTGTTCATCTTTTGTTGAAATTGATGTCTTAATACCTCTTGTTTGTTATAAGACTTGTGCTTCACTACGTTTGGAAACGACAAGAACGGTGATTGTTAGTCATAAAAAATATCTTTAAATGATCAGATTAAAGTGTATGTTTGTATATGACATATTTATTATCGCACCATTTTTGTTTGTGGATTTTTATCCATTTGCCTTTTGTAAATTTTAGGTCCAAAATTAGTTTTTAAGAGAATGTATATTTTTGGAGAGATGAATGAAAATAACAGCAATATATTTACTAATTCATATGAAAAAAAACTACTCTTTTTAATTTACTGAAAGAAAATGAAACTGAAAAGACTATCCAAGTGTTTTTTTTAAATAATTCAATTAGGCGAACTTCATCGCAGTTACAACTTATACTCATCAAGATATTGTTTGTTAAGCAATCTACAGTAACAATTCTTAATTCTATTAAAATATTTATTGGAGGATTAGCAAATTTAAATTTTAAACTTTTATTTACCATATACAGCTGATGGAGTAATTTGAAAAAGTATAACAGAATTAGACCGTTTATATATATATATATATATATATATATATATATATATATATATATATATATATATATATATATATATATATATATATATATATATATATATATATATATATGTTAAAAGAAAAAAAAGTAAAGAATACGGGTGACAATTATGTGATGAGTGTTAGAAATGTGTTGTTCATCTGAAAGGAATTGGAAACAAATAGAGAAAGATATGCAGTTCGACTGGGTGACAACAATATGTTCACCGAATATTATTTTATATCAATATTATTTGATAAAATAGAACTTCTAAAGGGAGGTCACAAATGGTTGGGCGACGGTCATTTTTGACTTGTATACGCACAATAAACCTATCTTTGAGCTATACTTTAGCTACTGTGTGTGTTGCTACTACATCTAAACAACTTTTTGAAATATAAGCGAAGAAGTGGGGTAAATATCGTTTATTTTTCCAATACAGCTAAATGGGATACAGCCAAACAATAACCATCGTTCAACAATTTGGGATCACCCTGTATTAATATTTTTAGTGAAACTTTAACTTCAATACAGTTACATCTGATTTTACAAAAAATCAATAAAGGATGCATCAAAAGCATTAATGAAAAAATGAGAAAAAGTTATAACTTCCTTAGAATTTTTTTTATTTCAAATTTGCAGAAACAACTCATAAAATATCAATAAACCCATTAAAGCTACTTCTACTCTCAAGTTCCGATTATCCATCTGAAAAGTATAAAACTTCGTAATACTAAGAATTTAAACATAAATATATATACGAATAATGAAATTTTTTAAATCACTCAACTTAATTTATTCTCGTTTACTACTACTATTAAAATTAGGAACTTTAAAATAAAAGTACTAGAACAAATATTTTTAAGATTTTTCATAGGAGATCATCAGGAAGGGTGTAGAAAAAAAGATTTCATGGAAATGGAAGGAATGAATGCAACTTAAAGTA
This sequence comes from Troglohyphantes excavatus, assembly GCA_963932185.1. NCBI lineage: Eukaryota > Metazoa > Arthropoda > Arachnida > Araneae > Linyphiidae > Troglohyphantes > Troglohyphantes excavatus. The sequence continues at coordinate 71,703,250 of OZ010666.1, read as the reverse complement.
TGACCTCAGCTATATATTTTGTTAAAATAAGGGGATGCCCAATATATACCACTTTCATCATAAATTATTAACTTTCTTTATTTCAAAAATTGAAAGATGGGGGTATAACCTAAACCCATTCAAGCAGTATCTAAACATCATTACATACTTGAATTGGCAAGCGAAAGAAGCTAGACCATTAATCAACATTGAATACAACTGGTGAAATGACACTGATTTTAAAATACAACTTTGCATTTTATAAATATTGATATCTATCCAACAACCAAATTAAAAATAAAGTTAATTTGTATAAAGTATAGTTGCATCATGTTTTTATTCACATGAAAACAAAAATAATAAGTTTTCAAATAGGGTCATGCTTAATTATATTATTAAATTTGTCATTTTTTTAAACCATGGTTTTATGTTAGGTTTAATTAATTAGATTTGAATGATTGGTTAATCTAATTATAGGAAGGAGAGACCCGTGGTAAGTTATATTTTGAAAGATAAATATTTAAATAGCTTAATGTTCAATATTTATATGAAATGTTATAAACTAACAGGAAAAAATACGATTTTTAAATTTTTTTCCCGTAAAATTAATGAAAGAAACATCGGATTGTAATTTTAATAAAGTTTCTTGCTCTATATTTTAACATTACAGCTATTTAAACTTTTAAATAACGTATAAAGAAGTATTTTATGTACAGCCGCGGAAAAAAAAACGAACCACCGATGATTGTTTCGTTAGTTTTTATAATAGAGCTAAACTTAATATACCATTTTGTAGGGAATAAAGTCTACTATACATTGATATACAAAAAATTTGCATAGGGGACTATCTTCATACTCAAATCCGCACCAACTTTAAAATTTTCAATAACTACACCTACTTTTAATAGCGCAGAAATGTTCCCCGCCCTCAAAATAATCTAAATATAAATTTTCGTAATTTCCTACATTTATATGCAGAAATATTAGACGATATGTATATATCTTATTTGAGAGGCTACTTCCACATTGGACAAAGTATTAGTGAGACTTCGAAATGAAGTAGGCTGGTAGAAAATGTTTTGGCGTTAGCCGTGGTTCTTTTTTCCCGTGGTCATTCATTCCCCTACTCCCGTATACCCCTCGCCTTTATATAAGAATTTAGAATTTTATGCCAACGCAATCACAGCGCTTTTAATTCTCAAAATTAGTAGATTTTTTGTTAAGTTTTGCAGATTTTAAAGTTGTGTATGACCCCTTAAATGATTATTTGATGCACATTTTAATATAGCCATAAAACTACAAAGAAGAAAATCATGAAATTTTAGATATGCATATAAAATGTTTTTCTGAATCCATCACTATCAAAATATAGCATGGTTGCTATTCATAAATTTTATGAATATTAATATCCGAATTTAAATAAATTAAAAAAAATATACATATAAGTAATGAAAGTTAGTGTATTTTATTTGAGTTGTTTAGAAGTAACACAGATAAAAATATCAGCTTAATAAAATTATTATTTCGAAAGATATGATGAAAAGTTTAAGAAATTCATTTAACATTACGAGTTCTAAACTTTCGATATTCATAATTAAAAAACTACTTAACCAAATGACTTGTAAATTGGTATTCAACGATAAATTTTGTCGTATATTCTAAATTATGAGTCAAAATTGGGTGTGGCTATTGAAAATTTTAAAGTTGGTGCGGATTTTAATATGAAGATAGTATCTTATGCAAATTTTTTGTATATCAATGTGTAGTAGACTTTATTTCATACAAAATGGTATATTAAGTTTAGCTCTACTATAAAAACTAACGAAATAATCATTGGTGGTTCGTTTTTTTCCCGTTGCTGTACATGAATAAGATATAAAAAGTATTCTTGAAGTTTCATACCAAAATTGTTACATTTGCTAAATAAAAAATACCTTTTCAGGACCATACTGGAAAAAAAAATATTCGATTTATGCGAAACACATATTACGATTTATGCGAAATACATATTAATATGACAGCAATAATTACAAACCTTGTGACTAATGTGTAACGTTAAGTTTCAATGAACGGTCATAAAAATGAAATATTTCGAAATCGAGCATTCATTCATGTCATTTATATTTTCTTAACTGTTAAAAATGAATGAAAATTCTTACTTTACCAATTTATAAAACAAATTTTCTTCCATTATAGCGTGACATTAATTTACCAGTCATGAAATTAAATAAATATGTCAAACACATAAAATAAATTTACTGCGTTACTTTTAAAAAAATGGGCAATGCGAAAAAAATGCAATGTCAAACACCAAACAATATATACTTCAACTTAGAACTACTTTCCACAACCATATTCATTGTTGCAAGTTCGCAAGTCTATCACAATGGCATTAGACTAGTAAAAAAAACATTTCATAACAAAAAAAATAACGATTTTATTGCCACTTATAAAATCAACTTCGCATCGAGATTCAATCCGATTTTACGCTTCGTTTCACATAATCGTTTTTCGAATAATCACAATGTCGTTTTCACACCATTTTTTTTTCCGCCGCCATTTAAAGCGTTCAACGTTCTTTGACCAACCACATGCCTTTGTGAGCAGATTACGCCGAAAATGAAGCAGTCATTTTTTTTTTGTTTTCTAAATCACTTTGTTTGAATTCTTAAAAGTGTTTGAATAAGGTTACTTCCGGATTTTACTACTTTGTAACTTTCTATATGCATCCTGCAATTAAATGTGGGGGTTTAAGAAAAAATGTATATAATTTATGTCCCTCTATCTCATTCATGTATACTTAAGGATGTTTGATATATGATAATTCTTACAAGAGGTTTTTTGAAGAACCTGTTATTACGGTTCGAAGAATTGTTTTCTTAAACAAAGAGTTTGCTCGAATGTGTAGGATTTATGTCTTACTAGGAGGCTCCGCCCCCTGCTCCGCTAACGCTCCGCCAACCCGCAATAAAATATTAAACATTGCCTCCACTAACGCTAATAGGGCTTATATTCTTCGTAATTTAGGCTGACATCAACAAAATAATTATTTAATAATGATTTGAAAGGGCTAATCGTCAAAACGGCTTACATAATGGCAAAATAAAAATGCGGGCGTAACAGAATTTCGTAAACAAACTAACTGTTGCCATTCCGCTTACAGAAAAACAGCGTTTTTCAATCACCGCGTAAGAGAAATATATATAAAGATTATAAAGAAGGTGGTTATAGTATTTAATTGTTGGCAATATATTTTATATTTAAATAAATAATGCAAATTTCCCATTTGAACTTGAGGACTGTGACCCCACAGCCGTAATTCAATATACAGAATTTATTTGAGAAAGACAGAGGTATTTGAGAAATATATTTACACTCTTTAGAATAAGGTGGGTTAGATACTGTCCCACCTTTAAATCACCTTTTCATGCATAGCGGAATTTTTTTTAACCCACCTCGAATTCTTGAAATAATTAAGAATGCAATGTCTAATATTTTATTACAGGTTTGCAATCCAGTTAGCCATACTAGGAAAATCTTTAAATAAGTGAAAGCCAAAATTTCAAAAATTGAAACGCGTTGTAATATGTGCTTGGAATTGATGGGTTGATTAACCTGTGCTCGTTTCCTCATTAAAATCTCATGCCTCAAACAATTAAAAAATCACTTAAAAAACATATTCACTTACGGTGTTTTGTACCAATTTAATAACGGATGTATCGAAGTCTTTTTTGACAATGTTTAGAACATTTCAATGTGATCAGCATTGGTCGCATTCACCTCTTCACGATGGGTTCAATACCGTGACCACCTACATCTCTTGATGTCCAGTTTTTGGACATTTATTAAGGATATATGTACAAAACATTGTTTTCTGAACCCCCACTGCATTGACAAATCTAACAGTCGAATTACAACGACCATCAAGTCTGTCGATTCCTCATTCTAATTATGCACACATTGAAAATTTCTAAACAACGTAAAAAAAACCACTTTGATACTCCATTTATTAAATACAAAATATCATAATTGCATATCTTTGCTTTAAATGTAAATATATGTTTTGGATTTTATCCTGAATGATAACGACAGTAGAGGCATATCGGTCGGAATTTGCCCTCGCCTTTTTCATCTGCATACGCCTCGCTCAAGCTGATCGCGCGATACTTGATTGGTTAGTTTCCCTTCTAAACCTTCGAGCATGAATGGACTGTAGTAGAGCGAATATGACGTCATAATAGTGAAAGCAACCTCTCAGACCGAATGTCCTCAGACACGTGACTTCTTTTCAAAATTATGAATTAAAAAATACTCGCGTATGGCTGATGAATTGGGAAATGTGTAACAGGGAAAATTTATGAATGGAATGACGTAATTAACCACGTGTCTGAGGCCATACATGTTGGCCTCACTTTGATGTTAGCGAGATTACAAAAGATATGTTTTCTCTACTATGAAGGATACATGTTTGAAGTTCTAGACACTGAATCCAAAAATCCAGTGTCGGAAACCCTGACGGACATCAAGCACGGCATCTGCAAAAAAATAAAAAAGCTAGGACAAATGCCTCAGCTATAGATGAAAGAAATGAAGGGGATCAAGGGATTGGGGGGGGGGGGGTTGAATAAAACCCCCTCCTTCACCCTGTTATATAAGATTTGAAGGGGTTTTGTATTATCCCAAATCAGTTAAAAACGCATCTAGTCCGTTTTGTCTCAGAACTATTACAACCAATCTTTTAACCAACCAACATTTACAAGTAATCCAACGATCTTCTTCTGATCAAATGGATGCATTTACTCCAATAATTCCTCAAAGTCATTCAATTATTATTCATATTTTTTTTTAATGTTCTTCGGTTTCAATGCCTTTATTGCAATGGTAACTATAAACATTTAATTCCAAAATAAATAAACAAAAACTTAAAATATCGCCCCATTTTTCAAATAAAAACAATTATGTTAAATTTGAAAGCTTCACGGTTATTGGTTCATGCTCATTCTGTGGGACCTGTTAGAAATGCTAAAAGAACATCAATGATACAACATCTTTAACACAGCATTCGTGATGAGAGATGGATTTGTGAATTTGTTAGCTGAAACTAAACAAATATTGCCACTCCTTCCCTCCCCCCCTTCTTTTTGTAGAAAGTATATAAAATCCTTTCTCTTTACTTAATCTTATTTATTACATAGTAATCATACAAAAAAAAAACAAAAAAAATACATAAAAACGTTCCTTGATGTCTTTAAAAACAACGCATATGTTTTTTGTTTTTCGTCGCGAACTCTACTGTTCCAGAACTATTATTATTAATATTTGTCATGATTTTCGTAATATTAATATTTTTACAAAATTTATCGCTCATTTTGTCCGGTTATGGGCTATAGTCCCAAAAGTTCCACTGCCTCCGCTATATATAATCCCAATCTGTTCATGATAAAAACAACCTTGCTATTGTACCAAAAACATTTTTTCTAAAGTCCTTCAAATATCCCAAATTGACGTAATTTAGATCTCAAAGTAAGTGAACATAACACCATATGGTACAATCATCACCAAGGCCTAATCCAAATAAGTGCATCTGTTACCAAAAAACTGGCCAAACACCCTTGTTAACACCTCACTGGTGACGACAGATCTCATGGCCACTTGATCAAAAGAGAACCCTATCATGAGCTTGTAATTACCTGCAATAAGTTCTGTTTAATGTTTTGTCTCACACAAACAAACGACTTGCAGACAGAACTTTCTTCTTGCACCAAGCATTCAAAAGGCGTGGAACGCTGTCCAATTGATTGCATTACACAAGACTTTAATGCTTTCTTCTCTGCCTGTGGTATGTAGACACTCTTCAAACGTGCCTCAGTACAATGGCGGGTACTTCAATTAGGCCTTTTCCGCTGCATCAATTGTTTCTTGTGTGGCGAAGGTTACGGGTTCATGTCCAGTGCTTTCTCTGCGGCTATTGTCTGTTTGCTCGGAATGCCGGACGTGAGAAACAGATTTTCTATGAGGCATGCGTCATCTTTTCAATTAATAAACACTGTGTCCTTGGATTATAAAGGAAAACTTCAGAGGAAAATCAATTACTCTACGTATTACCAACGCCATATCAAGATATGACGTTTGTACTCTCAATGGCTATAACTTGTGAGCAATAACGACTGAAAAGACTACTAATAAAGCTTTAATTGGATTTCTCACTACAAATTAGTGACTGAAAGAACAGTGGTTGTACATTCACTATTGTAAGCATTCGTTAAGAAGATTGCGAACTTAGTGGAAGCCTATAGGGATTGTTTTTAAAAAAAACAGCGACAGAAAATTGTTATTTGGACATACAATGTTTGTGCAGCAGAAAATAACTATATTCCACCTTTACGTGATACCAAAATCATTTTTATGAAAAATACAAATATTGTACTTTTACCGTTCGTAATCTTTTCGGCCTTCAAAAGTGTTCAAACTTTTCAGAGATGATAAATTGAGAAAAAAGTCGCAGAGTAAAATATTTTAAATTTTTATTAAATAATTTTAATTTTTAAATATTGGGTACTCTTTTGAGCTTAATTAATTGAATTTTATGAGCAGTTGAGATGAGAAAATTTTGTAAACTGAGGAGGGGAAGGGGTACATGGGTGGATGCGGGGGTGGGGGGATATTTCCGCCCGGTGTCCTCCAGGGCCGAGCAGCCGCCCTGTAGTCCTGCCCTGGAAGCCTGGAGGCGGGAAGCTTGCGGGTCAAGGATAAAGAAGACAAAAACTTATAGAATTGAGAGTCTGTTGTTTTTCCGTTATACATTTACATAAACTACTGTTCAGTGCCGTCCTAATACGCCGCGAGGCCCAATGCGTACCTATAAGTAGGGCCACTATTAATCCTTCACACAAACTTACAAATAATTTTAAATGAAATTTATGAAATATAAAACATAAGAATCAGTTTTAGATTTTTGAGAATCCAATCCGTATTTTATAATTAAATACAAATGTTTCATTTGCTACATTTTCATTTGCATGGAATATCTAATTAAATGACTTCGTTACGTAAAAAGTTGAAATTATTTTGTTGTTTGTAATAGAACTTAAAAATTAGCTTTATTTGCTATCGAACGTGATGTGATCAGTTTTATGTCGATAAAGTTATCACGGAGTTATAGTGTCGGAAAGAATTGCTCTAAAAGCGTGGTGTTAGTATCCTGATACTCCAATTAGCTATTTTTAAAGACGTTTTACGCCAAAAGAAAAAATATAAAAATTCATTTGATCTGTAACATTTTCGTTTTGGGCGTTTTTCTTTGATGAGAAGTACCTCTGGAAGCGCGGTGTCCTGTGTGGTGTCACGCGTCGCACACCCCTAAGTTAGGTTCTTCTACTGTTGAATAAACAGTATCCTTCTAGATAAGAAGTTTCTATTCAGAAACTTAGGATACGTGTGCACACCTTGAAAATCTATGATAATAAAATAAACCTATTTGTCATTGGATTGGAAAACACCTACCACCTCCTGCGTATAGAAAGCTGAAAATTTATATTAAAGTACTAACCTCAAGATGTGCAACTGATTTGTAAAATTCCGTTTAGTTTTTTTTTTTTTTAATGATTTTAACAATTTTAAAACTATAACAGAAATATTTTTAAAAAAGTATTTAAGTAAGTAGTAAAAGTATTCTATCTAAAACGTGCCTTTAGTGGCTTAAACGGCAGCGTATGGGATTTCGGAACAAAACGGCATGGATTCGAATCCCAACAGTGGTCACTAATTTTTTTTTTATTTTAATGCATATTATTTAACGGGTGATTCAGCAACGAGGGGCCCAAACAACTAATATTACAAGGAACAAGCGCCCCCCACCCAAAAAAAAAAAAAAAAACATTTTCACCATATGTAACGGCACTGCGTACATATGGTTCAGTTAGGCTTTAGCAATATTTCAACATAGAGTATTTTTATTAATTTAAAACCTTCCAGTCGGATGTCTCGGAATTTTCCGCCATGGAATCGCAAATTTTGCTTGTAATACACTATATTTTGAAGTTAATATAAATACTTCATATTTTTAAAAATTTTACATCTGTTGAACAATTAAAAGCAATCTTTTTAAGAATAATTAAGTTTTTTGTTTAATTAAATACAATTTCTAAAAACTTATCTTCAAACCCCAAAAGGAGTAAACAACTTTACAATTTTGACGAGGCCGCTTGGAGGGTTAAAAAATGACGTATGTTGCTGGGAAAAATTGTTGATAATCAGAAAGATTTATACGTCACTATCCCTAAAAAAAATTCTATATATAGATAACATCTGATACAATAAATTGAAGAATCATACACAAATAGTAACAATAGGTGTTTTATTAGACGGATCCAAACACAACCTTAATTTTTACCATTACACACGTTACAGCACAAACTCACACAAACTGCTCCAGATGAACAATGCTCCAAAACTATTCCACACTGGAGCATGTGAACGATGCCAAAACCCTCATTGTTCCACCGCCATTGTTGCCACCCGGCGTAATGAAATACCCGACGTTTAATAATTGACACAGGCGTTGGAGTTGACCCGGGGCCATTGTGGGTCAGAAACACTGAGGGGTGACGTAACTGGACCTAATGTGGAGGATATTTTCCCCCGTATCATCGTTTTCATCTTCATCGCTCATTGTGCGAGTGAAAGTTTTGCAAGCTGCGTAATAAAGACGTTTCCGGGGCCTCTAATAGTGAACGCACGACGTTTGTGATTCTTGGAGTAGGAAATGACTGTCATTACGGGTGCAGTTAGACGCATTGAAATTTCTCTTAAAAGTATGTTCGAATTTCTGATAATGTAAAAGATGTGATTCAGAGCAGACCGACATGGATACGTGATACTTTTTGAACCTACTTTCGCTTTAGAGAGTGAAATAAGGTGAAATTATAGTATTTAAAAGATAAGTTTTTGTGTGGAAAGTTCATGTATGAGAGGGTAGTATCTTGTTTTGGTTGCATTTGAAATCTTGCGGAATATCATGAGATCATTCTTGAGTCCTGAATATTCATTTGAAGGTAACGGAGTCTCAAAAGTCAAAGGTTTCGTCATGAAATCGGTTGTTATGACCCATTGAAGAGATGAAATAACGAATATATTTGTGTAAATTGAATTCTGACGTCTTTAAATGCGTAGAAATTTAGACTAAATTATTTTGAAGAAAAGTAATGTGCCTCGATTGTTTTAATTTCCCACTTCCAGGAAATTTCCCACTCGCTAAAAACAAACTGAGTGACTACCGTCGGGACTCAAACCCGCGACTTATTGTTCTGAAGTTTCACGTTACCGACGAAACTACTAAGACACGCCATAAAATCTTGCACATAATTTTTAGTACATTGCTTTATGCAATATTTCTAAAATTGTTAAAATAAATTTTAAAATAAATAAATGGAAATTTACTAATCCATAACCTCAGGTGCACATCTTGAAGATGAATAGTACCTATATATAAATATTCAGTATTTCATACGCAGGGGAAGTATGTGTTTTGCGATCCACAAAGAGGTTTTCATTTATTGTTATAAATTCAATAATTCTCTATAAAGTTAAAATAAGTAAATAGTAAAACAATTTGTTATGGTAGTGCTGTCCTTATGAATTTGGGGACAATCCTCCTGTATAGTTTTTTATCGAGCGAAGAAAGATAAAATATGCAAAATGTCCAATTAAACATTGCTTATAATAAAAATATTTGCAAAGTTTTATTATTGAAACATTTTTAAACTCTAATTCACCCCCTTATTCGTATTTTGTACTGTTAGAAAGGTGTGTTCCCTTCCAAACGCAAAACGCCAATGAAATCGTACACATCATCATCTAGTTCAGGTATCCCAAAGAGACATGTGTAAACAAAAAGCGTGCGCAGTGTTTTTTGTCAAATATTGTTTATGAATAGGACTAAGAATTATACATACTATGAAATGTCTTGAAAATCTCTGCGGTCAGACGGGAAATTAATTTACTGAAACTGGTAATTGATTTGTGCAAAAGACAATGGAGATAAAGGCGGCGTACGGAAAAATCTCTTACTTTGCAGCTCGCTTCCATATCAGGAATTTTGCACTCAAACTTGTAAAGAATGCAATTAAAAAAAAGAAAACAGTTATTTAAGGAAAAATAAGGCATCACTTATGCTGCAGGATGCCTTAATTTAACATTAAATGTTTTGTATAAAACCACTAATTTTTTTTAGTTTTCTCTGCATTACACTCACCATTCTAGCAAACTACATAAATATCTTTAATCAATTTTTGTTTAATAATTTTCAACAGTTGGTAGTTTGTTAATAATTCATTAGATAAATGAAAAGTTGCTTAGCAATTAGTCATTTTATTGCGTTTTTTTAAATTTTACATTAATTGAATACTGAAAGTGACATTGTTATTTCAGATTGTAGAAAAATAAAATAAACGTAATTTATGGGACAAAATATTTGAGTAAATTATTTATAATGAGTAAATTATTGAGGAAATTATTTATTTATAATAAGTTATTTTCAATACTGAAATCTGTAAATGTATTTATCTCAGCTGGCAGTTTCTGTGAACACATACCTACTTAAAATACTAAAACTCAAATAAATATTTATGAATTATCATTAAATTTTTTTGCACATGCACACAAAAGTATATTGAATAGAATTAGTGATGGAATTAGAAAAATATTAAAAACAGTTAATTAAAAAAATTAAAATGTTAAAGAATTAGTGCTTTTTCGGAAAAAATGGCTGATTTTTCAATTTTTTTTTTCTAAACTAAAACACTTATACAAAATCCGATCCCTAAAGTTATTAAGCATAAATCAATACAGTTTACAAAAAAAATTCGATGAAAAATATATGAAATAGAAGAAACGTCTTATAAAATGCTTGAAATCTTCAAAAAATTAATCAAAAATTTAATTTTTGAAAAGTTTGAAGTATTTAAATTTTTTTTAAATATTTTTTCTGAATAATTTACATCTAATTATCACAAAAATATGTATATTTTATATCATATTACAGAAAATAAACTTTGGAGTACCAAGTCCTCTTAAAAAAAATATAGGATACCTGAGGATTTGTAGGTAAGGCCACGAATGTCCGGTTGAAAAAAATCCTTATTTTTAAATTCTAATTATAAACAGAATATTTAATCGCATCTTTGAGCTTACAGCTGTCTTTGAAAACAGAATAATCCAAATAGGTCAGAAAGAAGTTATTAATTTTGAATCGAGAAATAGCTTTTTTATGTACGCAAATTCAATAGACATTTTAGAATAAAAAACACTTTACAATCAAGGATTCATTTTAGGGGAAGGGTCCGTAGTATAATAATTGATTTGATGATGAGAAAAATTTGTGTCACGTTATTTTTTTTTAAATGACACATAATAGAATATGCAATAAGGTTATTACTATTATAAATCTCATTTGACATTAATAACATAAAATTTACATTTCAGATATTCTTAACAATTATACTAATTGCCTGGGTTTATTTGCACCTGAAATATTTCACATGCCTTTCCAGCCCCCATTCTCTAATAGACTTCCACGGCGCTTGGAACACTTTAAAAGAAAGAAGGAAAAATAAACGTCGATTTTCCAAGTCGACTAACCAGATGCAATTTGACACTTCAAAGTGCACTTTAGGATATACTCGCTACTTTTAAGGTCAATTATCGCCTGCAGGAGGTTCAGACAATTCCAACTTTTAATTTACGTTCGAAAAGCTATCTTTGCGTGCCTACTGCACCTCCGGAACAAATGCAGACGATTCGTAAACTAGATCAGGAATAATTACGGTTCATCCTCCTCCCCGAAGGCGGCTTTTTTCCGCAACCACCCTCGCGTGTTCTCGGCCTCCAAGGAGAACATTTTATAAAAGGCCTCCTTTGTGCCAACTTCCACCTTCTAGTTATTCCAATGATGAATGCACGCCGGGGCTTTTTAATTGTGCCTCTGCATAATTCGCGACCGGGTCAGTCAGGCCAAGAGAGAAGTTATGTTTGCATACCCCTTTTATTGTGATTGTTATTACGGCGATTTGTATGCCTTCGTTGTTAACCCACATAGGTCCATGGGAGTCATTTGCAGGTGGTTCTTACGCCTCTGCGTTTGTATGTGTGTGTGTCTCTGATATTACCCCGATGGAGGTTTTGCAAATATTTGCTTGGAATTTCGTAACCGAGTTGAAGTGTTTGTTCGTCGTTAGAATATTTTCTTAGTGTAAAGAAATATGTTCTTTGTATTGCTTTTCTATAGAATATTAGAATTATATAGAAAAGAGGAATTACCATGTATGATTTTAGAATTAAAATATCAAAATTACACAGAAAGAGCTTTAAAATGTTACGTATGTAATATTTAACATCCAGTGTCGGTACAAATTGTTGGGCAAACAAAGCATTAAAAAACCGATATTAACGCAATTTATATTTAATTTCAATATACCCATTTTACCCCACCTTATGCTAAAGGGTGGAGACAAATTGTTGGGCGATGGCCATTGATGACTGTTTAATATAAAATATAATTATTTTTAATATGCTTTAACTACTTTGTTAGTCTCTACTAGAGCTAAGCGATTTATTTAAAATATAAACGAAGTAATTGGTCAAAAATAATGATTTAACAGTCCAACACAGCTAGGTAAATGTGACCATGACCATCGCCCAACAATTCGTCATCACCCTGTGTGTTAAATATTTATCTATGTTAAACCAGTTATAGTGCTTCCTAAACTTGATTGCCGAAACCTGAAAGGATAATTTCAGTTTTTGGAATATTTAATAAATTAAATTGTTTTGAGATTTATATTCTAGTTTTTATTCTAAAAGAAAAAGGGAAATACTTGAAAACTGCATACTTTTTTTTATTAATCCTTTATCTTAAAATCCTTATCAAACATAAAAAAGATAAATTATTATTAAAAAGGTATTACAAATTTCAAATAATTAAAATTCTTAATTGTAATGTGATTCTTATTTGCAAAAGGCAAAAATAAAAATATCTAAGTGTAACGCTATTAAAAATGCATGCTCAATTTTGAAGAAACTTTTGTCATTTTAACGAAACAGACGACTAAACAGACAAACTGAATGCTCCGCTTAAATATTCCGCCGAAAAGGAGAAGTATATTCGTCAAAAGTAACAACATATTTCGTCGTTTAAGAAAAAATATAGTTTGTAATATTTGAGGAAAAATGTAATCCGAACATATTTTAAAGAAACCATTTTTATCAGTATACGTATAAGTACCAAAACGAAGCTGATGCCACCGGAAAGAAATCGAAGTACATTACTTTCGTTAAAAAAAATTGAAGATTCTCGTTTCCTCAAAAGTTAAGTTTGAAACAAAACGATTGTCAAAATTGACGAATGTAGCACTAGCAATCGCTGAATGCTTGAACGTGAGAGTGTTATATCTGAGGGTTTAGGTAGTTTAGAACTATTGCTTTCAATTGTAAAACAAGGTTTTCAAGAGGATGTGCACTAAATACATGATCCGAAAGTAATGAAAATATATTTTTGTTTCTGTTAAAAGACTAATTTTTTTTTACTTTAGTAATTTATTAAAAAAAATACTACTTATACGCCAATTCGCATACTAATTTATAGAATACAAATATGATTAAAAATTATGTAATTATGCATTGCTATATTAATAATAAGCCTCAGCTAGCATTTCGGAAAACTTAATATTAAAAAAAAAAAACACTGAGAAAAAACGATTTAAAGTTTTCAGTCTTTGAAAAACGTAACACAAAATCCAGCATAAAATCTTAAATAAATCATTGAAAACAAATACAGTTCTAGATTTTTGCAAGCATATTTAGAAAATTTAAAGTTATAATTTTAATAAATTTTTTAAAAAATCGATATTTCACAATATTTTAGGTTGTGTAAGTTGGTGTAAAATGGGTATATTTTAAAATTAAATATATAATACACGTTGTAAAACTTATTCTTTGCTATAATTAAAAAAAATACTTCGTTTAATGGAGTACATTTCGGCAAAAAAATAAATTTCATTTAATAATAAAAATTATATTTAGAAAATATCAATAAAACCTCAGAAACAATAGATAGAATAGAATAATAGACACAGGATAAACAAATTGATGAAAAACAAATCATATTTGTTCGATTAAAAATAGAAATACTTTTATTCAGTTATATTTTCAATACTCCTCATGTTGAAAAAGGTTTGAAATGAGAGAAGCAAAACTTAATAAAATATCATATACAAAACAGTTGCGCAGAATATTACATAGTGAACTGAAGCATTGCCTATTATTCGGAATAATACAAAGTAGAAAGAAAAATGTAAAATGTTAATAATATCATTGTGTTCTTTAAAATATTTGCTTTTAACATTTGAATTTTGTAATTTATTTTTTCTCTTGAGTTTCATTTCTTTTAATTTTTTTTACAATAAGTCAATGTAAAAAAAATATTAAATTTAATGTTACAAAATGTTACAGTAAATTTAAAAAGCAAGAAGTACATCTTCCAAAGCTTTTTTATCAACCTATAAAAAATAGGCAATAGCCCAATTGGGGCCGAAGGGAGTCAGGTTTACCATATTCTCAAAGAGGAAAACAATTGTTTATCGCCCAAACAAAGGATTGCCATGGGCCGAAATTGGAACTTTCCGAAAAAATATGTTTGGGGTAATTATTAAATTTTCGCTAACGAAACTTAATTTCAAAACAATAACATAATATAAATTTCTAGAGAACTGACTTATAGGTTTATTTATCATAAAAAAAAGAAGTCGAACGAATTCCGTTTTGAAAGGTATATTTCATGTACGGGGAAATGTAGACAACGGAAAAGTAGTACGGGAAAAAGACACTGCGAGGCCCAATGCATACTTATATGCGAGGCCCCTCTTAAATCTGGGAAACATGTCCTTGCGCATTACATCTGCAGATTCCGTAAGAGACCGATCCAGTGTCTCGGACGTCAAGCGCAGGGTCTACGGATGAAGTGTGCAAGGATATGTTCCCCAGCTTAATCCTCCACACAAACTTATGAATAAGTGTTTAAACTATAAAATACAAGTATAAGATTTAGACTTATAAAAATTATTTCGGCATTTTTCATCAACTACAAATGTAGTTGACAACCAACTAAAAACGTTTGATGCGGCTATATTTCATTTGCATAGAATATTCATTAAATAACTGCGTTACCTTAAAAGTCGGCATTATTTTGTTCTTTGTACTGGGAATTAAAAATAAGCGTTATATTTGTTATCGAACGTGACCAGATTTATGCCAATAGAGCTATTTATCAAGGAGGAAATTTATAAGGTCGGAATGGATCACCTTAAAAGCATGCCGTTTATATCCTGATACCCGATGTAGTGGATTAAAAAAAATGTCAAAAGAAACAACATAAAAATTCATATTATCTGTAACATTGTCATTTTGCGCATTTTTCTCTTTGTAGCGCGGGGTCCAGTGCGGCTGCACGCGTCCCACCCTCCCCAGGGCGGCTCTGGAAAATGCAGAACATTATCTTCAGGCATCGTGATGCACTTTCTGCCATTTAGAAAATCAAGTTTAGCGTAATGTGTTCCAACTCACATCGAACACCATTAAGGTGCTCATCGTGGGAAGCACATTTCCCACGGCCCGCGAAAGGGTTAAACATCACACTTTCCACTGTAAATGTGTCAAAATGATGAATGCATGGCATCTGAATTGACAGATCAACCATCGATCACGCTCAAGGCAACACTTACCGATATCAGAGCAATATGTCATCCTGGCATTTCGGAACCATTACAAACGTCGAAAAACCTCTCACACAAAGAAGGCACAGAAAACAATTTATCGATTACAATTTACTGATTTATCGATGATTTTTCTAAATGGCTTCTCCGTCCCTGAATTAAGACTCGGATTCATTAATAAACCACCACACATTCCCCCTCCAGGTGTTTTAAGAAATTATAAAGTATCGCCCGTTGTTCACGCGGCTTTTTAACACGAGCAACCTATTCTTCCTGCCTTCGATTTCTTCCGTCTTCCAGAAATTGAAGGTCAAAACCAAATCCTCGTGACAATGGCTAAAAAGCGCGTTGTATTATTACCACGCCTTCGCCTTGACACGCTACAGGTCAAAACCCTTCTTTGCCTGTTGATGAAGTCGCACACAAATTCCGCAGGAATGTTGACATTGAATCAGCGTCGAACTATTCTGTGAATTTGTAACATGGGTCTGTGAAATTAACACATGCAAGAGAAGAATGGCTGGCATTGAACGAGTCTCGGACGCGCGTCAAACCATTTTGTGATTATAATAGTTTTGTGGACTATTTGTCAGACTAATTCTTTTTGGTATAGAGGGGTGGGAAAGGAACTGAACGTTTCCGAGCAAGGTCTTCTCTTAAATGTTCCATTGTTGGGAAACATTAAGGTTGCTGAAGGAAAATTGCGGTTCTTGGCAACTTAAGGAATTGACGTTCAGAGCCATTTTTGTCGGATTTTATTTCTTTTTTTGACTACTCCCACCTGTAATGAGTCTGCCATTAGAGTCAAAGCCTTAATCCACCTTGAAGTACACTTTTTGAAGACACAATGTAAAACTTTTCACGTCGAACCGAAAAGAATTGTAGCGGATTTGATGCAAATTACAGATACAAAGTGGCAAAGACTATCAATTTTTATTTCGTTGTGCTTACGCATTGCTTGTAGAGCATGAAGTTGACGAAGGGAAGTTTTAAACCAAACATAAAGGGGAAAAAATAAAGCTTTTTATTGAGTTTGCGGAGGCAGAAACTTTAAACGTATTTTTATCGAAATTACAGTTTTGTTGTGTAAGTCCTTAGTATCCGCAGGGCTACATAGGAACTACTAAAGATTTAATTTTGCCCATTCTCCTTTGCACTGTGAGTTTTCAATTGGTCGATCAATTTCGTGACCCTTTAATCCTATGTATAATATTCTGTGACCATCAGGCTATTCCGGACTAGCTAAAAATCTGAAAATGGTAAGTGCATAGAATCTATACTTTCTGGAACAAATGCTTTCATTTCTGCGTTTTTCGGTATTATGCCTTCATAACTACTGTAGCAGTTTTCAATTTACCTGCATAAAACATTTTGTCTATTAAGAAAAACCTACAATATCAGAAATTTTTGAAGGGACTTCTTTTAACTGCTCCTCTCCTAAACAACCCCAAAACATAGAAGAATATTGTGAAATCATCAACAAATAAATTCAAAGGCACCCTCTAAATCAAATCTAATAAGCTTCCACAGCACGATCAGTGCAAAACGTTTGAAATGTCGTATTATTATTAAAACCAATATTCGTAAATATGGTAATCAATCTTAAAGAAAATTTGCATAGTTATTACTCCTGAAAACACTTTTTACATCATACCAAAGTCTATTAGATGAATTACTTGGAGGGATTAAAAGCTCACTTGGGCGTGATTTTCTATCCGCGAGCTGTCCGTCAACTGCCTCACGGAGCAATAATGAAATCCCCAGAAAATCAAGATGGCTATCTCTGCAGGAGAGGAGAGACGTCCGGGGCACAAATAGAGTTGGGAGTCCCGCCCAGAAATGGGATTGAACGAGTTGACGCGGAATGGCTTCTGGAATTCAGGTGCGCGGAATTCGGTTAATGCTCAATCAAGACTGCCCCTGTTACTCGTTATTGGCTTTTGGGTGTTTCTGCGTTTTGTGATTTTTATTATTTCATGGAAAACGTCGGTTGATGCGGGGAGTGTGTTTCGAGAACAATGCGTATACGGGATTTTACGTAATGCTTCTAATGCTAGAATATTAGGAGAATTGTCAATATAAGTGTATATACTAAACTTTTATTTTTTTACTGAAAATTTTATGTGTTATATTTTCCTATAAAATCTCATTGTATATATATATTATATGAAATGAACCACATCGTGGTAATCCCATCAGGTTAGTTTGCAGTCGTGAACATTAATTCATGTTCGGGCCGAGTAGTACTTCACACAAAAATAAGTTTATTGACAGAGAGCTCAGAGCCGGCACACATCTTTACAGGACGAAAGACAAACACGAAGTGACATCACATAGGGATGATTAAATGATGTGAAGAGGGAAAAAAGGAATTATCATCGTGTCGGATATACAGTGGTTGTTCGGGTGCGGCCATCCTTTAGGGAAAAATAGTGCAGTTGAACTTATAAGTTCCGGAGTGACGGGGAATGAGAAAATATGCGTGTGTGTAGAAAGCTTTGCAGATACAGCAGAAATAATTAGAACGTAGAGATTTGTTCTGGGAAAAAGAGAGTTTTAGGAACAAGAGGGAAAAGGTGCAAATTGTACTTTAGTTATTTTAAGGGATAGATGTTACGGAATATTAAGAGGGGTTTAACAAAGTGGTTCTGGATTTGGATAGAGGGTGGCTACAAGAATTTTCTTTCTTATATATATATATATATATATATATATATATATATATATATATATATATATATATATATATATATATATATATATATATATATCCACTCAGGCACGTAGTTAAGGGGGTGGTGGTTCAGGGGGTTCAAACCCTTCAAATTGAAAATCAAGAAAAAAATTAAAAATCGAATTACTGTAAAAATCATAAAAATACTTTAAAAAAGCTAGAAAAATTTCAATTTCTAGTGTCTTGTTGAGTTGCATGAGGGAAAATCTGGTATATGATTTGAGGACATTTTTATTTCAAACTAAGCATAACACGACGTCATCGTGTTTCATTATATAGCATTTGAATTTCGGTGACAAAGGGAAAAGTTCGCGAAACGGTGCCGTATAAACAAGTTATTCTAAACAAGGAATCTTAAAATTCAAATTTGTTCTCTAAATTTATTTCGTAATTAAGGAGTGGTATTTACTAATTTTAAAAATATTTAATGACTAATATTGGTAACGATTTCATAAAAAATAAATGATAACTTTTGATGTTTCGATATTTATATGCCAACGTATTTATGTTTACTTTAATAAAAATTCATAAGTTTATAAAAAAAATGGGGGAGGGGGGGAGATAAGTTACCTAATGAAATCAGTTGCTCAGTTACTAAACCACCCCCATGAAAAATCTATACCTGCGTGCCTGTATCCACTGAGATACATTTCATCTGATGGATATAAACGTGTTTATCCGTTCGAGTATCTCCAGTAGTACACATTTTCTACTAGTACACATAATATAAAAGTTGATAAAAAAAAACTATTTTTTTTAAATAGTTTTCAAATTTAAAGCAGTAGGTAGACTTATGAAAACCTTCCCCACTGATATAATTAAAAAAAATATTTTTGTAAAAAAATAAATGTGTTAAAAATATAAATTAAACTTTTTTGCAGCGAAAACAAACTTACGGATACGTAATTTTGTGTATATATAAAGTGGTCTTGATAAATTATTCCTTTTATACACACGTTCAATTATCTTAACATTTCCGTATATTTAAATAACTTTCTCCTCTTTCTAGTCTCTTAAAGATTTATATTTCCAAGAAATGATCTTAGACCCGAAACCCGACGTATAAATTACGTCTCAAATTCGACATATGCAAATTAAAAAAAAAAGATACACGAAGCTCATTTATTAACATTCTATTATCACCCGACCGACACGGAAAAAGTTCTATTAAGAACATTTAAATTTGTTCTTTAAAAAATACCGAAAATAATGTTCTGTGTTATTATCTTTTTCACTCCTGATATCCGCTCGGAAAAGACGGCGAAACGAACTGTCATCGTTGCCACTAAAGAGTTATAAATTAACTGGCGGGTTTTTAAGATGCATGATGTCACGGTAAAAGACCTCCGGGCAGCCACTCAAAGAAGCTCTTTACGGATGCGAACTTTAACACTTGCCATGACAACTGCACAAGGTGAAAAACGTGAATCTGTCCCGTACGACGGCCCGGGGCAAAACGGATGAGATTTAGTGCACGCGCACGGTAAAATCCAGGTAGATTATTCGGTTAAATTATAATTTTTGTTCCAAATTTGGATTGAGGGATGTGTTAAATGGCCGTGTTTTGACGTAATAGAAGGTTTTATAGGAAATGATTGGTTTAATCTGGCTGTTATTTATCGCTGTTGATTAATTTGTTGCTGAGATTTGCGACGTAATTAAAGCAATTTTGCTTTCAACGTTCCTCCCATCGTTTGAGAGATCATAATTCAAATAAATGAATTAGAATAAAATGGTTAAATATTATTTAAAAATAAAACAAAAACGCGCATTAATGATATAGGAAAACATATAGCGTTCATATGTCTTATAGCGATGAATTGATTTAGGGTAGACGCGCACTAGAAATACTGTTAAAAATAGGTACTTGAAAAATAAGTAAAATGTACTCATTTTTAAAAACGTTCGATGAATATCATGGCCCCTAATACATAAGTTTCAATTTTGAAAAAGACATGTACTCACAGATGAGTCGATTATTGCCTACATAAATCACTTTCAATAAAAATCGACAATTACAACCAATTCTTACCGGGAATCGTAACCAGGTCATCAGTACAACAGTTCAGTGCCTTATCTGTTAAACTACCAAGGCGACATTAAGGAGTTATAAACATAATTCAAGAACTTTTTAAAGCAGATTTTGTCTATTTATAAAAGAGATTTTATTCTTAATTAAAAAATTACATTGTATATGTAAGGAATGTACAAATAAAAAATCATTATAAACGAAAATATTAAAACATTTATGAAACTTTTAATAATCAAAATTTTATTTATTTTCAAGTTTAGAATGAAAAATTTAAACATAATTAACTAAGAAATTAATTAAACTGTTTTTTTTTTGCGAACTAATCAAAATCGTAGAAGAAATAAGTTAATATTACATAAATAGTTTTTAATAAACTAAGATTATTAGCAATAAAAACTATTATTGTCGTTTTTATTACCTTGAAATACAAAATCTACAATTACAGTAATTATACAGTTTGTATAAATAACTTATTTTTGAACGCTATGTTTTCTGTAAGGAACTTTTTATTTAAATTTTTAAATCTTATAAAACTAAAAAGTTGAAATGTAAAACAAGCTTTTGCTGTTACTTTTTATGCATTTAATTTAAATTTGCAGCGTTATTTCCTAATTTCCCGTATCATTGCCCATACATTTTGCAGTTATTGGTCGATATAACTTATTTAAAGGGAAAATGTATGCAATAAAATAACCAAGCCATATAATACAATCGTATTTTGTAATATATTACGTCCGATTTAATTTAACTTCATATAAAACTAATAATCCAATTATGCATGCAATTTTGAGAAGAAATTTTCAATCGCCAAATAAAATTCATATTGAGAACAAACACTTTCTAAATGACTATTCATTAAAATACGGTTCTATAAATCTTTTTTAAAAAATAAATGAACACAAAGCTTAATAGCGGCTTTACATTAATTGTCCTGATGCTAACGATAATAATACGTTAATTAAATCTCTTTAGTGAGCATGTTCGTTTTCAATTGACTTATTAACTAAATCATTAAACATATTTTAAAAATGCTACAAGTCTACTAAATTGTTTTCCCAATAATCGACAGTGTACACAAATTACTAGGAAATGTCGCAGCGAACGGGTCATTATTTTTAATAGAACTACTTCTGTCCGAGTTTAAAAGTTTAACAGACGGCGAAGTCATATAAAAACGATAAACAATCAAGTTATCTATTCAGTTCGATTGACTGAGACACGGAAACTGCCTGAAAACGCGTGCATTGCCATTAAAAGAAATAGATTCTTTCCAAAACAGGAACAACACTATCTCGAAATCTCTCACAAATCGTATAAGGACAAAACTGTGTCTGAACAAAAAGCAACAAGCATACGACTCAATTAAAATACCCATTTAACATGAATAGCAACAGGTTCAGTAAATTGGCCGGTACATATTTTATTGCGAATGTCTTTATTAGAGGACATTAGTTTCCTACCAACCCCGAAACCCATATTGCTATGAATACGTAACATATTCCAATGTATTTTTATAAAAATGCATTCTAATTGAGTTTAGAACTTTTGAATCACAAAGCAATAGAACAAATCGTACATCATTCGAACACTCCGTTTCCGGCCCCGAAGATTCATGAACCAATAATTCTTTATTTATTTTTTTAGTTAATCAAAGTTGGCAACGAGCAGGTGGAACAGACGATACTTGTATTTCCAAAAGGAACTGGACCGGTTGTAAAAGCACTTAGTTGAGTAAACCGAAACAGAAGGGGTTTTGTATTGAAGAATAAAGAACAAAAATATTTCGAAGTCCATTTAACATATTTCACTTTCTGGGTCTTGTCTAGACGACATGCTGGGAAGATGAAGTCGAATCCGGTACAAAAAAGAACAAATAAAAAAAAATGAAGTTTTGTTTGAACATGCTAGGAGGAATAATTTAATTCGAGAGCAAACTGTAGCACACAGCGACTACTGCAAGTCAAATTGTTTGCGTTTTTCTTTGTTTTTGTTTTTCCCCGAGAGTATGTTATTATCTCAATTAAAATATGCAAAATGGTCGCTTTAATCTTCCCGCTTATTAAAGTAAACAAATACCGGGTCAGCAAAGATTGCGGCCGTAGAGGTTTTCGGAACTTCATTCGATTAGACTATGATTTTAGTAATTAAAAAAAAAAATTGATTTCAACATAAAACTTAATAATTGCTATGGTTTAACGTTCAATAACAATCAAAATATTTTATGTTTGACTCAATTCTGAATAATTAAAAAAATATTTAACTATTGTAAGTAAGATTATTTTAAATATGGTAATCTTCTGCATTAGATTATGGCAAACCCTCGTTTATGGATTACCTTAAAATCAATTATCTAAATGAGTTTTGTAGAAGTCCTTTGTAGAAATAAATGCAAACTGGCTTGTTGTTTTAACAAAATCGACCATTTTATTGAAAGAAAATTACATTAAATAAATATATAAATAATAATATTTAATTAAAAAATATTTTTTAAGCAGGGTTTTTAAGCAGAGTTTTGTTATTATATATATATATATATATATATTATTTCTATAGTATAGACCGTATAAATCCCTCATACACGCTTACACGCGACGAATGTTACCAAGTGGGTAACAAAAGAAAGAGAATTTACCGCAGCACTGCGAATCTTACATTCAATGTAATATATCAACGGTTTGTTTAAATATGCTTATTAAAACACGTGTTGCACAAGAAAATTTCTTTAAAAATATATTTCCAAGATATCGTTAGAACGTACCTTTGTAGCGTAGTTGGTAGAGCGCGGGACTACTGAACAATTGGTAGCGGTTTCAAGTTCGGACAGTGACCAATCAAATTTCTCGACACGCGCTCCCCAGCTACAGCTAGTTGTTACTTATTTCAGGCTCTACGATTCAAAACAAATTTTTTTAGGCTGGGTAATCGCGGGTTTTAACTTTGCATTTTAAGAAGTCAATGTTGTGACAACCAAGCTTAGTATACAATTTTCACACGTATGAAAGATATGATAGCAACATTAACGCCGAAATTAAAGATTTAAATGAGCGACTTTTATTATTCGTTTACATTTTATTGTGTCGCCTGAAAACTGCACTCACGGTGTTTTGGAGGTAATTTTACGTTTGCGATTAAAAATGAAAGGTTTGGGATTGATCCAAATAGGCATGAATATTCGCCTAAGAATTGAGGAGCAAACAATCAAAACCTGTTTTGTCACATGAAGGTGATTCCTGGAAAAACGGAAATAATTTTCATAAATGTATTGACTTTATACAAATTCCAATATTTTTATAGTCAATTTCATTGGGACAAAACGATTTTCGAATTAATGAAATAGTTCAGGTCGATATAAAATTCGAAGTCGAATTTAGTGACGTAGTAATATAATTTTTTTGCTAAAACACGTTTTGATTGTTTTCTCTTTGATGGACCTCAGAAATTAAAAGTTATAAAAATTAACTTTTTTTTTCTTCATATTACCTAATTTATGGAAAAAGGCAACAAAAAATAAAAAATAATTATAGATCTTTGAAGAAAAATTTTGAACACAGCATAATGATACGTTTCAGTCATTTCTTCTTAAATTTTGTCTCAGAATTTACAAATATATAAAATATCGCAGTCTATTTAAAAAAAATGACATGATTTACATTTTTTTATAGCAACACGCTTTCATTATTTTTAGCAAAACATTGTGCATTGGCAAATGGCATCAATATTTAAAAAAAAACGTTTTCCCTGAATTTTCACAAAAAAATCACAACTCGAAATGTAACTAACAACCCTCATAAAACTCAGAACAATTGATTTTCTTTTCATATGTTTAATTAATCAATTATTTTATTACTTACTAGCCCTATAAACCATCCATGTGTGATCCGTATCCTTCTGGTCTGAATAAGACACAAACGTTTCTCTTATACCAAAAATTACAAACTCTCACGTCAGTTTTCGAGTTAAACAAAACGAAACTAATCCTTAAAACGCAGAAACCGAAAATTTATCCGCACGAAGCGCTTATCGACCCACCTACTACGCATGCGCTAACAGTTAATAAGAACTGTTTTCGCGCCAATCGCCGCTGGGGCTGAGTTGACAGTCGCTTCCGTGTTAAGTCGCCGATAAAATTTCTTTTTATGTTTATTAATTGTCGATTGTATTTTTTTTGTGTGTGTATGCCGCCTCACCTTTTTGGAGGTCAGTGGGTGCCACTTTCTGCAACGCTCAGGAATCCAGAGTGGCTGGTTTCGGTTTCGCAACACTCGAAACGCAGACGATATTTATAGAAGGCTTGAGATGGGATTAACCTTAATCGTCTCTTCCTGTTGCCAGAACCATCGCTTGACAAATTCCTTCCGATCGTTTGATTATTTTATATTTTAAATAACGAGCAATTACGCTCGAAATTAGACTAAGTGTCTTTTGAATAAATAAATATAACTAGTCATAATAATAATATTTTAATGATTTCTATGAATATGTTGTTCTAAAAGCAAGTAATTAGTGTGAATGTGTGTAATTAAGTAAAAGTTTATTATTGCTTTTCGATTAGAATCTAACTTTTTCTTAAACTTTGGGGAAAGTTGATCTAATTTATGTTATTTTTATAATTTGAGAACGGACATTTCCAATCAAAAGGGGATTCTAAATTCAATTAACAAATGTGGAGTTTTGTAAAAACACTATTCTCATTATTTGAAAAGTGGGGGGGGGGGGTTAAGGAAGTAATTTAAGTAGTGCATAGGTGTTCGTTATTATTTACCCTATAAAAATAAGCAATTTTGTAAATGGAGTTTGCGAAAATTAACTGCGACTGACTGGCGTTACGGAAAATTAACTGAGAAACGACCACGTCATTTTAGGTAAAAAACATGATTTGGTGAGCGAGAAACATACCGGTTGCAAGGATCTATAAAACTTTCGACTAAAGTTTTCCGATTGTTTTTAGTTTTTGCAACTGTAAGGTCAATTCCATACTTAAAATGTCGCACAACTTATTAAACATTCTTTTTTTCGTTCTCTTTGCGAAAAAGTTACATTTCGTTCCATTTTTTCCCCTAATCAATATGCACTGATAATACCCTAGAGATGTCATATTTTTAAATGGATTTACAGATAAAGAACGTGCTAACAAAAGAAAAACTTTTTTTGTGTGTGTTCAAGAACAAGCAGTTCTCGCCCAATTCGAAGAACAGGGAATAACTCGTTATTTTTGTGACCGAGAAACACATCTCGACCGGAAAGGATTAACGTTATTAGTAATTTTATATTATTTAGGAGTTTTAGTTTAATTGCGATGAAATCATACTCTTTTATAAAAATTTTGATATCCGAGTAAAGATACTAAACATTCCATTCAAGTCTTTTAATAATTTTTTAAACAAATTCCCCTATGGTTAGTTATGGATAATTTAGAATCGTATACGGTTGACTAAAAAAGTGAATACATTTCCTTTATATATGAGTTTAAAATTTTTAAACATTGTAAATATCATTATAACCACAGTACGATTTTAACATTGTACATTGTAATTGTACATTGTAATTGTAACATTGTAATTGTAACATTGTACATTGTAATTTAAACATTTTACATTGTAATTGTAACATTGTACATTGTAATTGTAATATTGTACATTGTAACATTGTACATTGTAACATTGTACGTACATTGTAACATTGTACATTGTAACATTGTACATTGTAACATTGTACATTGTAACATTGTACATTGTAATTGTAACATTGTACATTGTAATTGTAACATTGTACATTGTAATTGTAACATTGTACATTGTAATTGTAACATTGTACATTGTAATTGTAATATTGTACATTGTAATTGTAACATTGTAATTGTAACATTGTACATTGCAATTGTAACATTGTAATTTTAACATTGTACATTGTAATTTTAACATTGTACATTGCAATTGTAACATTGTACTTTGCAAATGTAACATTGCAAATGTAACATTGCAAATGTAACATTGCACATTGTAATTGTAACATTGTACATTGTAATTGTAACCTTATACATTGTAATTGTAACATTGTAAATCTTTAAACTTTGTAAATAATATAGTAAACATTGTAAATAATATTGTAAATCTTTAAACTTTGTAAATAATATAGTTAACATTGTAAATAATATAGTAAACATTGTAAATAATATAGTAAACATTGTAAATAATATAGTAAACATTGTAAATAATATAGTAAACATTGTAAATAATATAGTAAACATTGTAAATAATATTGTAAACATTGTATAATGTCTGTTTTTGACAAAACACGTTTTGATTGTTTGCTCCTTGATGAACCTCAGAAATTAAAAGTTATAAAAATGAACTTTTTTTTTTATTTAAACGATTTTCTACGATTAA
Organism: Troglohyphantes excavatus; assembly: GCA_963932185.1. Taxonomy (NCBI): domain Eukaryota; kingdom Metazoa; phylum Arthropoda; class Arachnida; order Araneae; family Linyphiidae; genus Troglohyphantes; species Troglohyphantes excavatus. The sequence continues at coordinate 71,676,355 of OZ010666.1, read as the reverse complement.
ATGAGGAACTTGTTTTGCAAAAGGGTGCAGCTTCCTGGCTGGGATTCAGCAGCCGTAACGAACTTTGCTGGGCGACAACATTCAAGCGATTCACTTCCAAATGTGGAATTGGGACACCAGTAGTGAATTTCTTGAATTTCGTCCTCAAGCAACGTTCGTTCGGCTGCTGAATCCCACCCAGGAAGCTGCACCCTTTTGAAAGTAAGTTTCTCAATAGCTCTAAATTTGGTGTTAAAAAAATCAGAAAATAATAGGGAAAAAAATCCTGTTATTCCTCTCTTTTCAACTTTAAAGTTGAACTCTCATACAGTTTATCCAGCCAAAAATTTTTTTAACTAAGAACAAATCGGCAATATGTATTCAAGTATATTCCTCAAAAAATAAAAGCTATATCACTAAATTTAACAAATTGGACTTTACAAAACCAAATTTATGTCGTACTTCCTTGCGAGTAAAAGTCTTATAAATTGGGATTATATTTTAACTTAAATTTATTTCTGTTTGTTTATAGAATTGTTTCATTGAAAAATTGTCTACCACTTATTTCGAATTTTTCAAAACTCGTTAAATATTTAAATTACATGCCTATCATTTGTTTGATTATCGTAATCGCATGTATTGGACAATTTTTGGTAATTCATCTTTCTTGATTTTAAAAAAAACCATATGCAAATTTTAATTTATAATTTTTTGTTGTTGAATAATTGTTTTCACATAAATCATCTTATTTTGAGGAATGTTGTAATTTAACATCGTTTACATATGTTCAAACAAAAAACAAATAAACGAAAAATAGCATTTTTAGGTTATCCTGCATGCGAAAATCAATAAAGAAAATTGAATTAGCAACTTAAAAAAAACTAACATTTAAAAAAGTCACTTTAAATTGTAAAGGATTTGGCAACGTTTAAACTATCTTTAAAGAATTAGGTATACTTCTATCCAGAAGGCCGCTGTGTTAAATGGCTGTAAAGTCAAACTTGAGTGGCGTCTTTTTTGGATTACGGACAAACCACTGCACGCTTTCTTCGTTGTGCCTCGTCCTTTCTAGAACGTCGTTTGTGAATGTAATGCCAGGGTGAAATAGATGTAACCGCTCCAAAGCTGTTTCGTGGCTCATGTTTGAGAAAGTTTTCGTTACGGTCCACTTCTTCCCACGTGCACCTTTTACCACCTCTTCCCGAGAACCGATTTTAAAGACATTACTTATCAAAAATTGTTAAATCGTTATAAATTTGAATTGATAATAGAGAAAATAACCATATTAGATAAGACTGACCTCTCTTCGTTGCCAGATTCACGTTCGTACTTTGTTCCTTGTTTTGATATCTATACATACTCTTATATCATCAAATACATTCCAAATGTCACATCTATTGAAAGTTGATATATTTACGTAAACCCAATTACCATACGATAACTAGGCATATCGATTAGTAATCATAATTTACACAACCAAACAGGGCCAAATTTATATATAGGCTATTTATATACAGCCTAGGCGCCCGAACCCCAAAGGGACCCGCTTCATACACACACGCTACACACACACAAGCTAAACTACACACTACATACCACACAGCATACTACAATATTTTCATGTGTTTTTAAAAAAAATGAAATGTTTAATTTGTGATAATTACAATAACATTGTTTGACCTTTTTTTCTTGGAAATGAGTTGTTTTTATCTTTCTTACATTTTTATTTTGCTTAGAGCCATTTGAGGGTAATGCAAAGCCGAGTAAAGTAGTTTATTATCATTTTCATACTTTCCAGAACGTTATTGCACCTTCAGATTCCTTGACATCGTTGAAATTTTGTAACATAATAATATAATAATGGGGGGGGGGAGGGTTAGTTGGTTGCATGGGGTTTAATGGCGCAAGGGCCATGCCAAGCTGCGCCAGGGGGGGGGGGGGGGCGGGGGCAGAAAAAGGGTAAAACGTTCACAAAAAACTGTGCATCCCAATTTCGTTTGTACACTTCAAAATGATTTCATTTACAGTTCTGTAATATATATTTTCCATAAAGTTGTATGTAGTTGAGGGAGCTGCTCTACATATTCAGCCTATGGGGCCCATCACTAACTCTGAATCCGGATGATGAAGATGCACTTTATATTAAAAAATTGGGCAACACAACGGCCAGTTTTGAACCGTGCTCGTATCAGAACAATTAATCTGACAACGTGGTTTTTAGGTAAGAAAACAGAAAGTTTTGTTTTCTCTAAAAAGATTCAAGAAAAGTTCGGAAAAAACGAAACATACATAGGACTAATTTATAATAATTTTGCTAGAACTATCTACTCTACAGCTCAAATACTTATTAATCTTAACAATAAATGCATCATTTAAAAATTTTCTTTGTATTTTTCTCTAACTTTCATGTTGTTAAGTACTAAAGAAAAATAGTAAAAAAAAATCTACTTAACTAACTTGAAAAATCTATCTCGGAATAAATCTAAAATTATATTTTATCTCCAAGTCCGTTTGAAGGTTCGAGGCACCTATTTTTTCAGTAATCTATATTATTTTTGGTGTGTGGTGCGGTCCCCTAGGTTGCAGACTATGTAGCCTATACCTAAATCTGGCCCTGCCTTCCCCTGACTACGCCACTGCTGTTCTGTCTAAACACCTTCCATAGAAAATAGCAGCAAAATCCCATCACACTCTGCATTTGGCGCCAAACAAAAACCGGCCAAGAAAGAAACCCTCCCGCCAAAACACAAAACCACCCTACTGGCACACATTCACCCACCAACCTCGCTCCACAACACCGCACAACCGCCAAACCAGTCATCCATCCTCTCATTCTCTCTCTCTCTCGCCTCACATTCTCTCGCACACCTTCTCACTGCCTTCCCCCATTCTTTTCGCGGGAAAACGATCTTCTGCAATGACTGTGGATCCCAAGTACGAGTACGCTTCCGAGTCCAGCCTTCACCACGCCAACTACATGAAGAACTCGAAAGCCATCGGGGTCCTGTGGGGGGTGTTCACCATCTGCTTCGCCATCATAGTGGTGGTGGTGTTCGTCCAGCCCCACTGGCTGGGCGACACGCCGGACAGCAAGGGGACCGGGCACTTCGGCCTGTGGCAGGCGTGCCGGATGGTGCAGGACGGGCAGGACGTGATCTGCGAGGGGAAGCTGACGGATTTCAATTCGATCCCGGCGCCGGCGTTCCGGGCCGCCACGGTCTTCATAGGGCTGAGTGTGGTGATCATCCTGTTGTGCATCTGCTGCATGGTGCTCTTCTTCGTCTTCCACTCCTCCACTGTGTTCCACATATGCGGGTGGATGCAGGTGTTTTGCGGTGAGTGGATTTTATTAGTATTATTTCTAGTTTTATCGTTGTACTGCAGCTATTCCCAATACGGGAACGGTTGAAGGGTTTTGTTTTGTAACACAAGCAAGTATAACTTTAGCACCTTTATTTTTAGTGCAGAAATAACAACATTTCGTAGGCAGTCAGAAAACCGGGTCGATTATATTTATTTTTAAATGCTTTAATTATAGAACGTACAGGCTAAAGTCTTGCCTGGAGGACCTTCCCTGGCCACTTTTGTTCATGACCTCCCACCAATCACTGCATCTTGCTGACCGGACGTTCCGTTTCGTATTAATTTTGAACTTAGAATCATGAATTAAAAAGCGAAGTTGTCGAAACCACCAGTGGGGTTTTACAAGTTCAGTTTACTTTTATTAGGTTGCATATTTCCAAATTTTCAAATTCTCGTAAAAGAAAATTTACAGTTGGAATTTTTAAACTTTTTTTTCCTCAATTCAGAATTTTCTGGTGTTAGTACCGGCCTTCCTGCCAGAAGAAAAGAAAAAACTCTATACTATCATAAAGAAAAAACCCTCTATACTATCATAAAGCAAATCCTACCGGAAGTACACTGCGTCCTTCGGGAAGGACGTTGTGCGTTCTATCATTAAACTAACATACTAATTGCTAAATTCCTCGAATACTAAACAAACTCTAGTGAAACAGAAATTTTTACATTAAGAAAAGTAGAAGTAAGCTATATATCAATTATCAAATGTCAATTTTTTTAATATTAAAATAATCAAATATTGAACTCAAAGTTTCACTTGTATCTACAGTTAATCTTTTTCACTCAAATTTGGCTCCCTCCTTAATCCGGCGCCCTACGCTTGGGCATTAAGCCGTCACTGTTTATATAACAACCTTAGGTTAGACCCCTTTCTTGTAACGACAACCATTACAGAGTAGATTAGTTAGAATACAATACTTTATTTCAGAGGGAAGGGGCTTAGAGAATTCCTAATAAAAATTTAACTTTATTGGAATTCCTTATTAGCTATCAGCGAAATCAGTGAAAAACATGGTAATATAATTAATTTACAATAATGCCAAACGCAAAATTGAGGTAATCACGATAAAAATATGTTTATGCAAAACCCGAAGGCAAAATTTATAGGCTAGCGAAGCCCACTAGCTGATTTATTCCCCCTCCTGTTCGCTCCCTTAATTTTAAAAAACTAAATTGGTCTTTCTCAAAGGGTTAGTCATACATGAAATGTTCGTCTGTTTGGATCCATGCGTACATATTTAATGTCTTGTACGAAAAGTATTAAACAATTATTTAAGATAACGTCGAGTTACTGTCTGAGTTAACTGAGTTCTTTTATTATTAATATTATTTCTAAATGTTACAAGCGAAGGGATAAGTAGACGAAGCAGGTATATAAAAAAATAAGTTTGATATATTCGACATTAAAGTTTTCATTTCGTTTCGTATATGATTGTGGTCCCATACCTCCTTCATGACACTGGTATCTCTGTTAATGAGGCTTCTACAGCGCTGATGCCAGTGTCAAAAAACAGGCCTATAACATACCTGCTTCATTCATGGCAATAACTAATTTTTTTAAAAAATATTACTACCCTACTTCATCCTCTATCCCAGTAGTCGGCAAACCGTGGCTCGCGAGCCACATGCGGCTCTCTGGCCTCTTGAATGTGGCTCTTCCACAAATTATTGAACAATATCCAAAATATCCACTATTTTGAAGAAGTGGCGTTATACAGGAGTGTAGATGAAATTACCCAAGACTTAAAACTTTAAGTAAAGTTTATGAAGTTAATTTTAGGGATCGTTGTGGAGTGAAAAAAGATGTAGTGTCGAGGATTGAGAAAGGATGTTGAGATGGTTTGGAAATATAGAGAGGATGAACGAAAGGAGATAGACGAAACAAGTATACAAGACGAGTGGGGATGGGAGGGTTGGAAGGGATCGAACTCAGCGAACGCACCTCAATCAGATTGACAACGTTTTCAGCAAACACCAACTTAGGAGTACCCTAATCAAGTTAATGACAATGTACTTGCCTATATAGTTTAAGTTTAAAAAGTTTGGATCTGAAAAGAAATTTCAATCGTTGTACTGTTGATATTTGGCTCTGTTGACTAATGAGTTTGCCGACCACTGCTCTATCCGATTGCAAGAAATCCATTAAGTTGTTTTGAATTTAGTAATGAACACACATAAACGCGCTTTAAAGGTCACATAATAACAAAAATAATTGGACTTCGTTGTAGGTATTACACGAAATTAATTTCAAAATCATAATGTTATTTTTTTTAATTAGCAGATAATTCATTAGTTTATATTTAAATTAGAAAATTAGGAACGAATTTGTGACTCGTTTTAATTAAACTCGGTATCGTTATCCACCCTTTAAACCTCAACAAATAAAGTTTTATTTTTTTGGAGACGGCATTTAAACTTTGAAACTACACAAAAGTAATATTCCATTTAATTAATCGGCAAAAATAAGAGATGTTATTTTATTTGAATTCAAGATAAAAACATGTTTTCATGAACAAAATATTTTTCATGAATTTATTTTTATCAAATATTATTACTATAATTGAATTTAAAAAATATTTTTAAATATTTTTAATTTAAGTAATTATGTGCTCATATGAAAGACTGTGTCGAAAAATTACTTAACATATGTTTCTAAGTTAATAAAATTACTTAAAATTAATATTTATTTAATTGGAGAAAATATTTAAAGTTTGTTAAAATACGTGCATTTTCTGAGAATTCCAAGTACTTTAGTGCGTACTTGTTACAAAATATAAGCAAGTTACAATAGAATGTCAATACGTAATCAATATTAAATTTATACATCTCTTTTGAAATTTAATATTTTTATTACACGTCATAAATTGGCTGGAGGCAGATATACAGTTGAACATTATTTACTTATTATACAATGTATTTATTCTAATAAAAAACTCCATTGCTTCTGTACTAGTAGTGATTAAAATCCTTTGAGCCTTTCGTGAAATAAATATTACAATATATTTCATTGCTTTGGAACATTCTATTGATTATACTTTGACAGATGTCAAAATTAAATGTTAAAATGACCACATATTAATAATATTGTTTAATTAAAATCAGTAATGACACTTAGAGATATATACAACGAATGACCATATAATCCGATATAACAAAGCTGTACTGGTGTCTGACACGGTGCGAGCTTTTAATCCGTGTTAAAAAAATTTGAAAACTGGAGCTGTCTTGTTCTTACATCCACGTCTTCAGATGTAAATATGTATGATATAAATAACAAATATTCCTAGTCATTTTTTTATTTATGGAAACTGCTTAAGTTTGCGTACAATATAATATTCTATTTTAAGGGATTGAATTTTTTTTAAAGTACCTCTTGCACAGGCAGATAGCCATAAGCAAGCATTTAAAAGGCAAACCATTGCATTTACCTTCAACTAATGTACGCCTGCGGTGGCCGAGTGGTTAGATTAGAGTAATGATCTGACAATGGGAGGGGTGTGAGTTTGAATATTGTCATTGATAGTGCAGAGAGCTCGTGATCAGAGGGTTGCCAGTTTCATTATTCGTTGTCCGCTATAAACATCCACCGTGTAAAGTAGCCTGGCGCATGTTAGTTGTTGTCCAAACGTTTTTAACACAAGTGCGAGGGAGTGTCAATTTAGTATCTGTTTTCATGAACTGACCATTATTCAGAATTACGAGGCAGCGTTCGAAAGACAGATCCCAAAACTTCGTCAATCGCCTATTGTGCAGCTCCAGTGCGACGTTTTCCGCCCAACGAACTCTCATCCAATCCATCCCCTTGCGCCGGTGGTCCGCTCCCCCCCCCCCCCTCCCCTGAAGTGTTTTCTTGTTATTATTTGGAGTTCGTGCTTGACTTGTGTCATCCAATTAGTGCACACACACTTTTTTATTATCGCGCCAACTCAAGCGCTTCCTCACGCAGAACGAGTTGTTCTCCTGATGGGACCTCCGGATTGGGGTTGTCTTCGAATGTGTGCTAATGGGGAAAGGATTTGAAATAGCCAACGTCGAAGAAATATAGCGCCAAACCGTGCGTCTTCCATGATTTTCTTCCAAATTTTTCATGATAACATGTTTTTAAGTAGAATTGCATTTAATATTATATAGAAATCTGCATAGAAATGAGTTATTGGCTTCCGAAGTTTGAAAAATGAATATATTTCTATGTAAGCTAATAGAGTACCCAAAATTAGTAATATTCTTGATTTTTTCCCGCTAAAATTCTAGATTGGAATCTTCGAAACAGGCTTGCAAAATTCTAGAACTGTATCTATGTTTTTAATGAGTTTTTCAAGACTTTATGCTGGGTGACAGGTGTGTTTTTCAAGGAATGAAAAACGAGGAATGAACGTTTTTTCTTAGTGTTTTGTTTTCTTTGATATTAATTTTTTCGAAACGCTAAGAATTTTTTTATTATTATTATTATTATTGAAGAAATATATAATTATTTAACCATATTGTAAAATATGTGCCTATTATAAATTGGTACGTGGATTAGCTTTATGAGTAGTAGTTTTTTTTTAATTATTAAAGTAAAAAATAAGCTTTAAGGAAACATTTTGTGTTATTATGAATAATTATTTATATAAAAATCAAATACGTATAGTATACAAAATTTTAATGCTAATTCTTATGTATATAGTTCAAAGGATAATAAAACAATTTTTTTTTTAATATTTAAAAAAAGCCTTTGCCAAAAAAAAGAAGTTAAGAAATTGAAAAAGCTTAAATTATGAAATAAAAACAAACAATTATGTAATTTTTGTAGGAAATAATATTTTATTGTATCAATTTAAATAATATGCATAACAATTTGATTCAAAAACTTTAAAAAAAAAATTTAGGTGCTACCACGTGTCCTCTTAATGCTGTACTAATTCGTCTCAAATATCAAACAAATATTAATATATAAAAACATTTAAATTTTGAATTTTAATTATTATAAATTTTATTATTATTAATTACTATAAATTTAATAATTATAAAATTTATAATTTATTAAAAAAATTTTAGTAGTAGTTTTTATCCACCTCAAATAAGAATGCCTTGATTAATTATTTTTATTACATGTTTGTTTCAACAACATCGCGCTCTTGTGCTTAAAAAACGTCGTTCTTTCGTTAGTTTGTAGTTCCATTAAATAGAAAAAGAATTGCTGTTTTCACTGGGCCAAAGAATTTTTTAGGAAATTTGCAAAATGAGGGTAAAAGTGACGAACTTGTCCTCGCTTTTTTAATTTGCCTTTTTCATCTCCATATTCGTGGCACTGGATTGGTTAGTTTCGGTTCGAGACACGGGATCCAATCAGTTCAGTGTCGGAATCCTTGACGGTCGTCGAGAGTGGCGTCTGCAGATGAAAAAGGCGATGACATGTGCCGGAACTTAACTGTTCCCTAATAGTAACGTGTATGTCTAAAAAGGAGTACTTGCACTGCAAAGAGTTGAAAAGAAAAATGGAAGAATGGAATGGAATGATGTTGATATTCATCAAAAACTGGTAAAAATGTTTCCTGTCATGTGGATTTTGATGGATAAAATTGTGCGATGTTATGAACCATATCTTTAAAATAGACTTTGTCATACTTAACACCACTATTCCTCATCATATTCGAGTAGAACCTAAATTCACCAAATACGACGAGATTTCGCCAAATCTGGCATAGCTAAATCTGTGCAAACTTGACTGTTCGCACGATGACAATGAACACACACACAGAAAAAATGCCACACCGCTATTCTAGTCTAATAAGAAGTCTTCTTGCCTAATGGAGCAGTGTTTTTAATTATGGCCAGGAAGGATCGCCAAACAATGGGTTCGTCATCAAGGGGAATAAGGAAGCGGTCGGCTTAAACGTCTATTTGAAGAACAGTGCGAATGAAAAAAAAACCCTGAGATTTTATTTTTATTTTGAAGGTACCTCGAACGTCGATGTTGGGTGGAGGCGCACAAATGGATTCGGATGAAAAATGGACTGACTGCTAATGCATTGGCATGTTGTAATATTGGTGCTTAAATTGGACATGGTGTCTGGAAATAGATGGAAAAAAGATTCGACGTCGTTCGAAGCTTGATGGTCCGAGATTAAAATTATGAGGTAGCAAGCTTGTAATTGAGGTTAATAGAGTTTTACACGGTTTTTCCAACTCTAGGGACATGTTCGTCTTATAAGGAGAACAACACCCAGTCTTAGGTGACTTTTTATTATTAGAACTTGTTGACGACGGTATGGAGTCTATGTAGAATGGGTTGGGACAACATACCACTAGCTACTCGACCGATCTTTTGGAGACCGGCTCGGGATCTATCCCGAAGGTAATGACTGAGTGTACTGTCTCGTAACTTTGAACCAGGCAGTCAGAATAACAATTAGACAACATCACTATTACCTTTTTTTCTGCCCCACGATTTGGGGTTATTGTACAGGGTGGTCACAAATTGTCGGGCGATGGATATTTTTTGGTTGTTAATATACGCATAATAAACCATTCTTTCTGCTATGCTTTAACTGCTTTGTTCGTTGCTACTGAAGCTAAGCGACTTGTTTAAAACATAAACGAAGAAGTTGGGTAAAAATGTTTTATTATTCCAATACAGCTAAGTGTGACATATCCAAACGAAGACCAAAGCTGAATAATTTGTGACCATAGTGTTTTTTACATGTTGAATTATACCCAATAGAAACATTTGGAACTAAACAAGGCACATATACATTAACAGCAAATAATTTAAACACATTACTAATATTTTACACCATCAAGTTCACGATAAATATATAGTAAATCTATAATAATAAAATAAAAGAAAGTATATGTGTTTGTGGATAGCGAAACACCTACTTTCTCTACGTATAAAAGGCTGGACATTTACATATATGTAATATTCATAACTAAGATGTTCAACCATGACTCCGATTTTTGTAAAATTTCGTTTAGTTTTTTTTAAAAATGATTTTAACAATTTTAGAAATATTGAATAAAAAGGATTTCCCTAAGATTCTAGAACGTGCCTTTGTAGCTTAGTTGATAGAACGCTGGAATTAGGAGCAATAGTTCGCGGGTTGGATTCCCGACAGGGGCAATTCATTTTTTTAAAATGGCTATGCCTTAACGGGCCCTTCGGCAACCTGGGGCCGAAAAGTTAGAAAATAAATCATTTTGAAATTGTCATGACCATTACTCTATGGTCATGACGTTGAAATCCATGACTATGAAAATTATATAACAAATCACGTTTGATGCTGTGTATTCAAAATCGTGGCACAATACCAGAAATTTAAACATTTAATCACTATAATATTCAGAGGATGACACATTTAATGCTATGTCTAGTTGTAAACATTCCTTTTCGATTCTCACAATATTTATTTAAAAATTTGTTTTAAATGTCTATTTTATTAAATGTTTTAGTGAAGAGATATTGTCAATAGCTCCAGAAATCATATAAATAAGGAAACTAATCTTCAAATTATATTGTTACCTACCTATGCAATAGTGTTGTTTTGAAAATCCACTGATGTAAAAAGACTCGATGCCTGTTTTTCCAACGTATATTTGTATAAAAGCAGCCAACCAAAATATTTTCCCTGAAAATTCGGAAAAAGACGTTTTTCGACTTCATCAATCTGTCGGAATGATACGACGACGACAAATAGGATGACTTTGCGAAAATGCTTACCAAACACGAAAAGCAAATTTCGCAAAAATTCGAGTGATTGGATTTCTTTATGTCAGCTTCCTGCTTGAGATTGACTTCAGGAATGTCTTCACAAAAGTGTGCGATTTAAAGTGGTTTAAATATACAAAATTTCGGTATAATCAGAGGAATGTTTGGAAAAAAACCTTTAGCCAAATCAAAACAGACACATAATGAGTGTTTTTTTTTATGTATAACATGTGCTGGTCGCATTTTCATTTGAAGGGGTTAGTTAGATTTATTTACGGAAACGGTGACTGGTGCTAGTTTTTGGCCATTGTACTGAATTGCTAAGGATATTGTCTAAATTATAATTGTACTATTTGAGTTTCTTTAATCAAAATAATTAAAACGAAAATATTTTAATGACTACATTAAATTTTATCTAAACATCTGATTAACCCTTTGCGGTGGAAGATGTGATTCTCAGTCACAAAAATAACGACAAGTTCTTTTGCTCGTTCTTCTTTAAATTGAACGAGAACTGCATGTTCTTAAACATGAAATGTGCTTTTTTTCCTTTTAGATTGTTCTTTATCCAACTCCATTAAAAGTATGATAATACTTGGGAACCAATATATTTTATTAACCCTTTGCACTCCGATGTCGCCTCTCAGTCGCCAACATAACGACCAGTTCTTTTGTTTCCCTGTTCTTTAAAATAAACGAGAACAGCAGGATCTTGTGTTTAGAACATCAATCTTTTTTTCTACTTGCTCTCTTGCAAATATAAAACAGATTAGGTTTTTTTTTCCTTTTATGAGTATAAAAAAAAATCTGTGGAAAAGAACGTAAAGAGGAATAACTGTTCCATAAACAGAACACAAATCGCTAAGTGTTCTTGGAGTACAAAGGGTTAAGTCACCAAAATAACGAAGTGTTATTTTTTTCTCTGTTCTTTAAAATGAAAGAAAACAGCATACTCTTGGCTTTAAAACGATATTCTCTCACAAACTTTAACGTAAATTATTTGTGTTATCTGCATGCACCAACTATATATGTGGGTGATATAAAACTTTCTTCAAATTGAAATTCCTCACAACCCCTGTTTTTTTTAAAAAATATTTGACAAATGTCATAAACCACTAAATATATTATTTTGTATACTGATATTAATATCCAGCTATAACTTTTTTATTTTGATAATTATTCACCTTAAACGTAAAAAGAACAGCCTAAAAATACCTATTTAAAAAGAAAAGGAAAGGGGGATGCAACTGTTCCATAAAAATAACATAAATATCAAATATGATCCTCGATTGCAAAGGGTTAAAGTTTCTCTAACGAGTTTTCATAAATGTTAGATTTCATATGAATGAAGAACGGTGACGGTCCTTCCATCAAAAATCTGGTTGGTTGGTTGCATGGGGTTTAATGGCGCAAGAGCCAAGTATGGCTAAGCTGCGCCAAACACTAGATGATTCAAACCAACATTAAAATTCTGAAAGATACATATAAACAAATTAAATTTCAAATCAAAGGCAAAAATCCTGTGTAGTTTAAAAAGATAAATAGTGATGAATGCGGTGGATGATTCAATAAATAGGACAATGTGGGATATGACCATCAAAAATCTGAAAATCAAGTTTCATGTTTAAGTTTCGTACTACATTATATATATTTGCCAATTTCACAATTTTGTACTCCCTGCAAGTAACCCCAAGTGATGGGGTTACTTGCAGGGACCGACTTACAAGTTTAGGGGCCAAGGGCAAAACAACATTTAGGGATCCAGACGTGCTTTAAAATAAAACATACTAGAATGCGATGCGAAACACGACAGCGATTTAATTGAATAATATATATATAGTAGAAGTTTTACAAACAAAAATACGAATAATTTATTAAACAAAATTCATTAGTTTAGTAAATTAATTTTAAATTCTTCAAATTTTTTAGCCTTATAAGCATTTTTGGAGGCCTCTTCAAATTGGGGGCCTTGGCAAGTGCCCCGAATGCCCTGCCGTAAATCAGTCTCTGGTTACTTGTACTCTGAAGGGGGGGGGGGAGGAGCTACTTGATCCCCAAACAAAAGTATGTTTTAAATCACTCCTAGGTCTATTGTCATGAAAATATAGACATGATTGTTGGAGAGAAGGTGAACCCCGTCTATATTTTCATGACAGCAGACCTGGGAGTGATTTAAAACATACTTTTGTTTTGAGTCCAAGTAAATTCCGAGCGTCCAAGTAACCCCAAGTTACGGTATAGCAAACAAAGTACAATAAACGACATACAATGAAAGTACAGCCTTGGGGGAGCTGACATAAATTGTTAAAATCCTGAATAAAAGAAAAAGTGGAATCTCATCATGTTCTCTCTTTACCCGTTCTATATAAATAAGTTTTAATGAATATGAGTTTCTACGCGAGCATCTAAAAACCTTTCAAAATCATAATATTTAAAATTAAAAAAAAAATTATTACGTTATAGCCACATTAACTCGAACACTTTTCCCCGCTAGTATTCCTAAAAGTAAAAGGCGACCCGTCTTCAATCGTCGCCGGGACACATCTTTAGTTTTTAAAATGACTCCAAACAAATAAAATGTGCGTCTCGGTGTAAATGGGTCACGAAATTAACATGGAATGTTTGAAGCAACGGAAAAAGAAAAAGTCCACCCCAGAAAGTTAATTTCTGTGGCTTAATGCGTCTGCAGTCGTCGCCAGTTTGGTAATCCAGACAACAGAAAGAAGCTCGACCCGTTTCTTCTCACTTCTCTATTGTGGTGAAACTCGTCTTTTTTTAATTAAAAATTAGGAGAGTACTAAGAGTTATACCATTCCCTCGTGATGCATAATCACTTTTTGTTCTATTAATTAAAGGTATAAAGTGCCGATCTATTTTTTTTTTTTCGTTTCATGAAAATGGATGGTGAATTGTTTTTGCCCTCTTTCTTGTGGTGTCTCTATTATCATAATCAAATTTATGGATCGAGTGTCATAAATATTCAGAGTGGATTGACAGCTTAATAAAAATACAGATGCAATCGATAATTAGCAAATTTACATACGATTCTAAATGTAGACACAGATGTTTTTATATTCTTGATTTTTATTTTAATATTGGGGTTTATGATTTCCTTTAAAAAAAAAATAATGAAAAATTATCCAATTATCGTAAAATGTAAATCTGTGAAAGTTCAGATATCTGGTGATGTTATAGATACGGTTACGTTAAATTTTTTTTTAATCTCAAAATTGGTACGCATAGCTATTGTTCATTGACTAAGACGTAAAAGAAGAAGTTATTTTTGAGATGCGTACCCAAATACGAAATAAAAGAAAATATTTAGTATAAAAATAGGGTTTTATGCATTTTAATCTATTTTTTTCCATTTTTAATTGCTCGCTTTATTACCGAGGTTATTCGAGTGCGTTCTTATATTTATCGTTTGACAGTTTGGCTGATATGCAGGGTGGTCACAAATTGTTGGACGATGGACAATGTTCGGCTGTTTAACTGAACATAATAAATCATTCTTTTAGCTATAATTTATCCAATGTGTTTGCTGCTACTAAAGCTGCACTACCGTCCTTGTCATCTCGACGGTGTGATGTATTATTGACCCGTCTCCGCATGGGTCATTCGCGAGCAACACATAGACACTTATTGCTCAATGAAACTGCCCTGCTGTGTCACCATTGCCAACAACCTCTCTCCATAATTCCTATTTTAACTTCTTGTCCTCGTCTTAGATTTTTATATAATCGTTTTTTTACTACATCATCTCCCATATTGTCTTATTTATTGAATCATCCACCTCATTCATCACTATTTATCTTTTTATACTACACAGGATTTTTACCTTTGCTTTGAAATTTAGTTTGTTTATGTGTATATTTTAGAATTTCAATTATGGTTTAAAAATCTAGTGTTTGGCGCAGCTTGGCCATATTTTGCCCTTGTGCCATAAAACCTCAATCAACCAACCAACCAACCAGCTACTAAAGCTGGACCCCTTCCCTACTAAAGCTGCTTCTTCCCGTCGGAGGAGGGGCAAGTTTATACCGAAAATAATGTTTTAGCATCTGCTTTTCTTTCTGTTTCGTTAGATCCATGAATACGAAAGTTGTAAAACAATTATAAGCACAAATATTACAATGATTATTTAAGTGATATGTAAACCCCTAATTTAATTTAGACAATTTGATGATTTTTAGACAATAACTTAATAAACCAAATATTTTATAGGACCATTCATTCTTGTACAAAATAGTTTTGCAAATGCGAAATCCTAAAAGCTTTTTAAAACAATGCCAATCCACTCAGATTCCTTAAAGAATAATGGCACCATAATCAAATAAAACTACACCCACCCACACATTTGTTATTTCTTACAATCGTTTCCCTACAAAACAAAACAACTCAACCCTTCCCTACCTTAATCTCCTCCCTAAACGGAACCCCCAAAGTCATTCCATTCGTGTCTCTTTATTATTCCCAGTCTTCCAATCACAGACCGAAAACCTTGTTCTTATGTCAAGGCTGTTTTAGGCCCCACCGTTGTTGTCTCGCGAGCGCGTAATTTGATATGCGATTAGATCCCTTGTGCTTGTGTTGATAAGGATAAATCGAACAGAAACACGCGCGGTTTATCAATGTGTGTGTGTGTCCTGGGGGCGTTTTGCTTTTAATTTTGTTTAAGTGATTAGCAATTAAGGGATTTAATGCGATTGGGAGAAATGAAGCCAAGGTGTAGGTGATGACAGGAGCGATTGTTGTGTACAATTCCCCCTCTAGCAAGAAAGGTGCTTTTTATTCCTGACTGGCAGGGTCACGTAAGAGTGTGTTCTGGTTCCATCCAAAAAGGCAAACTATACTCAGGGACAACCTAAGTTGAACCTAATGCGGAAGCTATAATATGTACAAATATTAACTTGCTTTAAGTTCAACTTAGGTTGTCTCCGAGTCATTTTTTAAAACTTGTTTGTAAATACAGGGTTGAAACAATTATTGGGCGATGGTCATTGTTTGAGTGTATCACATTGTATTGACATCTGTTTTACCACTTTCGATGTTCTTGGATATAACGAAACATTTAAGAAAAACGAAGGTAGAAATTATAGCAACGCCCGTTCAAAGCAAAAAAAGTAGGAATAACTCACTTTTTCTTTGTCAAATACACTTTTAATTCATTAAATACAGGGAGGTTACAAATTCTTGGGAAATGGTCATTGTTTGATTGTATCATATTTCGCTGTGTATTGGCATCATACATTTTTTTTTTGCTCAACGATGACCACTGTCCAACAATTTGTGACCACATGTATATAACACATTTACAAAACACATGTCGCGTTGACAAGTAAAACTATTGTTGCTAATTATTGATTAAATTTAAAAGTGTAAGACGTAGATATTATGACAGTTCAAAGCAATTCATGTGATCCCCAAAACGCTGATATTTTTAGTGAACAAACATTTAAAGTTTATTTAATACTTAAGTATATTTAATAGAATCGTAATTACAAATTTTTTTTTAGTCTTATAATATTTAACCTGAAAGAATTATCATTCTGAGGATTTAAAGAATCAAATTTTTATTTTAGCGGACTTCTAGCTTTTTAAAAACTTTTAATAAATAATATCAATTTTGGTGAAAAGTAATACAAAAATGAGGTCAGAAAACTACTTACTCGAAGAAAACGTAGTTTACTGTATATCTTTATAGCTTCTTAGAGAGATTCTACTGATGTCTCTGGATCTTGTCGCTGTCCGCTTCCTTAATATACAATAAAATTAATTATTAGTATTAAATAGTATTTGATAATTAGTATGAATAAATAATGGATTGTTATTGGGATTACTTAAGTATGTCTAGTTTCAAGTCGATATAATTTTAAAGGGGGTTAAATTAAGTTGCAAGATTTGATGCTACAACAACTACAAAATACAGAGTTAAACAAAAACGTATAACAAAATATGTGGAGAAAATCATAGATAAATTATGAATGTAAAAATTAATATGCATAATCATATGTAGTTTTTAATCGTCTCAGAAAGACAAAATTGGTTATCGGAATTCAACAAAATATTTGCATTTTCAACAAATTCAGAGCAAACATGAAATTTATTGTAGATAACCCTTTTTTAATTGACAAAACAGATTCGAGTGTACGGCGGTATTTTCTTTTAAGTCAATAGAAATAAAATATGACATCAATAAATAATTATTCAAGTAATCAACATGAAAATTTAATCGGAACACATCAAATGCAATTATTCGAAAATGCTCATTAAAATGGCGGAATCGCGGTGTTTTTCTTTATGACAGGAATAAAATAAATAAAATGTTTGATGGAATAGAATTTCCGCCATTGTTTTAAAAAGTTCAGATAAATTAGACATTTGATGGAAATGTATCATTTCCATTTTACCTTTGGCAACAGGTAAACACAACTGGTTTTTCGGATTTGTTTTTCCGCCCGATTTGCGTCTTTTCCCTTTTATTGTCTTTACTTCCTCGTTCGAATTATCAGCCACTCGATTTTCGCATTGTTAACCGTGTACGAATTCAAGGTAACACAATGCTAAAAATGCTAAACTTTGTTGCATTGTAAGATTAATTCATTGGTATTCAGTGGACATCTAGTTAGTAAAAATATAAAATTCAAAAACACATGAATTACCTTGAGTAATTTTGTCATCGTGAATATGTTAGTAAGCTATAATGTGTCGATTTATATAAATTTTCTAGTGGCTCCAATTAATTGGCGGTTGGGTAAAGTCGCTTTAGGTTTTGGTTTGGTTAATTAACAACGCAATAGAGCTGCACAGTGGGCTATTGGCGACTACGTCTCTATCTTTAGGAATCCTGACAATAGAAAGAATCACGTGCAAAGATCAGGCCTCCGTGGCCGAGTGGATTAAGGCGTCAGCTAGGAATCCAAAGGGTCCCCGGTTCGAAACCTTGCGATGGACTAGACTAAAGAATAGTAAAAAGTAGTGATATTGCGATCGGAGGGTTGCCAACTTCGCTACCAAAATACTAGAATGTCGTCCACAACATTTACAAAAATTAACGGCGTGTATACGGGACTGGTGCACTAAAAATCTGATCGAGGTCCAAAGTCCCTTCATCTATTGAAGGCGTTTGGTGCCAGCTCAGGTGTTGTCCTCGTCATCTGACCATGGTTCAAAAATACGAGGCATCGTTCCCGAGTCTTCACTTCGAGATAGGCCCCGTACCGTCGCCAATAGCCCACTGTTCAGCTCTAGTGCGACGTTAATTAACAAAACCAAACCAAACGTGCAAAAATCAGTTTCTCCTCACTCTCTATTACGGTTAAACTCGCATTTTTAATTAAAAATTATAATAGTATTAAAATTTATACTGTTCCTTGATTTTTTTTGTAAACATAACTTTCCACACTCAGAGCTATAAAAAACACTTTTTTGGACTTATTTCAATGTGCGTAGAAGCACCAAATCACGACATTGAAATCGTATCGTAATTAGTAAAATAGTAAATGATATTTTAATTTTTAATAGGTTTCAAACAATAAACTGTCCTGAAAATTGAGAGCCAAAGAAGGGGTACTTTTCACATTATAGTTTTACAAACTATATTTTAAAATAATGTTATTATAATTATATGAATGAGATCAGTTATAATTTATACAAAACATTGAATCTTAACAGATGTATTTACCGAACTCGAGTATAAATAATTAAAATATGATATTAAGCTTTTGGTACAGTCATTTCTCAGCAAAAAAAATATCATCATAAAACTTTCGTAAAAATTCGAAATTTTTAAAGGTTTTTATAAAAGAATTGGAACAAAAAACTACATTTCTTAAATTTTTTAATTTCTTCTAATACAATTAATTGCCTTGCATAATACTTATGCTTAACAAAATCTGCTTTTTTCCTTCAGTAATTTCAATGTTTTAAAGGTTTTTTAAACAAGTTTTATGAAGAAATTTGGTACAAAACCTGTCATTTATCGATTTAAAAAAATGCAGTTATCTAGCACAAAATCTTCTATTTCACAATTTTTATGAAGGCTTTTTTGGCTGGTCTATGTATTCTAAAATACCTTATATTATTATTATTACTGTTAATATAAGTAGAAATATTTTAGCAATAGGTTTTTAAGTATAATACATAATTTTTAAATACACGCTTAAGTTCTATGTAGTTAAATAAATTTCCCGATCGATAGCTTAAATAACTTATACTATTTCTGTTTTCCGTTTGTATCAATGAAGAATTACTTTACATTTACATATACAATTTTAAAGGAAGAACTCCTTCAAATTTATATATGAAATTTTAAAGTAAAAACGTTATTTTGAAATTTAAATATGATTGAATAATTTAAATTAAATGAATCAACAATTGTTTGTTAAAATATGAACGACAAGTATAATTTTCAATGAATGCTAATTTGCATAACATTTATGTCAGGAAATGGGACGGAATTCTTCAGTATAAAAGTTTTCTAAACCTGAACTAATCGCTACATGCGTTACAAACACTACGCCAATATGTTCTCAAGCTCAACAAATTATAAAGTACTGTAATTAAGTGGTCCAGTTAAAATTGTGACAAAGAAAGAGATTTTTTATTTGAAATATATTTCAAAAATGACAAGAAATATAGAACATCGTTCCGCTTTGCAATTTCCCCTTTTTTCATGATCAGATATCGCTATAAAACGATCTCTGAAATTGGGTAACATTTGAAATGCTATAAACCTATGAAAATTATAGGTTCGTATCTCAAATGTCACAAAGCAATTTATTTTCGACGTCCAATAAAAGCGTAAAAAATACCTTTGAAATAATAAAAAAGTTCTTATGCACACTTATTCCAGAATTCCGAAGATTCTGCTCCATTAACTCTTTGTGCCATTCTCCATCAGCCAACCTTAGCCTTTGTTGCCACCGTTTCTGTCTAAATTTCCAAACATAATTGGTAAATGGCAGTTCTTTGACACTTGCAAACGACGACTTTAGAAAAAAGAAATCAGCCATCAATTTTTTTTTTTGCTAGTTGAACCTTTTTGCAAGAGGTTTATGACCTACAAATATAGATAAAGTAATGCATTTTGAGGGTAATTAGAAATAATAAAAGTAACATTAACGGTTGATTAAGAATTTTATTTTGACTTCTTTAATATTTAATTGATTTATTAAATAAATATCATAAAAACTTTTCTTATTTTAGGTAATTAATGTCTGCAATTTTTTTTATATAAATCTGTTGTTTACTTTAAAGTAGTACACGCATTGTATAGATTCATTGTGTATATTGAAATGTGTTGTCTTGTTAACATTGTGTTCGAATATGACATAAAAAGGTATAGTTTGACAACTCTTTGTTAAAGAATCGGTATTTGGGACATTTCTACTTAATTTCTTTCACAATTATGATGCTTTTTTCACTTTGTGTATCTCGAAATCTGCTTAAACAAGTTGTACATCTCAAAAGCACGTTTCTAAAAGTAATTTATTTATTTAATCTCAAAGTTCATTTACAGAAGCTGCTGGTTTTTGATAAATAAAAGTATGTTTAGCCATTTTTCCTTTAGTAGAGGACACATATAAACTAAAATCATCGAATTATTTGTATAATTGTTCGGATAGAATCCTTTTCACTGCATAGGTTAAAAATAAATCTTTTGTTCTGGATATATATTGAACAAATTTGTTTTTTACTGTGCAATTGTATACATCGATTCCTCGAAAAATAGTCAACACTTTTCTTGACTTGACAAATTTGGAATCGTTCCATTTTTTTTTTCGCGAGGCGGATTTTGCAAGACCCTTTGCACTTGAAGAGCGTTTGATATTTATTTTCTTTTGTGGCATAATTACATCCCGTTCCTGTTCTTTTTAAAGATGATATTCTTTAGCGCTTTCTTTTTATGGTTTGGGCGGTTAATTATATTAAAAAAAAGTTAAGAATGAATCTGAATATTAATTTCAGTATACCAAACATATATCTAGTGAACTATGACATTTCCCAAATGCTTAAGAACAACAAAGATTGTGAGGAATTTAAATCTGAAGAAAGTTTTAAATCACCAATATATTTTTGATGCTTTTGATGCTATAAACATAACTTCTATTAAACTTTGTGAGAAAATAACTTTTTAAACTGAATAATTTGTTATTCTCTTTCTTTTTCACGAACATTGGAAAAATAACACGTTGGCCATTGTTCCAAATTATTGGCGATGTGTCCGGGACTTTCATTCCAGACAGATCCCTAACCGCCACCAATAGCCCATTATGCAGCGTTTATTCAACTAACCATCTAACTAAATTAACAAGAAAATAGCAACAACAAAAGTGTTTAAAGAAAGACATGACTTAAAGACACAAAAGCGCCTTTCTTTATTTTAAAAGAATGACGCATTATTTTTCGTAAATGTTCCTTTTATTCAAACCCAACCACAGAATAAACTAGACTAGAAAATACAAAGGTGAGTCGAAAGTTAAATATTAAGATGTTTTTTTTAACAAAAGAGTTCTTTTAAAATTATGCTTGATATTTTGGCGACCTCACATCAAGCGCTTCAGAATGCACGCTATTAAAAATGTTCATAAAAAAATCCTTACTTCAGGTATTCATCATTTGCCATTACAGTTCGCATGTTTTTGTGTGTATGCAACCTACATAAATTAAATTTCATGAGATGTACGGTGAATTACCGAGATTATTTTCTTTACTTTTTGACAGGCGTTCAGAAAATATTATTCAAAATAAGACTTGTATGTAAATCTATATTTTAAAATTCAATCCACTGCAAAACAACACCGAGTAATTCGACTAAGGCTAGTTAAATTATCTGATTGATACCTTTGTGAAAGACCTGGTTTAGTTCTATGGTAATCTTTAAAAGATAAAAAACTTTGATGAATCTTGCACTTTAAAAAAAAACTTTTTATCTATTTATAACATAATTAGAAAACTGTGATTAACCCAGATATAAAGTTAATTAAATAATTTATAGTTTTCAGATTACATGTCCCTATGTAGACTTTTTAATATTTCTACTTGTTTGAAGATTCCAATAATCATAAAATGTATGTCAAAATTAGTATATGTTTCCGTAAAAAAGATATCGAAAAACAAAATGATCTGGTAACTATGGAATATAAAAAAAATTACGATAAATAACTGTCACTGTTCCATTTAGATTTTAATATTTTTTTTCAGCTATTTTTCTGAAACGGTCGTAATTGATTCACGTTTTTCAACCTAATTCTTTTCTTTCTAATATTGAAATCAGTGCAATCTATGGAAAAACATTGTCAATGTAACTTTAAAAATAAACCGACGGTTTTTAGTGTAATTCTAATGTAATCTAATCATTGTAATGTAATGATTGTTAATATATTTATAATGCAATATAATTGTAATCTATATTGCATTATAATAATCATAATATATATGTTATATTATATTCATATTGCATTATAAATATATTAAGATATATTTATATTGCATTATAATAAGTTAACTGAATCTACTGATTAACTATATGCTAAAACAGTTAACTTTAAAGCAAATCTATGGAGAAGTTGTATAAGAAAATAGCAGTGCGTTCTATATACAAAATTTAACATGATGGTCCTTTTTCCAAAGTTATATTTAAAACTTTCTACTTAGACAAAAGCAGGCTCGCCATCGTTTATAATAGTTTTTTTTTATTTAAGAGTTTGCGAAATACGAGAAGAAATAATAAATAATTATTTATTATTCGTTAAATGAGAATTCAATCCGATGTTCTATTACCTCATATCGTAAACACACCAAAATCAATCACCGATATTTTTCATTTAGGTATTTTTAAAATTTCAAAAACGAAAATTTATGTATTTAAAACAAGCTTATTTATATCTGTAATGTTTTTCAATGGAAAGGGAAAAAATGGATGCAAATAAATATTTTTTTTATAAAAAACAAAAATAAATATAAACGAATACTAAAGAAAAACATTTGTCTGCCCCTGAGGGTATTATTATTCACTCATTTGTTGAAACTGGACTTGAAGAAACTGTTGTTGTTTACTCTCCAAGAGCCACAGTTGTGTGCTAATTAATCTTAGTCAAAAATGCGATTGTGAATTATCTTTTTCAACATTTCGGTGTTTTCAAAAGTGCTTGTAAAACAAAAACATCAGCATAAAGTAGGCTTACGCAATGAATGTATATTTGATGATTTCAATTCTGAAATATGCTTGTACAAAAAAGCTTGTGTGTATGCTTGCAGAAAAAATTGAGATGATAGGTACAGGCAACACTGCACTGTAAGGTTTGATTCATGTATATATTTATAATACAATATACTTGTTAAATTTATAATACAATATTTATATTACAATAAAATTGTATTGGGTCCCGCGCGATATAAAAGTCAGAGAAGGCTAAAAATTAGATAAAAATATATCAGATTTACTTTTCGTTGATGGATTGATTAGTCAGTGTTGTGATATCTGCGCGCCTTGACTCGGCAGCCACTTTTTCCCCACCCTACACAAAGACATTAACAAATTTTCGATAACCAAACTATTAAAAAAAAAAAAGTTTAACGGTTCAACTCATAGATATGGCAACATTACCAACGTTACGTTTAAAAATTGCTTAAAAACTAATAATTTTAAAACGCATTTTAATAAAAAAAAAACACGAAATATTCATGAAAGAAAAGTTCGACTCGTCACTGCTCCCGGAAATTTCCTTTTTCTTTACAACTCGCATGTTAAGATCCGTTGCGTGTGAGACCCGCAAAAGGGATCCTTACTTCTGTAATAATTTACATTATTCAGTCACCGAAATAACGAAATTTATTTTTGTGTTCACTTTTCTTCAAATTGAACACGAACTGCATGTTTTTGAAAATATGAAACGCTTTTTGTTCCCGTAAGATTGCTCTTTATCTAACTCCATTTAAAATGATGACATCATTTTGGTATCCACTTATATTATAAATCCTTTGCACTGAAATGTAAGACACCAAAATAACGATGTGTTATTTTTTTCGCTCTATGTTTCCCAAAACCAAAGAAAATAACATATTCCCGAGTTTAAAAAGTTATTTTCTCGTAAACTTAACGATATATTATGATCTAAAACTTTCTTCGGATTGAAATTCCTCACAGTCCCTGTTATTTTTTAAAAAAACATTTGACACATATCATAAACCTCTAAATATATGTTTGGTATACTGAAATTAATATTCAACATCACTCATAACTTTTTCATTTTTATAATTATACACCTTTAACGTAAAAAGAACACGCTAAAAATACCCCTTTAAAAAGAACAGGTAAGGGGGATGTCACTGTTCCATAAAAAAGAACGTAAATATTAAATGTGTTCATCGACTGCAAATGGTTAATAAAACTTTTTGCGATTAAAAAAAAACTTGCATTGTCACAAAATTCGCGGAGTTTTTTTACTGAGTTCTTTACCTCGTATTACTCGATACTTGAGATATTTTGTTTACAAAAGCAGTTATACACAACATGCCAATTTCTAATATAAATCACGTTTTAAAAAGTTAAAATGTTTTGAATTTATAAACATTTTTCAAATTTGAATTTGAAAACATACCCGACCCGTAGCAAGAAAGAAAAATGGCCCAAAACTAAACTGCAACGTTCTTGATTCGTTTTCCACGACATTCCGACAATGGTACAACGTAAAGTGCCCATATAAGAAACACAAAACAAACCGCTCGAACCCATAATCTCCCATGCAAGACTTTCTCATATGTGCTTCATAAACAAAACCAACGCATACCTCTTTACTGTTATTGACAAATTGCTCTTTTGCTGTTATCCACCTATATTCAGAAACGATCAAATCAGCTTTGAAAAACAGTACTCTTCGCGGATTGGTGAATAAATATTTTTATTATGAAGTTTGTTCTAAAAAATTGTATTTTCCTCGACTTGTTTGTCTACGATATCTCAATTTGTTTTATATCTATATTATGCATGGTCAGTGAACTAAAAGTAATATGGATTTTGAATGTCATCGTTTTATGTTCGGATTAGTAAATTATTTTATTGGAATTTTTTTTAATATTATTTCCATTAATGCATATATTAATCATATTGTGTTTTCCAAATATTTGTTTGTGGGTTCTTTTTTCTGAATAATGATTTACTTCCGCAATCATAATATTTCTTAAATGTCATAAATATTTCTTATGAACCGGAGAAAGTAATATTCAATTTAACGTTATTTTAAACTAGAGGTTTTCAAAACATTTAAACAAGTACTGCTGTTTTATGTGGCTAAAGGAAGAGCTATGACTTACACCATTTTTCCACCATAGGGATTTTAATCTGATGAATTCAGATATAACATTAGCAGTGAACGATAATTGAATAACAGTTAAAATATATCGTTATACCATTTTCCGATAATTAAAAACGTTATTTTTGAGAACAATTCTCCATACGTTTAATAAAAGTAATATTTCAAAATATATATATATCTTTAAAAAATAGGATTTTTCGACGATCAATAAATTGCGCCGTTTAATTTCATCAGAAACACAGAATCTCTTAGAAATGAACAGGTTTTAAAAAAAACATTTGCAGAGCACACGCTTTTGAAATATTTTTTTATTTTTAAGGTGATGTGAATCGAACACATACACCCCCCTCCCCCCCCCCCCCCTCCCCACCACTGAAAAATTACCTAAATAACAGTTAAAATTAACTGTTATATGTCAATCATACTGTAATGACTATCATTTTTTCTGAGTAACTGTTAAACTCATCCTTATATATGATATCAACTTTTCAATGACATAGTGAACGTCCACGTATGGTATCCGGTTTTTTTATGAAAAGGCTTGCCAATTAATGAAATATCCAATTTTACAGTAAATTTTTTGTATTAAAGGAAGGAAGGTTGATTAAATTAACGTTTTAGTGAAGCTACACAATGGGCTTTTGGTGGCAGTGTCTATATCGGAAGGAAGTCCCGGGAACACTGCCTCGTAATTTTGAAACATGGTCAGATGACAAGAACATCACCTGAGCTGGCATTCCATTGTTCAAACTTCCACACCATGGCCAACGGGAGGACAGTTTGACCAAGAGTAATTGCAGGTGCACCAGCCCCCTCTAACCAGAAATGATTTTCTCGGACGAGAAGGTTTGAACTCGTAACCCCCCCCCCCCCCCCATTATGATTTCGGTGCTCTTTCGACCAGTCTAACGTGGGTTCTATTTCATGAAATGACTAGTCACTCAATGAAATGACTAGTCACCCAATGAAATGACTAGTCACTCAATGAAATGACTAGTCACTCAATGAAATGACTAGTCACTCAATGAAATGACTAGTCACTCAATGAAATGACTAGTCACTCAATGAAATGACTAGTCACTCCATGAAATGTCCGATTACCGAATGTCTTTGGAATAATAGAGAGGGAGAGGAGTTGAGTGGGCGTGTTCGAATTGAGGACGCCCCCCCCCCCCCTTCTCCTTTTTAAAATACATTGTTGGAAAGGAATGGTTGCACAGCAATTGTGATGCCCATTGTTTATTTTCTGAAATCCATTACCTCCTCCAGAGAGTGCAGCAGCGTGGGTGCTGATGGCCCTCATGAGGCGACTTCTTGACGGAGATGGGGTCAAATATCAGTTTTGATCAGGACTGGGAGATCGTCTGCAGAACGATTTTTCGTGCTGAAGAAGGAAAGTGTAATGGCGTCATTGTTTCAAAAGGGAAGAATGGGGAAATGAAGAAAGGGAGAGGCTTATTTTTTCCCCCATTATGATGTCAAGTTAAGACAGTGTTCCACTATCTATAGATGACCGTGCAAGTTGAAACTGGACCACAATAACATTAAAATTGAGGCATAAAACGTAAATTTAGATATGAATAACGTACTTAATTTGTAAATTAAATAATTAAAGGAGTTTTACTGTACAGCTTTAATTATTTTCCTTATTTCTAGATGTTTGGAATGTTTTCTTAATGTATTTAAGAACGTTAAGTAATCAGTATCGGAAGACCAACGAATGCTTTGTCACGAATACTTTGTTTAACATAATATAAGGAGCCAAGTTTCGGTTGATCGCTTCAAAAGAAACATATGAAGGGTAAAAATAAAGTTTTAAGGAATTTTTTTTACATGCAATAAATTTTGTTTTTCCAATTAGACTTTTTTATGCATAGGAAATAAATCTCATGTAAAATCTATTTTCTATTTTTTTTACTTTTTGAAAAAGGAACAACATTGTTAATGGAAAAAATCCTACGGACCTTTTTGGATCCTCTCAGAGACACGGGTTGGGTCCCACTGAGTTAGAAGGAAAGGATTCAGATTTCTATAACACTAGTCCTTGTATTCAAGACACGTTTTCCACTATTTCGATTCTACATACACCAAAACTTTTCACTTCATTAAATTTAGTAAGATAATAATAATTGAGTAGATACACGCCTTTCAGCAATCACACGTCGCGACGTGTGATTGCTGAACGTCTGTGCGTTCTGTCTGTCTGAACGTCTGAACGCGAACTGTGATTGCTGACAGTGTAATTCGTACGACGCGTCGTACGAATTACACTGAAAAGGATTATTGGTCGACTCATTTCTACGGGATATCATATATGTATTATTTCTGTAGAATCCCTTTTACAGCTCTTACACTCGACTAATCTTAACATGTGGATGTATCAAAAGAAAGATAATTTCAAGAAGCAGTGTCGAATCTGACGTTCATCTCATAAATATCAACGGTTTGTTTAAAAATTGCGTTTAAAATAAATCATTCTCTTAATGAACTATTGGTAATGCTGCCGTTCATGAGCAGAACCGTTAAACTGTTTTGATCATTTGGCTATAAAAATTAGCTAAGATCTTTCACCATTACAACGAATGTGTGTGTGATGGATGGGGGGGGGGGGAGGGGGGATTCATGCGATAATTCTTGCACGGGCACTCTAGTTTTATTTAACCCTTTGAGTACTGAATTATTTGAAGATTTTTATGCGCATGGGACGGATTTAATTTGGTTCAATTGATTCCATTCTTGACCGACCCTACAAAAAATTGTTTGTGATCAATGTCCACTGGCGGGGGTGCCGCAAACATCAACGCCTGCTTCTTAAATTCAGATGACGAGTCAGACTCGTCCACCGTAACTTCGCCCAAGTAAGCAGATGACGAGTCTCACTCATCAAATGTGCCCAAAGGGTTAAAACGTTACAGCGACCTTTCGCTATAACGCCCATCTTGGTCGTTATAAATGTTCTTTAAGTGAAGTATTCTTGTGAATGAAGTAAACTCTACATAAATGTATGCATTTTATCTGCATTATTATATAAAAAAAAGCATTAATGCAGTTATAAGTGATTGAATGCAGTCTCGGGGATTAGTCCAGGAGCCATCAGAGTCCTTGGGGTTGATGTAGTTTGGCGTCAGTCAGGAGTTGAAATAATCGCCCGAAATGCCTTTGGTGACACCCTCCGCTGATTACGATCTCTCAGGTCCATTAGCGAAACGGCGGATTCGAATACTGATAGGTTTTAGCAGGAAAAATACACGTTTAAACGCAAAGTGTTAGAGAAAAAAGTTCAATTAAACCGAGGTTTTCTTGGATGTCTCATAGATGTCCCATCTTGGCTTAATTGTGCCTCCAGGGGCCTACTTGGTATTTAATATTTATTGCATTTAAAGATAAATGAACATAGATTATATTTGAAAGGCAACTTTGTATAAATAACTGGTTTACTTAAAAAATATACATTGTGTGGCTATATAACACGTGGATGATGAGATGTTTTTTTCCAAATGCCATTCGAAATCTTCATGAGATTTTCGTGTTGTTTGCAATTTGGTTAAACTTTTTCGTTTACCGTTACCTAATATTTGACGTTGCGTATTCAAAGTTAAACCGAAATGTGTAGTGAATTGCGTTAATTAAATTTTAATATTACGATAACGTGAAAAAATGGTTTAATGCAAACTGTAAAAGCCAAATTGAATAAAGCGTTTTGTTCATTATTTTTTTTTGTGTGTGTGAATAAAAAAGGTTTTTTAATCATTGGCCGGAAGAGTTCATAACTATAACTGCTTAAGTTTCATTAAAAAAACATTAATAAATACAAACCTTCAATTGTTTTAGCGCATTGGTTCGATATATTTTAAAGGCAAGAAATACGCAAGTCCACTACTTTTTGGAAAACTCAAATTATTCGAATAATTCCATATACAAAGAAACAATAACTTTGCCTTCCAGTTAAAAACTTCAATAATGGATTTAGACAGTTCTTGGAACTAAGATTTTCAATTAAAGTTATTTATCTTCCTTTATAAGTTTATTCAACAACATTATACGCTTATATTCTTTTTGCGGTTAAGGGAACTCGAAAAAACTTCACCTATGATATTTGGGTATAGCAATAGAAATAATCTAAATATAATACAAAGTATAAAGAAACTTATTATTGCTATTATGTTATTTTTCGTTGGAAATTGAAATCATTAAGAATTTATCAGATGGTTGTCATCAGTTTCTTCTTACCAGAACCAGTCCACTTTTGCACGTCTTTAAAATCAGTTACGGTATCAGGGTTAGAAACGCTATATTACGCTTTTAGGTTGATTCATTTCATTTCGACACTAGAACTTCGTGTCAACCAGCACAGTTGTCATGAATTTGGTCTCGTTTAATACGAAATTAGGTACGTATACGTGTAAAAGCTTCATTTAAAGCAAGACACGTACACAGCGTGGAAGGGTGTGGAAGATCTTGAATTATCTTCCTTTTGTCGGAAAAGTTTTGTCTCGGTGTCCAATACCTTTCTGTAGTCTGCAGAAATGACATTTCACATAAACCCTTCTGGCCGTGCTTTAGGACAGCCACACCCAATTTTTATCCATATTGTGATCGAAGTCTTAAGTGTTCATATATTTAGAAATAATTAGGCAGCTGAAGGTAATATCTTTTGAATTCTTCCTTTAATAGAGAGATACTATCGGTATGCAGAAACAGGATGCATTAAAGGTGGTGGAAATTCAAATGATGGTTTATCTATTCATAAAGAGAGATGCACTCCAGATTTATTTGCATAGCATAATACGAATCTCAATTGAGTGAACTCAAACAACTTCTACTAATCGCTCCGGGCTAGTGATTCTCAATAAAAGGTCCGCAAGAGATTTTTATTTTTATTGCTTTATTTTTTTTTTATAAAAAATGGTATCCAATATAAGTATAGAATATAAATAGTTTATCGAACGTTCAAACGATTAGTCCCCTTATATATTTTAGGAATGCATTAAAATATCTTAACGAAAAAGATTATTTTGTAAATTACTCAACTGATCCGTCAACTTTTGGAATATATAATACTTTTTTTTATCAATTTCGATAATAGTCATCTTGCGTTAAAACTAATTACAAGAAAAACAAATTTGGCAAAGTTTATTAAAATGTTATTATATTAATGCAATTTCGGACGCAAAAGTTTGGTTATGAAAAAATTTGAAATGTATTTACATTCATTTCAATTAATTTTGAATAAAAATAATTAAAAAAGTTAAAGTATAATAAAACATTACTTTTACCCAATACTTTGCTTATATTTTATACACGTAACTTCGCTTTAGTGGAAACAAGCAAAGTAGTTAAAGCTTAGCAAAAAATTATGGTTTATTATATATAGTTAAATAGTCAATCAATAAACGTCGTCCAACAATTTGTGACACATCCCGAAGTTTGAAAACATTGAAATAAAATAAAAAGACTCATACTTGTATGAGAAATATAAAATTAACGATAATGAATATGCAGAATATTTTAAATTATTAAAAATTTTCTATCACCAATATTATACCAAACTGTTATATAGATGGCTAAAAACCCAATCCTTGTGGGCTCACTTTTGTAAACTTCCGAAAAACGCAAAAAGATTTTTAACTTGTAGGTTTTTCACACTATGGCCAAATTTAAAACATGCACCATAAAATTATTATTTAAAAGAGAAATACGATCTTTGAGGAGGAGATATGACCTACTCTACCCTTACACTGATACCAATATCTAATTAATGCCAAAATTGGGCATTTAATGATTACTCTTATAGCCATGGATATACAACATTCCACTCTTGTAAATGGAAAATTGTGAATTTATGTAAGTATCGAATGTACAATATATTTTTATTTATAAAAATTAGTACTCTAGATGGTTTTATCGGTGTGCTTCAAGCGGTCATTCGATTTGTATCAACCAACTTGAGACACATTCCGCCGTTTTTTACGCAGCAATAATAATCAACTTTATCATCAGGTATATTTCAAAATCATTCATAAATAAGAGAATCGGTGACCTTAAAAACCATTCATGGCGATTCAAGGTCGAACTTGGAGAGGTGTGTCTGTGGGATTCGCTCTATTTGGGGAAATGGAACGAACACATGGACTTTACTTTTAACTAGAAATACTGACGGGGACATACACTATTATATCCTGATGATATTTGTAAACTTCAAACTGACCTTAAAAAAAGAGAAGAATCCGGAATTGTTATCTTTTCTTCCTCCTCGCGAAAGCCAAGAATCTGTTTTTCAGGAATGCTAGGCTTCTGGTGATTATCAAACAACTTTATTTTCGTCGAAATGGTGTAAATGTCACGTAAAACAATCCAGGTTACCAGATCCTTTGAGGGCCCGGAGGACAAGTGGTAAAGTCTCCGGTTCGTAATCGGAAGATTGCGATTTCGGATATCTACGTGGACTTGACAAATTGCAGAGATCTCGTGATAGGAGGGATACCAGGCTCGGTATTAAAAACGTCGTCTAAAAATATCCATAATTTCCTCCGGCGTTTATAAGGGACTGATGCACGTTAAATTTGATCGTGGTTCAATGCCTTGACGCCTATTAAGATTGCGTCGAGTGCCAGTTCAGGTGTTGTTCTCGTCACCTGACCACGATTAAAAAAAACCGAGGCAGTGTTCCCGGTTCTTTACTCTTCGAGATAGACCCCAAACTGTTGCCACACTGTGCAGACGTAGTGCAGAATTTATTCAACCAACTAAATCCTTTGGCTCGTGTTGGCCTAGTTGGAAGAATACCGAGCCCTTTATTGTACCCAGTAAAAAAACCAGCATAAAACCCTCATGAAATGCCTGCATAAAACAATTATGAAGATTGCATGGTTTTTCTAAATACTTTTATAAAACCAGCTTGTTTTTTAAAGTTTTAATTTACCTGTGCATTAAAAACTGTAACTGTAGCGTTCAGTAAATGAATCAAATCGTAAAGTTGTTTCGTCTGCGGGAAGTTTTATAAGTTAATTTAATAAATTTATTTAAAACATGTTAATAATTTTTTTTGTTTATTTTTAAATATATAGCGTTCAATTTATACCCCAACAAAAAAAAATTATTAAAAAAAGTATTTTTAGGAATTTAAA
The DNA here is from genome assembly GCA_963932185.1 of Troglohyphantes excavatus. Lineage (NCBI taxonomy): Eukaryota > Metazoa > Arthropoda > Arachnida > Araneae > Linyphiidae > Troglohyphantes > Troglohyphantes excavatus. Next base: position 71,643,884 of record OZ010666.1, on the reverse strand, counting down.
AATAGTGTGTACTGTTGGAAAAAACGGGTGATAACTTGAACGGAAAAAACCTTAATTTTTTCTTTAAAAACTTCCAGTATATAGAAATTCTGTTTGTGCTAGTTTAACTTTATACCTGGATCTTTGACCTAACGAAAATATTTTGATTAGAAAAGAATTGCTTATGTAATAGATAATGAATTGTATAAACTATACAAATTATATTTAAAGTAAAAGTCGCTGAACTGTGTAAGAAAATAAATGCCTTTTAATTAAACTTGCTAATTTCTTGTTTAAAATAATATTTTATTGTAACGCTACAATGCGTTGAAAGTTTTCCATTTATGTTAATTATATTTAATTAGTTATATCTGGTTATTATTTTTATTTAAACGCATACATTTTTCTGCAACACTGCATTGCTGTTATGCTTAATTTTCTATTTATTAAATCAAAAATAATAAACAACCGCATATTTATTTTGGTAGAAATTTAAATATCATACTTTTTCATTTTCGGCAAAGGTAATGAATCATTTTATAGAATTTCATTTTCTGTGAGAATAATAAAATACTTGAGAAATATTTTATACGTAATATAACATCAATTTATTTTTTAGTAACCAATAGTCTTTTTTTTAATCTGTATTGGGATTTTAAAAAAATAAAATATACAAATAAAAACTATATTTTTGGAGTTGAACCAATAATTATTTCTCTAAATAGAAAAGGGGATATCTAAATAGTTATCTTAAACTTTTATCCTTTCTATAACGATTTGACATTAAAACTACTCCACGTAATCACTTTAATAAATAAATTACGAATGTATGAATGCTTATTGTATGGCTTCAACAACGCTCATAGAGGGAAATGGTTATGAGCGTTCCAGAAGTTAAGAGTTCAGTGAGAGCAATGCATTTCGGTTATGGTAACAATTACAGTTATTACACGCGTAACCGACAATCAAACGCATTCTGAAACTAGCGAAAATTCACGCTTAGAAATACTAAACAAAACATTTGGCAGCGAAAATGGCGTCCATAAGCTTGATAATCCCTTTGGGGAAGTCAGTGAACTGTTGTAGGCTTCAGCGGAACTTCCACGTTGTAATGCGACATAATCCATAGCATTTTAGTCATGGATTCCGTTTGCCTTTTATAAGGTTAAAACACTTCCTTGACAAGACGGAGATTAGTTTGCATGTAACCACACAAAGTCCCCTTCCTTCTTCGTTTTTTTTTTGTCTGGAAAAGTGTTAAATTGAGTGTTTGTTAAACACTGGTTATTAATCCTTTGGATAACGACTTTCATTCACCCAAATAACGACCTGTTATTTTAGTTCTCATTTCATCAAATTGAACGAGAACTGCATGTTCTTGAATTATAAACTACTTATTTTCTATATATTTCTAATTTTAATGACTTTGCCACTCTTTGTTTTGATTTAACTAAACGATTTTATTTTAAACCTTTGGGAGCTAGGAACTTTTTCGTGAGTAAAAGCGATTGGAGGAATGAAAATATTATTTTAGTACTAATTATATAATTTTTTACAATTTATTGCACTTATACATGATTTGAACATGGTTTACATGTGTTTTTTATTGCGGTTTGAAATTGTTAAGTATAATATTATTATATTTCCCAATCTTTGAAGCACTTTGCAAAATTTGGATATAAAAGTTTTTTTTTTAAAAGCTTGATTTTTGTTTTGTATTAGCTTATTTAACTAGACGGGGCAAGTGTAACCACGGGTATACCCGTGGTATGGTTTACCATTGATATATCAATGGTAAACCGTGTACCATTAGTTCAAATCAAATCCCAAATAAGGTGTGTGGCTGAAAACTACACACTATACTCGATACTATTTCAAAAGTTTGAATTTCAAATTAGTAAAACAAATATATATTAAAAAAAAGACACATTTTTGAGACTAAACTTCCATTGACTGCTAAAATGTAAGCATTTTTTTTTTTTTTTCAAATTAAAAAATAAAACTTTTCTCATAGAAATTTCTAAACTCTCAGATGAACATCAAAAGAGAAGATTCCGACATTGTATGCCTAGTGTTTTTTCAGAAATATCAATGTTTCGAAAAAATAACCAACCATGGCCACACTTGCCCCATGGTTACACTTAACCCCCCCCCCCCTTCCTCCCCCATTCCCACCTTCGCCATATATTTAACACCCAAATAATATATCGTTGGCTAAAAGCCCAATGGTTGTATGTTCACTTTTGAAAACTTTCAGAATACGCGAAAAAGAAGGTTGTGAACTTTGTGGATCGGCGCCACAAAATTGTTATTTGGAATTGAAATACAATTTATGTGCAGAAAAAAAGTACTGGATTCCACCCTTTACGTTGACACAATTGTTTCATTTTTGCCAAAAATGGACATACAATCTTTTATTTTGAGTTAGAAGGTTGTGGGTTCGTAACTTTCAGCTCGGTGGTTCGTAGGCATATGAAGGTATTTTGAACTACTGCTTTAAAACATGCACTGGGTAATCACGTTGAAGCTATCTTTCGATTTCTGTTTCTAACTATTTATAAGCATTGTCCAGCGATTTAACCAAACAATTTTGTTTTCAATTGTGCAGACACATTTCCCTTGCATCGAGACGAAACAGCGAAATATTTAGAAAAGGTCCCTCGAAGCACAATGGGCATCCATCCATTCAGGTGAAAACGATTTTCCACAAAATCGTCCGTTTTGTTTTCACTTCCGACGGTAAAAGGGAAACGAAAGGATTAAAATACAAAAATAGTTGGGGGAAATAATAAAGAAAAAGATTATTATAAATATTTTTTAATTTTTATGCTTTTTTTGATTTGCTGTTTCTAATCCTATTTCGATTATATGATACCGGAATATGTATATTTAATTTCGCGAAAACTTCTTCACGCTTGAAGGAGTTTTGTATTATGAATGTTATAATATGGGTTTTTTTATTTGTAGGTTTTATAATATGGAAATATTAATATGGAAGTTTTCTAACTTTTGTTTATAATTTGAAAATTGTATATGTATATTATATTATGGTTCTTGAAGAAAAGATGTGTGTTACGAGTCTTGTAAAATCGAAGTATTACAGTGAATCGAGATAATATTATAGAAGTTTTGTATTCTTTTAAAATTTGAAGTTTTTAACGTTGGAATTATATTATACAAGTGTTGCTCTATGGAGTTTATAATATTGAAATTAAATTGTATGGAATTTTTAATATTGTGTTTTTTAGAAAATTATTTTTTAGGGAATTTTGATTTCGAAGTCGGGATATATTCTAAAGGAAAATCTTAGAAACACTGCCTCGTAATTTTAAACCATATTAAGATAATGCGGATTTTTATGATATGAATTTGTTATATTGAAGTTTTATATCGAACGGAATTAGAAATTATATGGAAGATTTTAATATGGATATTTATATGGAGTATATAATTAGGAAGTTTTCTGATATAGAGTTAATATGGAATTTATATTTTTATGTATGCGAAAGTTATAATATTGTACTTTAAAAAAATAACTTTTTAATATGAAATACATAATTTTATAGTTACTTAAATGATGTTTAAAAAATTATAATATAGATGTTAAAATATGAAATTCCATAGCATGGATTTGTTTAACATAAAAATTAATTGGTTGGTTCATTCTCAGATAGCCAAGGCTGTTTTTGTCAAGTTTGAAAAATCGTTTCGTCATTGAATTATATTTGACTTTTGACGAAACAAGCATCTTCAAAATTTCAACGAAAGTAATTTACTCGGGTTCTTTTCCGGAAATTTCGGTTCTTATGTATATTGGCCACAATTCAAACGTACTTTTCTGGCATGGTAGCTAGCACGCTTAGCTTCGGAATATGAAATTCGTGGTTCAAGTCGACCCGTCAAAATTTATTTGAAATCGTTTTCGTGTTCGACGAAATAAAATATCGTGGGAAAAAATATTAATTTCCTCGGTTTCGCGAACTATTTAATCGGAGCATATAGCAGGCGTCTGTTTCGTCAAAAATGACGAAGCTTCCTTCAAAATGAGCATATATTTTTAACAGAGTTCTTGTTGTGTGTGTTTACCGTGTGAAGACGATTTTCTGTTTGATGAGAATTACAATATGGAAGTTGTATTATATGAAGTTAATAAAATAGGGAGTTTTTATAACATGGGTTTACTGCAAAAAATAATATTACTTTAATTAATTTGCAGTTCAGAAATTGAATTTCCTTCAAAATGTGTCCAATGGTACAACAGTAAATTCGGTGGTGAATATGATCATCTCAATATTTATTATAATAATTTGTTATATTATTATGAAGTTTTGTTTAATAGACTATCAAAACAGAATGTTGTGGAACAAAATAAATATCCCGAATTTTTATAAATATTCGTACCCATTTACCATTCAAATAACGTACGAAACAAATGAATCATGATCAAGTAACAACAATTCACGAGGACAAAGTCAATTTCGATATTTTGATAGTCCGTTCAACATGAATTCAATGTTATTATATGGAGTTCATAAACCTTTCTGTCTTTTTAGGTGAAGGTTTAGTTCACAAACCTTAACCTAAAATTCCAAAATATTTAGAACAAAATAACGAAGTTATTGAGAGTTTCGATTTATTTATATAAAGTATTGTTTACAGAAAAAAAAAGTTTTGTGTGTGTTTATATATTTGATAGAGCTTTTTATTTCGTCTGTCTCATTGGAATGTGAAGGTTAGTTTCGAGTTTACCTCCAAATTAACAATATTAAGTTGTTTCGTTTCAACACCGTGGTCATCAAAAATAAAATTTATTCGAAATATCATTTGTGTGAGCATATTTTCTCCCTTTGATAACTATAAAATTAAATTCAAATGTAGCCTTTCCTCCTTTAAAAGTTTCTCACGACCTAATATTCTTTATATTATTGCACAAAACAAATATTAAAAGTTATTTTCGTAGGAGTTTTCTCATTTTCTTTTGATGAAGAAAGCGATGAAAAATAAAAATAATAATTACAGACACGACGTGTCAAGTAATACATTGTTTCATAAGCCAATTTAACTCAATAGGGTTGCCGTAATTCGATATGCGAAAAATACCTGTTCAAAAAAGAACTCTTCTTTGCATCCAATTTAAGTCAATGGAAACTTCTGAAATGAACTGCAAGACATACCCAGTAATTTACAATGACCATTCTCAATATTTCCTTTGTTTAATAATAAGTGCGATTCCTGCCGTCGGTCGAGCCCATTCCGAGTTTAATGACCGATCTTTTCGTTTATTTCTTTCGCCCGTTGGCAACGCTTCGTGATGGAGATGAACTTTGAATCTTTTACGATGAGATTTCTTCTTTTTCTTTTCTTTTTTTTAATTTGAATGGTCAGGAATATTTTCTTTTGAATTTTCACCGGTTTTGACAACTGAATAGGGAAGTTGAATGTTACATTTTTGTGATGAAATTCTGTTTTTAGATTAACCGAGAGAAAATGCAAGAAATAAATATTTATATTTTTAATTTCTTAAAAACGAGATAATGACTTGAACCAAACTATTTTTACATCAACGTAATTTATTATTAAATTTTTTTTTAATAAACTAAATATAGTTATTGAACATGTCATCTTTCGTATTATATTATTATTTTGATGCGTTGGCCCATATTCATTTAGAGTAATATATAGGTATTAAATTACAAACTCATGCAGTGGTTTTTAATCCGTGGTTCGCAGACCACTGGTGGTCCGCGAGAGAAGATGTAAAGTGGTCATTGGAGTAAGTGGTCCTTGATGTGGTCCTTAAAGTGGCCATTTGGAGTTCAATGAAAATGTTTTCATGATTTTTTTAAAAGTAATAATAAGTCATTGTTTGAAAATAATGTCCTTTTTCATGCGAAAAACGTACATAATACAAAATTCAAACAAAATGCTATACAGTTTGATGTATTAGCTAACACTTTTTATGGATGAAACGTGTGTTTTTAAAAAGAAAATGACAGTCAAATCTTTGCTTTGTTTCATCGGCATCAATTTTCTTGGGCAATGCAGCATAAATTTTAAAATGGAGGCTTAAAATGAAAAATATATATTATAAAATTGTATTTTTAATTTATACCCTCCTTTGTAAAATTGTGCTGTATTACCTAAGAATAATGCTGTTGATGGAACCTATGCAGCCTAGACATATCACTCTTATTACTTGAAATAAGACACATAATTTCCTAGAATTTTTAATTATTAAAATGTTTTCAACATACGTCATCTAATACCTGACTGAAGACGTGGATATAAGAATCAGACATCTCCAGTTTTGAAAAATGTTCAATTTCACAAAAAAAACATTGTACGTTTCTCGCACCGTATCAGACACTAGTACAGATCCTTTTCCTTTATAAATTTAATCATTGCTGAGGGCTGTGTAATTCTTTACTATTACTTGTTTTATTACTTATTTTTTTACTTTAGAGGAATAAGCGAAAAAGTAGAGCTGTATGGTTCTTGAATCCAACGTCTTCAGTTGTATATAGTGATTTTCATGTAAACATGTTATATATATATATTTTGTTTTAACGAAAAGTTGGTCCACTCTGCGCTTTGTCTAATTTTAAACTTGTAGTTCGCGACCCCTTAAACGTTAGGAGACACTGAACTACGAAAAACAGAAAACCTTCAATAAAATCGTGAAATTAAATGTTTTTATGCAGAAAAATTAAAACTTTAAAAAAGCAGTTTTTTTAAAGATTAATGGTAAACAATGTCAACATCTACATTTTTAAATTTTAATTTATTTATTTTTAAATTAAATTTCTAAACATTCTAATTTTTTTTACAGATTTTATAAAGCCATAATAAAAACTTCAAAAACAAAACCTGTAGTATTTATGAAGGTTTTAAATAGATTTAATGTAGATTTGTCGGTAAAGAAAATTAAAAAAAGTTTAAAGTTTTTGTCTGCTTTAAAACTGAAGTTCTTATGAAGGTTTTCAAAGGTGAGCAGGGCATAATTTTTTTTGTTGGACATTATTGCTCATTTATTCAGACACCTCCGTGAGTTGCGCCTCGCTCAAATATTATCTCGTAAATGTAGACGAGGCTTCATTTGAGACCAAACCTCGCTTCAATTGCCTTAATCGTTGCATATTCTAGAGTTAATCACCCAAGTTAATCTGAGTATATGGCTTTCATATGATAAACGTTTACGACAATAATTGCAAATACAGCTTCTTTGGTTACCTTCTAATCACTGGAATATCTGATTTAAGGAACACTCTTCTAGTGAATGCATTCCAGAAAAAAAACATCATCAGTTTCTTATAAGGAATATTTCATTAATAGTTTTTATTAATGCTTTTGATTCAAAGAAATAATCTTTCTAATCGTGATTATTATCCGCGTTTTCGCGTTACGCAGTAAAGAAATCGTATCATTTTCTGGGTTAATCGACATGAAGGTATATTCTTTCAAGTATGTGTGAAAGTTTAAATGGTTTGCTACTTAAAATATTTTCAGTGATTTATAGATAAAATGTATGGCATGTTTACGGATTTTTATATAAGTATCCAAGGACTTGTGTCAACTTAATCAGAAAGCCTCTACATTTCAATAAAATACAAAAGAAACCGGCAATGTTTGGAATATACATGGCAATAAAATGATAATTTTGAAACTTTACTTATTTACTTAAAATTTATAAAAATACACTGAAAAGTGTGTATACCTTAAAGAAATATCTTTGAAAGTGTGATATCTATGCTGAAATAAAACTTCAAACCTTAAACAAATAAAATTTTGAAAAAAAAACATGTTTTAAATTTAGGCTCGTGGTATTTATGGCGTTTATATTTATTTAGTTAATTGTTTCGTTTAAGACGGTTAATTAATTGGTTTTACTTATTTAAATAACAATTTATTTATTTATTTAGTTTGTTAATACTAAAGACACACTCATAAAACAAATAATTTACAGTTTTGGATAGATCATTCGAAACGACATACATGTTTAATTAGCATAGAAGATAATGCTACAAATTATTCCCAATCAAATTAAAAGTGTTGAGATATTCAGAATTTGTGTATTTTTTATATTTAGCTATTTAAACATTGGTTAGCTAATTAATATATTTATCAAACGTTTTCATCGCAAACTTTAAGAAAGTTTATGTATATTCTATTTTAAAAATAGCAGATTTTAAAATAATAACGAAAAAAAAATCATGTGTAACGTACATCTTAATTAACACATAAACATTATATCAATTAAAAAATATCAACCAGGATTGGTGCTCAATGCAAAATGTTATGTCCAGACAAAATGTTTTCAAAAATAATTTTCTAAACGGAGAAGCAAGATAAGTAAATTTAAATTTAAAGTGTTTCTTTTTAAAATATATACATAAAACAAGGTCTAAATGTTCTTTTGAACTGCTCTGTAAACCATGTCAAGTTAAGATCGGTCCAGTAAATGCTAATAAAACAGAATTTGAATTTTACGTCAACTGGAAAAATAAACATGGAAAATATTTGTACAGCCATTTTTGTACCATATTAATGCGAAATTGAAATTCCAGGCCCGTGGTGTCCAGGCGGTGGAGTATGATCGTGGTTCGAATCCCGGTATTAGAATTTCCGCTAACTAGTAATTGGAGGGTTACCAGTTACATTCCTCGTTACCCACTAGAAAGCACTTATCCTATAAAGGGAACTGGTGCACATTAAGTCTTTCGTGGTCCAAACGACTTCACGCCTATTCAGGGTGCCATCTCAGGTGTTGTCATCCATTTTCACCTGGCCACGGCTCAAAATTTCGTGTTCCCGGGTCGTTCCTATGGGAAAAATGCCGACCAAATTCGTCCAACAAAATCATTTTCCATTGAAAATTAATTCTCACAATAAAAAAAAACATTGGCTACAAAAATTATGCGAATAATCGCCAAATCGGTCATCGCTTCTGTCATCATCGGAACCATACCTGCTTCTAGGTCAGTAGGTGTGATGATCACTTATGCGTGGGTGGTATAATGCCATTCCGACTTTCCAATTTTATTTATTTAATTATTATTATTATTGTCTATGAGGGGGATGAGTAAGGCAAAGAAAAAAAAAAGGGAAGAACTGAAAAGAAATGAAGTTCGGCGTTTGTTTGTGCCTACGCGCTCCGCTGGATTCTCTTACAATTCTCCCATAAATAAAAAGAGAATGCCAAGGGCGGTCATATGTTGCGATATCAGGATATAGGAGGCATGAGTAAATACGGCACAAAGCATATGGGGGCATAATAATGGTTTTGTGTGTGATTTTTCTATTCCATTTGTGGGATGCTCAAAACTGGAAGAGTTCTAATTTGGCGCGCATGAAAAGCATCGTGTGTTTTGGTTTTCTTTATTAAATTATTATTCCAGCTCTGGAATTACTTTTTGAGAGGGAGGAGGCTTTAAGAAAATCTCATTAAAAAGTGTGTGGCCATGTCAATGTTATTTTTTCTCAGCTCACATTGTGTATTTAATGTTTTTGCAGATCTATAATTTGATTAAATATGTTTTTAATCAATTCTCATAACAACGTTTGAAGTATTTTCTATTTTTAGCAACTTTTCGGCATTTTCAAATAATTTTATTCTTTCAATATATTATTATTTTATTGATATTATTTATTTATATGGCAAAATTATTTATTAACTGTCTAAAATGTTTTTTTCACACGATCAATTAAAACACGTCACACTATAAAAAATAAATATTCTTTTTTCCTAATTATATTAGAAATCATTTTATAATAGCCGAGGCTAGAAAATCTAAACGACTTCGACACGGAAATCCAACATGAAACGGCAGGATCAGTAGCGCATGCGTACGAGTCAACAAGTTTAAGTCAATGTTTATGCGTCAGCTGTTGTGTGCTGCGTGTTTTGTAATGTTTTTTTGTTATAATAATACGTTAACCCACTGATACTCACGCTGTTTTAGCAATTGTAAAGTTGGTTTCACTTTTTCGAAGTTTAAATATTTTTTCCTAGGTATGCACTTATATATTTTTAACAACATTTTATTTCGTTATAAAAAGGTTGTTTCTAAGTTATAACTAAAAAAAATAGTTTAAAAAATATTGTAAAATTGAGTATATTTACGAGTTTAAAAACTGGATACATTGATGGAAAAACTGGAGATCCATGGACGGGATATCAAGTCTATGAGCGTCAGAGGTTTTAATGAAGGCGACAAAGTTTCACTTTAAACGTGTGCTTGTGCGAGGCACACGGTTTTTTTTAAATAAAAGAATTTATTTTTATTTAAAAAATTGAAAACTACAATTTCGTTTAAGTAAGAGTTAAGTTTCAACATATTTAATACCTTTAAAACTCAGAAAACTAAACAAAACTGCTCACCTATTCCAACAAGTTATTATTCGCATCTCCCAAGACAGCACTCTCCACTCTCTATTCCTATCATTAAAAATTCAGTTTTCTTAACAAGATAAAGTATGAATATAAACTCTTGACCCGAGTTTGTTGGAAGAATAGATTGAGGTTGTGAAAAATCTGACATGGAATTAAATTGAAATATATGCACTTTATTATTTTCGGTTGCGCTTCTGCAAAGGTTAATCACAAGCGGAGAACTCCTACTGGGTTTCGATATGCGGGAGAAAGTTTTGAACCGTTTGAACTTATCCTACTCTACAAAGGCACTGTTAGTGGTTGCACTTCAATTTTGGTTTTGTTTATTCCCAAGTTTGTTTTTTAGGCTGTTGCGAAAAGGTAAAACGCTTAATTGTTTGTCAAATTAGTCAAAAAGAGACTTAAGCAGTAATGACATTGATATTATTCTTCAATACAATTTATATATAGTTATTCTTCAATATAATGACTGCGAAAGCTTTTTTTTTAAGCAATTTAAATTGTTTACTTATTAGCAAGTAGAATTAAAACCAGTATTTTTGTTTAAGACATTTCGCCAGAAACGCGGACATTTGAGCTGGTATTACAAGAATTACAAAATACCTATTTATTTTATACCAAGCATGATACATTATATTTTTTCGAAATCATTATGATTTTACATTGTAAATGTTAGGAACGGGGTTTTTTTTCAACACACTTTTTGAATTAAAGAATTACAGCCGATGAAAAACAATAAATGACGTTTGTGTATTTACGAAGAAATTACAAATAACATTAACTTTTCTAATAACATTCTATAATAAGTTTGTTTTCTATAAGTGTTGCCACTAATAGATCAATTACTGTGTTAAAACTTACAACAGATTTTAGGTTTAGAATTTGATTTGATTTCCGTACGGTTTATTTCTACGGTTAGACATATTTAAACATGTTTTGGAAGAAATACAACTCTTTACTAAAGTTATAATTTAAAATACAATATACTTTTAAAAGAACCTTTTGCATAGAAACCCATTTTTATTCAAACATTCGTAATAATACTTCAAGATTTATAAAAATGTACCCAAAGTTTAGTTGTAAAAATACAAAAAAATTAAAATATTGAAAAGTTGAAGCAACTGGAGCATTATGAAATAAAAATATACGCATATTCGAAAACTCAATTACAATAACTTATAGTAACTTCATTCACATACGAATATAATTAAAAGTTCAAAAATGAATTATTTTTAAAAATTGACAATAGCTGTCTGAACATCAGCAATGTCTAATTATTTTGATAACTGCGGTTAGAATTTATTACTGCAAATTATAGAGTTTAAATTTGAAATGATTGTTCTAATCACTCAAGTGTGTTGCCACATTCCGGTTGCTGAACTCTACAAAATGGATTTTACCTTGCCATGAAAATGGCGTCACCTCCAAATAGAATGAAAGGACGAACACAACCTATTGTTCGATTTTGACGAAATCTGGACTAAGGTCTCGTTATTCTCTTTTAATAAAATCCTCCACATTGTAAATTAGTTTGGATTTTTTTTCTCTTTTGAGAACAAACGAGTTCTTCGTTTAATAGTTTCGCACTTTCTATCGTTTGGTCGCGTTTTCGAGTAAAGAACACGGCGTCGCCATTTCACAGAACGAATATTGCTTGAAGATTCTATTTGAACTTCCAAAGGTTTTCGAAATGGGTGTGTAAATTTTAAATCTTTTCGATTGTAGGCCAATGGCAGGGAAAACGTGTGATTTTATTTTCAAAAGAAGTTGTCCATCACAATACTGTCAAAGACTTTCGAAAGAAGGAAATACATATATTATATTTGTTCTTGAATAGAAATTTTTATGCTGCCAGGAACAAATGTCAACAACAAGGTGTCCTTTTAGGTGGCTACATTCCACAAACTGGTTTTGTTTGTTTTATTTGCACCTGGAAAATGAAGCACAATTTTAAATAATATGCGCATAGCATTACACAAATCAGATGGCATATAAATAATGTTAATTGGTTTGTCAATATTGGTCCCTTAAGAATACTAAATTGCATTGGAGGTTCAAAGAAATTTTTAGATACAAGTGAACTGGATTTTGGCACTTCCTCTGTGCTGGAAATGATTTTCGTTGAGAATTTGAAACATCCTATTCATTGTTTTTTTTGTGTTAAAATTAAATATGACTTTTCTTCTTATAACAAATTTGCGCTATACTATATTCTAAAGTATAGACTATCGTCGTCAAAAAATTCTGGTAAAAAAAAATTATGGCTAAAAACAAATTCCATTAGCTGGTCATCTAAAATAATAAAATGTTTATATCCAATAATAAAGTATAACGTAATTAACTTTGAATATGTTTTACACAACTATTTTAATCTTATTTCCGAGTTCTTATTAAATGTAAAACGAAAATATTCATCAGTAAAATATATCTGAATCAAGTTAGGATATACGTTTGACAACTATTACATTTTGAATTCTATTTAAACCCAAAATTGTTTAAAAAGCTAATTTTTAAATAAATTATTACTAAACAATTTTGGTATAAACTATTACTATATTAGCATTACAAACTTAGAATGACTATTGGGTACACATTAACAGAAGACATACTCTAAGAAAAATACTACTGTCTGTTTAAAATTTCCTGTTTTTCTTACTTTCTTAAAAAATATTTTTATATAATAACCCAAACTTCAATTTTTACACTTTAAGGTTTTGTATTTCAGTCACGACAACTTGTTTTAGCATACCTTATTTTTATTTTTTCACAGAGGCTGTAAAAATCAAAGGGTTCATAATTTTTTTTCCCTCAGCGAAACGTAACAGCAGTTATTTTCCATATTCTGTTCCGGAATTTTCCGTTATATACGAGATCACCATATTTTCCAACAATATGCATCATTTTGAAATTGACTTAAATACATTTATTTTCAATACGTTTTCAAATATTTTTTACTGCGTATAAATTAAAAAGTTATCTCTTCAAAAATAAACAAGATTTAAAAAAAAAATTGCAATATCGTTAATTTGTTGGCCGTTCGGTTACTAATTAATAAAATTCGTAGGAAAATATCACGGTATAAAAGTCCAATAATAACGTAAAATTCGTATTTCGTAAGCGTAATTCTGTGTTTGTATTCCTTGCATATTGGCGGTGCGATCGTATGTATAAATTACATATTTCTGATGATGTGAATATTTTCCCCAAAATTTTATAGGAAAGTATATAACTGAGATTGTTGTGTGTCATCCTGTTTTACAAAAGAGCGGATAGAAGGAAGAGAGGATAAAGAAGAGATAACATATTATGATTTTTCTTCCTGTTTGAGCACAAAAAATTCTGGGAAAAGAACAGAAAGAAGAATAACTGTTCCGTAGAAAGAACTCAAATGTCAAAGATGTTCTTGGAACTCAAAGGGTGCATTTTGCAGAGTTTAACGGCTCATTGTAAAACTTTCGAATAACTTTTACTCATCAATTAAAATGTGCTAAAATATAATTTATTTAAAAGCATTAATTTTTAATGGGTAATAATTAATACCATTTTACAATTTATTAAAGGTATTGAGAAAAAAAACTTTATTTGTCTTCACCTTTCTGACGTAGCAAGGGGAAATGCCACTAGAAGGTAGATTCCACAAAAAAAAGTCGGAAAATTTAAGATATAACATTAAATTTGCAAGTACCCCCCCAAACCCCCCCACCCCCCTCCGCTCCATTTTTTTTTCATCTACAAACGTCGCGCTCACCGTCTGGATTAGTTGGTTTCCCATATTAATTGGTTGGTTTCCGTCCGAGAGACTGTATTCAGCATTATATTCAGTGCTGAATTGTATTACAGCGTATCAGCACTGTATTCAGCATACACAGTATTCAATCCAGTGCCGAAATCAATGACGGACGCCGAGCGCGGCGTCTGCAGATTAAAAAAGCGAAAACATGTTCCCCATCGATAGCAGAAAGAGATTTTCCGATTCATTTCGCTTGCTGGAAAATCCTATTCATGTTTTTTTTTCAAATTGTATGGCTTTCTTCCTCTTTTTGGAGAAGTTCTTCTCTAAGTTCAATAATTACCATTTTAATTACCCTTAATCGATCTTGCAATCCAATACATTTATCTGTTTGTTATATTGTTTCGATGCACTGTTACGAGTCGGCATTATTTGTATAACGAAACTTAAATACCGTTACACATAAACACTTTATTTGCATCTGATGCGCGCTTTGGGTGGCCTTAACGCCAAATCAACTCGCAATTCTGTAAAACAAAGTATTCACACGAAACAGAAGGCGTGTTAACCCGACCTTCAGGTACTGTTTCAAGGTGAAAACATCAGGTGGCTTCTTCCGCACAGAAGAAGGTGCCAGTTGGATATTTTTTTTGTTATAAAGTGTTGAGTAAACAGTGAAAATCGTTCTTTCTCCTCAACATGTTAATTAAAGAGATCGACGGATCAGGGACGAGTTGAGTTGTAGAAAGAAATTATTGTTTCAGTTAATTTGGGGTGTCTAAGCGGCAAGGAAGCCATTAGAATGCAAAATGATAAATTGCATGGCCTTGGCAGTGGAACGAAAATGAAAATTTTGTAACTGTTGATTTCGAGAATATAGCCCAAGGGAAGAAATAACGGATAATTGTGACATCCTTTTCTATTTAATGGATTCTGAGGTATTTTCGTGCGGTTTCGCAAGGTAACTGTTAATTTAACGGGTGTGTAATTGGAAGGGGATGTGGTAATAATCACAGTGATGCAAATCGTTTACGATAGCCGTAGAATGTGCCAGATCGTGAGGCTTTACTTACAAATCATTATCTAGAAAGGGTTACTTGAAAAATGAATTAAAACGCCCTTGACAGTGGAATTAAAATAAAATTCCGATGACTTATAAAAAAAAATTTGGTTGATAATAGCGATGAATTGATGAATTATTAACGTCCTTCGATCCCATGCAAGGGTTCTTTATTAATATTACACGAAGTAATAATTCCGATAACGATTAATTTCAATGATAATGTAATTGGCCTGGTATCGTAATCAATATCGTCGGAACATTTTGTTGTCAGGACATCTTGGAAACAATATTATTTATGGTGTTATTACCCAAGAAGATTGGTTTATAAAAAGGCATTAAAATGAAGGCTGAATCGTCGATTGGGAAAATTACGTTGCAACGGATAACACCTCAATTTCGTTTAGTCAAAAAATCAATTGGCATTTACGTGGCCTCCTTGAAAGCCAAAATGCATGTGTGGTGGTCGTCTCATATTATTATAAATATTTTTATTTACAATTTTTCTTATTAAATTTGATTGATTGGATTTAGGCAAGATCAAAAGAAAACAATCTAGTGCTGGGAAGAAGTGCAACGGTCATTAAAAAGCTTTGGTATCTCATAATATGAGCTGCCCACGATTTTATTATTAATCGATTAACAATACGTACATTTATACAGGTGTTTTAATGAATATGTGCCAACAAGTTAAAATACTTTACTCTAACCAGGAAAAGCGGACATTTTCACCAAATTTTTAAGATTTTTCACGTGAAACGTCTTTCATTTCGGGGGTCGCTTGCTAAAACCGCATGTAAACGATGTAACGCTGATATTAGCTTATATATATTTGCAACCGTACTACCCACGTGCCTTACTTTGGAATCGTTGCGTTCAACAAAAAAGCCGTTACTCGATCACAAATGTGTCACGTGCGCATATGGCGCCGCTGTTGCGCCTCAAACCGGTGCTCATCAGGAGTTATAAGGCTTACAAATGTATAATTCCTTGCAGAAATTTTTTGGTTTCTCGTCAAAGGCGTAGAGTCCAGAAATGATGTGAACAGACTCGGGCAGCAAGACAAAGGGATACCAATATTTTACCACCACCTTTGACCATGGCGAAAAGTGTCTTTTTTTCCGTAGGGTGACCCCGACTAGCTCCTAACATAAGTGAAGCACTTAAGCTTTGTAATTCGTGAATAAATGTAAGCTATGTATTTGGTTACGTCATTTGTGTACTCCAGCAGCATGAACAAGACGTGCCCCGCTGCAGCTACGTCCCCCAATACAGCATTTCTATTTTTTTTATATAAACAAATATTTTACAATGTTTTGTTTTAGTATATTTAAATCGAAATGTTTCAACGGAATATTTCGGTAGGTGTCTAAATCAGCGCACTGGATCTTTAGGAATCACTAGTTTAAACGAGCGGAACTTCAAATTTAACTTCCAAATCGTTATGCAATGCCTCTGGATCTGGTATGCTCAATGGCGTAACGGGTGGCCACCAGTGCGGGGAGGCTCAGAATATCAAGGGACCCCCGCAGATGAGAGGAATAATTATTTAAAAAATGGTTAGTTCAAACAATTTACCAAATAAAGTGGTGGATCCTGTTGGGAATTAACTTTTTAAATACAACAAATGTAATTAAATATTGCCTCTACTATCATTGATTCTTTTATTTTTATTTGGCCCATTCAAAAAAAGTCTATTTTTATTTGTTTCAGTGCTCAATAATAGTGAAATAGCAAGCCATTATTATGATATTTTAGGGAGTTATCGAAGTGAGGAAAGACGTGCGCAATATAATTATACCAAAATGAAGATGACTAGAACCTAACAGATTTTTTTGTAAATATTTTAAGGGTTGGGGATTTTAAATTATTTGTTTGCGGGAAAGGTCCTAACAGATTTTTGCAAGAAGGCCCCACTAGAATCTGTATGCCACTGGATGAGCTTTTCGTCCATGCGTGACTTCTTTTTAAAATCTTACACGTTTCGGTACCTATTTTCCTACGAAAAATTCCAATTGCGGCCCATGGCAACCTTTTGTCTGGGCGATAATCAAATGTTTTCTTCTTTGAGAATATGGTAAACCCGGCTCGTTTTTTAATCGTTATAACGACCTCGCTATAACAAGTAAAAAATATTGTAGTAGAAACTAGTCAACTGATTTAAAGTTTAAAGGGTTATCGTTAAAAGAAAGAAGTCTCTATATTGAGACATTTTGTTATAACGAATTTTTAAATTGGTCCCGTGAAGGCTATATAGCGTTCACGGGACCAATTTAAAAAGTCGTGATAATAAAACGTCTCAATATGGAGACTTCTTTCTTTTAACTACTGCAGTA
Organism: Troglohyphantes excavatus; assembly: GCA_963932185.1. Lineage (NCBI taxonomy): Eukaryota > Metazoa > Arthropoda > Arachnida > Araneae > Linyphiidae > Troglohyphantes > Troglohyphantes excavatus. The sequence continues at coordinate 71,626,389 of OZ010666.1, read as the reverse complement.
GATTGAAGACAATCCTATATAAGTTTATATTTCTCTTTTCACTTCAAGAGATTTCTTTGAAATTCATAATCTTCTGGAAAATTGTATTTCCTGAGTACGTGTAACACATAATGAGAATTTACTGTCAATAACACCAATTTTAAAGTTCACCGAAGGTGTTTTCGAATTTTTCGAAATATTCTATAAAAAGAAGCTTTATCTTGAGCCGAGTTTCCAAAGCTTTTAAAAGGTCGTTTTAAGAGGCCTATGAAAGGCAGGGCCCAGGGCAATCCGTTACGGAAGACAACTTATATCATGAGCGAGAATCACTGTTCTAAACTGTCAAATTCTAATGAATCGTCTGCAGTAACGTCATTGAATTGTTACCTCCTGCCGGCTCTGTTTTTGACCTATAAGATTATCACTTCCTACTGACCCTGATTTTTTGTTCCATTATAGCCCCTTAAGGATCGTTTTTTATTATAAAAGAATCTTCGCGATATTTCTATTGTTAATAAGAACAATTATGATTACGATGCTATTATTATCATCTGTATCGATCTTCGTTAGGCAGGACGTGCGTCTGAGAGATCAGGATGTTATTTGAACGTGTCTAGCGCGTGTTTTTTTATTCATTTCGATTTGTGACTTTTTCCGTGTAGGTCAGCGGTCCTGAACAAACAGTTTAAAATAATTCTTATGCGAGTCAATTCTTTTTGAAGAATTTCCGCACGAGGAAATGCGACAAGTTATCTTTGAAACGCTTCCGAGTGTAGTATTTATACAATTTTTTTTTCCAATCGTTTTTGTCAGTAATTGTCACAGTGCGTGATTATGAAACGAAGCTTTATTTAAGGAACTGCATCGTAAAGCTTACTCGCTATTTTGCCGTTCGTTTGTACAACAATGGTGGCCTTAGGGGAAAAGCATAATCGAAAAGAATTTAGATGGTTTAAAAACGTAGTAGCATTAATGGCTACCTGTTTCCTTAATTCTCAGTTTTAATTTTGAAAAAAATTGGCTATAGGTGAAGTTTTCTGATGGTTTTTAAAACAAATTTGACCCAGTGAAATAATGAAACAAGTTTCTTAAAACAACTTTTAAGGATTGCTATTCAAATCACTTTTATGGAGGAAAAGAAAATAAACTTTTATAAATTGACATACTAACCAATTTTATGGAGTAGAAGATGCTATTATTATTTCATTCTACTAGTATAAACTAGTAAAATGGCTTTGATAGTAATTAATAATCCATGACACATCAATAGAAATGCCTTAAAATATTATGATTATTATTTTTAATGGAAGAATCCATTTGATGGATTAATTTAATTTTTTTACGTTTAATTTAATTGCGAATAAACAACTAGAAATTCGTCAAAGAAATATTGTTAAAACTTTCAGTTTATTACGATCCTATTCATATATAAAATTGAATTAGAAAAATATGCGATACAAATTTAATCAACCAAACGCCATTTCATTTTAAAAGTTCTCAACTTGCCCCATGCCATACAACGAAAAACTAAAATTAAATCTGTCAAAATATCTTTACGAATCATAAAAAATCGATCACGAATCCTTATTATTTGAAACAATATGAATATCATACACTATTTGCGCATTTATTGAGGAAAATTCTTTGTTCGAATTATCAATAAAAAGAACAAAATCTTCTTCCTCGTGATTAAATATTCTTCATCCGGTGTTGTTTTCGAGTTTCATAAACCGTTATTCCGAGATTCTATCGCAGACCAAATCATGGGAGTCGTGGGAAACGTATCAAGGTGATCACAAAGTGTATGTAGTCACAAAGAAATAAACATGGCGGGCAAAAAAAAGAACGAAAACAAAATTCGAATGCGCAGCCATGTGTAAAATTGTGATCTTCTTGTAGCAGACGATTACGTTGGCGGGAAGAAGCTGACTGCCATTTATCAGATAAAAGTGAATTCGAAATTTCTTCCTCCACTCTTGTTTTCTGATACACTCTTTCGAGATTATTTCTGCGGATTTGTGTAAAAAAATAATAACTTTCTTTGGAATTTAAATTTTGTTACGTAGCGGGAAAGTGATCGTGGTTTTCAATTTGAAATTGTTCCGCGTTTTTAGAAGTTGTAAGAGGCTTTGTCTTCGAATTTTCAGATGAGTTGTTAAAAATCGTGATATTTGCACTTTCTTTGTGGAAGCAGATAAATCTGCGTGGGAACTGAAGATAATTTTATGTTAGGTTTAAGAGTGCAATTTGAAAAAGATGCCATCTTAACATGCGTGGATCTTGTCTTTACTCTTAGTATTATTTTTTCTTGAGAAAATAGTAGATGTAGTTATGGTAGCTGGAATTACTTCCTTTATTTTAATAGTGTGTGTGTATAAATAAGAAACTGAAATCGGTTACTGTGTGCTTTTAGAATGCATTCGCTTACATTTCGTGATTATTTATGGAACTCGCAAAAACAACAAATAATAAATCATAAGCTCTATTTCAAGCACTGAGCTAAAATAATCACTGGGAAGATAACAAAGAACTGCGCGACCGCATTACACGTCCCCCCCCCCCCCCCCCCACTCCGACTCCCCCAATGGGAATATACTCCCCAGTTATTATTTTAGCTCAGTGACTTTAAGAGAGTACTCCAAATCAACAAATAAAATAAACAACTGCGAACGTTAATTTCACAAGCACCAGCCGCTTCCATACTATGGCCGAGAAGTTATAGGCCAATGACAATTTTGACAATATACTGCAAACTGCATTAAGTGTAATTATTTGAACAATATGTAGTAATATATAAAATCTGACAAAAAACATTTATATACGAGTCGTCTAGTTTCAAAATCAGATAGATCCACATGTTTCGCAAAATCGTCTTTTTATATTTTTTACAAGTTCTCAATGCACTATATCACATTACAATGCGGTATTGATCAAACAATGTCTGAATCCGGTCTAACAATGCATTCAAAGTTATGGTGTTAGAGTTATGGGTTTGTCAATCATTTTTGACGTTTCCTGTAAAATTTATGAAAATGAATCTATTTGGTAATGAAATAAGACGGATCATGTTACCTTGCTACGTTTTAAGACATTTATAAATTAACATAACAGATAAAAAAAGCAAATTTATCTTAAATAAAATAATTGATTGCTGTTTAAGCTTAGAAAAAAGTTAGTTGGTATCAAACATTTTATAAAAAAAAAATGGTTTTCTAATTAGTATCAATTAACACAGCAATTTTGCAGTTGGGAAACTATTTTTATTTTCCTATTTTATTACGAAAAACTGTATCGTAGTTTTTTTTTAACATATTAGTAAAATTTAATATTGTAATACTATACCTTGGATAATTATTAATAATCAAGCAGTATTGCTTCACTGAAATATGGATAACTATATAATAATTTTATTAATTTTGTTTGTCGTTTAAGAATAAAAAGCGTACTTGCGAATTATTTAGTTTCGCACATTTCCATTAGATATCGTTTTTTTTTTTAATATGCTAAATAACACTTACGCGGTATTGAAGCATAAACATATCTTGTTGAATTCTGCTGTCTGCAATACTGAACCATTGAAGTTCATTACAAACCAGTTCATTATGCAGTACTAAAGTAGAGTTCCAAAGTACATTAGGTTTTTTTAATGTTTATTTAAACATTATTTCATTAACATTACCGTTGGAACCTTGACTGTGTAAACAATTTGTTATCTTTGGAATCATTAAACAATCAACAAAGTGTACTGATTAAATAAACAATCGAATGAAGTCGCCATTTTGTTTATGTCCGGTTTATAAAAGGCTTTCACTAAGTATAGAGTTCTGGTCTTGTAATAGAGTACTAATGACACGTGACCTTCTATTTCCATACAACATCATTCATTTAATCAAGCAGTATTCTTTTAGTTAATTATTCTTTGATTTCAGTTAATTTTGTTTATGTTTTAAGTTTACTTATATGGTGAAAAATCGCACCAGTTGTTAAATCGCTTGTGGATAAGGAAATTTTTTAAATTGATATGTTGACGTTAAAATTAAATATATACTTAAAAGTATACAAAAGATAATTATATTTTGAACAATGAAAACAGAATGTTTTATAAATTAACGCTTCTTTATTCTGGTTGACGATGATACAACTTTTGAGTTTTTAAATAACAATAAATTAAAATGTCTCATTTGCTGTCCTATTATTACAATGTGATTGCAACTCTAATATTTGGTTTGTTTGCTAAATTGAATTAACGCCGCGTAATATCTACGGCAATGGGGTTTCGGATCTAATCCAAAAGCAAAATATCTGAGAACATTGGTCCGTAATTTTAAACCATGGTCAGATGACGGATCCCAATTAGAATTGAGCCACGAACCCCTATCTAAAACTGAAATAGGACAGATGACAAAATTTCCTCAGTTTGACGAAATATTTAATCGGATCATATAGCAGGCGTCTGTTTCTTCAAAAATGACAAAAGTTTCGCCAATTATGAGAACGCATTTATAACAGTATGTATATGCAGAGGTTTGGTAAGGATACATCTTGAGTATGCTGTACAGTTCTGGTCACCATATCTTAAAAAAGACATTGAATTGTTAGAGAAAATTCAACACAGGGCTACTAAACTGGTTCAAGGATTTTCAGGCATGAATTATGAAGATATATTAAGAAATTTGAATATGTATACTCTGGAAGAGAGAAGGGTTAGGGGAGATTTGATTCAACTGTTCAAATTTATCAAACAAGGAGATGTGGAGGGTTTGGATTTTAATATGAGTGATAGAACGAGAGGTCATGGGTTTAAGTTAAACAAATCCCATTTTAACCGGGAAAGGAGAATACACTATTTCTATAATAGGGTAATAGACAAACGGAACAACTTGCCAGTGAATATTGTTAATTGTAAAGGAGTAACGGATTTTAAGAAGAAGTTAGATGTGCATTGGGGGATAGTTAAGAGGTACTAGATGGACCAACCTTGTTGGGCCGCCTTGAGCCTGTTGTTGGTCGTCAATATTTGTATTTGTATTAAAGGGTTCGCAAGCAACGCGAGACCAAACAGCTAGTTAGAAATAAAACTTGCAGGGTCCCTTTTCACTAGTAATTTTCCTCTATATATATCAGGCCCCTGCGGGAACTTCAGTTACGCCACTGAGTAATTGCCGTTTGTGGCCCCTGTGCCATTTATCAAATCTCGCTGTTCCCATCCATCCGTCCACCCCCGCCGAGCCTTATGGGACGATGCTATCACTTTCCATCAAGGTCGATGATGCAAATGCCGCGGCGTACCTGTCGGCCTCGGCAGGGGAAGAAGATGCCCAAGACCGATTGCCGGGCACCTTGATGCACACAACATGAAACAACTTTGTATTCAAAGATGTCTGGGTCTCGGATTACATGCCTTCGGAACTTGTTGAAGAAAGCCTTTTAATCGTTGCTGCTATCTCTCTTCTATAAAAATGATAATGTTAGGATTTTCTTTTCAATGGAACCTGTATTTTGTGGTTTTTATCTTGATCTGTGTTATATACACGTGTAATTTGATGAATCTACTTTGGTTTTTGTGATATTTGATACGGTTTTTTGACAGGTTGGAATTAAGGACTCATTAATTTTCGTTAGATTTACAGAGTGGATTGCTAATAGTGTAATGAGATTGAAATTATATTTTATATGGGGTATATTACAGTTTGAAACACCCCACGTTTTGTTAAAATCCAAAGTTAATTAACGCATTAATGGTCTTTAAAGAATATGAGCATTGTTATACTTGAATCAATGAGATATTTGGGAATATTAACACAATTAACAAAAATATAAATTCTATTATTTTTTTACATTTTAATTGTTAAAGTAAGGAGATATATTTAAATTTATTTTAGGCTATTTATTTTGCATGCATTAAGCAAGCCAGATAAGGATGATACATTTGGATGATACATTTTATTACACAAACTGGAATATCATTTATAAGCTAGTATTTAACAAATGCTTTAATTTTTTTATATTTTCAAAGATGAAATATTATGATTATTATTTTAATATATGAAATATTATGATGATATTTTATTGACTAATTATTTTAAATTTGAATTTAGTGAAAAACTTTCGTATTTAATGTATACAATGTTCAAAAAATTATTTTAATTGTTTCATGTTTAGCTAGCACAACACTTTAAACAGTGATAAACGCATAAAAGGTCAGGGTTTTAAAAAATTTAAACATTAAAATATTTAAGAAAAAAAATTTCATGCACCTACCCTCTTAAGACATTTAATAAGAATTTAAAACAATACAAGTTTTATTTCTCATGTGTCAGCCCTTCCCTTAAACTAGTTTTTTTATTTCACTGTTTAGTATCACACCACCATCCGTGTTCCGTGTCAACCGCAGCTCAAAAACCGAGACACCACGCGGCGCGGACGCATTAACTTAACGAATTAACCACAATCTCTAACAAGCATGAAACGAACTTCCATCACCAGAAATCGGCTCATTCGGTCATTAATTATGTCGGCCATTGTCAAGATCCAGATCCCAATACGTGATTCCCATTGACAATGCATTTGACCCCTTGACTCCTTCATCGCCAAGTCATCTTTGTTGACTGGATCTCGATTGCGGGTGGGGCTGCGCCAAAGCCCTTATTAGCAAATGAGCGGATAGCATTGGAGATATGAGTTGCTAGTTTTGGCGAAATATCGTGGAATTGGTAACTTTTAAAAGCTGGATTGTTTGAAAAATTATCTAATTTTCAGGTCAGATGAAACACTACAAAAACTTATAAATTAAAATCTAATATATCGTCTTTAATTGCTGGTAAATATTAGTTTTGGAATGAATCTCGTAATACAAGATGGCGATTAAAATATTAATTATTCGATTAAATTATTTTTTCCAATGATTATTATATATTTTTATTGGAATATTTTTTTAATTGATACATCATTCAACACAAAATAAAACGGGAAGAACATATTGGTATTGATAAATTATATAAGTTTATTATATTAGATATTACAACTATGTAAATACACAATTAATCGATGTTCGTTTCAGTAGATTTTTAAATGTATTGATGACACCTACTTTAAATAAATATCAAATTGCTTTTTTATCTTGTCATGTACGCAAAACTTCAATTATAAAGAACCTGGTTAAATAATAAATTGATTACGCTCAGTTTGGTTAAGGCCCCGATAAATGAGTTTCTATGCCCACTGACGGAGTGACGCTCAACCGTTTTTTTTTTTTTCAAGTTTAAAGTTATTTCCATTGCTTGAAGGTATAAAGTAATTTTTTCTGTGTGCATGCTATTTTATATTATTTTTAAAATTTTAATAATTGTAAAAAGATAGCATGTAAGTTGTACCTCAAACATTTAAATTAAAAAAAATATATTATAAATGGAGTATTTTTTTGCATGAATTTATAAATTGGGTAAATTGCTGGAAAAACTCCCTGAACGTGATATCACGTCCATGTGCGTCATGGGTTTCAATAAAAGTCCTACTTTTTATCGATAAGAAATATTTTATCTCCTATTTTTTTTTTTTTTTTTGTAGATTCAATAAATAATTTCCGTTCATCAATTTCCTTCGACGGAGAAACGAAAGAAAAAATGACGATGTCAACTGCCCAAATGATATTGTAAATTTAAAAAGCCAGAAACTGTAAAGAAGACAAATTTATATTTTTAAAGAATTTTTTAATTTTTTAAAATACATTTTTGATTTGCATTTAAAGCTGAACCTTTAAAAAAAATTTAGATTCTTTAAATTTTTTATTTATTATTTTTTTACATATTTTATCCTTAATTAAATTATATGTCAAGCAACATTTCTCATTAACTGTGAGCTATTTTTGAAACATATTTTCAATTAATTTCGGAATCCTAATCACATTGCAAAACTCGAAATGAAGTAGTGTGTGAAATGGAATAGTGTCAATGAAGTATAAAAAGTTCATTACAAGCGTTGATTTTTGTTTAACCCATCTCTGATTATGAATTCAGGACATAAAATAACAAATATTCAGATTTCCAAAAATACATTTATTTGGTTTTTTAACACTAACTTGTCAAACTTCCCGACAGCCTATTTAAAATTTACGACTTCCCATTTTTAATTTACGATTGCACAATTGAGCCACGATACTTCCCGTTAGAATAGGACCCCCCAACAAAAAAAGTCAGCATAAAACCTTCATAAATTTTTAGAAATTGAAGGTTTTATGTAGGAAAACTGCAGTTTTTTTGAAGATCTATGAAATTAAAGGTTTTTGTTTCAATATCCTTCATAAAAACTTGCAAAAAAGCCTTCAATTTTTAATCATGAAGGGAAATTGCAGATATTTTAAAGGTTTTATGTAGGAAAATTTAAAACTTTAAAAAAAATGCAGTTTTTTGTTTCGATATCCTTTATAAAACCTTCAGAAAAGCTTCAATTTGACAATTTTGATGAAGATTTCATGCTAACTTTTTTTTGCTGGGCCTGCATCAAGATGTAACTGTATTGGAACGTTGGCGATTTCTCATTCGTTTGGCGATGTCGAGACTTCTTATTGGGGCAGCCCTGATCCCTAGTCAGTCAAAGTGGACACCGAACCGTTGCCCCTTCGATATGCCACAAGGGCGTATGTGAGGTTGGACTATTCGTGGAAGAAATAGTGCTGATAACGTGTGAACAGAAGCGTGACAAAACTTAAAGAGTGCGGCATACGGATCAAATACCATAATTAACATCTTATAGGTTAAGCAAAATTAGCATAATTGGTGTGAGAGAGTTTTCATGCACAGCGTATGGTTTGGGGCGAGGGTATGTGCGTTAGTTTAAATATCGATATGGGTAAATCGATGCTAGTGGCAAGTTAGGGGAGGAGAGTATTCGGCTGGTAAAGTAATTTAAATAAATGATTGATTTAAACTAAATTGAACTTTTACAAAAATTGTCTCTCAAATAATACTCTACCCACCCCCCTCTCTTTTTTGGATAACCTAGACTTAAAATTCTGGTTACGGAATTTTTAAAACACAATTGTGATCCACAACTCGACGTTAGAAAAATAGAAAAAAAACCTGAAGGGTGTCCAGTGGTAAAATCCCTTTACAACACAAAGTTGGATTTTGAGGAAAACGAATTTGAAAGAGGAGTAAGATGGTTGCTTCCCAGCATAACGAAACTTTATAGCTTTTTTTATGACTTTAAAGTGGTTCTATACCAAAAATGAATACACATGCTGATAGTAAGCCTAGAAAGCTACCAGATGATACAGATACCTTAATTTCGGAAAAATTGCTGTAAAGTTACGTCTAAGCCCATCAATTGTAAATGAAATATATTTGAGAAAATCTTTTATTTTTTTGTATCTGTAATATTTAAGTTAACACAACAACAACCGGATGTCTTGTTAAATGAGTAGTTATTTATTAAAAAATTTTTATGGGAAAGATTTTGTAATTTCGCGTAGCATGTATATTTAAAAAAAAAAGGTATGCTCGTATAAAAGGTATGATTGCAAGCAACTTTAAAGTTAATCTATTTTCCCTTCAACTCAAAATTTATGGAGTTAAAATTTTCATGCAAGTACAGTTGCATCCTTGAAACATTCATTTCACGGCGTTGTTAATGCCCTGGTTCTCAATAAATCTACGTCTTACTCTTATCTCAAATATCAAATATGCATACCTTTTCATGGTCAAACCAAAAACAAGAAAATAAATGACTCATTTCTAACGAATCTAGTCTTAATATCGAATAGAAAGTTTCTTTAAATCCTAAAAAAGTGCGACACGGAACTTTGAATTATGATATTAATATATCACTCTTAACGTCGTCACGGTCAGGTATACATTATTTATCATCTGCTACGCTATTTATTTCCACTATCTTCTCGAAACTTATGTTTCAATCATTTCTCTCTGTTATTCTCAACAGAAGAATTCCTCATTCCAATTCAAGAGAAAACAAAAAGGAGACTAATCGTTCTCTTTCACTGTTCCAACTTTCTGTCTATCATACGCAAGGACGAATGTTCCTTCACTTTCTGTCGCTCCTGGTGACAGGAAAGGTTTCACCTTTAGTCGTTTTTACGCAATGCGAATTGTAAAAATGCGACGATTGGCGACTGAATGGAATAATAAGTGGTGATTCTTAATATCCACTGTCGCCGTGAAACATTTTTGTGCTGCTCTTTTGTCATTAAATAATAATTATCAATTCAATTGGGCAATACATCGATAATTAGTTAGGTGGAATATTTTAGACAAGTTAAGGAAACCCTAGAATGTATCAATCATCTTGTCATCAAAATTGACGCCATGGAATAATTGAAATATAACATACAATTAGTACCAGAATGCTATTTTATTTTAGAAGTAACGCAATTTATTTTACGGAAACTGGAAATATTTAATAATTTGATCATAAAGATTTTTGCATATAAATTGTCAGCTAATTTATTTTTTATGTACGTCCTTTTCTCATACTTGCAATTGTTATACTCGGAATGAGAAGGACAAATTAATTTTTTTAAAAGTTATTTAGAATATATCAATTTTTAACTTCCAAATGAAATAGAAACCAATATTGTCAGGCTTCTTTAATATTTCAATTAAAATAATTCCGGGATTTCTGTAAGATTGCAACATGACTTAGTCTCAAACTTTGAAGCTACCCCCCCCCCCCCCCAACTGTCCAGTTATGACATCGGTTCTTCTTGTTCCAAGCCACAGATTGTTTGGTAACATTGTTTGAGAAACATGTTAATTTGGTCAAGAGTCTTTCTACAAATATATCTTGGGAATTTGTAAATATATAAGGTTTACAAAATACGATAATTAAATTATCTCTTTCTTCATATATCATCTGCAATGTATGCTAAGTTTAACTGATTGATTCATTGACTTCATAAGTTTAACTGATTGACTTTCTTCACTTGTTTTAAAACAAGTGAAGAAACAAAATAAAGCACACGTTAGTTTAATTGACTGAAAATATAATCTGAATTAATTTAAATAATGAAAAAAAAATATCTTAAATTGCGAAATTAATTGAGAAAGATTTGACCCGTATTGAAACTACACAGGAAAGAAACCAATATACATTCAAATAAAAAACGATGGCATTTATTAACACAATAAGTCCTTGACAATTAGAAGAATACTGTAGTAATTACCAAACACATTCAATAAAAAAATTATTAAATGTAAACAAATCTTTAGACATGAAGGTAAAGCAAAATTGTGAAGGTGCCATTGAATGTATTTCTGCATGTTAAATATTCCAACACGAATGACAAATTACAGTCAAGGTGATTAGCAGCCATTCTTTTCCCCCAAACAAAAAACTGTTTTAATTTATTTCCTCTGAATACCTCACGGGAGCCGTTTAGTTTACAAGAGCTCGCCATTTTACAAAAAAATCCTGGAGATTATCGTCTGTGATAAGCACGTTTCGAACGTTTTTCAATCCAACCATCACGACTTTATGTTGCCACAGAGCCCCTTGAAATGTGTGGCGCTTAATCGTCGTAAAGCAGACGACTGATTTATGAATATTTTCTATACCCCAGCTCTCACCTGCCGCGCTGTTGTTGCCACCGGCAAAATGCATAATAAGGCCACGAGACTTCGGTAATGGAAACAATCGTAAATTTACTTTGGATGCGTGTGCAGAATACGTGTCTTTGAAAGAGAATGATTAAACTATTTACTTTTCTTAAAAGGACGAAATGAAATATTTTTAGTCAGTTAATGGTATTCTTAATAATTGTACACCCTCTTTACAACGCCAGGGCAAGACTGTATTTAGGGGTGTGCGATGTGTGCCACTTACACAGGGTCCCCCGCACATTTGGAGGGGCCTCGCCCTCAGAGAAAAATGAGTAAAACGAGAACGTTAAAGAAGAAAATTAAAAACTATTAGGGAATAAACTTTATTTTATTTTTAAGTTCATTTTTTCAAACTTTTTATTCTGATTGTGTATTTGCACAAATTCTAAGTATATAATAGTATTTATGAATTATTGATGCATATTTTTAATCTTTATTAAAAAAAATATACAATTAAAATTTTTAACGCAATGAAATTATTAACGTTCTGTAAGTCTAATAAATAATTTATGTTAAATAAATTTAGCCATCTAACGTTTGAAATTGAAGATTTATAAAAAGTGTCCATTTCTGTAAGTTTGAAAAAAAATTCTAATTGGCTTTCCTCTAATGGTGCAAACTTATAAGTTAAGTTTATATAATCCTTTTTAAGACATGGAAGTAAAATGTCATATAATTGAATGCAAAACTGTTTGGCATTGAGTGCATAATCTTGTTATTGTTATCCACTGTGTAAAAGTTTTAATAAAATGTTTTAAGCCCTTAAAAATTCCCCGAAAAATTATTTAAAAAAATATTTCAAACACTTTTTGAAATCATGTAGATAGATTGTAAAATAGTAATCAACGATAGACATTCAAATTTAAAGTACGCATCCATACGTAATGAATTGTATTTATAAACTACAGACTATTTGTATAATTAACTTGTACTTAATTACTATTTACTCGGATAATTCCAAACAAACAAACGTGTTAATGTATTTTTAAACTGGACTCCCATGATTTCAAACAAAACTTTTTCACAGTTAATAATTCAAAATAAGAAATTATTACATTAATTTTTTTTTAATTCACCCAAGCCCATTATTTTAGGTGTTAGGGGCTTAAAAAAATATTTATTTATACTCAATTTGCTAAAAAAAATATTTTCTTGTGTATTTATTATTTTGAATGTATTGGATAAATAATGTACTTTCTGATCCGAGACCACCCTGACGGACATGGACGAGATATCAAGTCCAGTGATGTCCGGTTTTCAGAGCAATGGGCCACCTCATTTTTTATTTCCTAAAAATACTCCATTTTGCAACATTTTTAATTTAAGGATTTGAGCACTGCTAAAAATGCATGCTCATTATTTTTTTTAAATGCATCGTTTTTGACGAAACAGACGATTGCTAAATACTCCTATTAAATATTTCGTTACACTGAAAACTTTTATTTTGTCTATTTTCGGACGAAATTTATTTAGACAAAAATGGGGACGATATCAAATAAATATTGACGGCTCGATGCGCAGCTATCGGTACGTAGTACTCGGTGCCAGAAAGTATATTTTTAATTGTGGCACTATACATATAAGAACCGAAATGGAGCTGATACCACCATTAAGGATTAGGAGTAAATGACTTTCGTTAAAAATGCGAAGATTCTTGTTTCGTCAAACGTCAAGCGATGCAATAATGAAACGATTGTCAAAATTGACGAAAAGACACTTGGCGATCGCTGAATGTTCAAAAATGAAAGTGTTATTTCTGACAGTGGAGTACAATTTACAAGCTGTATGTTTCCAATTCATTAAAACAAATGTGATAAACATAAAATAGCTTCCATAGGAATTTTTTTTAAATACCTAGCAGTGGAAACAATTTTACAATTGCACAAACCGAATGAGCGCCAAGAACAAAAATCTCAAAATGGAGGTTTTTGCATCGTATTTTCCGTCAAGCAGTATCTTTTTCTTTTAAACATAAAAAAAAACAAGATCTACGACCTTTCCAAAATTTTAATCTTCAATTCAATTTTCACTTGCAAATTCAAATGGTTATATTATTCAAATGAAAATAATTAAAGCAAGAAGTGTTCGAAAAGCATTTTGCCATTTTTTCTCCAACACGTTCTAAAAGTGCCCAAAGTAGGTCACAGCAACGTTGACACAGTTTGTGAAGGTATTCGAAAAATGTCTCGCCGAACATACCAGTCTGTAAGAAATCGAACGCGGAAAAAGTAGTCCGAAAACTTTTTTTATTGTTGTGTGTTTTTGTCTTTTCTCGAGCGCATTTTCTTCCGAAGTAGTTTCGAAAGTGTTGACCCTTTGTAAAAAGGTCAAAAAACGCCTTTCAGGAGAAATCGATCTATGGACACGAATCGAATGCTGAAAAATGAATCGATTTTTTTATTCGATTCTCATTAGATGGAACAATTATTCGTGTTCGTTATAGGTGCGGACATTTTGGAAGTTTAGGGTGCACCAGATAGTTATTGTCCCTACCCTCATTACCATTAAAACTCGTTTACCTATTTCACTCCAGTTCGCAAATCATTGAAAAAGAGATAAATAAAGTCGCAATTATTCTAATCTTTTTAAATGTGTTAAAAAGTTTATCTTTTATGCAAATCAAAACAGGTATTTGGGTAAATAATGAAACCGTTCTGGTTTTTATATAGAAGGTTTCATGCATCGTAATATAACTCGTGTTTTTGTACCCGCCCAGAAATGTTATTTTTGCGAAATGTACCCCATAAAATGAAGAAAATTAAAAAAAAAATATTAAGATCAACACGTTTACTGTATTGACAAAATAATTATTTTTTGTTCAACTACTTTGCTTCTATTTTAAACAAGTCGCTTAGCTTTAATAGCAACACACAAATTAGCTAAATCATAGCAAAAATAATGGTTTATTATACATAGTTAAACAGCCTTGCAATGACCATCGCTCAATAATTTGAGACCACCCAGTCAAATTTATACTTGTATGCACAATTCCAATTTTACCACAAGACCCATTTTATCCCACCTTATTCTACAAAAACAAAAGATATGTAAAAATATTTAACTGTAAAGTTTGTTAAAATTAACTGCAAATTTTTTAACTGTAGATTAAAAACCCACCAATAAATAAATTTACATAATATATTTTCCCCTTCCAATTTCTCTTTCAAACCACACATTTCCACTTCAGCTTCTTTGTGCATTTTTTTAAAACTTCTGCATTTATGTATCTCAATAATGAGTATTTTGACTTTTAATGGGATGACAAATTCGGTTCAGTGTCTATTTTAGGAATGAATTTAAAAAATATATACATTTTGTAGACAGTTTCTACCGATAATTCGCTGATTATATTTTGCAAATATTTTGCAAACAAGTATAAATTTCACAGGGTGTTTTCAAAATTATGGAGCGATGGTTATTTCAAGGCTGTTTAACTATGTATAATAAACCATTATTTTTTCTATGCTTTAGCTTACTTATCGTCATAAAAAACAATCATGTCAGTCCGTATAACGATTTTAACAAACTTTTTATTGTCTTTGAACAATACCTAAAAATTAAAACGAACATTAACAATGGCAGTCTAACAGGGTCAGCAAAAGGAATTTTTGTGACAAGCAAAAATGACTTTGGTCCCAAATACAAATAGTTTTTTTAGCCAATTTTGCAACTTTGATCCTATTTTTTAACATTGGAATGATCTAACTATGTAAACTAAAAATATCTGCATTAGTTTAACTCAAAGATTCAAAATGGGGGAATAAAATTTTTAAATGCCGAAATTTCTAATCATTGGTCTGCAGGGCAAGAGTGTGTTTTCACATAATAAAATAAAATAAATCCATGCTATATAACGTTTATAAAGTAATGTACAGTTAGAAAAAAAAAATTAACTCAAAGTAATTAATTATTTTAATTCTAATATATAGTTTTTTTTTATTTTTTAAATTTTTTTTTAATGTTGACATCAAATTTCCTAATCTTTTATATTTTCCTTTTTTTTTTACTAAAATTTGGCGCCTCATACGGCTACTTTGGTCGCTTGAGCCTTAAGCCCCTTGGAGTCTCATTAAGAATGTTCGATTTAATTTCCTCCTTTTTTACTACC
The DNA here is from genome assembly GCA_963932185.1 of Troglohyphantes excavatus. Taxonomy (NCBI): domain Eukaryota; kingdom Metazoa; phylum Arthropoda; class Arachnida; order Araneae; family Linyphiidae; genus Troglohyphantes; species Troglohyphantes excavatus. Next base: position 71,610,690 of record OZ010666.1, on the reverse strand, counting down.
ATTTCAATTTTTTTTACAAAGTCTGGAAAAAGAGATCGAATCTTCTTTTACAAAGTATGAAAAGTAGTTTCTTGATTTACATCTTTAATATAATCAAAATTCATTAAAATCGATTTTTTTTCCTTTTTCAATATGGCAAGTCTCATGCGGGATATTCTGAAAAATTATTTTTGATTTTCCAGTCCAGTTTTAAATAAAATTATCAATTGACTTGAAACTTTAATTTTGTTTGAAACATTATTCTTTAGTCATTTCTCAATTTCCGCGTTTGGTTCCAAAGGTTAATGTACTTCAATCCTCAAGAGATTACAGGTCAACTCTCAGTTTCACTTGTTTCAGGAACGATAATCGATTCTGAAATGACACTCCGTTCCCAATTTTGCTAGTTCTTCTTTTTCAACACGGAAATTTCTTTATCTAGATGAAAAATACCTTACACCAAGTGCAAATAGAACATGTTTAGCAGATGATGTATCGTCTAATTTAAATAAAAGTGATAAACAGGATAATTACTATAATACATTTATAATCCATTTTTTTCTGTCAATTCGTACTGTTACAATTGAAACGAATCTGTTCATATACGAGATATAAAATAATGCTTTGAGACTATCAACATTTAACCCCGTCAGACCTCATATCCATTATAGTTTATTTGCAAATTGAAGGCATTCGATTAAAGTTCGTTTTTCATCGTTTTATGTTTGTCAAATGGAAGAGCTTTGTCAGCATCATGCCATTGTTTATCTTCAGTTTATTTTATAAACATTTGATCGGCCTTAAAAACTCATTTTTTTATAACATACTTTTAGTAAATATATATTTGTTATCAAAAGTTCAATCAATCAATCATAATGAGGTAAAACTAGAAAAATCTAGTCTACAAACAATAATTTCAAAACAAAAAACAATTATATTTGGAAAGAAAATATTCTTCAAACAAAATTTTGAACAAGTTCGTTTTTTTAGATTTGCATCCGAGTTCTAACAATTTAATATAATCAAATATTCATTAGAATAAATATGTTCTTTTTCAATTGAGCTAACTATCGTCTGGCTGATAGCCTACAGCGTGAATTTTACATGAAGTCAAGTTTCATTTCTGGAACGCCATTTCCGCCCGCTGGGAACATTCCTAAATATTTTTTTTCACTAATTACCATTTTCTTTTCGCATTCACCCATTGTGGGGATTCATCCTTACCCCACCTTTTCTGAGGGCGTAGAATGGTTGCACCCATCAACGAAGAGGTCATTCTTTCATTCATCCGCGCATTCATTCAATTTTATTTTTATTTATTTTTTAAGTTAGGAAAAAAGTATCACTTTCTTTTTCGTGTTTTGTTCCGATGCGTTTCGGAATTCTTTGTGGCAGCTGATATAGACATTGTTCGAGTGTTTCTTTTCAGCTGAAGAATTCGGCCATTTTCGTGACCGCTGTTCAATGTTAGATTATTTTATGGGGGTCTATTAAACATGAAAGATCGTGCGAAACGTGTTGGATAAGTTTAAAATCAGGTTTTGGACTTTCGGAATTGAATTAAAAAATATAATTTAATTTGAAAGAACTATCTAGCGTTGCAGATATGTTTGTATATACGGGGAGTTCCTGAGCATGAAAATTCGATTAAAATTTAACCTAGTTTTGATCTGTAACTAAAGATAGCTATTCATATTATTTAAAGTGTTTAACCAATAGGTATTTTTGAAAATATTTTATATCCTGTATCTAATTTAGGCATCATATAACATGCTGCTACTCGATTTAAGAAATTAATCTATATTTTTATTTCGCTTTATAACATGGCATAATATTACTTTATATCTGAAACGTGTTAGTTTGTTTTAACATAACCAAATCACACAAGACTATTATTTTGAATGCTTATGAAATTTATTATGTAACCATTGTTACAAAGCGCATTACAAATACATGGCGACTAGGAAAAGTAAATTTTTAATGACACACCTAAGAAAACATCCAAAACTAAAAATACACGTGGTTTTTATTCACCAATCGACGATATATTCGTAAATAACGTTCGTGTAGAATGTGTCTAACTCAAACTTCTAGTCAAATTACTACATCGCTTTGGATAAATAACGCGGATTTATTAATTGTATTGATCCCATCCCAATGCCATCCAAATTTAGAATGATAAAACTAGCAAATTAATCTTCTTCGCAAATATTATACCTGGGAACATAATTTGGAGAAAGTAATGGTTTGTTTCCTAAAAAGGGACGACCTTTTTTTCGGCGTATTTGAATTATGCTATTAACTTACAACAAAACCATAAATATTCTAAAAGATTTAAGAACTTTTTGATTAGTTTAAAATGTTAATCTTTCTTTTAAAAACATTAAACACATTTCTGATTTTATATTTTTTTATTATTTTAAAGAAAGTTCCTTTACATCGAAATGGAGATAGGTCGATTCTACTAATTGATTTTTGTGTTGCTTTCTATAAAACTTAATAATATTTTATTATTTCTATAATTATAACAAAAAAAAATTAAATTAGGAAGATGAATGAATGTCAAGAAATATGAAATTAATATTTTTTTTAAAGTATATACAGACAAATATTCTGAATATTTTAAAGTTCAAAATTATTTTTAATTCTTTTGAACGAAAATGACGAAAATACATATTTGGAAAGCAATTTGTTTAGGATCTATAGTACAATTACATTTATTTTACCTATGAACTTGGAACATGTTTAAATTAATTTATTCAAAATATTGATGGAAATTTTAACTAAGTTATTGAAGATGTAAATTACATTAGGTTACATTCTTTTTTGTGAATTCTTAATTAAAAAAATTTCATTAAAATGTATAAATTCACACAAATTGCTGGATCGGAAAGTTCCAATTGCGGCCCATGGCAACCTTTTATCTGGGCGATAAACAATTGTGTTCTTCTTTCAGAATATGGTAACCCGGCTCTCTTAGGGCCGCAATTGGGCTATTGCCTGCTGGATATTTCCCATTTTTTTTTACCAATTTGGATTTATTCCTAAAACATATTTGCATAAAACTCGTCGTATACCGTTTCGTTCAACCGGATTTCCTCCCGTTATTTATTTTCTTGTTTTAGTTCTTATTCGTCTCGCACATGCATAAAAAGCAAAAAAAAGTGAAAGCTAATTGAGCTTATAAACTTCCTCCAAAACGTAATCCGTACCAAACAATGGAATGAGAATCCTATTCACAGGTACACGAAGAACAATCGTCTGTTTACTTAGATCACCTTGACCTAAATGGAATAATTGGGAATTTTCGCGCGCTTTTGGAGGAACAACTTCATCTCCTACTACTACGAGTAAATAGTTTGGAGGGGAGTTGTTTTAGGGATGCTGCAGGGAACACAAGAAAAATAGGCTTTTTTTGACGTCATTGGGTTACACCGTTTTTGTTTTCTTTTCAGAAGTTTCCTTTTATTTTTCTCTTTGAAAATGGCACAAAGGTTAGGTTGCACCCAACAGTTTGGTATTTTGTGTGCGCCTTGAAAAGTGAACCCGAGCTTAATGTTTGCATTGCAACTTAATGATTCATATTTCGTAAACCTCTTCTAAACTTAATGTCTTCCTTTTATGATATGAACTTTTTTCTCTTTTGTATTGACCATAATTTGAAGATATGATGCCATGAATGTATCATTAACTTCAAAGCAACTTGAATGGTTTGAAGTGACCTGATAGACATTTTTGAATACACATGGTTGACAGCTGTTAAACTTCGTTATAAAGTTAGAATTTTGTATTTCAAGGAACCACGAGTCAACTCCACGAGTTCAGATTATTTTCCTTTCGGTGTGGGTATTATGGAATTTGTCCAAGTTACTTAAACATTATGTTATTTTGGTTAATAAGAATTTTACATAAAATTTTATGTTAAACTATTGTGGGAAAAATTATAATTTATTTAGAAATCTTTTGACAAAGAAATCAATGGTAATCGTCTCATATGAAGTGATAAAATCTGATGTCAAAATACGATTTTTGTTTGAAAAATCTTCTTTGTGTTTATTGACTTCTAGTTATGTGATGCGTTATTATTCTATCAATAAATTGTTTTGAGCCTTTACTAAGTTTAATAGTGTTGATTAAGTATGCTTATTCGGATTTCTTATTTATATGTATTATATTATTTATTTAAGTTACGTAAGGCGATGACAATTTTATTTTCTCAATTTACTATGTACAATTATATAATGCGTTTTCTTTCGCATATTATCTTAATATTTAATTTCAATTTTATTGTGTAATATTCCTTTACAACTGTTTTATTTTAAAGTAAAAAAAAACATTTTCAGTGTTTTAAAGAAAACTAAATATTTTATGACCTGAAAATCTTCTATGTGACTACCATAATACGCAAAAAGAGTTAATAGAATAAAATAACAATAATTTTATATTATTACAATGACTATTAGCACATAAACGTATAATAACGAATACGAAATGGAATAAAAAACAATTGTTTTGGAACTATTGAAACGTTGACGTATTATAAAATCAGATGATAATATAACGAAATGAACGCGGAAGTGTAGCCACTTTCTTCTGCAGACGATTTTTTTTATTCCATTCTTCGGAAATCATCAAGAGATATCTGACAATAGAATTATGAAAGAATTGAAGCGAGGAAAGCAATTTCACTTTCTCTAGAATTCGAATCTATTGTTTGAGAAATAAATCCGTTGACAGTGCTTAACCTGGGAGAATTATTTTTGATTCATTTCTTTTGTTGACGATAGTGCGAAGAAGAGCTCAGCAACTCAACCCCGTCGATCAACATGGCGGCTGTGTCGGATCAGACCACGATTCAGACAACTTTAATGTATTCCCATAGGAATCATTTTATGCATGGAATAACTTTTGAGTTCTTAAAACCTTAGGAACAATACCTGTTGTGTAATGACTGAGGAAAAAATTTCTAGGTGTGAATAAATTGTATAATAACGTAATAATTCGTTTATAAAATTATAACAATTGCGCAACAATAAAATTGTTTAAAAAATTGAGGTGGAAAAATTATTTATGTTTTATTCTATAAATGCTTTTGAGAAATTTTAAATTCTTGAAACGTAATACGATACATTAGTACACATATGTGTTTAATGCATTTTTAATAACTTTTAAGATAAGAGCTCATTTGAGTCCTCAATGTGTGATCTTATAATTAGTATAACAGATAAAAAATAGTTAAATCCAATTTTACTTATTTTAAAAAAATCCAGAAAAATCTTCCTGCGATGTGACTGGTTTCAATAGTATGAGAGTTTTTCCTTATAGATATTAAGAAAGATAACTGTTTTTTTCCTTCATTGTTTGGTAAAAATTGGTAAAATTGAAGCCAAAGCCATACATTAGCAAACGTTAAAAAATATCTTATTTCGAGTTTTTGGATATAAATTCTTTAGCACTCAATAAACTAAAATAAGAATTATAGTGAAGACTGTCATTGAGAGAAAGTGTGCTTTACCGTGGCGCGCGGATAAATACTGTTTAGAAGACAAATTTATATATATTTATATATAATAATTATTTATATATAAAAAACATTCTATCTTGGCTTTTGCACTGCTAGTCGTGTTGCGGCGGCCTTGAATATTCGATTAATTAATATTTTTATCTTCTTCTTTAAGTAAAAAAGCGAGTATGATAAAGCAATAAATATGTAATATTTAATATATTTGTAAAAGCCAGGAATGTGGTTTTAAAACTAGGAAATCTGCACTTCATCCTATGTCAAACACCATGCAAAATTACTATATATTTTCTATCTTGGCTCAAAGGGTGTAAAGCGGTTGCGTACACTTAGTCTGCCCCCCCCCCCCCCCCCCCAGTTCTTATTTTAACTCCGTATTTGTGTCTGAGAATCTCAATTAAAAATTCCACAATTCTACTTCAATCAAAATCTCAAAAAAAAATATTCCACGATCAAGATCAAACAATACAACTCAATCATAATAAGAAAAGTGCTTAACCATGTTAAAATTTCAAGGATATGTCAACAAGCATTGTGAATTGTCATTTCATCGATAATAACAACCCGTCAGAGTGTCATTTAACATAGGTAACCCTAATCGATTACTACTCATCCATAAATGTCATCGCTGAAACTGATGGAGATCTATGTCACTGAATTAGTACAATTATAATAATTCAGACATCTTTCTTTAAGCGTTTATATATAAGGTGTTTTCTTCACATTACGTATACCATTTTCTTCCATTAGGCTTAAGATTCCCAAACACGAATGATATTACTTTGCTAAGCCTAATGATCATCTTTGCAAATGGCGAGCAATAAAAGAGTGCTGAAAAGCCATTTGATAAACAAAGGGATAAAGATTTACGATTTCAGGCATCTAGGATTGTTCGCACAATCTAATGTTTCTCGTTTTCTGTGCCTGTTATGGAATGCAGGTATTTTCTTGAGCGTTGTCTTAACGAGGTGTTTATGTTCTATGATCTAAGAACAATGAGAAATGGGTCTTGAATAAAATGTTTCAAGTGTACGGTTCGATGTTACGTCATTAATGGGTACTTACTTGACTGTTCCCTTTCTGTCAAATTTTGGCTATATATATTTTGTAATATTTTAATTTATTTGAAGTATTTACATTGTGGAAAGAGAATATGGCTTATAACATTTCTTTAGAATATGTAAGACGTATTCTATCTTTTAGAAAAAGGAATAACAGGGATAGTTAAGTTCTGAATTTTAAAAATCCGGTACATATTTTGCAAATTATCTAAGATAAAAAGATTCACTTGTTTTTTAGTGAACATTTCCGTGGTTCTATTTCCGTGGTGCTGTTTGAAATTATTGTCAATTGATTAAATGTCTCTTAAGTTCTCAAACAGAAACAAATTGGTATAGCTTGCATAAACGAATGTAAAAATACACCTTCCCTTTACTTCTTTAAAGTATGTTCGAATATCTCTGTTCCAGTACGAATTTATGTCTTTTTGAATATCAAATTTTTAACATTCGTGCATTTTTTATTTATTAGAATTTACATTATTTCATAAATCAAGGAAGAAAACAGCTTGATTTAATACTGTTAGAAGTTAGACAATTCGCGGACCACCATTTTCCATTAAGAGTAAAAAATATTCAAATACAAAATAGATATGTTATTCAGATAATAAATGTAATTAATATATTAATTACTACTATTAGTACTTACATTTATTAATTAAAAAAAATAACTATTTAACTTAATTTTTTCTCTCTATTTAGATAAAATAGCTTTTAAAATTAATGAAAACGTGCATTGATTTAAAATAAAATTTTCAGTTACATCGTTTCACCAACTTCCATATTCTTGGGTAATACAGCTTACTTTTAAAACTGTAGGTAAACATTAAATAAACAGTTTCAAAATCTGCAAGCAGAAGTATTCCACTTACACTTCTCTTTCCAAAAATACAAGTTTAATTAATATAATATATTAGTAGATTCATTACGGCGTACTTCCTTCAACAGAATATGAAAAATAATTCATTTCCGATCCAAATTTATAGATCTAAAGGCAAAGAATAAAGTATAAAATTGGAGAACCAATGTCCAAAACTTTACTTTATGAAAACAATTGATTTCCTCGATAGATTGTTATGGTATAAAAAATAACACATTCTCAAACATGTCTGACTTTTTAATTTTTTTACTGAAACCGCAAAAAACCCTTCTGGATTGGACTAAAGCTCCATTGACTACTTTGGACCCTCTCGCGGACCACCAGTAGACCGCGGACTACGGGTTGTGAATCATATTTTTAATTAATTTAATTCAGTAGCTCACAGTAGTGACACATATATTTTGAGATTTTCGTTTGTGCTATTCCCGTAATCAGTTAACAAATAACTAATAACCAGTACTCTGGAAATTAAAAGTATATTTTTAACTTTCTTGGGATTTTTACTTTCCCGAGTTTCCCGCTTCGAAATGAACTCTCTATAGAACGAATGTTCTAAAGAATTCTAATTTCAGCTTGTGTGAAATCATTTTAAAAGGAAAAAGTATACTGTATAATTTAATGAAATCTTTTATTTTCCGTTTCTTTAAAATTAACAGCGGAAGGTTTTTATCTACTTAGGAAGTAGAGTTTCTAGATTATTTTTGTGTTTCTGATGGCATCTCGCTGGGAGAAAGCGTTATGATTTTCATTTTGTTTTTGTTTTTTAGAATGGAAAAGGAACAGGTTTTTAAGTTATATTAGTTGCACGATTTTTCCTTTCACGAGCACGGTTATAGATTGAAATCGCGTTTTTTTTTTTCTTGTTTCGATATTCATTTGTATTTATGAAAAGGAACACACTTCCGTTCATTTGAGAAAATACTTAAATTAAATGTATTTGTCTTTTCAGATAATTCGAAATACAGATATTCTAAGATCGAAAGTGAAGAAAATATAGATATAGAACAAAGTTTTTTTGTTTGTTATCGTTTGCTTTGCTAGTTTGAAATGCGAGTTACGTTGGAGTTTCGATTGAGTTGTGGCGGTCCGGTTCCCGCTGCGGGACTACAACCCTTCGCACAGAACGGCAGCCATATTAGCTTCTCCTGTAGTCGCGATTTGAGCTTCCGAATTGAGTGCTAAGCAAGCACATACTCTATTGCCATATAGCTTAATATTTGATTGTAAATAGTTCTGTTAATAAACATGTATCTTTTTATAACCTCAAATCTTCTGATAGTTATTCGGATTAAAGTAAGTTTAAATAATCTTGGGGAATTTCATTGTGTAGGTGCAACTCACTTAGTCAGACTAATACTGAGCGTCAGAACAAAAAAATCCTATCTCTGCAATCGAACAAAATAAAATATATTTAGAAATTTTTTTTTAGAATAGGAAGTGATATTCAGAAATCCTTCGAAAGGGAAACTAATTAAACTATCAAAAAAAAGCGGGCTGATGAGCCAAAGTAAAGCTCTCATGTAAGACCGTTTAAAGTTTTCACTCGCCTTGATCATATTGATAAGTGGAATTACATTCCACTTATTATTGAACTAGGGCCCACACTACTTAAGAAAATGTAAGATCTAGGTACCTAGTAATGAAAATTAGTGTTAGTCTATTTTCGGATTTTTTTTAGCTTGTGTCACTTAGCAGACAATACGCCTAATTAAACATTTATTTTCAGAAGCAGAAGTTGATTTACCTTTTACGAAGCCATTCCTGAATAAAGTGGACGTATCGATTTAAAAGTAGTATGGTCCGCTTGATGAATTCTTCTTGAACAGATTGATATGCAAATTAAAAATAATTTTTTTTACAGTATAAATCTCTTTTACGCCTCTTATATACGCGCCGAATCTTAACAAGTGAGGATTCAAAAAAAAAAAAAAAAAAGAGAATTTCCTGCAGCACTGACAAATCGTTCGTTCACTTCATATCAACGGTCGTTTTTTTTTTTTTTTTTTAAATGGTTTAAAAATATTTCCACGATGTAGGTAAAGCGGTAGCTGGTAGCTCGCGGGACTTCGGAGCAATAGATCGTGCGTTACATGACGAGAGTTACTCAATTTTTATTTCCCCTACTCAAAACGCTATTTGTACTGAATACTATTTGTTGAATAAGATTGCAAGGTTTCGTATTTACAAGTATTGGAAAAATGCACGTCATTCAACCCATATTCTTTGTCAGCCACTGTTTTATAACTTAGAAAACGGCTTTATAATGCGCCAGTGGTTGATTGATACCTGAGGAGAAAATGAAATTTAAAAATTAGATTAAATCACGGAAATAGTTCCCGAATTATCTACCAAACTGTAAACTACTTTATTAGTTTAAATTTTTTTTCCCGCATTGAAATTAATTTGTCACAAAAACCTTAACGTTTACTAATACCATTGTCCATGGTTAGGCAACTAGATCCATCTGGCCAAGAGGTGTGGGTTCTAGTTTAATAGGTTTTCCATTAATGAATAGATTATCATTCCATTTAACGTTATCGCCAAGGCGGGTTTCCAACTGTAAACGCTCTTATCTCTGAACTCTGTTTTTGGACAAAACACTTGGCAGCCAACCCGCCCATGTGTAACAATACTTGTTTAGCCTTACGTATTTCAAACAAATCATGTAAATCCAACACTTCATGTTCACGGAAACGATTAATGATCGAGGGCTTCAAAGGAAACGTTACAACTTTGTCAAAACGTGATATCATCGTGGGAAACATGGTGTATATTCATTTCCACTACTATTGTCGTAGAAAGAAATTTAAAATACGCCCAATTGTCATCCTGTTTATTTTAAATTTAAAAAGTGAATGTGATTATGTTTAGTTTTTTTTTAAAGTCAATTTCACTTTGGAAAAATAAATGTTTTTTTTTTATGTTAGTCAATGAACTATGCGATTACGCTTTAATGCTAAATTCTTACAAAATAATACACACATCAATTTCCGATCAAATGGGTAAACAATTTTTCAAATAAAGATACTTAAACTAGTTTCAAATCGAATTATTCAGACGCATTTCTAGTAGTTAGGAGCACAAACTAGTTTGAAATAGGATGCTTAACTGAAAGGGAGTTGGTATCCCATATGTGAAATTGACACATTTTAGGTACCTTTTTTCAGAAAATAATACACGTACATGTAAAAAAATAAAATAATAATCAGTGCATTAAACAGGTACTTGGCAAGTGCTACTAAAGTGTGATTTTTATGATAAATAAATAATTTCTTTTCTTCAAAGTGCGTTTTACTCAATACGTCGTTTACAGTACTTTTTTTTCCTTAAAAAACTGTTTTAACGCTTTTGTAGTTTATACCGCATATTTGTAATTATTTAAGTGATATTTGCTGTTTTTTAAATATAATTTTTTTATAAATATAAGTGTAAAAGTACGAAACTTTGTTGTTTAGACTTTTACATTCTCACATCATAATAACGGGTTGAGAAAAAAAACTGAGAAAACTTCGTAGAATTGTAGTTTGGATATCTCGCCCCATGGAGCAGTCTGTTTTGGACACTCCAACACATCAGTCGTTTCTGGAATCTCGCATTATTAAAACTGTTCAAAAACATGTGGTACCCCCTCGGAGCAGTAGTTAAGGAGCATCTCATCCCTTCCGAATAGTCGGTTTTAGAAACTTCAACTTATATCGGGCTAGTTTTTTTTTTACCCTCAAGGAGTTTTTATCGTTAAAGAGCTCCTTATTGGAAGTGATTTTCATCGTGAAAACAGCTCGGATATAGGAGGAACGATGAAGCCATATAAGGATTCTGAATAATAAAAATAATAATTTTCGTACGCGTTCGGCCTGCTCTTATTAAATTGCCCTAAACAGTAATTTTTTTTTTTAATTTTACGAAAATCTTTCAGATATAAAAAAGAAATTCGTGTCAAGTTTTACACAAATTCCCAATATTTAGTATCTTACAGATCCATGTCTAAAATTAGCATCACTGTGCATATTTCAAATGGCGTAAGGATGACGATCTTTTCTAAAATGCATGCTGCAAAGACTACAGATCCAAAGCGTTCATGGTAAAAAAAATATTTGCGTTCTTTTGAGTGAACAGTACCTCCCCTTTCCCTCTTAAGCACCTGATGTTTTTATCTGTTATTTTATAACCTCTTGTTTTTTAATCTGTTATTTTTCAACCTGTTCCTTTCAACATGTTCTTTTAATCTGTTCTAAATTTGTTCTTTAATCTATTCTTTTTAAATTGTTCTTATCAAGTTCTTTTTAAACTGCTTATTTGTCGTGTTCTTTACAACTTTTCTTTTAAACCCGTTTTTTTTAATCCGTTCTTTTAAAACTTCGAGCATGAATGGACTGTAGTAGAGCGAATATGACGTCATAATCGTGAAACGAACATCTCAGCCCGAATGGCCTCAAACACGTGACTTCTTTTCAAAATTATGAATTTAAAAATACTCGCGATTGGCTGATGACTTGGGAAATGTGTAACAGTGAAAATTTATGAATGGAATGACGTGATTAACCACGCGTCTGAGGCCATACATGTTGGCCTCATTTTGATGTTAGCGAGATTATAACATTATGTATTCTCTACTATGAAGGATCCATGCTCGAAGTTTTAAAACAATTCTTTTCAGAACTGTTATTTTTCAGGAAAATATGTATGTTTAGAAAGTGTAACTTATTTGTTTGTCTCTCATTTGCAGCCACGTGCATGGTGATCGGCGTGCTGACTTTCCCCGCGGGCTGGGACTCGGACGTGGTGCGGGAGGTGTGCGGACCCCAGGCCGACGACTACAACCCGGGGCAGTGCGGGGTGCGCTGGGCATACATCCTGGCGGTGATCGGGGTGTGCGACTGCGGGGTGCTGGCCGCGCTGGCATTCGTGCTGGGCACGCGCTACGTCAAGCTGCTGCCGGAGAACTACATCACGTCCGGATCGCTCTACAAAGGTGAGGGGGCCCATTGTTTTTCTTTTCTAATCCACGGGCACTCGCCTACACTGTTCGGCAAACTGCCAGTATTCACTCGTAACTCCCTGAATAAAATGGTGGCCTCTTGTGAAGGAGCGCATAATTAAAGGTTTATCGTCGCCCCTAACAGTATTTAGAATTCGGATCTTGTCCGGGATTTGAATCCAAAACCACGTTGTGGGATTTATATACACTATTCACGATGCTAAATGGTCAGCAGTTTATTAAATACGTGTTGCACAAACGTTCTCAATTCGCGAACTGGTAGTAGATGTGTTGGTGAATCTTCTTCCACATACCAGCTCAATGTGTTGCTTTTTTTTTCTAATCCTCGGTAAAAAATGAAACATCAAATTTAGTTTGATGTTTAGGATTTTTATATATTTTTTATATTTTATTTTTGTAAACATAAAAAAAAAATTTTAAACATATTTTTGTAAACATGAACATTTTATAAACATATTTTTGTGAACATGACATAAAAAAAACACTATTTACAAATGATTATTGTGTAGTTGATTAAATACAGTTCCGTTACAATGGTAGGAACTTGAATGATTTAACGTAAAGATGATTGGTAACGTAAAGAACCCTTTCGCAAAAATGATTGTTTTTGATGAATTAACGTTGCACTAAAGTTGAACAGTGGGCTATTGGCTGCAGTTCGAGGTCTATCTTGAAGGAAAGAACCAGGAACACTGCTTCGTATTTTTGAACCACGGTCAGATGACGAGGACAACACCAAAGCTTGAATCCTACGCAACTTCAAGAGGCGTCAGGACATTGCACCCGGATTCAATTTACGTGCATCAGTAACGTAAAAGTTGAGGATTATTTCAGACTCTTTTGTCATTTAGTAGGAAATCTGGCTATTCTCCTGTTGCGAGATCGCTACATTTGCACTTTTGTCAAGTCCTCATACCTGTTCCAACTCGCATTGCTAACTGAATACTGTTCCTCTCGGCCACCGGGCCGCCTTCTCGAAAAGACGCAGCAGTACTGCCGGTAGGACTCACCTTTAGCCCATTGCACTCCGTTGGCGCCGCTCAGGCGACAGCATAACGACTCGTCCTTTTAGTTCCCTGTTCTTAAAAATAAACGAGAGCAGCATGACCTTGTGTGTTTAAAAAACATCGATATTTTTTTCAACTCGTTCTTTTGCAGATCCAAAACAGATTATGTTTTGTTTTTCTATAAGCATAACAAATTCTAGGGAAAAGAACATAAGAATGAATAACTGTTCCGTAGAAAGAACGGAAAACCAAAGAGTTCTTGGAGTGCAAAGGGTTAAGATCGTATATAGGTTTTTCCTTCCTTCAGGTAGGACGGCCGGTATTGCCACATGGCAATTGAGAGTTATAGTAAACAAAAAATCCCAACTATGAATTTATTTTGTACAATAAATGGTCGGGTTGGCTGCCAAGTGGTGCGAATCCGGAAAGTCTGAAAATCAACAAACATCATTTTTCATTTCTAGACAGCTAGATATCTATTATTTGGCCAAGCGGTGTGGGTCGTAGTTTAATGAATTGCCCAATAATGTGTTGAATGTCATTCCACTTAACATTATTGCCACGTTGAGTTGACAATTGAAAATATTTTTACTTTGTAACTCTGTTTTTGGATTTACCCCCTTTGGCAGTCAACTCGACCAAATAATACTTAGATTTATTTCTTCCAGTGTCCATTTCGAACCGTAGTTAAATAGGTATATTCCGACAAAAATATAGACTGCTAATTTTATTGACGTAAAAGCATACACTAACTTCAATAACTTTTTTTAATGTACTTCACTTCACAGATTGGGCGGATTTTTTAAAAAAAATATTATTAACGTTTCCGTGATATTCCTTTATCTTTAACAAAATAAATAATTAAACCGTTAATTACCAAAAGAAATGAAAATAATACCTAACCCTTTGCACTTTGTTGTCACTTAAGGGATAACAACGTAACACTCAGTTCTTTTGGTTACCTGTTCTTTAAAATAAACGAGAAATGCACTGATCTTGTGTTTAAAAAACATCGATCTTTTTTCTTCAACTTGTTCTCTTGCAGATCCGAAACAGACAATGACTCCCCCCCTCCCTTCTATCAGTATAAACAATTCTGGGGAAAAGAACAGACAGAGGCATAGCTGTTCCGTTGAAATAACGTAAATGGCCAAGAAGTTCATAAAGTACGAAGGGTTAAACAACCGAGCTAACTATCAACAGAATACACTGATAAAAAAATTTGAAGAAACTTTCGTCCGTTTCGTCAAACTGAGGAAATTCATTTTGGCGTTATTTTCACTAAATTTATTTCGCCTAATATGAGGACGATTTCAGTTAAATATCGCTCGACTCTGGCGCTCTCTTGGTCCGCATTCAGGTGTGCTATCGACTGTGCCAAAAAAAAGCTCTATTGAATTCTGGTAATATACATATGAGAACCAAAATTGGGCTGCTACCACTGAAAATTAATCGGAGTAAATTAATTTCGTAAAAATTTAAAAATTTCGTTTCGCCAATAGTCAAGTAATTCAACGACGAAACAATTGACAAAAGTAGCCTTGGCGATCGTTGAATGCTGAGACAGTAGAAATATTTCATATGATACACCTCACGTACAAGCAATACGCAATATAGTATTCAAATTGCGAAAATATTTATAAGCTTCTCGAATGTATTCGTATGTTCAGTTACTGAAGTTTATCGTGGCCAGGGGAATTATTCCATCTGTCAAATCGAAAGAAACGTTTATTGCTTGTGAATGTAACCTTTCTCAATTATTTTGACGGCAGCATTGATCTTTTGTGCTTACCGAATGGCAACAAATCCGAATTATGCGAGACCCTTCACCCTGACCTCTACTACTGAACGTGACCAGAACAAAAATCTAAATTATTTCTTTTTATTTCTATTCAAGGACATTTTATTAAAATGTTTGAATATTGAATTATAGAAATATATAACGGCAAAAAACAACAACATTTTTTGTGTAGTAGAAAATAATATTGTAAAAAAAAGATTGTTTCGATTGTTATTTTCAAAATTCAATGTTGAAGCAGAAGAAAACACATTTTTCAAAACATTTTTCTACTGAAAGAACGTAATTTAGCAGTAGTGAGAAAAGTAACCAATTTTCGTAATTTGAAGCTTTTAATCTTACACTAATATTCAATTTTGATTCTATTGGAATTGTCAAAGACGCCAATATTAATTTTTTTTAGAATACTTTTTAAATTTTATGGAAATTTATTAGTTGATTTAAGAATATATTTCTTTGCAATATAATAAAAAAAGAAAAACTATATAAAAATATGACTAACGTATAAGATAAAAGTATTCTATATTCTTTATCAAACAATTTTAAGAAATGTGTATATTTTGTAATTTAATAACGATACTTTATATTTTTTTATATTAAGGGCTGTTATAAATTTTAAGGAATACCTATATAATCGTTCTCACTGAATATATAAAAACAATGGTGAAACAGATTGAAACTAAAAGTCTGTGAAGCCTCTTTAATTATAACGGATCGTTTACAAATAAATGCTTGTTTCCAATGTTAAACCAGCTTTGCGACATCAAAGTGAATACAATACCGTTTATTCTATTAAATATACATCGAACTCTGCGGCAAACTTTATTTATTATTAGTATTTTGGAGGGCCTTTTTATTGTATAATTTAAAAGTGTTTTGTAATTTTTTTTATTTCAGGTGAAGTGAACAGCGCGTTTATCGCAGACAACCAATCCTCCCCTTCCCGAAAATCCACGAACATCCAACCAGTGATGGTGGTGCCACCTGGTGTCGAATCCGACCACTATTCCGAGTACTCCCACCACACTCTGCGTTCCAACAAGGGATTCCGCCAAGACACCTTCAGCAACAACTCCGTCGCCAACTTCCAGCTCTAAATTCCACGGAAAAAATGAGACTATTTTCTACGAACATGTCTGCAGTCGAATTTATAGGCACTTGGAGGTTGAAGTCTTTGAAATGCTTATAAATTGCAGTCATGCTTTTCTTCTTGAGAGTCGCTGGTACAGATGCATGATAAACCTTTGGCGATTTCTTTGGAGAGTTTGGCGGCTCTGAATTAAAGATGGCCGGCGAATGGCATAAAAATGACGCCATTCGTTCGTCATATTTATTCTTTTAATATATTATCATCGAAACAATTAATTATTTGTGTGTACCATTCATTTATTTAAGTTTTGTAGAGTTTTATGATGAGTCGTATAAACAGGTTGGCGTGTGTTTCCGCGCCAAACAGTTTCAAAAATCTCCAAATAAAAGTTTATGTTGCAGTTGTACCGAATTGCGATGCCACAGGCAGTGTTTTTCTGTGGCGTTGTATTGATGCCAATATGACTTTGATGAAAGTGCAATTTATGAGAGACAATCGATAGAGTACTTTTTAAGAATTGTAATTACCTGTCAAATAAAAGATTACCGTGTTTTGTATATTATATTTTTTTTAAAAAAAGAGAAGATCCAATATTTGACAAAAATGTACATTTTGATATATGTTTATTAACTCTCTGAGGTACTACAATGTCCAGTGTTACTAGATATCGTATTTCGATTGAAAAGATTCCCTATATGGTCAGAATATTATAATGATAGTTGCTTATAGGGGTATTTCGCTTCGTATACCAACACTATTAGAATCGACGGTTATGGAAAAGGTTAAAATTACCTCCAACAATCTACGGAATCAATTGACCGGAACGGGTTAATGGTTCAATAATAAGGTGATATAGAGAAACGATAGGTCGAATATTTAAAAATGTACAATGTACATGTCTTACATTTTCACATTTTGATAGTTTCTTTAGACTCATATGATGATATGTTTTATGTAATTCATTATGTTTTTGTTAAAGAATGTATATTTCATGTTATTATGCGCAAATGGTTGGGTCAAGCCACTTTTAGGAGACGGCGCTTTTCATTTTATTTAGAGCTTATGGGGTTGAAGGCATTGATAGGGCCGTCTTTAGGCGCGTTCCACAGCACAGCGCTTCAGAAGAGGGCCCTGCGCAGGGCCAACTTAAACAGATGCGGAGTCCCCATGAAATATATTTTAAGTTGTTTCTTTGAAATATATTAGTTCACCATATGTATTTTTGCACTATTTTCTTTACATTAAATAAAAAAGCGCGTTGTATAAATAATACTTATAGCGATTTGCGTTTAAATTCGTTTTTTTTACTCGTATTACAAATACCTTTTCTAATTAAAACAGTAGAAAATAGGCTAATTTAAATAAAATAAAATTATAAATAAAAATAAATCGAAGAGATGGGGGGGGGGGGGGAGCGGGGCGTCCTTGTACGGCCAGAAGCATTTTACGGGACATGTCATTTCAGTAGATTACAGTAGAAGGGAATGGTCGCCAACAGAAGGAAGATAAACAAGCTAGTTTGAACGTTGCCGCTGACTCCCATCCAAGCATCGGCAGAAAATTTATTATCAAACTAGGCTAAATTTATGTCAATCGTGCTATTTGCATTGGAGTGGTAGTGTCGAAATGTAAAAACTAAAACGTAACATGGTAGTTATAACCTCATGTAGCTAGCTGATATTAAAAAAAATTAAGGATCTTTTAAAGGAATTAAATTCCTTGTTAACACGGGGTACAGCTAAAGCGCGGTGCCCTGTGCAAAAGCACCTGTCGCACACCCCTAAGGACGGCACTGGCCCTGCGCTCATCATGATAAAATGCACAAAATGAAATCGTTACGCAGGAAGTGAACTTGTTGTGTTATTTCTTTTGACGTGATATGTCTTTAAATCAGCTGCATGGGGTATCAGGATAGAAACACTACGTTTTTAGGGTGAGCCATTCCGACACTATAACTCTGTGACAAACGGCTCTATTGGCATAAATGTGGGCATGTTTGATAGCAAAAAAATCTTATTTTTAATTTCCAATACAAAGTACAAAATAATGCCGGCTTTTTGTTTAACGAGTCATTTAGTAAATATTTTATGCAAATGATATGTAGCCGCATCACTAGGATACGTATTGGGTTAAGGGCGGCCCAGGGCATTGAAATGGCTTGTTTGACTAAATCAGACGAAATTCCAACATAGCGTTTTTAAAATTGCACAAATGGAATGTTTTCCCCTTTCATTTCATGTTTTCTAATACATTTATTGAATTTGAAAACGCCCAAATCCAATATAGAAAGGTTTCACTAGAAAAAAAGATAGGTTTAGAAATTTAATATTTTGAATTATTTAATACATTCATCTATGTGGTGATTTAGATCCACAGACATATATACTATCTGTACATTGCATAACCATTTGGATAAATATCTTCTATCACGCAGTTTGAAATCAGTTATTAACAATCCTTAGTACAACGGTATGATACCATCTAGACATTACACATTTTCAACTTCAAGGAGTTAAAAACCAATACTTAAACAAATTAGTGATTATCATACAAATATGATTTTGATCGACGATATCAACACTTTTTCTTTAAGCGTTTTTGAACCAACGAAGATATTTTGCACTTTAACAATAGCATTTTGGGTCACTAATACCGGTATTCAAAATCCGTTAGTATGTGATGTCCAGTTACTCTATTAAGTCACTAATTAGATCACGTTGGAAACCGGAAAGTTCCAATTGCGGCTCATGGCAACCTTTTGTCTTGGCGATAAACAAACGTTTTCTTCTTTGAGAATATGGTAAACCCGGCTCTCTTCGGCCGCAATTGGGCTAGTGCCTTGGAAACATGCCATCAAATGAATAGTTTTTTAAACCAACTGTCGAAAGTGTTTGTATTGTTGTAAATATAGTGTACTTCAAACTTTATTATGCTCACGTTGCTCGTTTTACATGTATATCTCTGGTTTAATAAAATGTATTTCGAATACCTTTCGTCTTATTTCTTATAACCAACTACATTAAACTTATTGGAAGACCGGCGAGCTCGTAATCGGAAGGTTGCGGGTTTGGACCTCGTCTTACTGCAGAACAGTCCCCCTGTGGAAGAGGCTATCGCAGGTAAAACATATCGGATTTCAATTTACACAGACGAAAGATGTCGGAAAACCGGTTACACGAGATCCAGTTGGTTTAAAAGTCGCTGATTTAATTATGTATACATATTAATTATGTATACATTTTAAGTTAAAGCATTCGTAACCAAGGCAACACATTTCATATTTGTTACAGGAACACAGAACATAAAGGATCAAAGAAAAAACGACGAGGATCCAACTTTTTATTGAAATCGAAATCACTACGTGATCTACAGGGCTGTACTTTCATCGTACCAAATTGGGAAGCGTTGTGAACGATGAGAGTCCGTTCTAAAAAAACATCGAAAGATCGGATTGGTGTGTTTGCGTGTGAGGCATGAGAGTTCGCTTTGGCCTGTTCGCCAAACTACTGCGGATGGAATATTATCTTTCTTCCACTGGAAACTTCATAACACAAACTTCTAAAACAGAATTTAAAGTATTACTTACCTTTCTCGGAATTTCACACGCATCTTTTCAAAACACCATACGGGAATACTTGAAGCTTAAAAGAGCTGTTTCTTCGCTGATCGCAAGAAAATGAAAGTTTTGTTTATCTCAATGGATACGCGAGATTGACCCCGAACCGTCGCCAATAGCCCACTGTGCAGCTCTAGTGCGACGTTAATTAACAAAACCAAACCTCAATGGATACGCAGTTTGAATCAAATCAAATCAAATCGCAACATGATTAATGATTCAATAAGGCCGACGTTGGGGAATTGTGTTGCGGTTTGGTGGGTAGAGTTAACGTCGCACTAGAGCAGCACAGTAGGCTATTGGCGACGGTTCGGGGTCTATTTTTTGAAGATAGACCCGAGAACTTTCCGACTCGTATTTTTGAACCATAGTTAGGTAACGAGGTCTATACCGGATCTAGTACCCGACATAGCTTCCATAGGCGCCAGGACATTGGACCCCGATCAGATTACACTCATCCGGTAGAAATTGAAGGTGTTTTTTAACGACTCTTGTAATTTTGAAGCGAATTTGGGAACCGTCCGATCACGAGATCGTTACATCTAAACTTATATCTTCCAGCCTTACTACAAAAACACTAGAAAGTCGTTCAGAACATCCAACAAATTGTACTGGCATGTATACGGGACTGGTGCATGATAAATCTGATCGGGGCCCAATGCCCTGACGCCTTTTGGGGTTGCGTCGGGTGCCAGCTCAGGTGTTGTCCTCGTCATCTGAACATGGTTCAAAAATACGAGGCATCGTTCCCGAGCCTTTCTCTTCGAGATTGGCCCCGAACCGTCGCCAGTAGCCTACTGTGCAGCGCTTGTGCAACTTACTTAACCAAACCAAGCAACCCTCGTTACACTGTCAGAGAAGATATTTGAACCCAAAACCTACCGAATGTGATTTGAATACACTACTTCTGGCGGCATGGGGCGGTTATTGCTTTATCTTTACCTAGGGGCCCGGTTAAGCATCCGATGGGTGTGGTTCAATCCCCAGCTTGTGCGTAGCGATTAATTGGGGGGTGTTCAAATTCATTCCTTTCGCGAACACCACAAAAAATATATACCCATCGTGTATAAAGTGCTGGTGCACGTTACGTTCTACGTTTTCTTGGTTAATTAACGACGTACTAGAGCTGCACATTGGACTATTGGCGACGGTTCGGCGGGGCCTATCTCGAAGGAAAGACCTGGGAACAATGTCTCGTATTTTCGAACCATGGGTCACCTGACCACCGCGTGCTGTTGGCCTAAAAAAAGTGTGTCCGGTGACCCCGGGCAACAGTATCCGGCTAGGAACCAGTTGGTTAATTTGGTTACATAACGTCGCACTAAAGCTGCACAGTGGGCTTTTGGCGACGGTTGGGGGCCTATCTCGAAGAGAAAGACCCGGGAACGATGCTTCGTATTTTTGAAACATGGTCAGGTGACGAGAACAACAACATCTGAGCTGGCACCCGACGCAACCTCAATAGGCGTCAGGAAATTGGACTCCGATCAGATGTATCATGCACCAATCCCGTTTACACGAAGTAGTAATTGGAAGCAAGTTCGGGCGACGGATTGGTTGGTTTTCCTCCGGAACCAACCAATCATGTGTCGAAATCCTTGAAGAGCGGTTGAATAAAGCGAGGATTAGTCCCAACCTTAAATGTGCACCAGCCTCTTGTACTTGGCGGATATTTGACGGACGACGAGGTTGAACACAAACTTTACTTTGCATGTAAAATAAGCACTAATCCTATTACACATTAAAAAAAATTAATAAGATCAGCGGCATTTAAATAATACTCGTTATATATATTTTTATATTCACATTGTCCCTACTAATTAATAAAATTTAACAGGCATTCAATGAATCAGTTAACCTTAAAATAAAAGCTAAAACATTTATGTGATTTTTGCTGCCATTTGTTGGTTTTTATACAAGAAAAAATTAAATAACTAGAAATTTACAGGTGAAACAGGTAGGAATAATGAATGAATGCATCAACAGCAGTTAGAAATTAAATAATATCATAAGACAATTCAGGCATTAATTTAGCATTGAACACTATAATATTTATTACAATGTATGAAAGTGAAACAACACCTCTTAGCAAGTTTACCGTGTGTTCACATTGGTTTTGAAGCAGTAGCGGACTTGTAAATTGGCCGCCTAGGGACAACCCAAATTTTGCCGCAATTCAGCATAGTAGGGTTTACTTTTGTCTTATCTAAACGCGTATAGATGGCAGCACGAAACTTAGAGCAGAATAACTCGTGTTTTATTATTTAAGAAAAAGAGTTCAATAGGCTATTCTGATGGTGGGTAAATAATAAAGCATGATTGGTCCAAAGGCGACCATTATTTTTAAAAAAAATATATTCTTCAAAGTTCAACCGATTTTTATAGGAAAATAAATTATAAAATTCCTCCATTAATTTACTATTAATCTAAATATAGAAATCAAACTTATTAAATACAATTAAAAAGAACTATATATATATATATATATACATATATATATAATTCGAAAGGAAAATTAAATATTTTTGAATTTAGATAATTTATTTTTGGACACTAATACTTTAAAATAGTATTGCCGCCTATCTCTTCCGCTGCTTAGGGCTATAGCCTTATAAAAGCCACCCTGTAAACATGCCACTGTTTTGTAGACCATATGTTTTTTAACAGAAAAATATGAAGAACATTTTACTGTTTATGTAGCAGGAGATTAAATCCGTAAGTGAAACTTCATAGTTGCATTTAAAACCAATATACAAATGTTTAACAACAAGGTTTGTGATTTTGTCAAGTCTGCAGGAGTTTCCAAAAATCACAAACCTAGTTGGCAAAATTGTGAAACATTTCGCTTTTTTTATAGTGGAACTTCTTAGTATAATTTTTTTTCACAAGTTTAACAAGTATGTTTGGGATTTTGCCAAGTATACATGAACTTGGTAAAATGTGATTTTTCTAAGTTTGTAGGAATGTGGCCATGTCGCGGTCTCAATCGGCCACCCCTTTTCAGTCAAAGACCCCACGGAAGACGGCCACCAGAACCACGAGGACGGTTAGAAGACTTACGAAGGTGGCTTAATGCTTAATCTCTTATAAATGCTTTGTGTCTTTGCTAGGTACCATCTATTTTTTTTCTTCTCTTTTTGAGCCAAAGTTTTAATGTATAGTATTTAAATTTATATAAAATAATTTATATTACACAAAAATTTCATAATTATTTGTATTTTTATCTTTTTAAAAAATTGTATACACTGAAACTGATTTTTTACAAGCTTTGGGTTTCATTTACAATAGACAAGTTGCTAGCTGATGATGTGATGATGGTAAGAAAAAGTTTAAATCTACTTAATATCTAATTTGATACACTTTTTAATAACATGAAATACCATCGAGAGTAAACGTTAATTTTGAAGTACATATTGCAAAGAAATAAATAAAAAAAATTGTAGATTATGTAAAACATAAAAAATTAATTTTTTTTTCAATTCTAAACATGATTTTGTCGTTCTAGACGAAAGTATTTGACAAAAAAAAAATCCGTCGTTTAACTTTTAAGCTAATTGAGTAAAGTTTATTAATTGTAGATAATTTATAAATGAATACAATTCAATTTTTTTTAAGGTATTGCTTAAAATATACGTATGAATTTAATACAAAAAAAAAAAATGAAAATGATAACAAATTCGGTACAATAGCTTCATTTACAACAAATAAAATTAATAGTTATCAACGGTTAATTTAATAAGAGAGTTTCTCAACATGAGGTAACGAATATGTTTATCTCGCTAGTGTAGAATATAATTTCAAGACAACTTGGACACATCCCACGTCCAGTTTGAGAACATTACTAGCGAAAAATTAAATGATTTGTTTATGTAATACTGTAAAAGTGTAAGTAGAAGTTGGAAAAAATGAGAGAGATTCAAGCGACAATACTTTAATAATAGCAAGAACACATGAATTAAAATAAAATCAATTTTATCACATATATTGAAAATTTCCTACAAATACAGAGTTAATAGTTGCCACTCTATTAGGAAACATTCCATAATTTATCGAACAAATACTTAAGTTGTGTTAAATAATGTATATAATTTACTTTACTTAATTTGCGTATTTAAAAATTATTAAATGAAAATGCATTTTTTAAAATTATATTCCTGGAACTAGGAATTCTTTGTTACTTGAATTTACGTACGATAGCTATAGTCAATTGGATATTTTTTTAAGCTGTATAACTGTCGAACATGTATATTCGGGGGCTGTCCTCTTTGCGAAAATTTCATCAAGAGGTACTAAGGAAAGAGGACGGCCAATGAGGAACGACGAGTGGTCCACCCCCGCGTGGTGTTCCTCGGGCAACGCTGGGCCTCACTCGGCTGAGAGGCCACTCATTTTCATCGTCATCATCATTTGCATAACCCAGTGGCGGCCCGTGGTCAAAAATGTTAGTGCAGCCGAAAACATGTAACTCCCCCCCCCCCCCCCCCCCTTGCCTTTTTCACAACCATACACGAACGGACATTCTTTAAAATTTATTACTAAAACCAAAGTTTCCTTTCAACTTTTATGAAAGATAACATGTAAAAATAATAGAAAACACTTACTTATTTTTTGAAAATAAAATTAATCCTCCTATCAAACTTGCGAATCGGTAAATTTTAATATTAATTTAAGTAAAGAAACAACAACACACGTGCAAACTTATCGAAAACTATTTCCGTTTGGAGAGATTCTTCGAAATTATCGGTATCCTCCACCCCGCCTCGCCGATTCAGCAATGAACCAATCATTTATTCGAAATACCTAGTACAGCTAACTTGAAAAAATCCTTTTGGGCTACGTTTGTGTCGTCACATCCTCCATTTTAGCGTGCTGGGGAAGTCATACTACGTAAGGTTGCCATGGCAACGATGCAGCCGATTTCGAACTTCGCTTTTTAGCTGCAATTTTGATTGAATGGAGCTTTTGTTTTTTCTTCTCCTGAATTTCTGCATTACGGAAACACGATTGCTATTTATCGGAGATTTTTTTTAGTTAGAGTTGAAATTTAATCTCCATTTCCAATTCTAATCTTCATTTAAGAAAATTAGTAAAATATATAATTTTAGTTTTAAAATATAATAAAATTAGGTGCAGCCCGACTGTACTTGCTGTAGTGGGCGAGCCGCCCTGGCATAAACCTATTGTCGAATCTTTAACTCTATTTTCACCTTTCAATTGTCATATCAACTTGACACTTGGCATACTTGTACATGATCCCCTTCCACAGGAAGTATTTCTATGGGACTCTTCCATTTGGGCCTGTCCATATATCCGCAATTTAAAAATATTATAAAAATACAAATGTAATAAACCAATTGATCTTCCTGCCCACTCAACACAACGAAGTTTGTAACGCATCGTGGGTGTTGTCCACATCTCACCATTTCATTCTCTCACTAGAACTCATCGAAGCACTCTGTCCTCTGGTTTGGTGCCTAAAACAAAGGCATATTCACATTATTAGAATTTTTCATAGTAAAATAAAATGTTTATTACTTCAAATCTAGCTTCTAAAACATAACATCCTAACAGACGGCATAGAAATAAAATAACATATTTTATTAATAAATAAAGTCTTTAACGTTTTCTTAACAAATTCTATTTAAAATTACGTCGTGTGAAAATGCGCGATTTCTTTCTTAAATTTAACTTGGCATCGGCCACAATGGGAGTCCGCCCCCTCCCCTCTCTCCCTTATCTTTCATAACCTGGTTTTTACAAATTATCCTTTAAAAAAAAGGCTTTTACGTCTTCAAAATAATTTCAAATGTATTTTAACCCTTTGCACCCGAGTGGCGATCCTCAGTCACCAAAATAACAGCCTGTTCTTTTGCCCCCTGTTCTTCAAATTGAATGAGAATTGCACGTTCTTGCACATAAAAAAACACTTTTCTTTCTTAAGATTGTTCTTTATCTAATTCCATTTAAAAATATGACATCATTTGAGTATCAACCTATTTTATTAACCAGGGTGTAAAAAGAAAATTATGATTTTTTTTATTTAACCCTTTGCACTCCAAGAACACTTTGCGATTTGTGTTCTTTCTATAGAACAGTTATTCCTCTCTTTTCGTTCTTTTCCACATATTTTTTTATACTCATAAAGGGAAAAAAATCCTGATCTGTTTTGTATTTGAGAGAGAACAAGTTGAAAAAAGATTGATGTTCTAAACACAAGATCATGCTGTTCTCGTTTATTTTAAAGAACTGGGAAACAAAAGAACTGGTCGTTATGTTTTCGGCTTAGAGGGGACATCGGAGTGCAAAAGGTTAAATCAAATTTTTTGATTTTTTTTAGAACGTATAAAATTTAAAATTATATTTTTTTAATATGTTTAACAACTCACACATATACAAATAATGGTAAACTCATTATTTCAGAGGCTTGCAAGGGTCAGGAAAAAAAGGTTGGGAAGGACTTTGAATATATGAGTTGGTGAGCGCAAGAATGGCCCAATCCCCAACTATACTTTACGAAGAAAACGGAGCTTGAATATTTTTGAAAATTTGATTATTGTTTTTAACTTAAAATAATTGTGGCACTGAGTTAACATGCGGAGAACATATGTAATTCGTTATTGTTATTATCCGTTAAAACCGTCAGTAATGCGGGATTACTGGATTTTTTTTCTTTTGATTTTAAATATATAACGTTCAAGTCAAAAACGAACTGTGAACGTTTTCTAGCGGAAATTACGTGAAAATGGGTCAGACCGATATTGCTTCAGTACATTTGTATTCTGTAAGAAAATTTAGTATCATAAAATGAGATTTTAAAAAAATGTGGGTTGGGCCATTTTTGGGCTCACCTACTCATATAAGAATGGGCAATTGAAAAAACAAAAAATAAATCTTAAGAGAAAAGACTAGAATAACGAAGAAAAGTTGAAGAGACCATGAAAATGGCTCCACCAGTGGGATTTTTATTAATAGAAATTCTTAATAAATTTCTATTTAAATCATTGACATCCTATTATTAATCATTCACGAGTTAAAAAAAAATATTTTCTCTCATACTTTAAAATAAATTAATTTTTTCTTCTATAAGCGATTGGGTAATCGGATGATGTAAAACTTTCTTCAAATTAAAATCCTTAACAATAAAAAAAAATTGACAAATGTAATAAAACTGTCATTTTACAATTATCCACCCTAAACGTAAAAAGAACACGGTAAAGAATACATCTTTAAAAAGAACAAGAACGGGATGTTTCATGTAACTGTTCCATAAATAGAACGTAATTAAACATGTTCCTCGAGTGTAAAGGGTTAGGTAGGAAGACTAAGTTTGCAAATTTTCAATCCTGTAAGTTCTTTCAATTAAATCTTAAGAGTGCCTTTTTAGGTTGAAACAAAACATTTTATAAGAAACAATAGCAATATTAAATTTAAAAGAGTAAAAAGCTTTTAATAGTAGTTGCTGATTTTTATTTCTAAAAATTTATATCCTCTCCTTCCTTCTATTAAAAACAATTCAGTGTACTATCTTCTATTAATGGAAACATGATATGTAATATATACAAATAGCGAACGACAGGATATAAAATATAAAGTTACAATTTAATCGAATTCTAAAGGTATTTACTATTATAAATAAGTTTCATACGTAGTAATTAAAAAGATAGACATGACTTAAATGCATAAAATAAACTTTAAGGCTTTTGGTACTATTTTTGACTTTATAACATAGATTTTTAAACTTGGTTTTCTTACCAATACAATTTTTTGAGAGCTATTACTCAGAAACAGTTGCCACTGTTTCCGGGGTGAACAATTATATTTGACATTAAACAAATATTTTCTTAAATATTGAAATTTTATAAAATCAATAAATATGTTGCTTTTAAAAAAATGATAAAGGACATTTTTTTTTTACATTTAACAAATTTTTCAAGCTTAGTTTTCTTTCAAATGTCATGTTTTGTTTGCAAAATATTCTAATAGATGGCGGCACTACACAATGCAGATTTTAGAAGAACCAGAAAATTAGAAGTCCAGAAATTTTTTTGCCTTTGAAAGAATTCGTCTTTAAAACAGAACCAAATAAATTTTATTGAGTTACCCAAAAATAATATTATTAAACCAAAATTAATAATAAAATTTAGACTTGGAACAGCTTTGATATGACATAGAAAAAAAATCTCAAATTAATAAACAAAATATTATAATTCAGATATGAAGTTAATTAAAATAAATGTAGAAGGGCAACCATTTAATTTTATATAATTTAAATGATTCATTAACATACAAATGCAACGTTAAAAATAAGCAATAAAAATAGACATGTTTCGGGAGATACATTTTCGTTCATCAGCAGAAATGAAGTCTGTGAGGCCAGATTTTATAGAATGCTGAAGTGCCCTGCCTTACTTAAAGCGTTGGCCGATTTCTTCACCATGGGGCCATCTGGCGGTTTTAGTAAGAAGTCATTTCTGCGTTAAGAGGTGGGAAGGCGGATCAGGGTGGCCTTTGAAATCTTAAAAACTCGGAATTAAAATGTAGATGTATGAAAAACATACAAACCCACCATAGGCGTAGGAAGTAGGGGGGCTGGGGGTGCTCGAGCCCCCCCTGGAATTATTTTGAAGGGGCTCAGCCCCCCCCCCTAATATTATACTATTTTTTTTTTTTTTAAATACTTAAAAAACAAATTGTAGAAATAGATAATTCCTACAAAGAGGCATTCGAAAGGAAGCGTCCCTCATTTATTCTAAACGTGCTTTAAAATGGGGGGAATTTGCTTTGAAAGCTACAACGCTAAAGCTTTAAAGAGTAATTTTAAGAATAATGTAAAAAATACGCTTTTAAATAAAAAAAAATATTATTTGTGGACATTTCATAAATTATAATCGTATATCCCGTAATTTATTCCCTTTCAAATAATAAACCATCAGATTCATGCACTATTTTCTAAACAGCTTATATAGTTGAAATTTCTTCTTTTAGAAAATTAAGATTTTGTTAAAGAAAGTTAAAAAGAGACGAATTCCTCAAAGCTGAAAAAAATCATATTTTAGCGTATAATACGGACATTTGAAATTACTATTAACCTTTTCCTGGTTACTTTATGTTCTAAAGCTGTCCAAACAAAAACGGATACAAGTTAAAACATTTAACAAGTTAAACACTTGTTTGTAAAAATTTAAAACATTGATTGTTTTTTAATTGTTTAATAGCTCGCAACTCCGTACTATTTTATATTGTATAACAATATATTTAAAAAAAATTCAGCCCCCCCTGAAAAAAAGAAGTTCCTACGCCACTGAAACCCACATACACTATTACGTATAATTAGATGGCAATGTCATAACTTTGAGATTCAACCTTATTTAAATAAAATCTTTATATATACATATAAAACACGTAAGTTTTTTTTTTTTGTGCCAACAGTTACGGACCCTTGCTGAACGGATTTCGATGATTTTTTTTTTAAATGCCCTGGGTGTGCATATGCCTAACAATTCTAAAAAGTCGCTCAAATGTTATTTATTTGCTGTATTAGAAACTGTGCACAGAATTTAAAAATCTTTCGCTTGCTTGACGGAATTAAAAAAAAAAGTTGCCTTTAGTTACGCAGTTTTGCGAGACGGAAATGGATTAAGGCTATTTTGTCTATTTAGACCATAGAGTTATGATACAAATAGAGGAATAAAAATGCTGAATTCCGTGTGTGCATCATTGAAACCACGTGATTTGTGGAAATGCCAATTTACTCATGCGCCAATATTACTTGGCAGGCCTTGGCGACTTTAAGAACTAAACGAGATAGAAGTATTGTAATATGGTTTTGTGTTTAATTTTGTATTTAAATATTGTTTTTTGAACGAGTAGCACAATTTAAGGGAGTTTAACATATATATTAAATAGATTTTTCTTACTTTGTACTTTTGAAATAATTGCATTACGTTTTTATGTAAAAATATTACCATAAGCGAAGTTCTTTCAATTTTTATTTTGTATAGTTCAATAAGAAAATATGAACAATAAAACCTGAGAAATATAAAGAGTTTCGTTTCTTCGAGTATTGAACACAAAGAAAATGACATTTTTGTTTCGTTAATAAAGAGGAAATATATAGCGCCTATTGTTTGAAAATAAGTAAATACCTACATATATGTTAAGAAGTTGAATACGGACAGAACGCCTTATCGCCAAAAACAAGAAAGTGCGCCAAATTTGGAACTCCTACAGATGTCTGAACGCCAAATGTGGCAGCGCTAAAACCACGTGATGTTGGGTTTTTGTTTTCAATGTTGACACCGCGGCCTTACGAGAGTCTGGCATTGAAGGCGCTCTCTATTTAATATTACAACTCTCTGATTTAGACTAGCCCCTGCCACAGACAGAGAGTCGGCATTTCTCGAGCTGTCTCTTGCCTAAGATATGATATTTACCCTTAAATGTCGAAACTAAAATGTTAATTTGTGACTATGGCCCCCGTTATCTTATTCATTATCCAACCATTGGATGGAGTCTACAGTAGCGTGGCTAAACCGTCGACGTTCATTTATTAATAAAAAAAAATACCTCATAAAAATAAACGATCTCAAACAGAATACGTTTTTTATTTGAAACAGAAGACCACAGACCACATATCCATGGAATAATAAATTCTTAGAAATGCAGACGAAGAAACTCGTTTAATTAAATGATGGGCTTTTGCCGGCAATAGAATTGCCTGATACCTGGAGTCTCATCTCTTGTTCCGAAATGTTTAGGGGTTTATTTGGTAACCCAGGTACCAGCCCCTTCCCTAAACTCTGAACAAGGGAATCGCAGACACGCACATTGAAAGTTTTTCAGCAATTGCTAATTGGTTACTATTTTTATATTATGACACCATGACATGTACACGTACCATGTGTAATTGCTTCCTTAAAGTTTAAGTACATTTTGGTTTACGTTTGGGCCATGGTTTATATAAATTTAATTCCGAAAACACTAAACTGTCCTTTAGTCAATTCCATAAAGTATTTGTACCGATATTTCTTGTGAAGTTCTTAATATTAATTTTTTTTACTTTCTTAACGTTGTTCTTGTAAATAACTTCTAAATTATCAAGCCAATTAATAAAATTAAAAACTGAAAAGTATGAGAATGACGGTCATTTTATCAACACATACTTTAATGCCAGAAGAGGGATATACCAAAACGGTTTAGACTTACTTCCATTACTATTTGTGGAGAGATATGCAATATATGCTTATTTGGGCGTATTGTCGTCTAAAACATTCATAGATAGATATTTAAGTGATTTCTTAAGAAACATCGACGGCGTATAAATTCCTAATATAATTTATATCCTAGTATCATTCGATTTCAGAATCGCATGAGGAGGAGGGGCACCTCCATTTCAAAGATTCAAGAATTTCCTTTTTTCAGATGACATATTTTAACTGCGCTTCCTGCAATATGAACGTTTGCCTCCTCTGAAAAATTAACAAATTGTTAATAACACACAAACAGGAAAGTACAAAATAAATTGTATTTTATTTAACATTCCAGACCGACTAGGTAGATATTAGATATCGTTTACATGACGATCTCTAGAAACATTCCGAGCAACTTTTAATGACACACTTATACACTATTTATAGAATATCCTATATCTAAATACAAATACAAATATTGGCGACCAACAACAGGTTCAAGGCCCAACAAGGTTGGTCCAACAAGCTAGTACCTGTTAACTATCCCCCAATAAATATCTAACTTCTTCTTAAAATCCGTTACTATTTTTGATTTCTGCACCCTGTAAAACATATACAGCCTTACTATTTTTGATACCCATGTGCAACACTTGACATTTACTGATATTAAAAGACATATTCCATTTAACAGCCCATTCTGATATTCACCTTGTAATTGCTCTATTTGTTCCCCAGCATTCACAGTCCCCATACTTTTTAAATCATCGACAAAGATGCTGATCTTGCTCCCAATCTCCCAACTAATATCATCAATAAAAATAATAAATAAAAGTGGACTTAAGACAGAACCCTGTGGCACCCCACTTTTAACTTCTGCCCACTGAGAGTAATTACCTTTAATTTGTATCCGCTGACTCCTACCAGTTAACCAGTTCTTTATCCATTGTAAAATTTCACCCCCAATCCCTAACCTTTCTAACTTAAAAAGCAATGCCCCAAGGGGAACTTTATCAAATGCCTTCTGGAAATCAATGTATACTAGATCTACACTGTTCCTTTTATCTAATTCTCCAGTAACCCTATCGTAGAATTTTAAAAGATTTGTTGTACAAGATCTTCCTATCCTAAATCCATACTTATTATCTGACAGCAAGCTCACTGATTCCAAAAATGATATAATGCTGTTTTTTATTAATGTTTCAAAAATCTTACATAACACTGATGTTAAACTAACCCGGTCTGTAAATACCAGGTTAACATTTAGCCCCTTTTTTAAAAAGCGGAGTGACATTTGCTAATTTCCAGTCTGATGGTACATTACCCGAATTATACGTCGATTTGAAAATAGTTAGTACAACATCTCCCAGTTCTTCTGCACACTCTACTAGTACTTTCGCATAAATTTCATCTGGACCTGGTGCTTTAAAAGGTTTAATACTCCTTGAATGATAAACTACTTCTCTAGTAAAATTGCATTCTTTAATAACAGGACGCATATTATCCTCTATTTGCATGACATCAGATTGGAAGTCCTTATTAAAAAAAACCATGAAAAATTCTTTTAAATACTACCCGTTTATAGGGCGATCTTTAGATACATTCCGATAAACTTTTTAGGACACACACAATATTTAAAGAATATCCTATATCTAAAGAGACTTATCGCTATATAACACAAAACACCTTCAAAGTTATCGCACTCATTCGGATACGACCCGTTTATAGGGCGATCCCACACACACACGGATACTACCCGTTTATAGGGTGATCCCACACACACAGATACAACCCGTTTATAGGGCGATCTTTAGATACATTCCGATAAACTTTTTAGGACACACACAATATTTAAAGAATATCCTATATCTAAAGAGACTTATCGCTATATAACACAAAAAACCTTCAAAGTTATCGCACTCATTCGGATACGACCCGTTTATAGGGCGATCCCACACACACACGGATACTACCCGTTTATAGGGCGATCCCACACACACAGATACAACCCGTTTATAGGGCGATCTTTAGATACATTCCGATAAACTTTTTAGGACACACACAATATTTAAAGAATATCCTATATCTAAAGAGACTTATCGCTATAAACACAAAACACCTTCAAAGTTATCGCACTCATTCGGATACGACCCGTTTATAGGGCGATCCCACACACACACGGATACTACCCGTTTATAGGGCGATCCCACACACACAGATACAACCCGTTTATAGGGCGATCTTTAGATACATTCCGATAAACTTTTTAGGACACACACAATATTTAAAGAATATCCTATATCTAAAGAGACTTATCGCTATATAACACAAAACACCTTCAAAGTTATCGCACTCATTCGGATACGACCCGTTTATAGGGCGATCCCACACACACACGGATACTACCCGTTTATAGGGCGATCCCACACACACAGATACAACCCGTTTATAGGGCGATCTTTAGATACATTCCGATAAACTTTTTAGGACACACACAATATTTAAAGAATATCCTATATCTAAAGAGACTTATCGCTATATAACACAAAAAACCTTCAAAGTTATCGCACTCATTCGGATACGACCCGTTTATAGGGCGATCCCACACACACACGGATACTACCCGTTTATAGGGCGATCCCACACACACAGATACAACCCGTTTATAGGGCGATCTTTAGATACATTCCGATAAACTTTTTAGGACACACACAATATTTAAAGAATATCCTATATCTAAAGAGACTTATCGCTATATAACACAAAACACCTTCAAAGTTATCGCACTTATTCGGATACGACCCGTTTATAGGGCGATCCCACACACACACGGATACTACCCGTTTATAGGGCGATCCCACACACACAGATACAACCCGTTTATAGGGCGATCTTTAAATACATTCCGATAAACTTTTTAGGACACACACAATATTCAAAGAATATTCTATATCTAAAGAGACTTATCGCTATATAACACAAAAAACCTTCAAAGTTATCGCACTCATTCGGATACGACCCGTTTATAGGGCGATCCCACACACACACGGATACTACCCGTTTATAGGGCGATCCCACACACACAGATACAACCCGTTTATAGGGCGATCTTTAGATACATTCCGATAAACTTTTTAGGACACACACAATATTTAAAGAATATCCTATATCTAAAGAGACTTATCGCTATATAACACAAAACACCTTCAAAGTTATCGCACTCATTCGGATACGACCCGTTTATAGGGCGATCCCACACACACACGGATACTACCCGTTTATAGGGCGATCCCACACACACAGATACAACCCGTTTATAGGGCGATCTTTAGATACATTCCGATAAACTTTTTAGGACACACACAATATTTAAAGAATATCCTATATCTAAAGAGACTTATCGCTATATAACACAAAAAACCTTCAAAGTTATCGCACTCATTCGGATACGACCCGTTTATAGGGCGATCCCACACACACACGGATACTACCCGTTTATAGGGCGATCCCACACACACAGATACAACCCGTTTATAGGGCGATCTTTAGATACATTCCGATAAACTTTTTAGGACACACACAATATTTAAAGAATATCCTATATCTAAAGAGACTTATCGCTATATAACACAAAACACCTTCAAAGTCATCGCACTCATTCGGATACGACCCGTTTATAGGGCGATCCCACACACACACGGATACTACCCGTTTATAGGGCGATCCCACACACACAGATACAACCCGTTTATAGGGCGATCTTTAGATACATTCCGATAAACGTTTTAGGACACACACAATATTTAAAGAATATCCTATATCTAAAGAGACTTATCGCTATATAACACAAAAAACCTTCAAAGTTATCGCACTCATTCGGATACGACCCGTTTATAGGGCGATCCCACACACACACGGATACTACCCGTTTATAGGGCGATCCCACACACACAGATACAGCCCGTTTATAGGGCGATCTTTAGATACATTCCGATAAACTTTTTAGGACACACACAATATTTAAAGAATATCCTATATCTAAAGAGACTTATCGCTATATAACACAAAACACCTTCAAAGTTATCGCACTCATTCGGATACGACCCGTTTATAGGGCGATCCCACACACACACGGATACTACCCGTTTATAGGGCGATCCCACACACACAGATACAACCCGTTTATAGGGCGATCTTTAGATACATTCCGATAAACTTTTCACATGATACACACACTATTTAAAGAATATCCTATATCTAAAGAGACTTATCGCTATAGAACACAAAAACCTTTAAAGTTATCGCACTCATTCGGATACGACCCGTTTATAGGACGATCCCACACACACAGATACAACCCGTTTATAGGGAGATCTTTAGATACATTCCGATAAACTTTTTAGGACACACACAATATTCAAAGAATATCCTATATCTAAAGAGACTTATCGCTATATAACACAAAAAACCTTCAAAGTTATCGCACTCATTCGGATACGACCCGTTTATAGGGCGATCCCACACACACACGGATACTACCCGTTTATAGGGCGATCCCACACACACAGATACAACCCGTTTATAGGGCGATCTTTAGATACATTCCGATAAACTTTTTAGGACACACACAATATTTAAAGAATATCCTATATCTAAAGAGACTTATCGCTATATAACACAAAAAACCTTCAAAGTTATCGCACTCATTCGGATACGACCCGTTTATAGGGCGATCCCACACACACACGGATACTACCCGTTTATAGGGCGATCCCACACACACATATACAACCCGTTTATAGTGCGATCTTTAGATACATTCCGATAAACTTTTTAGGACACACACAATATTTAAAGAATATGCTATATCTAAAGAGACTTATTGCTATATAACACAAA
Organism: Troglohyphantes excavatus; assembly: GCA_963932185.1. NCBI lineage: Eukaryota > Metazoa > Arthropoda > Arachnida > Araneae > Linyphiidae > Troglohyphantes > Troglohyphantes excavatus. The sequence continues at coordinate 71,574,657 of OZ010666.1, read as the reverse complement.
AAACCTTCAAAGTTATCGCACTCATTCTGATACGACAAGTTTATAGGGCGATCCCACACACACAGATACAACCCGTTTATAGGGCGATCTTTAGATACTTTCCGATAAACGTTTTAGGACACACACAATATTTAAAGAATATCCTATATCTAAAGAGACTTATCGCTATATAACACAAAAAACCTTCAAAGTTATCGCACTCATTCGGATACGACCCGTTTATAGGGCGATCCCACACACACACGGATACTACCCGTTTATAGGGCGATCCCACACACACAGATACAACCCGTTTATAGGGCGATCTTTAGATACATTCCGATAAACTTTTTAGGACACACACAATATTTATAGAATATCCTATATCTAGAGAGACTTAACGCTATAGAACCCAAAAAATAAACCTTCAAATGTATCGCTACACATATTCGGCTAAGTCGCGTTTATAGGTTTCAACGGTAGATCAATCTATAACAACTAAAAATCGTGCACACGGTAGGGCCTTCGAAAAAAAGAAAACTACAGAAGCAGATAAGGCCCGGCTAGGGTACCCCGGGGTTGCCATGCCCGTACTCACAAGATGCGAGCCCCCTGAGGGAAACAACACACACAGGGAAAATACCCACTTATTGGGCGATCTAGATACAATACGATAAACTTTTCAGGAGACTCTTAAACACTGTCAATAGAATTTCCTATAACTAAAGATACATATATCTATAGAACACAAATAACCCATCCAAGTTATCGCACTCATTCGGATACGACCTGTTTTACCTTAAAAAATCTCAAAAAAAATATTGAGAACAAATTTGCCTTAATGAAAAAAATATTCCCATTAAGAAAAAGAAAAAACAGCTATCTAGTTATCCGAATACTAAAAGCTTTCTACTGTTTTTCCTCGTGGCTTTGGTTTTATTATATTGAAAATAGTTATAACACAGAAATATTGTAAAACATAATAATATCAACTAAAATCTGCAGATTTATAAAAATAACTTAACACCTAACAATTTAATAGCTTAATTAAATATATAACAAATAAAAAATTAGTAGTAATATTAAAGGTTTTTAGAACTGACCTTTCAGATAAAACAATGAAGTATTTTTAAAGGTTTTATAAATGTATTTATAAACACAACCATTTAATATGAAAATAAATTTGGTTACCACGAAAGAATTTTCTTCGTCAATAAATTTGCTTTTGATTATGAAATTCGATTAATTTATTTTCCTTAAAACGAGTAATACAAGATAATTTAAATTCTAAAAATAAAATAAAGTTTTGTATTCTCTTTTAAACACATCTAACAATTAAAATATCCTTGTTGCATTTTACAAAAATATATAGACATGTCATTTCACTCGAGAGTTAAATTTCACTCCGAGTAGATTTAACTCCATGTCATAGCACTCCCATAAATACACCAGAAACCATGAGGAAAATTAAAAAAAAAATAGAGGTTGTTTGCAAACAAAAGTTATGGAATATTAAGAATTTTAATTTTCTCACCTTTCCCATTTTTAAGTAAATACCATCTATCGCTTAAAAAATATTACACCTACAACTGAAAATACTATATACTACCCCAACTAACTTTAAAAAAAAAAAATCTTAAGGGAGACACGAAGCAGGCCCTTCGATGACCTCTTCAGAGCACAGGTGAGGACGGGCGCCCAAGTGACTGGCAATGCTTGGGTATCCCGTAAATCGAAGAAGCCGGACATAAAATGGGGACGATCCGAGGGGTACCTAGCTCTGGAACTAGAGAAACCCAACGCCAAGTCGGATTGTCATTGGAGAGACAGGGCAGGTTTTCACGAACCGGTGTGGGTCCAGAGATCCTTGCTATTTATATCCAACACCAAGGTCCATAAAAAGTGACTCCCCTGTCCCATGTCCGAGCAAGACGTAAACAGGAGGCTCTCATTCCTTCTCCTCTTCTCACTGGCTCAGCTCCCTTCTAAACAATTAGCCCTCAATCAACAAAAGAAATAAGCTTCTACCATAATTCTAAATAAAATAGCACTTCAGAAAACCCTGTCCTACAATTTTCTAATAAAAAAAAGTACTAACATATTCCTACAAATTAACTTCCCCGAATCTTACACAAATTAAAAAAAAATTAGATTACACAAAGTTCAAAACTACTATTGGGCATTGCCATAAAAATCTATAAAAAAAATATTCAAAATATATTGACATTTATGAAAAAATTATTCCCATTAAGAAAAAGAAAAAATAGCAATCTAACTATCTGAAAAATATAAGTTTTGTACTGATTTTCCTCTTGGCTTTGGGTTATATTATATTGAAAATAGTTATAACACAGAAATATTGTAAAACATAAAAATATCAACTAAAATCCTGCAGATTTATAAAAATAACTTAACACCGAACAACTTAATAGCTAAATTAAATATATAACAAATAAAAAATTTGTAGTAATATTAAAGGTTTTTAGAACTGACCTTTCAGATAAAACAATGAAGTATTTTTAAAGGTTTTATAAATGTATTTATAAACACAACCATTTAATATGAAAATAAATTTGGTTACCACGAAAGAATTTTCTTCGTCAATAAATTTGTTTTTGATTATAAAATTCGATTAATTTATTTTCCTTAAAACGAGTAATACAAGATAATTTAAATTCTAAAAATAAAATAAAGTTTTGTATTCTCTTTTAAACACATCTAACAATTAAAATAGCCTTGTTGCATTTTAAAAAAATATATAGACATGTCATTTCACTCGAGAGTTAAATTTCACTCCGAGTAGATTTAACTCCATGTCATAGCACTCCCATAAATACACCAGAAACCATGAGGAAAATTAAAAAAAAAAATAGAGGTTGTTTGCAAACAAAAGTTATGGAATATTAAGAATTTTAATTTTCTCACCTTTCCCATTTTTAAGTAAATACCATCTATCGCTTAAAAAATATTACACCTACAACTGAAAATACTATATACTACCCCCAACTAACTTTAAAAAAAAAATCTGAAGGGAGACACGAAGCAGGCCCTTCGATGACCTCTTCAGAGCACAGGTGAGGACGGGCGCCCAAGTGACTGGCAATGCTTGGGTCTCCCGTAAATCGAAGAAGCCGGACATAAAATGGGGACGATCCGAGGGGTACCTAGCTCTGGAACTAGAGAAACCCAACGCCAAGTCGGATTGTCATTGGAGAGACAGGGCAGGTTTTCACGAACCGGTGTGGGTCCAGAGATCCTTGCTATTTATATCCAACACCAAGGTCCATAAAAAGTGACTCCCCTGTCCCATGTCCGAGCAAGACGTAAACAGGAGGCTCTCATTCCTTCTCCTCTTCTCACTGGCTCAGCTCCCTTCTAAACAATTAGCCCTCAATCAACAAAAGAAATAAGCTTCTACCATAATTCTAAATAAAATAGCACTTCAGAAAACCCTGTCCTACAATTTTCTAATAAAAAAAAGTACTAACATATTCCTACAAATTAACTTCCCCGAATCTTACACAAATTAAAAAAAAATTAGATTACACAAAGTTCAAAACTACTATTGGGCATTGCCATAAAAATCTATAAAAAAAATATTCAAAATATATTTACATTTATGAAAAAATTATTCCCATTAAGAAAAAGAAAAAACAGCAATCTAACTATCTGAAAAATATAAGTTTTGTACTGATTTTCCTCTTGGCTTTGGGTTATATTATATTGAAAATAGTTATAACACAGAAATATTGTAAAACATAAAAATATCAACTAAAATCTGCAGATTTATAAAAATAACTTAACACCTAACAACTTAATAGCTAAATTAAATATATAACAAATAAAAAATTAGTAGTAATATTAAAGGGTTTTAGAACTGACCTTTCAGATAAAACAATGAGGTATTTTTAAAGGTTTTATAAATGTATTTATAAACATAACCATTTAATATGAAAATAAATTTGGTTACCACGAAAGAATTTTCTTCGTCAATAAATTTGTTTTTGATTATAAAATTCGATTAATTTATTTTCCTTAAAACGAGTAATACAAGATAATTTAAATTCTAAAAATAAAATAAAGTTTTGTATTCTCTTTTAAACACATCTAACAATTAAAATAGCCTTGTTGCATTTTAAAAAAATATATAGACATGTCATTTCACTCGAGAGTTAAATTTCACTCCGAGTAGATTTAACTCCATGTCATAGCACTCCCATAAATACACCAGAAACCATGAGGAAAATTAAAAAAAAAATAGAGGTTGTTTGCAAACAAAAGTTATGGAATATTAAGAATTTTAATTTTCTCACCTTTCCCATTTTTAAGTAAATACCATCTATCGCTTAAAAAATATTACACCTACAACTGAAAATACTATATACTACCCCCAACTAACTTTAAAAAAAAAATCTTAAGGGAGACACGAAGCAGGCCCTTCGATGACCTCTTCAGAGCACAGGTGAGGACGGGCGCCCAAGTGACTGGCAATGCTTGGGTCTCCCGTAAATCGAAGAAGCCGGACATAAAATGGGGACGATCCGAGGGGTACCTAGCTCTGGAACTAGAGAAACCCAACGCCAAGTCGGATTGTCATTGGAGAGACAGGGCAGGTTTTCACGAACCGGTGTGGGTCCAGAGATCCTTGCTATTTATATCCAACACCAAGGTCCATAAAAAGTGACTCCCCTGTCCCATGTCCGAGCAAGACGTAAACAGGAGGCTCTCATTCCTTCTCCTCTTCTCACTGGCTCAGCTCCTTTCTAAACAATTAGCCCTCAATCAACAAAAGAAATAAGCTTCTACCATAATTCTAAATAAAATAGCACTTCAGAAAACCCTGTCCTACAATTTTCTAATAAAAAAAAGTACTAACATATTCCTACAAATTAACTTCCCCGAATCTTACACAAATTAAAAAAAAATTAGATTACACAAAGTTCAAAACTACTATTGGGCATTGCCATAAAAATCTATAAAAAAAATATTCAAAATATATTTACATTTATGAAAAAATTATTCCCATTAAGAAAAAGAAAAAACAGCAATCTAACTATCTGAAAAATATAAGTTTTGTACTGATTTTCCTCTTGGCTTTGGGTTATATTATATTGAAAATAGTTATAACACAGAAATATTGTAAAACATAAAAATATCAACTAAAATCTGCAGATTTATAAAAATAACTTAACACCTAACAACTTAATAGCTAAATTAAATATATAACAAATAAAAAATTAGTAGTAATATTAAAGGTTTTTAGAACTGACCTTTCAGATAAAACAATGAGGTATTTTTAAAGGTTTTATAAATGTATTTATAAACACAACCATTTAATATGAAAATAAATTTGGTTACCACGAAAGAATTTTCTTCGTCAATAAATTTGTTTTTGATTATGAAATTCGATTAATTTATTTTCCTTAAAACGAGTAATACAAGATAATTTAAATTCTAAAAATAAAATAAAGTTTTGTATTCTCTTTTAAACACATCTAACAATTAAAATATCCTTGTTGCATTTTACAAAAATATATAGACATGTCATTTCACTCGAGAGTTAAATTTCACTCCGAGTAGATTTAACTCCATGTCATAGCACTCCCATAAATACACCAGAAACCATAAGAAAAAAAAATAGAGGTTGTTTGCAAACAAAAGTTATGGAATATTAAGAATTTTAATTTTCTCACCTTTCCCATTTTTAAGTAAATACCATCTATCGCTTAAAAAATATTACACCTACAACTGAAAATACTATATACTACCCCCAACTAACTTTAAAAAAAAAAATCTTAAGGGAGACACGAAGCAGGCCCTTCGATGACCTCTTCAGAGCACAGGTGAGGACGGGCGCCCAAGTGACTGGCAATGCTTGGGTCTCCCGTAAATCGAAGAAGCCGGACATAAAATGGGGACGATCCGAGGGGTACCTAGCTCTGGAACTAGAGAAACCCAACGCCAAGTCGGATTGTCATTGGAAAGACAGGGCAGGTTTTCACGAACCGGTGTGGGTCCAGAGATCCTTGCTATTTATATCCAACACCAAGGTCCATAAAAAGTGACTCCCCTGTCCCATGTCCGAGCAAGACGTAAACAGGAGGCTCTCACTCCTTCTCCTCTTCTCACTGGCTCAGCTCCCTTCTAAACAATTAGCCCTCAATCAACAAAAGAAATAAGCTTCTACCATAATTCTAAATAAAATAGCACTTCAGAAAACCCTGTCCTACAATTTTCTAATAAAAAAAAGTACTAACATATTCCTACAAATTAACTTCCCCGAATCTTACACAAATTAAAAAAAAATTAGATTACACAAAGTTCAAAACTACTATTGGGCATTGCCATAAAAATCTATAAAAAAAATATTCAAAATATATTTACATTTATGAAAAAATTATTCCCATTAAGAAAAAGAAAAAACAGCAATCTAACTATCTGAAAAATACAAGTTTTGTACTGATTTTCCTCTTGGCTTTGGGTTATATTATATTGAAAATAGTTATAACACAGAAATATTGTAAAACATAAAAATATCAACTAAAATCTGCAGATTTATAAAAATAACTTAACACCTAACAACTTAATAGCTAAATTAAATATATAACAAATAAAAAATTAGTAGTAATATTAAAGGTTTTTAGAACTGACCTTTCAGATAAAACAATGAGGTATTTTTAAAGGTTTTATAAATGTATTTATAAACATAACCATTTAATATGAAAATAAATTTGGTTACCACGAAAGAATTTTCTTCGTCAATAAATTTGTTTTTGATTATAAAATTCGATTAATTTATTTTCCTTAAAACGAGTAATACAAGATAATTTAAATTCTAAAAATAAAATAAAGTTTTGTATTCTCTTTTAAACACATCTAACAATTAAAATAGCCTTGTTGCATTTAAAAAAAATATATAGACATGTCATTTCACTCGAGAGTTAAATTTCACTCCGAGTAGATTTAACTCCATGTCATAGCACTCCCATAAATACACCAGAAACCATGAGGAAAATTAAAAAAAAAATAGAGGTTGTTTGCAAACAAAAGTTATGGAATATTAAGAATTTTAATTTTCTCACCTTTCCCATTTTTAAGTAAATACCATCTATCGCTTAAAAAATATTACACCTACAACTGAAAATACTATATACTACCCCCAAATAACTTTAAAAAAAAAAATCTGAAGGGAGACGCGAAGCAGGCCCTTCGATGACCTCTTCAGAGCACAGGTGAGGACGGGCGCCCAAGTGACTGGCAATGCTTGGGTCTCCCGTAAATCGAAGAAGCCGGACATAAAATGGGGACGATCCGAGGGGTACCTAGCTCTGGAACTAGAGAAACCCAACGCCAAGTCGGATTGTCATTGGAGAGACAGGGCAGGTTTTCACGAACCGGTGTGGGTCCAGAGATCCTTGCTATTTATATCCAACACCAAGGTCCATAAAAAGTGACTCCCCTGTCCCATGTCCGAGCAAGACGTAAACAGGAGGCTCTCATTCCTTCTCCTCTTCTCACTGGCTCAGCTCCCTTCTAAACAATTAGCCCTCAATCAACAAAAGAAATAAGCTTCTACCATATTTCTAAATAAAATAGCACTTCAGAAAACCCTGTCCTACAATTTTCTAATAAAAAAAAGTACTAACATATTCCTACAAATTAACTTCCCCGAATCTTACACAAATTAAAAAAAAATTAGATTACACAAAGTTCAAAACTACTATTGGGCATTGCCATAAAAATCTATAAAAAAAATATTCAAAATATATTTACATTTATGAAAAAATTATTCCCATTAAGAAAAAGAAAAAACAGCAATCTAACTATCTGAAAAATATAAGTTTTGTACTGATTTTCCTCTTGGCTTTGGGTTATATTATATTGAAAATAGTTATAACACAGAAATATTGTAAAACATAAAAATATCAACTAAAATCTGCAGATTTATAAAAATAACTTAACACCTAACAACTTAATAGCTAAATTAAATATATAACAAATAAAAAATTAGTAGTAATATTAAAGGGTTTTAGAACTGACCTTTCAGATAAAACAATGAGGTATTTTTAAAGGTTTTATAAATGTATTTATAAACATAACCATTTAATATGAAAATAAATTTGGTTACCACGAAAGAATTTTCTTCGTCAATAAATTTGTTTTTGATTATAAAATTCGATTAATTTATTTTCCTTAAAACGAGTAATACAAGATAATTTAAATTCTAAAAATAAAATAAAGTTTTGTATTCTCTTTTAAACACATCTAACAATTAAAATAGCCTTGTTGCATTTTAAAAAAATATATAGACATGTCATTTCACTCGAGAGTTAAATTTCACTCCGAGTAGATTTAACTCCATGTCATAGCACTCCCATAAATACACCAGAAACCATGAGGAAAATTAAAAAAAAAATAGAGGTTGTTTGCAAACAAAAGTTATGGAATATTAAGAATTTTAATTTTCTCACCTTTCCCATTTTTAAGTAAATACCATCTATCGCTTAAAAAATATTACACCTACAACTGAAAATACTATATACTACCCCCAACTAACTTTAAAAAAAAAATCTTAAGGGAGACACGAAGCAGGCCCTTCGATGACCTCTTCAGAGCACAGGTGAGGACGGGCGCCCAAGTGACTGGCAATGCTTGGGTCTCCCGTAAATCGAAGAAGCCGGACATAAAATGGGGACGATCCGAGGGGTACCTAGCTCTGGAACTAGAGAAACCCAACGCCAAGTCGGATTGTCATTGGAGAGACAGGGCAGGTTTTCACGAACCGGTGTGGGTCCAGAGATCCTTGCTATTTATATCCAACACCAAGGTCCATAAAAAGTGACTCCCCTGTCCCATGTCCGAGCAAGACGTAAACAGGAGGCTCTCATTCCTTCTCCTCTTCTCACTGGCTCAGCTCCTTTCTAAACAATTAGCCCTCAATCAACAAAAGAAATAAGCTTCTACCATAATTCTAAATAAAATAGCACTTCAGAAAACCCTGTCCTACAATTTTCTAATAAAAAAAAGTACTAACATATTCCTACAAATTAACTTCCCCGAATCTTACACAAATTAAAAAAAAATTAGATTACACAAAGTTCAAAACTACTATTGGGCATTGCCATAAAAATCTATAAAAAAAATATTCAAAATATATTTACATTTATGAAAAAATTATTCCCATTAAGAAAAAGAAAAAACAGCAATCTAACTATCTGAAAAATATAAGTTTTGTACTGATTTTCCTCTTGGCTTTGGGTTATATTATATTGAAAATAGTTATAACACAGAAATATTGTAAAACATAAAAATATCAACTAAAATCTGCAGATTTATAAAAATAACTTAACACCTAACAACTTAATAGCTAAATTAAATATATAACAAATAAAAAATTAGTAGTAATATTAAAGGTTTTTAGAACTGACCTTTCAGATAAAACAATGAGGTATTTTTAAAGGTTTTATAAATGTATTTATAAACACAACCATTTAATATGAAAATAAATTTGGTTACCACGAAAGAATTTTCTTCGTCAATAAATTTGTTTTTGATTATGAAATTCGATTAATTTATTTTCCTTAAAACGAGTAATACAAGATAATTTAAATTCTAAAAATAAAATAAAGTTTTGTATTCTCTTTTAAACACATCTAACAATTAAAATATCCTTGTTGCATTTTACAAAAATATATAGACATGTCATTTCACTCGAGAGTTAAATTTCACTCCGAGTAGATTTAACTCCATGTCATAGCACTCCCATAAATACACCAGAAACCATAAGAAAAAAAAATAGAGGTTGTTTGCAAACAAAAGTTATGGAATATTAAGAATTTTAATTTTCTCACCTTTCCCATTTTTAAGTAAATACCATCTATCGCTTAAAAAATATTACACCTACAACTGAAAATACTATATACTACCCCCAACTAACTTTAAAAAAAAAAATCTTAAGGGAGACACGAAGCAGGCCCTTCGATGACCTCTTCAGAGCACAGGTGAGGACGGGCGCCCAAGTGACTGGCAATGCTTGGGTCTCCCGTAAATCGAAGAAGCCGGACATAAAATGGGGACGATCCGAGGGGTACCTAGCTCTGGAACTAGAGAAACCCAACGCCAAGTCGGATTGTCATTGGAAAGACAGGGCAGGTTTTCACGAACCGGTGTGGGTCCAGAGATCCTTGCTATTTATATCCAACACCAAGGTCCATAAAAAGTGACTCCCCTGTCCCATGTCCGAGCAAGACGTAAACAGGAGGCTCTCACTCCTTCTCCTCTTCTCACTGGCTCAGCTCCCTTCTAAACAATTAGCCCTCAATCAACAAAAGAAATAAGCTTCTACCATAATTCTAAATAAAATAGCACTTCAGAAAACCCTGTCCTACAATTTTCTAATAAAAAAAAGTACTAACATATTCCTACAAATTAACTTCCCCGAATCTTACACAAATTAAAAAAAAATTAGATTACACAAAGTTCAAAACTACTATTGGGCATTGCCATAAAAATCTATAAAAAAAATATTCAAAATATATTTACATTTATGAAAAAATTATTCCCATTAAGAAAAAGAAAAAACAGCAATCTAACTATCTGAAAAATACAAGTTTTGTACTGATTTTCCTCTTGGCTTTGGGTTATATTATATTGAAAATAGTTATAACACAGAAATATTGTAAAACATAAAAATATCAACTAAAATCTGCAGATTTATAAAAATAACTTAACACCTAACAACTTAATAGCTAAATTAAATATATAACAAATAAAAAATTAGTAGTAATATTAAAGGTTTTTAGAACTGACCTTTCAGATAAAACAATGAGGTATTTTTAAAGGTTTTATAAATGTATTTATAAACATAACCATTTAATATGAAAATAAATTTGGTTACCACGAAAGAATTTTCTTCGTCAATAAATTTGTTTTTGATTATAAAATTCGATTAATTTATTTTCCTTAAAACGAGTAATACAAGATAATTTAAATTCTAAAAATAAAATAAAGTTTTGTATTCTCTTTTAAACACATCTAACAATTAAAATAGCCTTGTTGCATTTAAAAAAAATATATAGACATGTCATTTCACTCGAGAGTTAAATTTCACTCCGAGTAGATTTAACTCCATGTCATAGCACTCCCATAAATACACCAGAAACCATGAGGAAAATTAAAAAAAAAATAGAGGTTGTTTGCAAACAAAAGTTATGGAATATTAAGAATTTTAATTTTCTCACCTTTCCCATTTTTAAGTAAATACCATCTATCGCTTAAAAAATATTACACCTACAACTGAAAATACTATATACTACCCCCAAATAACTTTAAAAAAAAAAATCTGAAGGGAGACGCGAAGCAGGCCCTTCGATGACCTCTTCAGAGCACAGGTGAGGACGGGCGCCCAAGTGACTGGCAATGCTTGGGTCTCCCGTAAATCGAAGAAGCCGGACATAAAATGGGGACGATCCGAGGGGTACCTAGCTCTGGAACTAGAGAAACCCAACGCCAAGTCGGATTGTCATTGGAGAGACAGGGCAGGTTTTCACGAACCGGTGTGGGTCCAGAGATCCTTGCTATTTATATCCAACACCAAGGTCCATAAAAAGTGACTCCCCTGTCCCATGTCCGAGCAAGACGTAAACAGGAGGCTCTCATTCCTTCTCCTCTTCTCACTGGCTCAGCTCCCTTCTAAACAATTAGCCCTCAATCAACAAAAGAAATAAGCTTCTACCATATTTCTAAATAAAATAGCACTTCAGAAAACCCTGTCCTACAATTTTCTAATAAAAAAAAGTACTAACATATTCCTACAAATTAACTTCCCCGAATCTTACACAAATTAAAAAAAAATTAGATTACACAAAGTTCAAAACTACTATTGGGCATTGCCATAAAAATCTATAAAAAAAATATTCAAAATATATTTACATTTATGAAAAAATTATTCCCATTAAGAAAAAGAAAAAACAGCAATCTAACTATCTGAAAAATATAAGTTTTCTACTGATTTTCCTCTTGGCTTTGGGTTATATTATAATGAAAATAGTTATAACACAGAAATATTGTAAAACATAAAAATATCAACTAAAATCTGCAGATTTATAAAAATAACTTAACACCTAACAATTTAATAGCTAAATTAAATATATAACAAATAAAAAATTAGTAGTAATATTAAAGGTTTTTAGAACTGACCTTTCAGATAAAACAATGAAGTATTTTTAAAGGTTTTATAAATGTATTTATAAACACAACCATTTAATATGAAAATAAATTTGGTTACCACGAAAGAATTTTCTTCGTCAATAAATTTGTTTTTGATTATAAAATTCGATTAATTTATTTTCCTTAAAACGAGTAATACAAGATAATTTAAATTCTAAATATAAAATAAAGTTTTGTATTCTCTTTTAAACACATCTAACAATTAAAATAGCCTTGTTGCATTTTACAAAAATATATAGACATGTCATTTCACTCGAGAGTTAAATTTCACTCCGAGTAGATTTAACTCCATGTCATAGCACTCCCATAAATACACCAGAAACCATGAGGAAAATTAAAAAAAAAATAGAGGTTGTTTGCAAACAAAAGTTATGGAATATTAAGAATTTTAATTTTCTCACCTTTCCCATTTTTAAGTAAATACCATCTATCGCTTAAAAAATATTACACCTACAACTGAAAATACTATATACTACCCCCAACTAACTTTAAAAAAAAAATCTGAAGGGAGACACGAAGCAGGCCCTTCGATGACCTCTTCAGAGCACAGGTGAGGACGGGCGCCCAAGTGACTGGCAATGCTTGGGTCTCCCGTAAATCGAAGAAGCCGGACATAAAATGGGGACGATCCGAGGGGTACCTAGCTCTGGAACTAGAGAAACCCAACGCCAAGTCGGATTGTCATTGGAGAGACAGGGCAGGTTTTCACGAACCGGTGTGGGTCCAGAGATCCTTGCTATTTATATCCAACACCAAGGTCCATAAAAAGTGACTCCCCTGTCCCATGTCCGAGCAAGACGTAAACAGGAGGCTCTCATTCCTTCTCCTCTTCTCACTGGCTCAGCTCCCTTCTAAACAATTAGCCCTCAATCAACAAAAGAAATAAGCTTCCACCATAATTCTAAATAAAATAGCACGTTAGAAAACCCTGTCCTACAATTTTCTAATAAAAAAAAGTACTAACATATTCCTACAAATTAACTTCCCCGAATCTTACACAAATTAAAAAAAAATTAGATTACACAAAGTTTAAAACTACTATTGGGCATTGCCATAAAAATCTATAAAAAAATATTCAAAATATATTTACATTTATGAAAAAATTATTCCCATTAAGAAAAAGAAAAAACAGCAATCTAACTATCTGAAAAACATAAGTTTTGTACTGATTTTCCTCTTGGCTTTGGGTTATATTATATTGAAAATAGTTATAACACAGAAATATTGTAAAACATAAAAATATCAACTAAAATCTGCAGATTTATAAAAATAACTTAACACCTAACAACTTAATAGCTAAATTAAATATATAACAAATAAAAAATTAGTAGTAAAATTAAAGGTTTTTAGAACTGACCTTTCAGATAAAACAATGAAGTATTTTTAAAGGTTTTATAAATGTATTTATAAACACAACCATTTAATATGAAAATAAATTTGGTTACCACGAAAGAATTTTCTTCGTCAATAAATTTGTTTTTGATTATAAAATTCGATTAATTTATTTTCCTTAAAACGAGTAATACAAGATAATTTAAATTCTAAATATAAAATAAAGTTTTGTATTCTCTTTTAAACACATCTAACAATTAAAATAGCCTTGTTGCATTTTAAAAAAATATATAGACATGTCATTTCACTCGAGAGTTAAATTTCACTCCGAGTAGATTTAACTCCATGTCATAGCACTCCCATAAATACACCAGAAACCATGAGGAAAATTAAAAAAAAAAATAGAGGTTGTTTGCAAACAAAAGTTATGGAATATTAAGAATTTTAATTTTATCACCTTTCCCATTTTTAAGTAAATACCATCTATCGCTTAAAAAATATTACACCTACAACTGAAAATACTATATACTACCCCCAACTAACTTTAAAAAAAAAAAATCTTAAGGGAGACACGAAGCAGGCCCTTCGATGACCTCTTCAGAGCACAGGTGAGGACGGGCGCCCAAGTGACTGGCAATGCTTGGGTCTCCCGTAAATCGAAGAAGCTGGACATAAAATGGGGACGATCCGAGGGGTACCTAGCTCTGGAACTAGAGAAACCCAACGCCAAGTCGGATTGTCATTGGAGAGACAGGGCAGGTTTTCACGAACCGGTGTGGGTCCAGAGATCCTTGCTATTTATATCCAACACCAAGGTCCATAAAAAGTGACTCCCCTGTCCCATGTCCGAGCAAGACGTAAACAGGAGGCTCTCATTCCTTCTCCTCTTCTCACTGGCTCAGCTCCCTTCTAAACAATTAGCCCTCAATCAACAAAAGAAATAAGCTTCTACCATAATTCATATAAAATAGCACTTCAGAAAACCCTGTCCTACAATTTTCTAATAAAAAAAAGTAGTAACATATTCCTACAAATTAACTTTCCTGAATCTTACACAAATTAAAAAAAAATTAGATTACACAAAGTTCAAAACTACTATTGGGCATTGCCATAAAAATCTATAAAAAAAATATTCAAAATATATTTACATTTATGAAAAAATTATTCCCATTAAGAAAAAGAAAAAACAGCAATCTAACTATCTGAAAAATATAAGTTTTGTACTGATTTTCCTCTTGGCTTTGGGTTATATTATAATGAAAATAGTTATAACACAGAAATATTGTAAAACATAAAAATATCAACTAAAATCTGCAGATTTATAAAAATAACTTAACATCTAACAATTTAATAGCTAAATTAAATATATAACAAATAAAAAATTAGTAGTAATATTAAAGGTTTTTAGAACTGACCTTTCAGATAAAACAATGAGGTATTTTTAAAGGTTTTATAAATGTATTTATAAACATAACCATTTAATATGAAAATAAATTTGGTTACCACGAAAGAATTTTCTTCGTCAATAAATTTGTTTTTGATTATAAAATTCGATTAATTTATTTTCCTTAAAACGAGTAATACAAGATATTTTAAATTCTAAAAATAAAATAAAGTTTTGTATTCTCTTTTAAACACATCTAACAATTAAAATAGCCTTGTTGCATTTTAAAAAAATATATAGACATGTCATTTCACTCGAGAGTTAAATTTCACTCCGAGTAGATTTAACTCCATGTCATAGCACTCCCATAAATACACCAGAAACCATGAGGAAAATTAAAAAAAAAATAGAGGTTGTTTGCAAACAAAAGTTATGGAATATTAAGAATTTTAATTTTCTCACCTTTCCCATTTTTAAGTAAATACCATCTATCGCTTAAAAAATATTACACCTACAACTGAAAATACTATATACTACCCCCAACTAACTTTAAAAAAAAAATCTGAAGGGAGACACGAAGCAGGCCCTTCGATGACCTCTTCAGAGCACAGGTGAGGACGGGCGCCCAAGTGACTGGCAATGCTTGGGTCTCCCGTAAATCGAAGAAGCCGGACATAAAATGGGGACGATCCGAGGGGTACCTAGCTCTGGAACTAGAGAAACCCAACGCCAAGTCGGATTGTCATTGGAGAGACAGGGCAGGTTTTCACGAACCGGTGTGGGTACAGAGATCCTTGCTATTTATATCCAACACCAAGGTCCATAAAAAGTGACTCCCCTGTCCCATGTCCGAGCAAGACGTAAACAGGAGGCTCTCATTCCTTCTCCTCTTCTCACTGGCTCAGCTCCCTTCTAAACAATTAGCCCTCAATCAACAAAAGAAATAAGCTTCTACCATAATTCTAAATAAAATAGCACTTCAGAAAACCCTGTCCTACAATTTTCTAATAAAAAAAAGTACTAACATATTCCTACAAATTAACTTCCCCGAATCTTACACAAATTAAAAAAAAATTAGATTACACAAAGTTCAAAACTACTATTGGGCATTGCCATAAAAATCTATAAAAAAAATATTCAAAATATATTTACATTTATGAAAAAATTATTCCCATTAAGAAAAAGAAAAAACAGCAATCTAACTATCTGAAAAATATAAGTTTTGTACTGCTTTTCCTCTTGGCTTTGGGTTATATTATATTGAAAATAGTTATAACACAGAAATATTGTAAAACATAAAAATATCAACTAAAATCTGCAGATTTATAAAAATAACTTAACACCTAACAGCTTAATAGCTAAATTAAATATATAACAAATAAAAAATTAGTAGTAATATTAAAGGTTTTTAGAACTGACCTTTCAGATAAAACAATGAGGTATTTTTAAAGGTTTTATAAATGTATTTATAAACACAACCATTTAATATGAAAATAAATTTGGTTACCACGAAAGAATTTTCTTCGTCTATAAATTTGTTTTTGATTATGAAATTCGATTAATTTATTTTCCTTAAAACGAGTAATACAAGATAATTTAAATTCTAAAAATAAAATAAAGTTTTGTATTCTCTTTTAAACACATCTAACAATTAAAATATCCTTGTTGCATTTTAAAAAAATATATAGACATGTCATTTCACTCGAGAGTTAAATTTCACTCCGAGTAGATTTAACTCCATGTCATAGCACTCCCATAAATACACCAGAAACCATGAGAAAAAAAAAATAGAGGTTGTTTGCAAACAAAAGTTATGGAATATTAAGAATTTTAATTTTCTCACCTTTCCCATTTTTAAGTAAATACCATCTATCGCTTAAAAAATATTACACCTACAACTGAAAATACTATATACTACCCCCAACTAACTTTAAAAAAAAAAAATCTTAAGGGAGACACGAAGCAGGCCCTTCGATGACCTCTTCAGAGCACAGGTGAGGACGGGCGCCCAAGTGACTGGCAATGCTTGGGTCTCCCGTAAATCGAAGAAGCTGGACATAAAATGGGGACGATCCGAGGGGTACCTAGCTCTGGAACTAGAGAAACCCAACGCCAAGTCGGATTGTCATTGGAGAGACAGGGCAGGTTTTCACGAACCGGTGTGGGTCCAGAGATCCTTGCTATTTATATCCAACACCAAGGTCCATAAAAAGTGACTCCCCTGTCCCATGTCCGAGCAAGACGTAAACAGGAGGCTCTCATTCCTTCTCCTCTTCTCACTGGCTCAGCTCCCTTCTAAACAATTAGCCCTCAATCAACAAAAGAAATAAGCTTCTACCATAATTCATATAAAATAGCACTTCAGAAAACCCTGTCCTACAATTTTCTAATAAAAAAAAGTAGTAACATATTCCTACAAATTAACTTTCCTGAATCTTACACAAATTAAAAAAAAATTAGATTACACAAAGTTCAAAACTACTATTGGGCATTGCCATAAAAATCTATAAAAAAAATATTCAAAATATATTTACATTTATGAAAAAATTATTCCCATTAAGAAAAAGAAAAAACAGCAATCTAACTATCTGAAAAATATAAGTTTTGTACTGATTTTCCTCTTGGCTTTGGGTTATATTATAATGAAAATAGTTATAACACAGAAATATTGTAAAACATAAAAATATCAACTAAAATCTGCAGATTTATAAAAATAACTTAACATCTAACAATTTAATAGCTAAATTAAATATATAACAAATAAAAAATTAGTAGTAATATTAAAGGTTTTTAGAACTGACCTTTCAGATAAAACAATGAGGTATTTTTAAAGGTTTTATAAATGTATTTATAAACATAACCATTTAATATGAAAATAAATTTGGTTACCACGAAAGAATTTTCTTCTTCAATAAATTTGTTTTTGATTATAAAATTCGATTAATTTATTTTCCTTAAAACGAGTAATACAAGATATTTTAAATTCTAAAAATAAAATAAAGTTTTGTATTCTCTTTTAAACACATCTAACAATTAAAATAGCCTTGTTGCATTTTAAAAAAATATATAGACATGTCATTTCACTCGAGAGTTAAATTTCACTCCGAGTAGATTTAACTCCATGTCATAGCACTCCCATAAATACACCAGAAACCATGAGGAAAATTAAAAAAAAAATAGAGGTTGTTTGCAAACAAAAGTTATGGAATATTAAGAATTTTAATTTTCTCACCTTTCCCATTTTTAAGTAAATACCATCTATCGCTTAAAAAATATTACACCTACAACTGAAAATACTATATACTACCCCCAACTAACTTTAAAAAAAAAATCTGAAGGGAGACACGAAGCAGGCCCTTCGATGACCTCTTCAGAGCACAGGTGAGGACGGGCGCCCAAGTGACTGGCAATGCTTGGGTCTCCCGTAAATCGAAGAAGCCGGACATAAAATGGGGACGATCCGAGGGGTACCTAGCTCTGGAACTAGAGAAACCCAACGCCAAGTCGGATTGTCATTGGAGAGACAGGGCAGGTTTTCACGAACCGGTGTGGGTCCAGAGATCCTTGCTATTTATATCCAACACCAAGGTCCATAAAAAGTGACTCCCCTGTCCCATGTCCGAGCAAGACGTAAACAGGAGGCTCTCATTCCTTCTCCTCTTCTCACTGGCTCAGCTCCCTTCTAAACAATTAGCCCTCAATCAACAAAAGAAATAAGCTTCTACCATAATTCTAAATAAAATAGCACTTCAGAAAACCCTGTCCTACAATTTTCTAATAAAAAAAAGTACTAACATATTCCTACAAATTAACTTCCCCGAATCTTACACAAATTAAAAAAAAATTAGATTACACAAAGTTCAAAACTACTATTGGGCATTGCCATAAAAATCTATAAAAAAAATATTCAAAATATATTTACATTTATGAAAAAATTATTCCCATTAAGAAAAAGAAAAAACAGCAATCTAACTATCTGAAAAATATAAGTTTTGTACTGCTTTTCCTCTTGGCTTTGGGTTATATTATATTGAAAATAGTTATAACACAGAAATATTGTAAAACATAAAAATATCAACTAAAATCTGCAGATTTATAAAAATAACTTAACACCTAACAGCTTAATAGCTAAATTAAATATATAACAAATAAAAAATTAGTAGTAATATTAAAGGTTTTTAGAACTGACCTTTCAGATAAAACAATGAGGTATTTTTAAAGGTTTTATAAATGTATTTATAAACACAACCATTTAATATGAAAATAAATTTGGTTACCACGAAAGAATTTTCTTCGTCAATAAATTTGTTTTTGATTATGAAATTCGATTAATTTATTTTCCTTAAAACGAGTAATACAAGATAATTTAAATTCTAAAAATAAAATAAAGTTTTGTATTCTCTTTTAAACACATCTAACAATTAAAATATCCTTGTTGCATTTTAAAAAAATATATAGACATGTCATTTCACTCGAGAGTTAAATTTCACTCCGAGTAGATTTAACTCCATGTCATAGCACTCCCATAAATACACCAGAAACCATGAGAAAAAAAAAATAGAGGTTGTTTGCAAACAAAAGTTATGGAATATTAAGAATTTTAATTTTCTCACCTTTCCCATTTTTAAGTAAATACCATCTATCGCTTAAAAAATATTACACCTACAACTGAAAATACTATATACTACCCCCAACTAACTTTAAAAAAAAAAATCTGAAGGGAGACACGAAGCAGGCCCTTCGATGACCTCTTCAGAGCACAGGTGAGGACGGGCGCCCAAGTGACTGGCAATGCTTGGGTCTCCCGTAAATCGAAGAAGCCGGACATAAAATGGGGACGATCCGAGGGGTACCTAGCTCTGGAACTAGAGAAACCCAACGCCAAGTCGGATTGTCATTGGAGAGACAGGGCAGGTTTTCACGAACCGGTGTGGGTCCAGAGATCCTTGCTATTTATATCCAACACCAAGGTCCATAAAAAGTGACTCCCCTGTCCCATGTCCGAGCAAGACGTAAACAGGAGGCTCTCATTCCTTCTCCTCTTCTCACTGGCTCAGCTCCCTTCTAAACAATTAGCCCTCAATCAACAAAAGAAATAAGCTTCC
This sequence comes from Troglohyphantes excavatus, assembly GCA_963932185.1. NCBI lineage: Eukaryota > Metazoa > Arthropoda > Arachnida > Araneae > Linyphiidae > Troglohyphantes > Troglohyphantes excavatus. Next base: position 71,554,629 of record OZ010666.1, on the reverse strand, counting down.
ACCATAATTCTAAATAAAATAGCACGTTAGAAAACCCTGTCCTACAATTTTCTAATAAAAAAAAGTACTAACATATTCCTACAAATTAACTTCCCCGAATCTTACACAAATTAAAAAAAAATTAGATTACACAAAGTTTAAAACTACTATTGGGCATTGCCATAAAAATCTATAAAAAAATATTCAAAATATATTTACATTTATGAAAAAATTATTCCCATTAAGAAAAAGAAAAAACAGCAATCTAACTATCTGAAAAACATAAGTTTTGTACTGATTTTCCTCTTGGCTTTGGGTTATATTATATTGAAAATAGTTATAACACAGAAATATTGTAAAACATAAAAATATCAACTAAAATCTGCAGATTTATAAAAATAACTTAACACCTAACAACTTAATAGCTAAATTAAATATATAACAAATAAAAAATTAGTAGTAAAATTAAAGGTTTTTAGAACTGACCTTTCAGATAAAACAATGAAGTATTTTTAAAAGTTTTATAAATGTATTTATAAACACAACCATTTAATATGAAAATAAATTTGGTTACCACGAAAGAATTTTCTTCGTCAATAAATTTGTTTTTGATTATGAAATTCGATTAATTTATTTTCCTTAAAACGAGTAATACAAGATAATTTAAATTCTAAAAATAAAATAAAGTTTTGTATTCTCTTTTAAACACATCTAACAATTAAAATATCCTTGTTGCATTTTAAAAAAATATATAGACATGTCATTTCACTCGAGAGTTAAATTTCACTCCGAGTAGATTTAACTCCATGTCATAGCACTCCCATAAATACACCAGAAACCATGAGAAAAAAAAAATAGAGGTTGTTTGCAAACAAAAGTTATGGAATATTAAGAATTTTAATTTTCTCACCTTTCCCATTTTTAAGTAAATACCATCTATCGCCTAAAAAATATTACACCTACAACTGAAAATACTATATACTACCCCCAACTAACTTTAAAAAAAAAAAATCTTAAGGGAGACACGAAGCAGGCCCTTCGATGACCTCTTCAGAGCACAGGTGAGGACGGGCGCCCAAGTGACTGGCAATGCTTGGGTCTCCCGTAAATCGAAGAAGCCGGACATAAAATGGGGACGATCCGAGGGGTACCTAGCTCTGGAACTAGAGAAACCCAACGCCAAGTCGGATTGTCATTGGAGAGACAGGGCAGGTTTTCACGAACCGGTGTGGGTCCAGAGATCCTTGCTATTTATATCCAACACCAAGGTCCATAAAAAGTGACTCCCCTGTCCCATGTCCGAGCAAGACGTAAACAGGAGGCTCTCATTCCTTCTCCTCTTCTCACTGGCTCAGCTCCCTTCTAAACAATTAGCCCTCAATCAACAAAAGAAATAAGCTTCTACCATAATTCTAAATAAAATAGCACTTCAGAAAACCCTGTCCTACAATTTTCTAATAAAAAAAAGTACTAACATATTCCTACAAATTAACTTCCCCGAATCTTACACAAATTAAAAAAAATTAGATTACACAAAGTTCAAAACTACTATTGGGCTTTGCCATAAAAATCTATAAAAAAATATTCAAACTATATTTACATTTATGAAAAAATTATTCCCATTAAGAAAAAGAAAAAACAGCAATCTAACTATCTGAAAAATATAAGTTTTGTACTGATTTTCCTCTTGGCTTTGGGTTATATTATATTGAAAATAGTTATAACACAGAAATATTGTAAAACATAAAAATATCAACTAAAATCTGCAGATTTATAAAAATAACTTAACACCTAACAACTTAATAGCTAAATTAAATATATAACAAATAAAAAATTAGTAGTAATATTAAAGGTTTTTAGAACTGACCTTTCAGATAAAACAATGAGGTATTTTTAAAGGTTTTATAAATGTATTTATAAACACAACCATTTAATATGAAAATAAATTTGGTTACCACGAAAGAATTTTCTTCGTCAATAAATTTTTTTTTGATTATGAAATTCGATTAATTTATTTTCCTTAAAACGAGTAATACAAGATAATTTAAATTCTAAAAATAAAATAAAGTTTTGTATTCTCTTTTAAACACATCTAACAATTAAAATATCCTTGTTGCATTTTACAAAAATATATAGACATGTCATTTCACTCGAGAGTTAAATTTCACTCCGAGTAGATTTAACTCCATGTCATAGCACTCCCATAAATACACCAGAAACCATGAGGAAAATTAAAAAAAAAATAGAGGTTGTTTGCAAACAAAAGTTATGGAATATTAAGAATTTTAATTTTCTCACCTTTCCCATTTTTAAGTAAATACCATCTATCGCTTAAAAAATATTACACCTACAACTGAAAATACTATATACTACCCCCAACTAACTTTAAAAAAAAAAATCTGAAGGGAGACGCGAAGCAGGCCCTTCGATGACCTCTTCAGAGCACAGGTGAGGACGGGCGCCCAAGTGACTGGCAATGCTTGGGTCTCCCGTAAATCGAAGAAGCCGGACATAAAATGGGGACGATCCGAGGGGTACCTAGCTCTGGAACTAGAGAAACCCAACGCCAAGTCGGATTGTCATTGGAGAGACAGGGCAGGTTTTCACGAACCGGTGTGGGTCCAGAGATCCTTGCTATTTATATCCAACACCAAGGTAAATAAAAAGTGACTCCCCTGTCCCATGTCCGAGCAAGACGTAAACAGGAGGCTCTCATTCCTTCTCCTCTTCTCACTGGCTCAGCTCCCTTCTAAACAATTAGCCCTCAATCAACAAAAGAAATAAGCTTCTACCATAATTCTAAATAAAATAGCACTTCAGAAAACCCTGTCCTACAATTTTCTAATAAAAAAAAGTACTAACATATTCCTACAAATTAACTTCCCCGAATCTTACACAAATTAAAAAAAAATTAGATTACACAAAGTTCAAAACTACTATTGGGCATTGCCATAAAAATCTATAAAAAAAATATTCAAAATATATTTACATTTATGAAAAAATTATTCCCATTAAGAAAAAGAAAAAACAGCAATCTAACTATCTGAAAAATATAAGTTTTGTACTGATTTTCCTCTTGGCTTTGGGTTATATTATATTGAAAATAGTTATAACACAGAAATATTGTAAAACATAAAAATATCAACTAAAATCTGCAGATTTATAAAAATAACTTAACACCTAACAATTTAATAGCTAAATTAAATATATAACAAATAAAAAATTAGTAGTAATATTAAAGGTTTTTAGAACTGACCTTTCAGATAAAACAATGAAGTATTTTTAAAGGTTTTATAAATGTATTTATAAACACAACCATTTAATATGAAAATAAATTTGGTTACCACGAAAGAATTTTCTTCGTCAATAAATTTGTTTTTGATTATAAAATTCGATTAATTTATTTTCCTTAAAACGAGTAATACAAGATAATTTAAATTCTAAATATAAAATAAAGTTTTGTATTCTCTTTTAAACACATCTAACAATTAAAATAGCCTTGTTGCATTTTACAAAAATATATAGACATGTCATTTCACTCGAGAGTTAAATTTCACTCCGAGTAGATTTAACTCCATGTCATAGCACTCCCATAAATACACCAGAAACCATGAGGAAAATTAAAAAAAAAATAGAGGTTGTTTGCAAACAAAAGTTATGGAATATTAAGAATTTTAATTTTCTCACCTTTCCCATTTTTAAGTAAATACCATCTATCGCTTAAAAAATATTACACCTACAACTGAAAATACTATATACTACCCCCAACTAACTTTAAAAAAAAAATCTGAAGGGAGACACGAAGCAGGCCCTTCGATGACCTCTTCAGAGCACAGGTGAGGACGGGCGCCCAAGTGACTGGCAATGCTTGGGTCTCCCGTAAATCGAAGAAGCCGGACATAAAATGGGGACGATCCGAGGGGTACCTAGCTCTGGAACTAGAGAAACCCAACGCCAAGTCGGATTGTCATTGGAGAGACAGGGCAGGTTTTCACGAACCGGTGTGGGTCCAGAGATCCTTGCTATTTATATCCAACACCAAGGTCCATAAAAAGTGACTCCCCTGTCCCATGTCCGAGCAAGACGTAAACAGGAGGCTCTCATTCCTTCTCCTCTTCTCACTGGCTCAGCTCCCTTCTAAACAATTAGCCCTCAATCAACAAAAGAAATAAGCTTCCACCATAATTCTAAATAAAATAGCACGTTAGAAAACCCTGTCCTACAATTTTCTAATAAAAAAAAGTACTAACATATTCCTACAAATTAACTTCCCCGAATCTTACACAAATTAAAAAAAAATTAGATTACACAAAGTTTAAAACTACTATTGGGCATTGCCATAAAAATCTATAAAAAAATATTCAAAATATATTTACATTTATGAAAAAATTATTCCCATTAAGAAAAAGAAAAAACAGCAATCTAACTATCTGAAAAACATAAGTTTTGTACTGATTTTCCTCTTGGCTTTGGGTTATATTATATTGAAAATAGTTATAACACAGAAATATTGTAAAACATAAAAATATCAACTAAAATCTGCAGATTTATAAAAATAACTTAACACCTAACAACTTAATAGCTAAATTAAATATATAACAAATAAAAAATTAGTAGTAAAATTAAAGGTTTTTAGAACTGACCTTTCAGATAAAACAATGAAGTATTTTTAAAAGTTTTATAAATGTATTTATAAACACAACCATTTAATATGAAAATAAATTTGGTTACCACGAAAGAATTTTCTTCGTCAATAAATTTGTTTTTGATTATAAAATTCGATTAATTTATTTTCCTTAAAACGAGTAATACAAGATAATTTAAATTCTAAATATAAAATAAAGTTTTGTATTCTCTTTTAAACACATCTAACAATTAAAATAGCCTTGTTGCATTTTAAAAAAATATATAGACATGTCATTTCACTCGAGAGTTAAATTTCACTCCGAGTAGATTTAACTCCATGTCATAGCACTCCCATAAATACACCAGAAACCATGAGGAAAATTAAAAAAAAAATAGAGGTTGTTTGCAAACAAAAGTTATGGAATATTAAGAATTTTAATTTTCTCACCTTTCCCATTTTTAAGTAAATACCATCTATCGCTTAAAAAATATTACACCTACAACTGAAAATACTATATACTACCCCCAACTAACTTTAAAAAAAAAAAATCTTAAGGGAGACACGAAGCAGGCCCTTCGATGACCTCTTCAGAGCACAGGTGAGGACGGGCGCCCAAGTGACTGGCGATGCTTGGGTCTCCCGTAAATCGAAGAAGCTGGACATAAAATGGGGACGATCCGAGGGGTACCTAGCTCTGGAACTAGAGAAACCCAACGCCAAGTCGGATTGTCATTGGAGAGACAGGGCAGGTTTTCACGAACCGGTGTGGGTCCAGAGATCCTTGCTATTTATATCCAACACCAAGGTCCATAAAAAGTGACTCCCCTGTCCCATGTCCGAGCAAGACGTAAACAGGAGGCTCTCATTCCTTCTCCTCTTCTCACTGGCTCAGCTCCCTTCTAAACAATTAGCCCTCAATCAACAAAAGAAATAAGCTTCTACCATAATTCATATAAAATAGCACTTCAGAAAACCCTGTCCTACAATTTTCTAATAAAAAAAAGTAGTAACATATTCCTACAAATTAACTTTCCTGAATCTTACACAAATTAAAAAAAAATTAGATTACACAAAGTTCAAAACTACTATTGGGCATTGCCATAAAAATCTATAAAAAAAATATTCAAAATATATTTACATTTATGAAAAAATTATTCCCATTAAGAAAAAGAAAAAACAGCAATCTAACTATCTGAAAAATATAAGTTTTGTACTGATTTTCCTCTTGGCTTTGGGTTATATTATAATGAAAATAGTTATAACACAGAAATATTGTAAAACATAAAAATATCAACTAAAATCTGCAGATTTATAAAAATAACTTAACATCTAACAATTTAATAGCTAAATTAAATATATAACAAATAAAAAATTAGTAGTAATATTAAAGGTTTTTAGAACTGACCTTTCAGATAAAACAATGAGGTATTTTTAAAGGTTTTATAAATGTATTTATAAACATAACCATTTAATATGAAAATAAATTTGGTTACCACGAAAGAATTTTCTTCGTCAATAAATTTGTTTTTGATTATAAAATTCGATTAATTTATTTTCCTTAAAACGAGTAATACAAGATATTTTAAATTCTAAAAATAAAATAAAGTTTTGTATTCTCTTTTAAACACATCTAACAATTAAAATAGCCTTGTTGCATTTTAAAAAAATATATAGACATGTCATTTCACTCGAGAGTTAAATTTCACTCCGAGTAGATTTAACTCCATGTCATAGCACTCCCATAAATACACCAGAAACCATGAGGAAAATTAAAAAAAAAAATAGAGGTTGTTTGCAAACAAAAGTTATGGAATATTAAGAATTTTAATTTTCTCACCTTTCCCATTTTTAAGTAAATACCATCTATCGCTTAAAAAATATTACACCTACAACTGAAAATACTATATACTACCCCCAACTAACTTTAAAAAAAAAAATCTTAAGGGAGACACGAAGCAGGCCCTTCGATGACCTCTTCAGAGCACAGGTGAGGACGGGCGCCCAAGTGACTGGCAATGCTTGGGTCCCCCGTAAATCGAAGAAGCCGGACATAAAATGGGGACGATCCGAGGGGTACCTAGCTCTGGAACTAGAGAAACCCAACGCCAAGTCGGATTGTCATTGGAGAGACAGGGCAGGTTTTCACGAACCGGTGTGGGTCCAGAGATCCTTGCTATTTATATCCAACACCAAGGTCCATAAAAAGTGACTCCCCTGTCCCATGTCCGAGCAAGACGTAAACAGGAGGCTCTCATTCCTTCTCCTCTTCTCACTGGCTCAGCTCCCTTCTAAACAATTAGCCCTCAATCAACAAAAGAAATAAGCTTCTACCATAATTCTAAATAAAATAGCACTTCAGAAAACCCTGTCCTACAATTTTCTAATAAAAAAAAACACTAACATATTCCTACAAATTAACTTCCCCGAATCTTACACTAATTAAAAAAAAATTAGATTCCACAAAGTTCGAAACTACTATTGGGCATTGCCATAAAAATCTATAAAAAAATATTCAAAATATATTGACATTTATGAAAAAATTATTCCCATTAAGAAAAAGAAAAAACAGCAATCTAACTATCTGAAAAATATAAGTTTTGTACTGATTTTCCTCTTGGCTTTGGGTTATATTATATTGAAAATAGTTATAACACAGAAATATTGTAAAACATAAAAATATCAACTAAAATCCTGCAGATTTATAAAAATAACTTAACACCTAACAACTTAATAGCTAAATAAATATATAACAAATAAAAAATTTGTAGTAATATTAAAGGTTTTTAGAACTGACCTTTCAGATAAAACAATGAAGTATTTTTAAAGGTTTTATAAATGTATTTATAAACACAACCATTTAATATGAAAATAAATTTGGTTACCACGAAAGAATTTTCTTCGTCAATAAATTTGTTTTTGATTATGAAATTCGATTAATTTATTTTCCTTAAAACGAGTAATACAAGATAATTTAAATTCTAAAAATAAAATAAAGTTTTGTATTCTCTTTTAAACACATCTAACAATTAAAATATCCTTGTTGCATTTTACAAAAATATATAGACATGTCATTTCACTCGAGAGTTAAATTTCACTCCGAGTAGATTTAACTCCATGTCATAGCACTCCCATAAATACACCAGAAACCATGAGGAAAATTAAAAAAAAAATAGAGGTTGTTTGCAAACAAAAGTTATGGAATATTAAGAATTTTAATTTTCTCACCTTTCCCATTTTTAAGTAAATACCATCTATCGCTTAAAAAATATTACACCTACAACTGAAAATACTATATACTACCCCCAACTAACTTTAAAAAAAAAATCTTAAGGGAGATACGAAGCAGGCCCTTCGATGACCTCTTCAGAGCACAGGTGAGGACGGGCGCCCAAGTGACTGGCAATGCTTGGGTCTCCCGTAAATCGAAGAAGCCGGACATAAAATGGGGACGATCCGAGGGGTACCTAGCTCTGGAACTAGAGAAACCCAACGCCAAGTCGGATTGTCATTGGAGAGACAGGGCAGGTTTTCACGAACCGGTGTGGGTCCAGAGATCCTTGCTATTTATATCCAACACCAAGGTCCATAAAAAGTGACTCCCCTGTCCCATGTCCGAGCAAGACGTAAACAGGAGGCTCTCATTCCTTCTCCTCTTCTCACTGGCGCAGCTCCCTTCTAAACAATTAGCCCTCAATCAACAAAAGAAATAAGCTTCTACCATAATTCTAAATAAAATAGCACTTCAGAAAACCCTGTCCTACAATTTTCTAATAAAAAAAAGTACTAACATATTCCTACAAATTAACTTCCCCGAATCTTACACAAATTAAAAAAAAATTAGATTACACAAAGTTCAAAACTACTATTGGGCATTGCCATAAAAATCTATAAAAAAATATTCAAAATATATTTACATTTATGAAAAAATTATTCCCATTAAGAAAAAGAAAAAACAGCAATCTAACTATCTGAAAAATATAAGTTTTGTACTGCTTTTCCTCTTGGCTTTGGGTTATATTATATTGAAAATAGTTATAACACAGAAATATTGTAAAACATAAAAATATCAACTAAAATCTGCAGATTTATAAAAATAACTTAACACCTAACAGCTTAATAGCTAAATTAAATATATAACAAATAAAAAATTAGTAGTAATATTAAAGGTTTTTAGAACTGACCTTTCAGATAAAACAATGAGGTATTTTTAAAGGTTTTATAAATGTATTTATAAACACAACCATTTAATATGAAAATAAATTTGGTTACCACGAAAGAATTTTCTTCGTCAATAAATTTGTTTTTGATTATAAAATTCGATTAATTTATTTTCCTTAAAACGAGTAATACAAGATAATTTAAATTCTAAAAATAAAATAAAGTTTTGTATTCTCTTTTAAACACATCTAACAATTAAAATATCCTAATTGCATTTTACAAAAATATATAGACATGTCATTTCACTCGAGAGTTAAATTTCACTCCGAGTAGATTTAACTCCATATCATAGCACTCCCATAAATACACCAGAAACCATGAGAAAAAAAAAATAGAGGTTGTTTGCAAACAAAAGTTATGGAATATTAAGAATTTTAATTTTCTCACCTTTCCCATTTTTAAGTAAATACCATCTATCGCTTAAAAAATATTACACCTACAACTGAAAATACTATATACTACCCCCAACTAACTTTAAAAAAAAATCTTAAGGGAGACACGAAGCAGGCCCTTCGATGACCTCTTCAGAGCACAGGTGAGGACGGGCGCCCAAGTGACTGGCAATGCCTGGGTCCCCCGTAAATAGAAGAAGCCGGACATAAAATGGGGACGATCCGAGGGGTACCTAGCTCTGGAACTAGAGAAACCCAACGCCAAGTCGGATTGTCATTGGAGAGACAGGGCAGGTTTTCACGAATCGGTGTGGGTCCAGAGATCCTTGCTATTTATATCCAACACCAAGGTCCATAAAAAGTGACTCCCCTGTCCCATGTCCGAGGAAGACGTAAACAGGAGGCTCTCATTCCTTCTCCTCTTCTCACTGGCTCAGCTCCCTTCTAAACAATTAGCCCTCAATCAACAAAAGAAATAAGCTTCTACCATAATTCTAAATAAAATAGCACTTCAGAAACCCCTGTCCTACAATTTTCTAATAAAAAAAAATACTAACATATTCCTACAAATTAACTTCCCCGAATCTTACACTAATTAAAAAAAATTAGATTCCACAAAGTTCAAAACTACTATTGGGCATTGCCATAAAAATCTATAAAAAAAAATATTCAAAATATATTGACATTTATGAAAAAATTATTCCCATTAAGAAAAAGAAAAAATAGCAATCTAACTATCTGAAAAATATAAGTTTTGTACTGATTTTCCTCTTGGCTTTGGGTTATATTATATTGAAAATAGTTATAACACAGAAATATTGTAAAACATAAAAATATCAACTAAAATCCTGCAGATTTATAAAAATAACTTAACACCGAACAACTTAATAGCTAAATTAAATATATAACAAATAAAAAATTTGTAGTAATATTAAAGGTTTTTAGAACTGACCTTTCAGATAAAACAATGAAGTATTTTTAAAGGTTTTATAAATGTATTTATAAACACAACCATTTAATATGAAAATAAATTTGGTTACCACGAAAGAATTTTCTTCGTCAATAAATTTGTTTTTGATTATAAAATTCGATTCATTTATTTTCCTTAAAACGAGTAATACAAGATAATTTAAATTCTAAATATAAAATAAAGTTTTGTATTCTCTTTTAAACACATCTAACAATTAAAATATCCTTGTTGCATTTTACAAAAATATATAGACATGTCATTTCACTCGAGAGTTAAATTTCACTCCGAGTAGATTTAACTCCATGTCATAGCACTCCCATAAATACACCAGAAACCATGAGGAAAATTAAAAAAAAAATAGAGGTTGTTTGCAAACAAAAGTTATGGAATATTAAGAATTTTAATTTTCTCACCTTTCCCATTTTTAAGTAAATACCATCTATCGCTTAAAAAATATTACACCTACAACTGAAAATACTATATACTACCCCCAACTAACTTTAAAAAAAAAATCTTAAGGGAGACACGAAGCAGGCCCTTCGATGACCTCTTCAGAGCACAGGTGAGGACGGGCGCCCAAGTGACTGGCAATGCTTGGGTCTCCCGTAAATCGAAGAAGCCGGACATAAAATGGGGACGATCCGAGGGGTACCTAGCTCTGGAACTAGAGAAACCCAACGCCAAGTCGGATTGTCATTGGAGAGACAGGGCAGGTTTTCACGAACCGGTGTGGGTCCAGAGATCCTTGCTATTTATATCCAACACCAAGGTCCATAAAAAGTGACTCCCCTGTCCCATGTCCGAGCAAGACGTAAACAGGAGGCTCTCATTCCTTCTCCTCTTCTCACTGGCTCAGCTCCCTTCTAAACAATTAGCCCTCAATCAACAAAAGAAATAAGCTTCCACCATAATTCTAAATAAAATAGCACGTTAGAAAACCCTGTCCTACAATTTTCTAATAAAAAAAAGTACTAACATATTCCTACAAATTAACTTCCCCGAATCTTACACAAATTAAAAAAAAATTAGATTACACAAAGTTTAAAACTACTATTGGGCATTGCCATAAAAATCTATAAAAAAATATTCAAAATATATTTACATTTATGAAAAAATTATTCCCATTAAGAAAAAGAAAAAACAGCAATCTAACTATCTGAAAAACATAAGTTTTGTACTGATTTTCCTCTTGGCTTTGGGTTATATTATATTGAAAATAGTTATAACACAGAAATATTGTAAAACATAAAAATATCAACTAAAATCTGCAGATTTATAAAAATAACTTAACACCTAACAACTTAATAGCTAAATTAAATATATAACAAATAAAAAATTAGTAGTAAAATTAAAGGTTTTTAGAACTGACCTTTCAGATAAAACAATGAAGTATTTTTAAAAGTTTTATAAATGTATTTATAAACACAACCATTTAATATGAAAATAAATTTGGTTACCACGAAAGAATTTTCTTCGTCAATAAATTTGTTTTTGATTATAAAATTCGATTAATTTATTTTCCTTAAAACGAGTAATACAAGATAATTTAAATTCTAAATATAAAATAAAGTTTTGTATTCTCTTTTAAACACATCTAACAATTAAAATAGCCTTGTTGCATTTTAAAAAAATATATAGACATGTCATTTCACTCGAGAGTTAAATTTCACTCCGAGTAGATTTAACTCCATGTCATAGCACTCCCATAAATACACCAGAAACCATGAGGAAAATTAAAAAAAAAATAGAGGTTGTTTGCAAACAAAAGTTATGGAATATTAAGAATTTTAATTTTCTCACCTTTCCCATTTTTAAGTAAATACCATCTATCGCTTAAAAAATATTACACCTACAACTGAAAATACTATATACTACCCCCAACTAACTTTAAAAAAAAAAAATCTTAAGGGAGACACGAAGCAGGCCCTTCGATGACCTCTTCAGAGCACAGGTGAGGACGGGCGCCCAAGTGACTGGCAATGCTTGGGTCTCCCGTAAATCGAAGAAGCTGGACATAAAATGGGGACGATCCGAGGGGTACCTAGCTCTGGAACTAGAGAAACCCAACGCCAAGTCGGATTGTCATTGGAGAGACAGGGCAGGTTTTCACGAACCGGTGTGGGTCCAGAGATCCTTGCTATTTATATCCAACACCAAGGTCCATAAAAAGTGACTCCCCTGTCCCATGTCCGAGCAAGACGTAAACAGGAGGCTCTCATTCCTTCTCCTCTTCTCACTGGCTCAGCTCCCTTCTAAACAATTAGCCCTCAATCAACAAAAGAAATAAGCTTCTACCATAATTCATATAAAATAGCACTTCAGAAAACCCTGTCCTACAATTTTCTAATAAAAAAAAGTAGTAACATATTCCTACAAATTAACTTTCCTGAATCTTACACAAATTAAAAAAAAATTAGATTACACAAAGTTCAAAACTACTATTGGGCATTGCCATAAAAATCTATAAAAAAAATATTCAAAATATATTTACATTTATGAAAAAATTATTCCCATTAAGAAAAAGAAAAAACAGCAATCTAACTATCTGAAAAATATAAGTTTTGTACTGATTTTCCTCTTGGCTTTGGGTTATATTATAATGAAAATAGTTATAACACAGAAATATTGTAAAACATAAAAATATCAACTAAAATCTGCAGATTTATAAAAATAACTTAACATCTAACAATTTAATAGCTAAATTAAATATATAACAAATAAAAAATTAGTAGTAATATTAAAGGTTTTTAGAACTGACCTTTCAGATAAAACAATGAGGTATTTTTAAAGGTTTTATAAATGTATTTATAAACATAACCATTTAATATGAAAATAAATTTGGTTACCACGAAAGAATTTTCTTCGTCAATAAATTTGTTTTTGATTATAAAATTCGATTAATTTATTTTCCTTAAAACGAGTAATACAAGATATTTTAAATTCTAAAAATAAAATAAAGTTTTGTATTCTCTTTTAAACACATCTAACAATTAAAATAGCCTTGTTGCATTTTAAAAAAATATATAGACATGTCATTTCACTCGAGAGTTAAATTTCACTCCGAGTAGATTTAACTCCATGTCATAGCACTCCCATAAATACACCAGAAACCATGAGGAAAATTAAAAAAAAAATAGAGGTTGTTTGCAAACAAAAGTTATGGAATATTAAGAATTTTAATTTTCTCACCTTTCCCATTTTTAAGTAAATACCATCTATCGCTTAAAAAATATTACACCTACAACTGAAAATACTATATACTACCCCCAACTAACTTTAAAAAAAAAAATCTTAAGGGAGACACGAAGCAGGCCCTTCGATGACCTCTTCAGAGCACAGGTGAGGACGGGCGCCCAAGTGACTGGCAATGCTTGGGTCCCCCGTAAATCGAAGAAGCCGGACATAAAATGGGGACGATCCGAGGGGTACCTAGCTCTGGAACTAGAGAAACCCAACGCCAAGTCGGATTGTCATTGGAGAGACAGGGCAGGTTTTCACGAACCGGTGTGGGTCCAGAGATCCTTGCTATTTATATCCAACACCAAGGTCCATAAAAAGTGACTCCCCTGTCCCATGTCCGAGCAAGACGTAAACAGGAGGCTCTCATTCCTTCTCCTCTTCTCACTGGCTCAGCTCCCTTCTAAACAATTAGCCCTCAATCAACAAAAGAAATAAGCTTCTACCATAATTCTAAATAAAATAGCACTTCAGAAAACCCTGTCCTACAATTTTCTAATAAAAAAAAACACTAACATATTCCTACAAATTAACTTCCCCGAATCTTACACTAATTAAAAAAAAATTAGATTCCACAAAGTTCGAAACTACTATTGGGCATTGCCATAAAAATCTATAAAAAAATATTCAAAATATATTGACATTTATGAAAAAATTATTCCCATTAAGAAAAAGAAAAAATAGCAATCTAACTATCTGAAAAATATAAGTTTTGTACTGATTTTCCTCTTGGCTTTGGGTTATATTATATTGAAAATAGTTATAACACAGAAATATTGTAAAACATAAAAATATCAACTAAAATCCTGCAGATTTATAAAAATAACTTAACACCGAACAACTTAATAGCTAAATTAAATATATAACAAATAAAAAATTTGTAGTAATATTAAAGGTTTTTAGAACTGACCTTTCAGATAAAACAATGAAGTATTTTTAAAGGTTTTATAAATGTATTTATAAACACAACCATTTAATATGAAAATAAATTTGGTTACCACGAAAGAATTTTCTTCGTCAATAAATTTGTTTTTGATTATAAAATTCGATTCATTTATTTTCCTTAAAACGAGTAATACAAGATAATTTAAATTCTAAATATAAAATAAAGTTTTGTATTCTCTTTTAAACACATCTAACAATTAAAATATCCTTGTTGCATTTTACAAAAATATATAGACATGTCATTTCACTCGAGAGTTAAATTTCACTCCGAGTAGATTTAACTCCATATCATAGCACTCCCATAAATACACCAGAAACCATGAGAAAAAAAAATAGAGGTTGTTTGCAAACAAAAGTTATGGAATATTAAGAATTTTAATTTTCTCACCTTTCCCATTTTTAAGTAAATACCATCTATCGCTTAAAAAATATTACACCTACAACTGAAAATACTATATACTACCCCCAACTAACTTTAAAAAAAAAAAATCTTAAGGGAGACACGAAGCAGGCCCTTCGATGACCTCTTCAGAGCACAGGTGAGGACGGGCGCCCAAGTGACTGGCAATGCTTGGGTCTCCCGTAAATCGAAGAAGCTGGACATAAAATGGGGACGATCCGAGGGGTACCTAGCTCTGGAACTAGAGAAACCCAACGCCAAGTCGGATTGTCATTGGAGAGACAGGGCAGGTTTTCACGAACCGGTGTGGGTCCAGAGATCCTTGCTATTTATATCCAACACCAAGGTCCATAAAAAGTGACTCCCCTGTCCCATGTCCGAGCAAGACGTAAACAGGAGGCTCTCATTCCTTCTCCTCTTCTCACTGGCTCAGCTCCCTTCTAAACAATTAGCCCTCAATCAACAAAAGAAATAAGCTTCCACCATAATTCTAAATAAAATAGCACGTTAGAAAACCCTGTCCTACAATTTTCTAATAAAAAAAAGTACTAACATATTCCTACAAATTAACTTCCCCGAATCTTACACAAATTAAAAAAAAATTAGATTACACAAAGTTCAAAACTACTATTGGGCATTGCCATAAAAATCTATAAAAAAAATATTCAAAATATATTTACATTTATGAAAAAATTATTCCCATTAAGAAAAAGAAAAAACAGCAATCTAACTATCTGAAAAACATAAGTTTTGTACTGATTTTCCTCTTGGCTTTGGGTTATATTATATTGAAAATAGTTATAACACAGAAATATTGTAAAACATAAAAATATCAACTAAAATCTGCAGATTTATAAAAATAACTTAACACCTAACAACTTAATAGCTAAATTAAATATATAACAAATAAAAAATTAGTAGTAAAATTAAAGGTTTTTAGAACTGACCTTTCAGATAAAACAATGAAGTATTTTTAAAGGTTTTATAAATGTATTTATAAACACAACCATTTAATATGAAAATAAATTTGGTTACCACGAAAGAATTTTCTTCGTCAATAAATTTGTTTTTGATTATAAAATTCGATTAATTTATTTTCCTTAAAACGAGTAATACAAGATAATTTAAATTCTAAATATAAAATAAAGTTTTGTATTCTCTTTTAAACACATCTAACAATTAAAATAGCCTTGTTGCATTTTAAAAATATATATAGACATGTCATTTCACTCGAGAGTTAAATTTCACTCCGAGTAGATTTAACTCCATGTCATAGCACTCCCATAAATACACCAGAAACCATGAGGAAAATTAAAAAAAAAATAGAGGTTGTTTGCAAACAAAAGTTATGGAATATTAAGAATTTTAATTTTCTCACCTTTCCCATTTTTAAGTAAATACCATCTATCGCTTAAAAAATATTACACCTACAACTGAAAATACTATATACTACCCCCAACTAACTTTTTAAAAAAAAAATCTTAAGGGAGACACGAAGCAGGCCCTTCGATGACCTCTTCAGAGCACAGGTGAGGACGGGCGCCCAAGTGACTGGCAATGCTTGGGTCTCCCGTAAATCGAAGAAGCTGGACATAAAATGGGGACGATCCGAGGGGTACCTAGCTCTGGAACTAGAGAAACCCAACGCCAAGTCGGATTGTCATTGGAGAGACAGGGCAGGTTTTCACGAACCGGTGTGGGTCCAGAGATCCTTGCTATTTATATCCAACACCAAGGTCCATAAAAAGTGACTCCCCTGTCCCATGTCCGAGCAAGACGTAAACAGGAGGCTCTCATTCCTTCTCCTCTTCTCACTGGCTCAGCTCCCTTCTAAACAATTAGCCCTCAATCAACAAAAGAAATAAGCTTCTACCATAATTCATATAAAATAGCACTTCAGAAAACCCTGTCCTACAATTTTCTAATAAAAAAAAGTAGTAACATATTCCTACAAATTAACTTTCCTGAATCTTACACAAATTAAAAAAAAATTAGATTACACAAAGTTCAAAACTACTATTGGGCATTGCCATAAAAATCTATAAAAAAAATATTCAAAATATATTTACATTTATGAAAAAATTATTCCCATTAAGAAAAAGAAAAAACAGCAATCTAACTATCTGAAAAATATAAGTTTTGTACTGATTTTCCTCTTGGCTTTGGGTTATATTATAATGAAAATAGTTATAACACAGAAATATTGTAAAACATAAAAATATCAACTAAAATCTGCAGATTTATAAAAATAACTTAACATCTAACAATTTAATAGCTAAATTAAATATATAACAAATAAAAAATTAGTAGTAATATTAAAGGTTTTTAGAACTGACCTTTCAGATAAAACAATGAGGTATTTTTAAAGGTTTTATAAATGTATTTATAAACATAACCATTTAATATGAAAATAAATTTGGTTACCACGAAAGAATTTTCTTCGTCAATAAATTTGTTTTTGATTATAAAATTCGATTAATTTATTTTCCTTAAAACGAGTAATACAAGATATTTTAAATTCTAAAAATAAAATAAAGTTTTGTATTCTCTTTTAAACACATCTAACAATTAAAATAGCCTTGTTGCATTTTAAAAAAATATATAGACATGTCATTTCACTCGAGAGTTAAATTTCACTCCGAGTAGATTTAACTCCATGTCATAGCACTCCCATAAATACACCAGAAACCATGAGGAAAATTAAAAAAAAAATAGAGGTTGTTTGCAAACAAAAGTTATGGAATATTAAGAATTTTAATTTTCTCACCTTTCCCATATTTAAGTAAATACCATCTATCGCTTAAAAAATATTACACCTACAACTGAAAATACTATATACTACCCCCAACTAACTTTAAAAAAAAAATCTGAAGGGAGACACGAAGCAGGCCCTTCGATGACCTCTTCAGAGCACAGGTGAGGACGGGCGCCCAAGTGACTGGCAATGCTTGGGTCTCCCGTAAATCGAAGAAGCCGGACATAAAATGGGGACGATCCGAGGGGTACCTAGCTCTGGAACTCGAGAAACCCAACGCCAAGTCGGATTGTCATTGGAGAGACAGGGCAGGTTTTCACGAACCGGTGTGGGTCCAGAGATCCTTGCTATTTATATCCAACACCAAGGTCCATAAAAAGTGACTCCCCTGTCCCATGTCCGAGCAAGACGTAAACAGGAGGCTCTCATTCCTTCTCCTCTTCTCACTGGCTCAGCTCCCTTCTAAACAATTAGCCCTCAATCAACAAAAGAAATAAGCTTCTACCATAATTCATATAAAATAGCACTTCAGAAAACCCTGTCCTACAATTTTCTAATAAAAAAAAGTACTAACATATTCCTACAAATTAACTTTCCCGAATCTTACACAAATTAAAAAAAAATTAGATTACACAAAGTTCAAAACTACTATTGGGCATTGCCATAAAAATCTATAAAAAAAATATTCAAAATATATTTACATTTATGAAAAAATTATTCCCATTAAGAAAAAGAAAAAACAGCAATCTAACTATCTGAAAAATATAAGTTTTGTACTGATTTTCCTCTTGGCTTTGGGTTATATTATATTGAAAATAGTTATAACACAGAAATATTGTAAAACATAAAAATATCAACTAAAATCTGCAGATTTATAAAAATAACTTAACACCTAACAGCTTAATAGCTAAATTAAATATATAACAAATAAAAAATTAGTAGTAATATTAAAGGTTTTTAGAACTGACCTTTCAGATAAAACAATGAGGTATTTTTAAAGGTTTTATAAATGTATTTATAAACACAACCATTTAATATGAAAATAAATTTGGTTACCACGAAAGAATTTTCTTCGTCAATAAATTTGTTTTTGATTATGAAATTCGATTAATTTATTTTCCTTAAAACGAGTAATACAAGATAATTTAACTTCTAAAAATAAAATAAAGTTTTGTATTCTCTTTTAAACACATCTAACAATTAAAATATCCTTGTTGCATTTTAAAAAAATATATAGACATGTCATTTCACTCGAGAGTTAAATTTCACTCCGAGTAGATTTAACTCCATGTCATAGCACTCCCATAAATACACCAGAAACCATGAGAAAAAAAAAATAGAGGTTGTTTGCAAACAAAAGTTATGGAATATTAAGAATTTTAATTTTCTCACCTTTCCCATTTTTAAGTAAATACCATCTATCGCTTAAAAAATATTACACCTACAACTGAAAATACTATATACTACCCCCAACTAACTTTAAAAAAAAAATCTTAAGGGAGACACGAAGCAGGCCCTTCGATGACCTCTTCAGAGCACAGGTGAGGACGGGCGCCCAAGTGACTGGCAATGCTTGGGTCTCCCGTAAATCGAAGAAGCCGGACATAAAATGGGGACGATCCGAGGGGTACCTAGCTCTGGAACTAGAGAAACCCAACGCCAAGTCGGATTGTCATTGGAGAGACAGGGCAGGTTTTCACGAACCGGTGTGGGTCCAGAGATCCTTGCTATTTATATCCAACACCAAGGTCCATAAAAAGTGACTCCCCTGTCCCATGTCCGAGCAAGACGTAAACAGGAGGCTCTCATTCCTTCTCCTCTTCTCACTGGCTCAGCTCCCTTCTAAACAGTTAGCCCTCAATCAACAAAAGAAATAAGCTTCTACCATAATTCTAAATAAAATAGCACTTCAGAAAACCCTGTCCTACAATTTTCTAATAAAAAAAAGTACTAACATATTCCTACAAATTAACTTCCCCGAATCTTACACAAATTAAAAAAAAATTAGATTACACAAAGTTCAAAACTACTATTGGGCTTTGCCATAAAAATCTATAAAAAAATATTCAAACTATATTTACATTTATGAAAAAATTATTCCCATTAAGAAAAAGAAAAAACAGCAATCTAACTATCTGAAAAATATAAGTTTTGTACTGATTTTCCTCTTGGCTTTGGGTTATATTATATTGAAAATAGTTATAACACAGAAATATTGTAAAACATAAAAATATCAACTAAAATCTGCAGATTTATAAAAATAACTTAACACCTAACAACTTAATAGCTAAATTAAATATATAACAAATAAAAAATTAGTAGTAATATTAAAGGTTTTTAGAACTGACCTTTCAGATAAAACAATGAGGTATTTTTAAAGGTTTTATAAATGTATTTATAAACACAACCATTTAATATGAAAATAAATTTGGTTACCACGAAAGAATTTTCTTCGTCAATAAATTTGTTTTTGATTATAAAATTCGATTAATTTATTTTCCTTAAAACGAGTAATACAAGATAATTTAAATTCTAAAAATAAAATAAAGTTTTGTATTCTCTTTTAAACACATCTAACAATTAAAATATCCTTGTTGCATTTTACAAAAATATATAGACATGTCATTTCACTCGAGAGTTAAATTTCACTCCGAGTAGATTTAACTCCATGTCATAGCACTCCCATAAATACACCAGAAACCATGAGGAAAATTAAAAAAAAAATAGAGGTTGTTTGCAAACAAAAGTTATGGAATATTAAGAATTTTAATTTTCTCACCTTTCCCATTTTTAAGTAAATACCATCTATCGCTTAAAAAATATTACACCTACAACTGAAAATACTATATACTACCCCCAACTAACTTTAAAAAAAAAAATCTGAAGGGAGACACGAAGCAGGCCCTTCGATGACCTCTTCAGAGCACAGGTGAGGACGGGCGCCCAAGTGACTGGCAATGCTTGGGTCTCCCGTAAATCGAAGAAGCCGGACATAAAATGGGGACGATCCGAGGGGTACCTAGCTCTGGAACTAGAGAAACCCAACGCCAAGTCGGATTGTCATTGGAGAGACAGGGCAGGTTTTCACGAACCGGTGTGGGTCCAGAGATCCTTGCTATTTATATCCAACACCAAGGTCCATAAAAAGTGACTCCCCTGTCCCATGTCCGAGCAAGACGTAAACAGGAGGCTCTCATTCCTTCTCCTCTTCTCACTGGCGCAGCTCCCTTCTAAACAATTAGCCCTCAATCAACAAAAGAAATAAGATTCTACCATAATTCTAAATAAAATAGCACTTCAGAAAACCCTGTCCTACAATTTTCTACTAAAAAAAAGTACTAACATATTCCTACAAATTAACTTCCCCGAATCTTACACAAATTAAAAAAAAATTAGATTACACAAAGTTCAAAACTACTATTGGGCATTGCCATAAAAATCTATAAAAAAATATTCAAAATATATTTACATTTATGAAAAAATTATTCCCATTAAGAAAAAGAAAAAACAGCAATCTAACTATCTGAAAAATATAAGTTTTGTACTGCTTTTCCTCTTGGCTTTGGGTTATATTATATTGAAAATAGTTATAACACAGAAATATTGTAAAACATAAAAATATCAACTAAAATCTGCAGATTTATAAAAATAACTTAACACCTAACAGCTTAATAGCTAAATTAAATATATAACAAATAAAAAATTAGTAGTAATATTAAAGGTTTTTAGAACTGACCTTTCAGATAAAACAATGAGGTATTTTTAAAGGTTTTATAAATGTATTTATAAACACAACCATTTAATATGAAAATAAATTTGGTTACCACGAAATAATTTTCTTCGTCAATAAATTTGTTTTTGATTATGAAATTCGATTAATTTATTTTCCTTAAAACGAGTAATACAAGATAATTTAAATTCTAAAAATAAAATAAAGTTTTGTATTCTCTTTTAAACACATCTAACAATTAAAATATCCTTGTTGCATTTTAAAAAAAATATATAGACATGTCATTTCACTCGAGAGTTAAATTTCACTCCGAGTAGATTTAACTCCATGTCATAGCACTCCCATAAATACACCAGAAACCATGAGAAAAAAAAATAGAGGTTGTTTGCAAACAAAAGTTATGGAATATTAAGAATTTTAATTTTCTCACCTTTCCCATTTTTAAGTAAATACCATCTATCGCCTAAAAAATATTACACCTACAACTGAAAATACTATATACTACCCCCAACTAACTTTAAAAAAAAAATCTTAAGGGAGACACGAAGCAGGCCCTTCGATGACCTCTTCAGAGCACAGGTGAGGACGGGCGCCCAAGTGACTGGCAATGCTTGGGTCTCCCGTAAATCGAAGAAGCCGGACATAAAATGGGGACGATCCGAGGGGTACCTAGCTCTGGAACTAGAGAAACCCAACGCCAAGTCGGATTGTCATTGGAGAGACAGGGCAGGTTTTCACGAACCGGTGTGGGTCCAGAGATCCTTGCTATTTATATCCAACACCAAGGTCCATAAAAAGTGACTCCCCTGTCCCATGTCCGAGCAAGACGTAAACAGGAGGCTCTCATTCCTTCTCCTCTTCTCACTGGCTCAGCTCCCTTCTAAACAATTAGCCCTCAATCAACAAAAGAAATAAGCTTCTACCATAATTCTAAATAAAATAGCACTTCAGAAAACCCTGTCCTACAATTTTCTAATAAAAAAAAGTACTAACATATTCCTACAAATTAACTTCCCCGAATCTTACACAAATTAAAAAAAATTAGATTACACAAAGTTCAAAACTACTATTGGGCTTTGCCATAAAAATCTATAAAAAAATATTCAAACTATATTTACATTTATGAAAAAATTATTCCCATTAAGAAAAAGAAAAAACAGCAATCTAACTATCTGAAAAATATAAGTTTTGTACTGATTTTCCTCTTGGCTTTGGGTTATATTATATTGAAAATAGTTATAACACAGAAATATTGTAAAACATAAAAATATCAACTAAAATCTGCAGATTTATAAAAATAACTTAACACCTAACAACTTAATAGCTAAATTAAATATATAACAAATAAAAAATTAGTAGTAATATTAAAGGTTTTTAGAACTGACCTTTCAGATAAAACAATGAGGTATTTTTAAAGGTTTTATAAATGTATTTATAAACACAACCATTTAATATGAAAATAAATTTGGTTACCACGAAAGAATTTTCTTCGTCAATAAATTTTTTTTTGATTATGAAATTCGATTAATTTATTTTCCTTAAAACGAGTAATACAAGATAATTTAAATTCTAAAAATAAAATAAAGTTTTGTATTCTCTTTTAAACACATCTAACAATTAAAATATCCTTGTTGCATTTTACAAAAATATATAGACATGTCATTTCACTCGAGAGTTAAATTTCACTCCGAGTAGATTTAACTCCATGTCATAGCACTCCCATAAATACACCAGAAACCATGAGGAAAATTAAAAAAAAAATAGAGGTTGTTTGCAAACAAAAGTTATGGAATATTAAGAATTTTAATTTTCTCACCTTTCCCATTTTTAAGTAAATACCATCTATCGCTTAAAAAATATTACACCTACAACTGAAAATACTATATACTACCCCCAACTAACTTTAAAAAAAAAAATCTTAAGGGAGACACGAAGCAGGCCCTTCGATGACCTCTTCAGAGCACAGGTGAGGACGGGCGCCCAAGTGACTGGCAATGCTTGGGTCCCCCGTAAATCGAAGAAGCCGGACATAAAATGGGGACGATCCGAGGGGTACCTAGCTCTGGAACTAGAGAAACCCAACGCCAAGTCGGATTGTCATTGGAGAGACAGGGCAGGTTTTCACGAACCGGTGTGGGTCCAGAGATCCTTGCTATTTATATCCAACACCAAGGTCCATAAAAAGTGACTCCCCTGTCCCATGTCCGAGCAAGACGTAAACAGGAGGCTCTCATTCCTTCTCCTCTTCTCACTGGCTCAGCTCCCTTCTAAACAATTAGCCCTCAATCAACAAAAGAAATAAGCTTCTACCATAATTCTAAATAAAATAGCACTTCAGAAAACCCTGTCCTACAATTTTCTAATAAAAAAAAAACACTAACATATTCCTACAAATTAACTTCCCCGAATCTTACACTAATTAAAAAAAAATTAGATTCCACAAAGTTCGAAACTACTATTGGGCATTGCCATAAAAATCTATAAAAAAATATTCAAAATATATTGACATTTATGAAAAAATTATTCCCATTAAGAAAAAGAAAAAACAGCAATCTAACTATCTGAAAAATATAAGTTTTGTACTGATTTTCCTCTTGGCTTTGGGTTATATTATATTGAAAATAGTTATAACACAGAAATATTGTAAAACATAAAAATATCAACTAAAATCCTGCAGATTTATAAAAATAACTTAACACCTAACAACTTAATAGCTAAATTAAATATATAACAAATAAAAAATTTGTAGTAATATTAAAGGTTTTTAGAACTGACCTTTCAGATAAAACAATGAAGTATTTTTAAAGGTTTTATAAATGTATTTATAAACACAACCATTTAATATGAAAATAAATTTGGTTACCACGAAAGAATTTTCTTCGTCAATAAATTTGTTTTTGATTATAAAATTCGATTAATTTATTTTCCTTAAAACGAGTAATACAAGATAATTTAAATTCAAAAAATAAAATAAAGTTTTGTATTCTCTTTTAAACACATCTAACAATTAAAATAGCCTTGTTGCAATTTAAAAAAATATATAGACATGTCATTTCACTCGAGAGTTAAATTTCACTCCGAGTAGATTTAACTCCATGTCATAGCACTCCCATAAATACACCAGAAACCATGAGGAAAATTAAAAAAAAAATAGAGGTTGTTTGCAAACAAAAGTTATGGAATATTAAGAATTTTAATTTTCTCACCTTTCCCATTTTTAAGTAAATACCATCTATCGCTTAAAAAATATTACACCTACAACTGAAAATACTATATACTACCCCCAACTAACTTTAAAAAAAAAATCTGAAGGGAGACACGAAGCAGGCCCTTCGATGACCTCTTCAGAGCACAGGTGAGGACGGGCGCCCAAGTGACTGGCAATGCTTGGGTCTCCCGTAAATCGAAGAAGCCGGACATAAAATGGGGACGATCCGAGGGGTACCTAGCTCTGGAACTAGAGAAACCCAACGCCAAGTCGGATTGTCATTGGAGAGACAGGGCAGGTTTTCACGAACCGGTGTGGGTCCAGAGATCCTTGCTATTTATATCCAACACCAAGGTCCATAAAAAGTGACTCCCCTGTCCCATGTCCGAGCAAGACGTAAACAGGAGGCTCTCATTCCTTCTCCTCTTCTCACTGGCTCAGCTCCCTTCTAAACAATTAGCCCTCAATCAACAAAAGAAATAAGCTTCTACCATAATTCTAAATAAAATAGCACTTCAGAAAACCCTGTCCTACAATTTTCTAATAAAAAAAAGTACTAACATATTCCTACAAATTAACTTCCCCGAATCTTACACAAATTAAAAAAAAATTAGATTACACAAAGTTCAAAACTACTATTGGGCTTTGCCATAAAAATCTATAAAAAAATATTCAAAATATATTTACATTTATGAAAAAATTATTCCCATTAAGAAAAAGAAAAAACAGCAATCTAACTATCTGAAAAATATAAGTTTTGTACTGATTTTCCTCTTGGCTTTGGGTTATATTATATTGAAAATAGTTATAACACAGAAATATTGTAAAACATAAAAATATCAACTAAAATCTGCAGATTTATAAAAATAACTTAACACCTAACAACTTAATAGCTAAATTAAATATATAACAAATAAAAAATTAGTAGTAATATTAAAGGTTTTTAGAACTGACCTTTCAGATAAAACAATGAGGTATTTTTAAAGGTTTTATAAATGTATTTATAAACACAACCATTTAATATGAAAATAAATTTGGTTACCACGAAAGAATTTTCTTCGTCAATAAATTTTTTTTTGATTATGAAATTCGATTAATTTATTTTCCTTAAAACGAGTAATACAAGATCATTTAAATTCTAAAAATAAAATAAAGTTTTGTATTCTCTTTTAAACACATCTAACAATTAAAATAGCCTTGTTGCATTTTAAAAAAATATATAGACATGTCATTTCACTCGAGAGTTAAATTTCACTCCGAGTAGATTTAACTCCATGTCATAGCACTCCCATAAATACACCAGAAACCATGAGGAAAATTAAAAAAAAAATAGAGGTTGTTTGCAAACAAAAGTTATGGAATATTAAGAATTTTAATTTTCTCACCTTTCCCATTTTTAAGTAAATACCATCTATCGCTTAAAAAATATTACACCTACAACTGAAAATACTATATACTACCCCCAACTAACTTTAAAAAAAAAAATCTTAAGGGAGACACGAAGCAGGCCCTTCGATGACCTCTTCAGAGCACAGGTGAGGACGGGCGCCCAAGTGACTGGCAATGCTTGGGTCCCCCGTAAATAGAAGAAGCCGGACATAAAATGGGGACGATCCGAGGGGTACCTAGCTCTGGAACTAGAGAAACCCAACGCCAAGTCGGATTGTCATTGGAGAGACAGGGCAGGTTTTCACGAACCGGTGTGGGTCCAGAGATCCTTGCTATTTATATCCAACACCAAGGTCCATAAAAAGTGACTCCCCTGTCCCATGTCCGAGCAAGACGTAAACAGGAGGCTCTCATTCCTTCTCCTCTTCTCACTGGCTCAGCTCCCTTCTAAACAATTAGCCCTCAATCAACAAAAGAAATAAGCTTCTACCATAATTCTAAATAAAATAGCACTTCAGAAAACCCTGTCCTACAATTTTCTAATAAAAAAAATACTAACATATTCTTACAAATTAACTTCCCCGAATCTTACACTAATTAAAAAAAATTAGATTCCACAAAGTTCAAAACTACTATTGGGCATTGCCATAAAAATCTATAAAAAAAAATATTCAAAATATATTGACATTTATGAAAAAATTATTCCCATTAAGAAAAAGAAAAAACAGCAATCTAACTATCTGAAAAATATAAGTTTTGTACTGATTTTCCTCTTGGCTTTGGGTTATATTATATTGAAAATAGTTATAACACAGAAATATTGTAAAACATAAAAATATCGACTAAAATCCTGCAGATTTATAAAAATAACTTAACACCGAACAACTTAATAGCTAAATTAAATATATAACAAATAAAAAATTTGTAGTAATATTAAAGGTTTTTAGAACTGACCTTTCAGATAAAACAATGAAGTATTTTTAAAGGTTTTATAAATGTATTTATAAACACAACCATTTAATATGAAAATAAATTTGGTTACCACGAAAGAATTTTCTTCGTCAATAAATTTGTTTTTGATTATAAAATTCGATTAATTTATTTTCCTTAAAACGAGTAATACAAGATAATTTAAATTCTAAATATAAAATAAAGTTTTGTATTCTCTTTTAAACACATCTAACAATTAAAATAGCCTTGTTGCATTTTAAAAAAATATATAGACATGTCATTTCACTCGAGAGTTAAATTTCACTCCGAGTAGATTTAACTCCATGTCATAGCACTCCCATAAATACACCAGAAACCATGAGAAAAAAAAATAGAGGTTGTTTGCAAACAAAAGTTATGGAATATTAAGAATTTTAATTTTCTCACCTTTCCCATTTTTAAGTAAATACCATCTATCGCTTAAAAAATATTACACCTACAACTGAAAATACTATATACTACCCCCAACTAACTTTAAAAAAAAAATCTAAAGGGAGATACGAAGCAGGCCCTTCGATGACCTCTTCAGAGCACAGGTGAGGACGGGCGCCCAAGTGACTGGCAATGCTTGGGTCCCCCGTAAATCGAAGAAGCCGGACATAAAATGGGGACGTTCCGAGGGGTACCTAGCTTTGGAACTAGAGAAACCAAACGCCAAGTCGGTATCGTCATTGGAAAGACAGGGCAGGTTTTCACGATTCGGTGTGGGTCCAGAGATCCTTGCTATTTATATCCAACACCGAGGTCCATAAAAAGTGACTGCCCTGTTCTACAAAATTCTCATAAAAAAAAAGTTAATAACTATATTAATTATTAGATTCCACAAAATCCAAAAACTACTATTGGGCGTTACCATTAAAATCTCAAAAAAAATATTGAAAACTTATTTGCATTAACGAAAAAATGATTCCCATTAAGAAAAAGAAGAAACTGCAATCTAATAATAAAATATTTGTACTGATTAATTTCTCGTTGCCGCTACATTATATTGAAAATAGTTATAACACAGGAATGTTGTAAAACATAAATATATTAACTAAAATCTGCAGATTTATAACAATAACTTATTTAAATAATAAAAAAATATATAATAAATGTTACTACTTCTCAGGAGAAAAAAGTAAGGAGAAGTTTAGATTCAAAAATTTAAAATAAAATAATTAACACCTAACAATTTACTATTTAAATAATAACTAATTATAACACAGGAATGCAGTTGTGTTGCCGGATTTCAGGTGTTTTTGGAGCAGTGTTTGGAACAGGTAAAATTGAAATTTAGCGCAACAAAAAGGCATTTTGGAGTAGTTAAAAAAGAAAATTGCAACAGCAAAAAGGCGTTTTGGATCAGTTAAATTGTAGCTTAGTGCAGAATAATGATTTTGTGTGTAACTAAATTTCGACACTATCATGTATCCCAGGAATTGAAATGCAACCCCAGAAAATCAAGGTCTCTCTGTATAAACTAACAATAAAAATCACAATGTATACAGAACTTTTCATTTTAACCATTAATTGGTATGCACAATTTAAAAAAAAAACAAATAAACATGCACTCCTAAAAATAAAAAGGTTAATGTTTCACTGCATTTACAATAAATGTACCTTCACAATCAAAAACACAACTTTAAGCTAAGAAGAATGTACCTGTAAAAGAAAAAATTCGTAGCAACCTACTATAAAAAAAAATTTTGAAAAAGAAAACAAACTTAAAAAATAGCGCTAAACACTAAAAAAAAATATTTGTAATTTTATGAACAAGTTGAAAATTTTAATTTTATACTTATTACAACTTTTTGTAAATGGCACCAACATTTATGCATGGGCTTTGTGAATTAGCAACTCCACCAAAAAATTTAATAAATATAAAATTAATATTAAATATTTAATTTTTTTTTAACTTGTGCATAAAATTAAAAAATTACAGGGTGGCAACAAAATTCTGGAAAAAAAGTTCCCTGATAATTCCCAGATTTCCATGATGGTATCACAAAAAAGTTCCTGATTTTACAATTAAGTTAAGAAATGTTGCAATACATACGTAGTATCCCCACTACACTAATACTATAAATATATTGCATTATAAATGATAAATTACAAACAATACTTATTGTCAGTTAAACAATTTATGGATACAAAACAAATTATAAATTATACAATTGCGACAGGCATAATAGTAATTAAACATGTTCTCTGGAAGCACATAATGCAAAAAAACACACAAGTTTTTCCAATTATTTCTTTTGGAGATACAAAAGGTTTTTAAAGGAGGAATCCCCTATTAAACAATTTTTTGCTCCAAATTTATAAAACAGAACTGAAATCATGCGCGAACATACATAAAACTAAAAGTACATATAACAGTAGAATTCTTGGTGTATTTGGCTGTAATAGTTATTTTTAAGTTGCTATTTAAGTTGGTTAAAAAGCAAATGTACAATGTGTATCCTTTTCAACAAATACCTATTGTACAACAAAAATCAAAATTGTATTATTTTTAGCAAATTAACTAAAAGAACATTTCCAATGTACTCCCAAAAGATTTTTTTTTAATTTACCCCTAAAGTAAAGCCTAAACAACTCCAATAAAAGAAAAAGTACAAAAATTTACCTAAAAAAGTAAACCCAAAATACATTTAAAATAAAACCAAAGGGTCTCTTCAAAGTAAAATATTGTGTCCCCAAAAGAAAAATCGCAGTATACTTTCTTAAGAAAAAGCCCTGTGTACTCCTATAAAAAAGAACAATTAAAAGATTAATATATTCTAAAAAGAAAAGCCCAAGTGTATCTCCAATAGGAAAAAACAATGTACACTTAAAAGTAAAAACCTAATATATCCCCCCCCCCCAAAAAAAAAGCCCAGTGTATCTATACAAGAAAAGAAGAAAAAAAACGTACCACCTAAAGAAAAATAAAAAACGTACCACCTAAAGAAAAAAAAACAATCTATCCTTCAATGAAAAATTTAACATACCCTTAAAATAAAACTTAAGGTACCCTTCAAAGTAAAAGTTTATGTATCGTAAAAAGAAAAGGCTCAATATACCCCTAAAAGAAAATGCCCAGTGTGCCTATAATAAACCCAATGTACCTGTAAACGAAAAAGCCTACTTTACTCCTAAATTTAAAAGCCTAATATATTCAAAAAAGAAGAGTACCTTGCACCTATAAAAGAAGAACACATTGTACCCATAAAATATAAAAAAATCCTACTAAAAAACCCACATTAATTTACCTCCAAAAAACATCAAAATATACTCCTAAAATAAGTAAGTGTTTAATGTACTTGTATAAGTAACAGCTCAATATGCTCCTAAATGTAAGAAGCCAAAAGTAATCCTAAAAGAAAATGCCAAATGTATCCCCCCCCCCCCATAAAAAAATAATATACCTCTAAATGAGAAGTCCAATGTATTCTAAAAGTAAAAGCTCAATGTACCTTTAATAATAAAAGTTCAATGCAGGGCTCGCAACACTTTTTACATATGTCCCTAGGAAAAAAAAGGGACCAAACATCTTAAAAAATGGACAAAAAGGGACCTACAAAATTTAAATCCTTATTAAATTTTTTAAGTCATCAATGTGAGAATGACAAAATTATAGGAAAAACGCAATGGAAAAAAAGAGTTCTAAATAAAAAAAGTTATATTTTCTATATGTAACAATACAAGTTGGACGCGCACTAGCAACTATCGGACATCCAACTAAACCATTTAGTTGCATGTAAACGAAAAATTCAAATTGTTTCTGCTCACTTAGCAATTATCGAACATGTAGGTAACTATTGAACAAAATATCCTTTCACTCTATACCGCGCTAACAACTTTTTTTAAATAGTCGACAATTTGGCGATTTTGTACGAGTTGTGAAAATATGAGTTTGAGAGATTTTCATCTTTACTTTGGCGATTTCCAAATCGGAAACATGACAGCACTGAGTTGAATGCAATTAAAATAATCGCCGGACTGTTGCTGAGCGATTTTTTAGTCTCTCAGCTGATTAAAAGTTTCAGTGCATAGTTTTAATAACTATTGCTAAATAGTGTACAGATTATGCATTAAACATCCCTATTCCTAAATCATAGTAACATAAACACAAGCTGACTGCAAAAATGTATCATTAAATGTTAATTTCCAGTTTTATAACATCAATTCCGTATGAAATTCTTCGAGAAGCTGCATGTATTAAGATGGTCTTCATTGAGTATAACTCTTCACAAGTCGTTTTAAATAAATGCGTACATATTTTTTTTCCATGATTGAATGTATTAAAAGCTGTATGTTACTTTCGGCAGAAATAGACATATATCATATAAATCAGTGAATGAACATATAATGGGCAGCACATGCGTTTTGTTGCAGCAATAAAACTATGTTTAAGAACATACATTGAATCATTTCGACACCTTTCAATTGTTTTTCCAGTATCCCTAGTAAACATTTGAAGGAAAAAAAATAATTTGATTTTTCTTTTGAACTATAACATTCTACTATTTCAAGCATTATTCCAACCAAATTTTTGAAGAAAATCGGAGCATTAATAAGGAAGTTAGTAAATACTTTACTATTTTTGTATTAATCTCAAGTTTTTTTTAAACTTTTTAAATTTTGGTCCGAATTGAAATTTAGCAGGGATGCCACTTACTACAGAAGATGTCTATTTTACAAATAAAATATAAATAGAACAGTATTTTTCTAATTAAAATACGAGATATTAGGAATATTTAAAAGTGTGATATTAAGTCCTCAAAATAACAATGTTATATCCCCCGTCTGTTCTTCGAACATACTTGGAGTTTAAAAAGTTATTTTGTCATAATCTTTAATAGAAATTGCTTTGGTCATCTAAAAGCTTAAAAGTATGGTGATTGAATTTTGCACATCCCGTTTTAAAAAAAAATATGACGAATGTCATAAATAAATGTCGGGTGTACTGAGAAAAATATTTAGCTTCAAGCCAAGTTTTTTTTATATAATTATCCACCCTAAACGTAAAGATAACACTTTAAAGAAACCATTTAACAAAAAATAAGAACAGGATATAACTGTGCCTTAAAAAGAACTTAAATACCAAGAATGTTCCTCGAACGCCAAAGAAGAAAAATCGCGTCAGAAGAAAAAAAAATTAATAACCCCAAAATTTTTTCTAAATAAAAAATTAAAATATTGGACTTACCCTTGGTTTCCGTTGAAGATCTATTTATTCAAACACTCACCCCAATGTGGTGTGAAGACACAGGGTTCGGTGTCCAGTGACTGGGCTTCGGATGCTTGCGTGCACAAGTCCAGTGCAGTGACCGTCGAACTTTCTTCAAACCATAAATCTAAACAAAACAAAATATTTTAAATAATAAGTCTGAATGTGGAAAATCATCTATCGCACACTGTAAAAGAAAAAAGGCACTTAAAAATAAAATAATCTTTTTAAAAAAATCGACTCTTAAGAAAATGCGCTAAAAAGTAAAAAATAATTTTTAACTTAACGACCAAGTTGAAAAAAGAGAATAATTTAATATCAATTTCATTGTTATTAAAACTTTTTGAAATCGGCGCCAAAATTTATGTATGATTTTTGTAAATTAGCACCAACTTAAAAAAATTGTAATAAGTATGGAAATTGATTTTACAGTGTTCACCCCTAGACTTTTTTTGAAGGGCGGCCCGCCCTGCCCGCCTTTTTTTCATCCCAATAGCGCCCTCATGCCCTTTTTTCAAAAATGCCACCCTCATTTGAAAAGAATCCGCCCTTCTTGCCCTTTTCAGTCAAGCACAAGCGTTCTTCTTTCCCTAGCTGTCTTTAAAAAAAGTATCGATTAATTTTTTTTTGTAAATCGGAATTAAGTGAATTATGACAGTATGAAATCAAACTTCTATTTAACTACGCGTGTTGAACAATCGCGATGATTTGCCTGGCTTTCACTGTGTTATTCCTCGAGGGATGTGGAGGGGGGGGGGGGGGGGGACTAAGTGATCTCGGTCACAATACTTTTGCCTCTTTCCTTTTTATAGGAGAAATAACCATGCTAAATTGTAAACCTCTTCATAAGGAAAGAAATCTTCAGGACTGCTGAATTTTGTGGAAGTCAAGCGAACAAAACTTAGCTGGGCCAAACATCGGAGTAGCCACAAATGATTCAAATAGGCGGTGCACAGAATTGTACATTTCCCAATATTTTTGAAACAATATTTCAGTCGACGCGTTAATTTCGAGCACGGGGCATTCCACGAATCCTATAGGTTGCCTATGCCCGCATATGAAAAGCTAAGTTTTTTAAAGAGAAGATGATTTAAGATTTTAAAGAGGAGATCGCTACACTAAGAATTGAAGACCCATTCCTATTTTAAAAACAAGAAGTGCCTTTTCAAAAATGGGGTGCCCTTTTACTGTGAACAGCGGCCCTGTCCATTTTTATTTCTAGAGTGAACACTGGATATTAAATTATTCCACTTTTTTAACTTAGCCGAAAAGTTAAAAATTATTTTTTACTTTTTAGCGCATTTTCTTAAAAGTTGGTTTTCCATTTTAAAAAAAAGATTATTTTATGTTTCCATTTTAAATTAGCAGGGGATTTGCACCCTATTATTATTCTCCAAGAAATTCAAGTAGCAACTTGTGCTCAATTGTGTCTCATCAATGCAAATTGTAAAACAATCCCTATCAAGAGCTATCAATGCCAATAAATGCTGGTTAAAAGAAATGTCATTGCTGTACAACGTCTGTTAAACAATGAAAATATTTTGAAATTGGATAAATTGTTTAAAAAAAACTCCGGTTAATCGACATTTCCGTATATATAACAGCCGTATAACAGATTTTTTTGTGCAGATTTTGCCTAAGTGGATTTTTCTCTATCCAACAAAAAAGAGAGAATTTTCGAAATCGGACAATATTTCTTTTCAAACGGTCCAGTTAATTGAGAATTCCGGATAGTTAAATGCCGGATATTTTTTCAAATCGCTCCTACGTGAAACATCCCCTATCCAACAAAAAAAAAATTCCAAAATATTTGAATTAGAACCAAAATCTTGCTCGAACATACATAAGAAAAATACACATCTAACAGTCGAATTGATAACCTCTCCCCTTGGCGCGCGATTTGGCGTTTTTAATTTAAAGTTTCTGGCGGTTTTATATTGAAGGTTTTGGTTGACGCGCTTTGTTTTCTTTTAAGTATAACTTCATCGTAAATGAGTGATGACGTACTCAAATTTAAGTAACCGTACTTTCTTAAAAAGTAGCAATGTGATAATATTATTAGTCTGTTCAAGTGATCTTAATGAAACCTGACAAATTCAAAATAGTTCAGAAGACTGTTGTTGATTGATTAAATAAAAACGGAGCTACTACAACTAATTATCTTACTTCCCATTTATTTGGGGTTCGATTCCCGGTAAGATAGGGTGTAATTGGGAATCGAACCCCAAATAAATGGGAAGTAAGATAATTAGTTGTAGTAGCTCCGTTTTTATTTAATCAATCAACAACAGTCTTCTGAACTATTTTGAATTTGTCAGGTTTCATTAAGATCACTTGAACAGACTAATAATATTATCACATTGCTACTTTTTAAGAAAGTACGGTTACTTAAATTTGAGTACGTCATCACTCATTTACGATGAAGTTATACTTAAAAGAAAACAAAGCGCGTCAACCAAAACCTTCAAAACCTAAAAATAATTCCAGTGTTCACTCTAGAAATTTAAAAGGCAAGGTACTATTTTGAGAAAAAGGACACTTTATGAACCATTTCGCCGATTTAAAAAAAAACCCGATTCTTGCTAAAATCGCCAATCTGGTTGACTAATAATAATTAGGTACTAAAACCACAAAACACCTAATTACAACTGAAAACGTATGTATATCTGACAAATCGCAATGAATCTGCAAAAAATATAGTAACGTTATCAAAGTCGCAAAAATCATGGCGGAAAATTGCAGTCTTGATTGCCACTTGGCATAACTGATTGCCTCATAATATGTAGACAAATAAGTGTATAAACCAATTAGAGTAAAGAAAAGTCGTTTTAAATATGTAGAAAATCTTAAATTTTCCATCTTTAAAATTGGAAAAACCGTCAACTTTATTTACATAACTGCAATGCTTTTAATCTAATAATCCAATACTTAAGAAATGCAATTAAATTTTTTTTAAATGTAATACTAGAGAAATAGCATTAAATTTTCAAATCGTGTGATTTTGTAAACATCAAGAAAAACAATTTGGGAAGTCTACAATTTAGTTTTAAAAAACATAAAAATACAATAACAAAAAAAAAAGTATATAAATAAGTATATTGTTAGTTATCTTGTGAAAGGATTTACATATCTGATTCCGTGTTTGGAGCGGATGGGCGTGAAGCGGTTAACTCATATTGTGTTTGAATCGGGCAACCAATAAGAAAACGACTTCTGACCTGTTCTAAGGCTAAACAAAATTCCAGGACAAAAGCGGCCGTTTTGGGACACTGATTAGAACAGTAATTTCCATACAGATAAACTATATTGAACCTCGTTCCGTTTAATTGTGAGCATTTATATTTAATTTTTGATGAAGTTTACAGCTCTTAAACAATGCTAAGGATTGAAGTGTCCTATTCCCCCGTAAAAATGAATAGCTTAAATAAACCAAGCTCAGTATAGAAAATCAAGAAATTGGAATTTTTAAATTTATATATGTGGCTTGGAACAAAGAAGGACCCATGTTACAATTGACAGTTTTGAGGAAAATGACTTCAAAGATTAAGGCCCAGTCTTGTTGCAATGTTACGGAAACCACGGAATTGTTTGATTTGAAGGGTTAGGTAAGAAGCCTGACACATTATTAGTCTCTAATTTCATCTACTAATTTAAAATTAATATATTCAAAATATTTTTTTTTAATTGCTAAATTTGACATTTGTCTTTCTTGTGCCAAACCCCAGTACTTTCACGATTGAAGAACAAATTATATCATTGACAACATAAAGAATAAATCATATAAATTAAATCAATATATAATGAATTCATGTAGAAAAAGTCCAACATGTCTATCAAATTTAATAAATTTACAATATTTCTGACTGTAAGGTAACTTTTTTTTGAAAATTTCAGTTTTTACCAGTTTTTCTTAGAGAACCTTTATAAATTAACTTTTGCCGGCACGGTTCCCATGCCAATCATGCTCAACTTCAAATCTAACTTTTAACTCTCAAAGTAACACCCTAGGTCTCAAAGGCCCGCTATCTGGGAAAGAAACCCGTCCAACTCGCTTACTTTAATGTTCAAGCTCTATTGTCCTAGCATTTTTTAAGATTGTGTCCTAGAAGCGTACGTCTTACTTACGTACCACTTAATTTCCCCCCTATTTTCCTATTTTTATCCGATTTGGGTACGCGTTGCGAAAAAATCATTTCACATGAAACGTATTGAATATTCCCAATTTCCTGCAACTATTGTATTATTGAGTTTCCCAAAAGCAATAAACTATTACAATAGGTGGTAGAAAAGTTTTAGTTTTTACAAAAATCTGCTTTTGATAAAAAAATTTTGAAGCAAAGTATTTCAAGTGTGTTGAATATTTTAAATGTACGGAGATTTGGGAGATACAGGTGAAAATTAAGAAAATTTGTTAGTGGCCAGTGGCCGCTAGATTTGAAAAATGCAGTGGCCACTTTACATTACGTAGCGACATTACCAAGTTCATGCAGCACTAAAAAAATTAATCTGTAAAATTTATTAATTCACATTATGTTAAGAAGCTGATGATTGTGTGAATTAAGCTATTATTCAAAATAATTAAATTGCATAAAATAATTAAATATTAAAAAGAAATTCCGATAAAATTAATATACAAATTTGCATTTTAAGCATATGACATCATTGTTGAAATGGAAATACGAATTTAAAATTCATAATAAAAACTCTTCAGTTCCATTGATTTTTTTTGGTGGTGGTGGGGGGTGTATTTTCTCAAACATTATTTCCTCAGCAGTAATTAATGATTAATCAAGATAGCACCAAATTCAATAAATGTGTCCCCCAAATAACAAAATAATTTTGCACAACAATTCTAATTTATCTTTTACAAATTAATGGTAATTAATTTTTTAATTGCTGCAAATTTACAGAGGAATTCATGCTGAATAATTTCATAAATGTAAAATCAAACATTTAATTAAAATATTAAAGTCGTATATTGCAATAAATTAGAATGAAAAAATCAACACAAATTTTAAATTTATACCATATATTACCGGAACTGAAGCCATCTTGGTCTTTCTACAAACAATTTCAAATCGTTATTATTTCGCAAAGGTGTCAATATTACTCGTAATTAGCCAATCCACAAAACATGTTCTTATCTTTATTTTTTTAGAAGCATTTTAATGTTGTCCAAAATATTAAAATAAAAAAAGATGGAAAATTTTAGAACTTGGAAAACTTCAATTAAAATCAGCGAATGAATTTAAAAAAAAAGTTCACATATTTTATTTTAAAATTAATATTAAGACTCAAAATTAAATAATAATAAAAAATATAGAAGAGAAAGAAGGCTCTAAATTGGCAACGATTCATCATGCCTAAAACTACACACCGCTACTTATATTCATGTCTCTTTCCAACCTTCAATCGGACCTTTTAAGTCTCTAATATTATCCTATTATAACATTTTATATTTCAATTATAATTATAAACCATAAAGTTCAATTTATTTTCCGTAATATAATTTAATTAAAAAGATTTAGGGATATAACCAAAAGTCATTTGAAATATTTTCCCGCGAAACTTAATTACCGCCGATGACTATTTATTTTGAAAATAAATAAAAGTAACCTTTTATTTAAAATATTTTAAATGAATACATTTTATTTTGAAATGTTTAGTTCAACTCAGGAATTAGTATTAAGAATTTTAAAACAACACTTGAAATCGCGGATTAACGATGTTCCGATTTTATTGATCAAATTGGTTGCATCCAAAATTCTGAGGCTAACATTAATATCTTTACATATCATTACAAACATTAATATCTTTACAAACAAATAAAGCCTTCATTGCAGCAGGGGGAAATATGATTGTATATTTCAGACAAGTTAGAAAAAATTTGGTTTAGTTTTGGTTTTCTTAATTAACGTCGCACTAGAGCTGCACAGTGGGCTATTGGCGACGTGAGAAAAAAAAATGGACTTCAAAATGTTGGGGCGTTTGCTATTTAAAAAGTTAAGTCTTTCATCCAATTTTTTTTTAAAGTTATGTGTACTATCGTCATAGATTCTATAAACCAATTAATTATCCTAAAACCTAAATTTTGTTTAGTTATTTTTATATGTTTGGGAAATAACGTCAATTTTGGATGCAGCAAGCTTTGCGGCGACCTCGGGATCGAAACATCGGTGATCGACGCAATTTAGTTGCTCGAATCCGATCTACACTACCCTACCTTTATTTTTTAGACAATTTTATAGTCTAGAATGGGGGCGTTAGAAGTTGTAAGGAGGCACGAAGAGCTAAATTCATGCCATCGATTTCCGAAATAGTTAAATTTAATAAGTCGAAATCCACGGTGGCGACTAGATCAAAAATTTTCGATCGCCACTTTTAAAAAGTTAGTCGCCACGTGGCGAGTGGCGACTGTGAATTTTCACCTTTATTGGGAGACTATACAATATAAACATAACAAAACAGGCAAATTTGGAAAAATGTATAAAAATGACACGATTCCTAAAAAAAACCAAAGTTATCAGTTTTACTCCCTTGAAGATTAAATAAAATTCAAATGTATTAAAACGTTAAGTAGAATACGATCCTCCTGAGACCCATTCTACAAGAACGTGTAAAACGCGAGTGAGCTCCTCGGCGATTGGAGAATTCGCAGTACGACTTCTCGAATCTCGGTGAAGCTTACGCGCGTTTTACTCGTTCGTGTAAAATGGGCCTTAGTTGGGAAACTAGTCAAGGATGATCGCATACTTATCCTTTAGAAAAGTTTCCTTTTATCAAAAATGAGCTTATTCAAAATTATTAATAATTTCCATAATCGAAATTTTTTTTTTTTGCCAAATGGTTTAATTGTTCGAAGTTAAAGTTAAATTACGAAAGTTAATTAATTGTACGAAACGTAAAACGTAGTTACGTTTTAAAAGTTAATTACGAAAAAATTTACACATTTAAGCTCACCACATACAGCTTCATAAAAGTACTTTAATGAATTTAACAATTTGGTACAGATGTAGTATAGGACATTTGGCGCGCAAGTTTTTTTTGGCGTGTTTTATAGTGGCAATAAATTTATAGTATGTCAACCCCACCTGACATTGTTGGTATTTTCCGATTCTTGTGGCGACTTTCAATCTGGCAACCTTATGTAATGTTTAACGGCAATTTTTCGTCGCGCCCTCAAAAAAATGCGTTAAATGTCCTATATTACATCTGTTCCAAATCAAATTAATATGTATTAAAAAACTTTAAGTGGCATACAATGCTCCTTTGCTGGGAAGCCAAGAAGTAAACTAAGTTTTCTTTTTATAAGCGATTTGCACATACATGAACACTTTTGTATTATACTACTGAACAAAATAGCAATGTTTCCCTTTCGAAAAAGTTACGAAAAAAGTGCGCAAACTCCGCTGGTACGGAAGTAGGAACAAGCATTAGTGATGTATACTTATATGCAAGTAGG
This sequence comes from Troglohyphantes excavatus, assembly GCA_963932185.1. Classification (NCBI taxonomy): domain Eukaryota; kingdom Metazoa; phylum Arthropoda; class Arachnida; order Araneae; family Linyphiidae; genus Troglohyphantes; species Troglohyphantes excavatus. The sequence continues at coordinate 71,515,133 of OZ010666.1, read as the reverse complement.
ACAACACTGTTCCTCGATTTCAAAGAGCCATTCGCAAACATATTATTTCAGAAATATGATGTTTACAAAAAAACGCGCTACTGTCAGGGTTAATCAACTTTACAATACTAGGACACGATTCATTTAAAATGTCTGTCAATTCGTTTTGAAAAATGTTTATTATTATTAATATTTACGTAAAAATGAACAGAGTGGCAACAAAATCCTGGAAAAAAAGTTCCCTGATTTCCATGATGGTGTTACAAAAATTTCCCTGACTTTACAGTTACATTAAGAAATGTCGCAATGCATGCTTTGCAGAGAAACAAAGTATCCACGCTACAATAATACAATATATTGCAGTATAAATGAAAAATTATAAGCAATACTTATTGTCAGTTAAAATAATAATTTATGGAAACACCCTAAATTATACAATTGCGACAGGCATAATAGTAATTAAACATGTACTCTAGAAGCAGACAATACAAAAAGCAAGTTTTTTTTAATTATTTCTTTTAAAGAAATTTTTTAATGTTTTATACGCTTCATATTTCCTATTCCAATCTTCAATAAATCGCATATTCGTTAGATCCTCATACGTAGCTTACAATCTAAAGTCCGACACACTTTGCTTTTGCTTCTCCTTCCAGCATTGGCTCACATGTTTACAAAAATAAATTTGAAAAATAAAAATGCACATAACCGTGCTTTTTTTAAAATTCTTTTTCAGAACTAAAAGAAAATATTGACAACTAAACTACCCAGAATAAAGAGCATATTAGGATAATTGCCGTTTTAATTATCCGAATTTGAAAATTTCCCCGATTTTTTATGAAATTTTGAAAAATTTCCCCGATGTTTCCAGAATTAAAAAATTCCCTGACAATTCTCTGATTTCCCGGTTTTCCAGGTTATGTTGCCACTCTGATGAAGTTTTACATGAAAAATGTTTCGGTAAATGTCGCCCATCGAACAGTCAGGCAGTTGATTTAAAAATATAACACAATTTAGTTCTTTGGGGAATCAATTCCAAGATTAAACGAAGTAAGATCACACAATAAAGCAAGTTTTTTGTACCAATTTAGAAACTAACATAATAGAGAGAATCCCCACAAACCTAATATTTTTATTATCTATAGGTTTGGTTCTTTCTAATTTCAAGAAAAATGGACCAAAAAAACATTTTAAAATAGGTTTGCTACATGTATTTTACTTCAATTAATCAAAAATAATTAAATTCGATAACTTACCCAGATTCTCGAGCTGCTTGGTTAGTTCAATGTTCCAAGTTGAATATCACACTAGAGCTACACATAACCGGCGACGACTTGGGGTCGATCTCATAAGAATCAGGAACAGTTTCTAGCAAATTTAACTCATTGTTAGATGACGAGGTCTACACCTTACAAAAGCATGAAGGCAGTTTGTACCACACGAGTTCACGACGGATTTAACTTGCACCGCTCATCGTCAAATGTTCAGAAGACAAAGAACTTTCATTGGCAGATTCTATAATCTCAAGATGAAATTCCAGCCACAATCGTCCAGTTAGGAGTCCAGAACTTCACTGCCAATCACTGAGCTGTATTTACAGTTGGCTGGTTGCATTAAAGTTAATCTACAGCTCCACAATGGATTCTTTGAGTAGTTTCACGATTTTGCAAGGAGAAAACTTAGCACCGTGTTCTTCACACATGAACTCAGCAGAAAGAAATGGCAGAGAATGCTGAGGGAAGAAAGAATGGATGCAAAAGAAAATAATGTCCAGTTCTTTTTCACCTGTTCTTTGAAATGAACAGGAACTGTATGTTCTTCAATTTTAAGAAAATACTGTTCTTTTCTCTGGCTTATTCTTTTCTGGACCATTTTTTTTTCTTAACGGTTAAAATGGAAAAGTTTTATATTTTTTCAAGCATTTCAAGTGACGTTTTGGGTGTCCTTCCTTCAATAATTTAGTTTTAATGGAGGACACTCATTTTTTAAATGAAAACATATTGTTAACATTTCATAAATTGGATAACTTACCGAAATTACCAAGATGCTTGGTTAGTTAAATGTTACAAGACGAATATTTGATTAATTAACTTACTTGGTCTTTTTTTTTGGTTTGGTTTGAATAATTAACTTCGCACTAGAGCTGCACAGTGGGCTATCGGCGACGGTTCGGAGCTATCTCGAAGGAAAGACCCGGGAACGATGCCTTTTGAACCATGGTTAGATGACTACGACAATACCTGAGCTGGCACCTGACGCAACCTCAATAGGCGTCAAGACACTGGACCCCGATCAGATTTATTGTGCATCAGTATAATTGGATGTTCTGGACGACTTTCTAGTATTTTTGAAGCGAAGCTGGCAACCCTTGCAAGATAAAACCGTCAACGTGCACCAAGTCGAGAGGTTATCAATTCGTCTGTAATGTGTATTTTTTTTTATGTATGTTTGAGCGGGATTTAGGTTCTACTTCAGATATTTGGAATTTTTTTTTGTTGAATAGGGAATGTTTCACTTGGGAGCATTTTGAAAAAAATATTCAGTTATCCGGCATTTAACTATCCGGAATTCTCAATTAACCGGACCGTTCGAAATTTTTTTTTGTCCGATTTCGGATATTCTTTTTTTGTTGGATAGAGAAAAATCCACTTAGGCAAAATAATTTGCAAAAACTAATAGATTATCCGGCTGTTATACATCCGGAAATGTCGATTAACTGGAGTTTTTTTTTAAACAATGTATCTGTTTCAAAGTGTTTTCATTATTTAACAGAAGTTGTACATGTACAACAATGACATTTCGTTTAGCCAGCATTTATTGCCATGGATAGGGATTGTTTTACGATATACATTGTTGAGACAAAATGTTGTTACTTTAATTTCTTGGTGAATAATAGCAGGGGCGAAGTCCCCCGCTAAATTAAAAACTAAAAAGGGAAAAATAAAGTAACCTTTCTAAAAAAAGGGAAAATCGACTTAAAGAATTGCGCTAAAAAGTAAAAAATAATTTTTAATTTTACGAACGAGTTGAAAAAATTGAATTATTTAATATAAATTTTATACTTATTACAACTTTTTGAAGTTGGTGCCAATTTACAAAATTCAAACCTAATTTTTGACACCGATTTCAAAAAGTTGTAATAAGTATAAAATTGATATTAAATAATTCAATTTTTTCAACTCGTTCGTAAAATTAAAAATTATTTTTTACTTTTAAGCGCTTTTCTTTCAGTCGTTTTTTTTTTTTTTTTAGAAATATTACTTTATTTACTTTTTATTTGTCAATTATTATTTGTCAAATCCCTACGCACGGATTCGAACTAGCAATCCTCTGCTTTTAATTGGAATTAGATGAAGCACAAGATAACGAAAGAAAAGCGTTATTTATGTAATATGACGTCACAGGGAGGCCCTTAGTAGCCGTGGGGCCCGGTGCGAACCAGTAGCGGGGGACCTTTTAATCCTCCGTACACACTTATACATAAGTTTGAATGGAACATAAATTATGAAATGTGAAATTGTTGAATAAATTTGTCAGATTTTTGAAAAGTCAATCAGGATTTTTTTTTTATCAAATATAAATGCTGCTGACAATCAACTTCACCTGTTTGATGTGGCAATATTTTATTTACATAACATATTTATTAGAAAACTCAGTTTCGTAAAATAAAACCAAAGCTGTGTTGTTTATTTTATTAATAACTAAAAAGAAGTCTAATTTCCCATCAAAAGGGACAACATTTAAGTCAGTCGGGCTATTTGTGAGAGAGTTATATTGTCGGAATAGATCACCCTAAAAACGTAATTTCCGTCCTGATACCTCCATATGTAGTTAGTTAATTTGAAAAAAGTGTCACGTCAAATTAGAAAAGTTTAAGCTTTCGACTAAACTTTTTAATTTAATTTCCAGATATGTTTTCACTATAAATCTGCTTGCCTATATCTATAAAAAAAATTCTTCAAAATTATTTCCTTGCCCTTCTAAAAACTTATTTTGTTCTATTATATTTTATTCCTTAAGTTGAAATTGACAATTCCTTTTTGTTATATTTGATTATGGGCAAAGTTCTTGGTTTTCGTTAATTTTTGTTTATTTAGGCTTTTAAACAAAAAAATTTTTTTTTGCTTTTTGGAGAACAGGTTTTAGGAAAGAATAGCTCTTTAAAAAAGAACAGGAACTGGGAATACCTGTTCTCAAGAAAGATTATAAATCTCTAAAATGCTCATCTCGAAGTTGCGGATGAGGAGCCACGCCTCTTTGCCAGTTTCATTGGATCCCAGAGTATAGAACAAAGATCGTCAGGAGTCTTCTCATTGGATCCCGCCAAATTGAACAATTTATATACGCAGCTGCGAATTGATGACAGGTGTTTAAGTTCGCGAAAGTTGAAATATTTATTTTTTGAAGAAAGAAAAAAAAAGGTTTATAGGTTTGCAGCCGATTACCCATTCAATCGCCAAATAATTTTTGGCGATTGCTAATTATCGTGAATTAAAGGCTGATAAAAAGGAGAATTAAAAAAAAAGAACACTTGTTTTCGACGTGAATACATATATAAAATCGGAATGACATCCATCACCAGACGGAATCGTATACTAAAAAACGGCAACAGTCCCATCCTCTTTATATTTCCATTTAGAATCATGCTATGGAAATAAACGACATACAATCTGTTACGCAATGTAATTCAAAGCAGGGGGGAATTTAGTTTAAAACAAGAATTGCTTATTAAATTGTAATTATTCTCAAATTACAAACTTTTAAAAGAACTGCAATCATATCTTATAATAAATAAACATAAAACCCCGACACTTTTAAGGTAACTTTCGAACTCATTGCTTCAGAACTCTAGGCTATTGTCACTTTTCACCGTTTTTAGTTTAACCCTTAATTGCCTTTCATTTCTAGTTAGGTGTGGAAAATACATCAGTTTTATTTTTCATCGTAAGCACTTCTTCACAAAGAGAATAATCGTCTACGATTGATAAAATATATTGAGCACCACCCAATGAGTTTATTGGACTTTTACCTCATAAATCCATATGTACTTTCTCGAGCACTTTTTTTAGTGGTTATAGTACCATAATTTGACTTTAGACTGGTACTTGTCGATTTAGTTTACAAACTTCAAACGATTCTAGTGTTTTCCACTTAACTTTTCAATACCTCTTACACTATTATGGTTACTCATCTGCTTTAACAAAAGTGCATTAATGTGACAGAAGCGTTTATGAACTACTTCAGTACTTAAGTTAGCATGATATGCACTTTCATTTCAAGACTTTTCATTCATAATTTCTACATAACATGAAACAATGTATCAACCCTATTTACAGTATAGAAATAAGTACCATCAGATCTATACACTATCATTTTATTTTTACTCCATTCAATATTTCGTCATATGACCATGGTTCTAAAATAACGGGTTGTTTACCGGTTTTTAACGGGGTGTTTCCGGGTCTTTCCTTCGAGATAGACCTCGAACCGTCGCCAATAGCCCACTGTGCAGCTCTAGTTCGACGTTAATTAACCAAACCATTCAGTATTTAATTCAGAAATATCTATTTTAGCTCCACTCATTAAATTTTTAATCATGTAATCTTGATTTGATTAAATAACGTCGCACTAGAGCTGCACTGTGGGCTATTGGCGACGGTTCGGGTCTATATCGAAGGAAATACACAGGAACGATGCCTCATATTTTTGAACCATAGTTAGATGACGAGGACTACACCCGAGCTGGCACCCGACGCAACCTCAATAGGCTTCAGGACATGGGACCCCGATTAGATTTATCGTGCACCAGTTCCGTATATACGTCAGTATAATTTGTTAGATGTTCTGGACGACTTTCTAAAATTTTTGTAGGGAAGCTGGTACGTTCCGATCGCAATATCACTATTTTTTACTTTTCTTTATCAAGTCCCCCGCACGGATTCGAACTAGCAATCCTTTGATTACTAGCTGAACGTCTTTATCCACTGGGCAACTGGAACCCGTCTATCCCTAAGGAAAGATCCGGGAACAATACCTCGTATTTTTTAACCATGTTCAGATGACAAGACAACAACAGAGCTGTAACCTGATGCAACCTCAATAGGCGTCAGGATAATGGAACGCGATCAGATTTATCGTGCAACAGTTCTGTATACATTCCAGTATAACTTTTTGGATATTTTTAGACGTTATATTTTTCTAGTATTTTAGCAGCGAAGCCGGCAAGATATCACTACATTTTTACTTTTATTTGTCAAATCTACTCAGTAAGCCGTAAACTCGCAATCCTCTGATTACTAGCCGAACGCCTTTATTCACTGGGCAACTAGGGCCTTCGCAGCACTGTCAAATTTTATATTCGAACCCACATCCCACCGATTATGAGTCGAAGGTAGGCCCCGAATCGTCGCCAATATCCTGTAGTGTGACGTTAATTAACCAAACCGATTCGAACTAGCAATCTTCTGAGTGGCAGGATGCTGACCTCGAGAGTTCTAATATTTTCGTGGACTTAACAAGTTGCACCAATCTCGCGAACAGAGAGTTACCAGATTCGTTATTAAAAGAAGTTGTCTAAAGTATCCACAATTTGCGTCACCGTCTATAAGCGACTGGTGCACGTTAAATCTGATCGTGGTTCAATGTCCTGACATGTATTGAAGTTGCGTTGTGTGCTAGCTCAGGTGTAGTCCAGTCATCTGGCGATGGTTAAAAGTGTCTCAGGGTCTATCTCGAACTCGGGAGGGTTGAAACAAGAAATTTCTCAACTTAAAGATACAAAATTCCCAACTAAACAGTGCAAAAAATTCCATTTTCCAATTTATCAGCATTTTTCATCTTTTTTACAGATTAGGTAGGATTACATATTTAAAATAAACAGTAATAAGCTAAGATATTAGTTTTCTTTGGGTATACATTTTCCCAACTTAGGTATTTTTAAAACTAGATACTTCCCAACTTTAAGTGTAAGGTTTTCCAGATTATTGGAGGAGTCCAGGTGCACCCCCCCCCCCCTCCACGGCGCGACGTGCCTGATGCAAAGTATTAAAACATGCTCTGGCGCCAAGATTAGCAACTCTTTTATTTATTCAGTGTATTTTTGTATATGAAATCAGTCTTAGCCGAAACATAATTCAATTTTCTCATTAGTCAGCATCGTTCGAAAATAACACATTTCCAGATGTCCCATGGCGACCCATTAGGCGGGGAAAGTAATGAAAACATCCGCAGCTTCGACTCTTTGTTTTTGAAACTTGGATTTGAAATCGTTAAAAATGCCAAACGATTTTTTATTATGATGAGCAGATGTTCGATGATGAATCACACGGATCGGTTTCAATTGTCACGAAGCGCTATTTCGCCAATTGTAGCAAACTTTTCAAGATCCCATAACTCGTTTTTCCCTCAAAAAAGCATCTATAAAATTTCCATTTACAATGAGCACATACGAGTTTATGCAAAAACAATTAAATCCAAAAATTCGAAGAATGATATTTTGGTATTAATAGTACTTTGTAGCTTTGGTTTCAATTTTAAAATATAATAAATAAGCAAAATCCGTTATTTAATAATAAAAATGAAAAAAAAAATCATTCACAAAAAAACAAAAATAGCTATATCCACACTAATCACGATTCATACGAAAAGCAGTTATTTTCAATAAACGTGTACGCAAATATGAGTGAACGTGATTTGTGATTGAATGTAATGTATAATAGCGGGATTTGCTTTTTGGATTTTTTTTAATGACTATTAAAAATGATTGCCTATAAATTTTCAAAGACTGTTCATACATATGCCAGTTGAAAACAAATAATGCGAAAATTAAAATTTAGATTATAAATTATTCATTAAACTGAGAATTTACATATTTTATTGAAAACATTTTGTATTTTGTCTTCTTTTTTCCAAAAAAAATATTTAATTTAACAATAGTTTCGTTTTGACAGTTTTTCCAGTTTTACACAAAAAAGCGTTTCATGTACATAGCTGCTTTTTTGTATGCACTACTCAATTCACTTTATTAATTTTATACTAAAGAAATATGATTTTTTTAAATGTATTATTATCAATTTGAAACACAATTTCAAGTATACTCAACTTTTTTATAATTTTATAAAATGTAAATAAAAAAATAATTCAACGTTTAGTTACATTAAAAGTTAGCGATCCATTTATATTTATTTTGAAATATTGTTTTTAAGCGTTATACAATTTCTTTAATGGAATATTTTCCGTTGGAACTTTTTTTGCATTGTTAAAGGACCAGATGCAAATTATTTTGTACTTTTTACAAGCTTGACTTTAAATTTAAAAAAAAATATTTATAGAAAGAAGTTTTATTCGGAAATAATTTTTTTTTTAGTAAACCAATTTATGTTGATTAAGTTTATTTTAATATTTTTGCAAACAGGAACAATGCAAGGGAAACAACAATATTTCGAACAAATTTCACTTACTTAATAAACAAGAAATAAATCTCATAAGTAAAAAAATAAGTATATTTTAAATTCAAAAAAGTGCTTTTCAAATTTTATATGCAGAAAAATCAGTCATCGAACACATCTTAGGTAATTAACCAATTAATTTTGTTTTCAAAAATGTATTCCTAAGTTATTTAATTCTTAAAAAAATATTTTAAATCCAAATTGTGGTTTTAACACAAAAAGATAAGTATATTGTTCATAACTTTTTATAAATATACCCCGTAACTGACATCTACTATTTTTAATATTTAAAAAATGCATAATAATTCATCCAAGATTTTTTAAACGATAATTTTTTTTAGTAATTATTAATAGTGCTTTTGGCTTATAGGATTATATCTTCTTTTCTATGATATAACCTGATATTATATATTTTACTTCGTTATATGAAGGATTTAATTATTTCGCGTTTATGCCAAAAACATCCGTTTTCAGCTTCAAATTGTTCTTTATTTTTGCTTTCTTGGATTTCAAATGGACATGGTTAGTCGGGATAATGAAATAATAATGTGTCGGCAATACAATGGGTCAATCGTTACGACCACGACTGGAACTGCTAAACTGCAACTAAACAACAACCAACAACTGCTGAATCTTTAATTTAAATATACGTGGTTTTACTTCTAAGCCAACGATATATCAAAAGAATCGTATGCAACAGAACATAGAATAGAACAGTTCTAAACATTTATCCACATAATGAAATTATAACGGATTGAAAGTTTTAAAAGTTATCACAGAAGTGGACAGGAAAGTTCTCGAAGTTATACTGGTCAGTGGAGGGTAAAGAGTTTGCGAGTTTAATAAATTGGATTATTGGTTGATTTCTTAAGGTAAGTTTTTAGTAAAAAGGTTTTTAAAAGACGTTTTATTTTAAAATAAAGTGTTGATGTGGGGCGTGTACAGTTTTATTTCTTGATTCATACGAGAACAAACAATTTTATTATGTAATAAATTATACAGGAAATATTGACATTTTCTGCACTACAAAGAATTAATTTTGTTTTTGGAATATACCTTTATAATAGTACCTTTTATGGATTACCTGAATAATATTAATTAATGCACGTTTTTAATTACTATTTTTGTTCTTGGTAATTAGTAAATTATTGAAATTGTACAATGTTTTAATATTTTCACATTACAATTAACCTTAATTTAACGAAAAATTTGTGTTTGTCTCGGATAACAAGTAACTTCAAGTGAAAATGTACAGGTACATTTGAATTCCTATTGAATTGAGAGAATTGGCGAATTTCCTCAAAAGTTATTTAAGGTGCATTTATAAAGAAAAGGCAGAGACACACATAAGAGAGACACATAAAATAATTCAATAATGATAAAAAAAAATTGGGATTTATCCTTATCAAATTTTTTTTTAATAGCATTGATTCAATATATTGTAAAATGTAACGGAATTAAAAAAAATAATCCCCTTGTGTATCTACAATATAATTTTCAAAAGATCCCCGGTTTTCCTAATCCTTTATTTAGCCGCTAATTGTTCAATTGTTCAACAAAATTAAGATAAACAAGCTGTTCATCTGACGCGTAATTTGACCCCCGTGCGTTCTTCACTTTATTTCAAGATATGACACTGCGCTAATTTCCTTTCGAACGAGACTAAATACGTGTCCATAGATCTATTTGTCGCAGAGTTAAAGTTTTTGAATAGATCCCGATCCCCCTAAACGCATAACATATTGTTTTTATCCTAATAGCCCTTGTAGTTGATTTCAAAGACATATTCATCAAAAATAACCGCCAAACTTAGCACTTTTTACACGGAGTCAACATTTGGCGAGCTTTTTCATGTTCTTTGTGAACCAGAATGTTACTTCAGCTGCCGATTCATTAATATTTCAAAAGATCGGTTCAAGTTGAATATGGGAAACCGAACAATGGGAAGCTGCACAATTTATAAACAATTTATACACAATTTATATTCGCGATTGACGAAAACTGAAAAACAGATCTAGAGTTCTCATTTTTAACGTCGTCTTTTGATGGAATGTTTTTATTTTTTACAAAAGTAGGAACTTTCAACTCAACTTCATCTTTACTGTTTCATTTTTCAAACGATTTTTTTTGAGGGGATTCGTAATTTTTATATGTTAAATGAAGTTAGAGGATAATGCGCGATTAAGTGATTCAGATATGTTTCATAAAAAGATAATGGGCAATGTCAAACAACTTTAAAATTGTCCAATATTTAAATCTATAAAATAAAGTTTTTTTCCACGTGGTTTGTATCCATCAATCTCAAATTCATCTGCAAAAGCTCGCGCGAGGTTGTCACATCCGTGTAGAAAGGGGCTAATGAACACATTTATTTATGTTTGGTGAGGTTTTGTTAATGGACGTGGCACTAGAGCTGCACAGTGAGTTATTGGCGATGGTTCGGGGTCTATCTCGAAGGAAAGACCCGGGAACACATTCACACACGCACATTCATACACGCACCTTGTTATTTTAGAACCATGGCCAGATAATGAGGAAACTCCAGAACTGGCACCCAACGCCTTCAATAGACGTCGAGACTTTGGACCTCAATCAGATTTATCGTGCACCAGTCCCGTATACACGCCGTTAACTTTTGCGGATGTTCTGAACGACTTTTCTAGTATTTTGTAGCGAAGCTGGCAACCCTCCGATCACAAGATCACTACTTTTTTTACTTTTCTTTGTCAAGTCCATCGCCTAGGATCGAAACAGGAATCTTCGTATTTCCAGCTAACGCCTTTAACGGCTCGGCCACGGAGGCCTCTATTTATGTTTAGGTCTATTTAATTTTAAAATCAAGAAACGTAATAATTTATAAAATATTTTCTCAACTTTTTTTCACGGTGTGTCCGGCAGATCACATTTCGTTCACTTGAAAAACGTTTTCGAGATGATAAAGAAAGGATCCAGGAATTGCAGATGATTGATGCAGCTCTTCACAATAAAAATTAAATTGTACTGTGTGAAAGATATATATAATTCCAAGAGCTCATTTTTAACGAAAAAAAATAATGGGGCTGTGCTGTTAAACGTCCAGAAGTGTTTTATTTGATTAAAATTGATTATTAAGAAGATTAAGATTATAGAAACATGAAATACTCGTCAACAAAAATCTCGCTAACAGATAGAACGCAAGCTGTTATGTCTGGCTCAGTTGACTCCCATCCACCTTTCGTACATGCTTTCCTTTATATCAAGATGTCACATAATTTAATAATTAATAATTTAATAATTCATAATTTTACATAATTTAATAATTCGTAATTTTACATAATTTAATAATTCATAATTTTACATAACTTAATGATTCATAATTTTAGATAATTTAATATTTCATAATTTTTTTAATTTAATTATTTCGCATAATTTCCTATCGAACGAGGAAATAATGTATGCTGTCGTGCTGTTTGTCACGCAGTTATACGTGCCAGCATGGATAGCCTTACAAGAGTAACATGGTGTTCCTATCCCAATACCGAATGTAACGGATTTTAAAAATATTATAGGCCGAATCTTATTTTTTTTTATTATAATAAATAATAATTTTATTTAAATATAGTTGGTTATTTTAAATTTAGTTAACTAATAACGAAATATTAAAAAAAAAAAGGTGAGGCTTTTTCTTTATATTAAACAAATTGTTTCACAGAATTTCGTCAAATCATTATTCAGGGTGACAACAGCATTCTGAAAAGAAAGTTCCCTGATAATTCCCTGATTTTCATGATGGTGTCACAAAAATTTCCCTGATTTTACAATTACATTACAAAACGTTGCAATACATGCTTTGTATAGAAACAAAGTATCCAAGCTACTATGATCCAATAAATATATTGCATTATAAATGAAAAATTATAAGCAATACTAATTGACAGTTAAAAGAATAATTTATGGATACAACACAAATTATGCAATTGCAAAAGGCATAGTGGTAATTAAACATGTTCTCTGGAAGCAGACAATGCAAAAAAAGCAAGTTTTTTCAAATTATTTCTTTTGTAGATAATTTTAAATGTTTTATATGTTTAATATTTCCTATTCCAATCTTCAATAAATCACATATTCATTAGTCCCTCACATGTTGCTTGCTATTCAAGGTCCAATGCACTTTGCTTTTGCTTCTCCCTCCAGCAGTGGTTCACATTAAAAAAAAACCTGAAAATATGAAAATGCGCATAACCATGCTTTTTAAAAAAAATCTTTTTCAGAACTAAAAGGAAATATTGACAACTAAATTACCGAGAATAGAGGGCATAATAGACGATAATTGCCGTTTTAATGATCCAAATTTGAAAATTATTTCCCTGATTTTTTGTGAAATTTTGAAACATTCGCTGATATTTCTAGAATTAAAAATTTCCATGATAATTCCCTGATTTCCCGGTTTTCCAGGTTATGTTACCACCCTGTTATTTCACTTTGCAGCAACACACACACAAGACCAACTACCGAAAAATCAAAAATCTCCTTTTCATTCCAATATGAACCACATCAAGGTCAGAAACTCTTTGTGTATAATGAAGCGAAAATGAAATGTCAGATGAAAGACAAAACAATATTCAACTCTCCCATGAATCAGCAACATTAACATTCAAACGAACTCAAAACAAATTTCCAGATGGCCTTTTTCTCACGCACGTGGCTTCCAATTAAGCGGATTATGGACGATTCCTTTTTGTTTTGGTACTTTGGTTTCAAAATTTCAGACGATATTCTTGAGTTGCGCATGGTGATTCATGTGGCTCGGATTAAAGTTCCACGATGCGCTATTTCGCCAAATATAGCAAACCGGACCCGACCCTTATTAATCTAAATCCCATAAATCGCCTTCCAACTAAAGTAGATCTCCACTAAAAACAAAATTAAAAAAAAAAAAATCTGATTCTGAGTCAATCCTACTTAATTCAGTGCGCTGATACGAATATGACAAAAAAAAAGCTGAATTGGCTACTTTTTTTTTTAATGTTTCCGGATAATTAGCGCTCCTTTTTTTTATTCGGGTATATAGTGTTTGGATAATCTACTGTACCAGTTGAAAAATTTATAATTGCAATTAGACTATATGAGTTTTTAATTAACTTTCTTCATTTTATGCTAGAGAGATACGTTATTTTTTTAAAAATTATTCTATTGATACAAAATTTCCAGTATTCCTCTACTTTTGTGTGATTTTTGTTTTTTAACTTACTTATTTTATTTACAAAATAAAAATAAAGAATACTTTTACATTAAAAGTTAACGCTCAATTTATTTTTAAATAATGATTATTTTTAATCTATTTTCCTATTTGAACATTTAAAAAAAATATATATATATTTTCAGTATTGTTAAAAGACTAAATGCAATTTATATTTTATAGTCACCACATTAATTGTATGTTTATTAAAAAATGTTGGTCAATGAAAAATTCTTTATACACTATATAAAATCTTAAATTTTAGAATCTTGATTTTTAAGTTTAAAAAAAATACTTTTTAAGGAAGGTTTTATAGAAAAATAATACTTTTCAGTATTCAAAACTTACGTTTATCAAGATAATTTTTTTTGAAAGTCAACAGAATCTGTATTATCAATAATCTATTTTAAGAAAAATTTACTTTTCATAATTTAACATAAAATATAGAAAAAATATAATGAAGGGTAAAATATGAAAGTACTGTTTAAAGTATAAATTTTATTTCGGATTTTCAACTTATCTGCACGTTTTCAGCTCCACTTGTGTCCAAAACAATTACACATTTTGATAGGATGGTTGTAGTTAAAGTCACACTAGAGCTGCACAGACGAACAATCATTGAATCTATTTTATAGGAAATATCCGAGAAATATTTTAAACAGACAAATATTGGTGGGAATAAATTATTTTTTAATAATAATTATACTTCAATTAAAATTTATTACATAGTTTAATTAGAGATTTTGAGACATTTTAACTTAAATACGTCTTAAAAATCGGCATGGGTTACGTAGCCGCAATGGGTCACAGCTTAAAAATCGAGATTACCCGTAACTCCACATGGCCTATGGGGATAAATGAAAATACCACCGTGTAGAGGTAAGTAGTTCCCAAGCCGTGAAAAAGTCTAAAGTGATCCGTGGAGCTATTGTCTAATCACGCTTTTTTTTAAAGATTTTTTAAAAGCATTTTTGTAAACATTTCGTCCCGCGCAATATGTTGACCGCTGTGTTCGGACCCAATGTACTTGATAGGCCACACATTAAAAATATAAATAATAATAAACAACTAATTATACAACTGCCAAGTGATGGACATCAAAAACTACAAAAGTTTCTGCAAAAAAAAAAAGACAGGAAAACACAACGTTTAGTCATAAAACTAGCCTTTTTGCTTGTGACTATAAAGACACAAAATCTAGTTATTTGATTGAATATCGCTGCAAGTTAGGGTGTCCTTGAATTCAACTCAAAATGTCATACATTTAATATAAATAGAAGTTTAATTTTACAAACTTATATTCAATTTTTAGCATAAAAATATATTGTAGTATATAACTTTCAGGGGGAGAATGACCAAATTAGTCATAAAATATGTTGAATTTTTTTATAGTAATGCTATATGTAGGGGGCATAAAACTATATAATTCTTGAAAACTATACCTTGAAATCCTGCAGCGATTTTCGCACACTTCCCAACATCTTGAGGGATTAACATAGCTTATTTCGATTGACAGTTGACTTAAGTTAACTGTTTTTTACATAGATTATAATGAGTTTATTCTGCTTTAAAATTGCACACCTGGAAAGATTCGCACCTAAAAATAAAATATTAGACAATGTACGGAACAAACTTTTATTCTCTTTTAAATCTTACAACTTATTTAATTATGTGGAAGGTTTCGAACAAAAACTTTATTTTCCCATGGTAATTTATTTTCGCATATTTCTAAATTCGGAAATAGGTTACAGACGTTATTCCAGAAGCCCATTAACATTGAGCTTTCCTTTTGGTCCGGTTGTCTTTTATGATTTAAATTATTGGTTTATTTCACTATACATATTTCCCTTTTTTCATACTTCTCTTATTGAGTCATACATCGGACTTTCTTTGAAGTTTTAGGTGTGCTAAATGTCACAATTCAATTAATGAATATTATATTCTAATCCAATTAAAAAGGCGCTTTTAGAAATACAGAAGGAATTTTAAAATAATTCAATTATTTTTAGGACTTATATATTTCTAAACTTAATAAGTACTTTTAAAATTAAAAAAAAATTATATACAAAAATTGTTTTTATATAATTAAAAAAAAACATTAATTTTGTTGTACTTAATAAGTATTTCTAATTAAAGCATTAATTTTCATGTTATATTTAAAGTGGTATAAAACGTAATTAACTTAAATATTTATAACTGACATTGATCGAATTGGATTTTATAATTGAGGCGATCATGATTGAAAATTATACTATGGTATATTTAGTTTTGCTACATATTATAGAAAAGGAAAATGTATTGTACACTTATAACGAAGGATTCAAATAATAATAGCATTTCAGAATAAATAATATAAAATAATAATATTTAACACATTCTATAAATTTTTAAATATTACTATTAAAAGCACGATGCTAATTTTTACATATTGTACATTTTAAAAATTCTCTCTTTAACAGTTCAATAGAACTATGTTTCGTGCTGCCATCTATGTGTGATTATGTCAGACAAATGTAAATCGGAAGATTTTTTAACAGGTATAAGTCGAAAGAAATTGATGAGGAATATGTCTTCTTTTTAACCCGCTTCAGGTGTTAACTTCGCAGAGAAAGTAAGTTATCAGTGCAAACTCTTATGCACTATATGTATGTTTGTACATAACTTGCGTGTTTTAATATTGCGTGTAATAATAGATTACGATTTCTTTTACAAAAAAGTGAATAATATAAAAGTTTGTGAAAGGAATTTCGTAATTTTTTATTTTTAAGTTTTACTACGTCACTCAACCACTCAGAACCCTTTCCCTATGTCCCGGCACAGTCACATATGATGGATTCCCCCAAGGGTGTGTGGCGTAATAAAAGAACGGGCCTATAGTTGCTACTATGGAAAACTACAATATAGATACTTTTAAACAATATAAAACTAGATGTATATATTGGGTTGGAGGGAAAGTTCTGTCGTATTTTAAATAGGCAGGTGATTTTTCTTGTAAATAAAAGGAACAACTGGCTAGTGAGTCAATAGGATTTTTTTTGTTTTTTTAGCTGCTGTATAATATAAAAGGTGCCCTTTTTTACCGTTCATCATTTACTTGTGATATTTAAAGTGAAAAACATGTCAGTAGATAAAGTGCATTTACGACACTGCATTTTATATGAATTCCAAAAAGGAAGCAATGCATCGGTTGCATGTAAAAATTTATGTGCGGTATTTGGAAAAGATATTGTAAATGTTCGTACTTGCCAAAGATGGTTTAGCAAATTTCGTTCCGGGGATCTGAGCCTCAAAGAAAGTGATCGATCTGGACGACCATCCAAGATCGATAATGATGTTTTGCGATCCATGTTGGAAAAAAAAATCCACATTTAACAAGTCGAGAAATTGCAGAAGAGTTTGGCATTCATCATACAACTGTTGGAGATCACATTAAATCTGTTGGGTTTGTGTTAAAGCAAAGTGTTTGGGTTCCACATGAATTAACGGAAAAGAATTTGTCTGATCGTGTAAGAATGTGTTCATCACATCTGATTAGACACAATGTGGAGCCGTTTTTGGACAGGCTGGTTACTGGAGATGAAAAGTGGATTCTTTACGAGAATATTAAGAGAAAAAAATCTTACTGCAAAGTCATCTAACGGGAAAAAAAAATCACGTCTTTTGAAAGTGTTTCTAAGGCAGTTGCTGACTATTTTAACTCCAAGGATGAGAAAAAACAAGAAAAACAGGAATTCACAGGTTACCTGAAAGATGGCAACAGGTTGTAACAAATAACGGAGCATATATAATTGATTAATATTAAACACATATTGTTATAAATGAATTCAAATATTTTCTTTAAAATACGACAGAACTTTCCCTCCAACCCAATACTTTTTCTGATAAAAATCTAATATTCAACATATACATTAAACAAATTTAGAAAGTAGGTGTTTTGCGATCCACATACAGACAGCTTTCTTTCAGTAATATACATAGTCGTATTGATGCGAGTCCGATTTTGTTCTTTGAATTAGTGACTCTTATTATATTTAAGTTTGAATCCGTCCAATCAAGAAACACATTAACATTGTTAAAAGTACTTTTGAGATACTAGCGGCGTTGTAGTACACAATGTCCCTTTCTTTAAGCTATTTCCAAGCCTTTTTGCTTGTCAATCGAAGATGGCGAAGTATAATATCAATTATTTTTACGGTTGAATTTAAAAATATATCATAGGAATTACAGAGACAAACTTCCTTGGTGGGGCTAAGTAACCGCATTTTTAGTTTATCAGGACACTATTCATTACTTATACATTTTACTGAATTGGGTGGTTATCTAACTAGCTAAAACTATTGTAATTTTCTTGAGAGCTTTATTATGAAAAGAAAATTCTCATTACCTTATATGTGGCAGTGTGTAAAAAAAGTGAAAATGAAAGTTACCAAGTCACAAAAATTCTAGTTTTGACCCCAAAGAAAATATAATCTACACTAGTGAAAGACGGGAGGAGCTGAAACGTAATTTAGCATATCAGGCACTAGATATTATCTCTAACTGTTGGAGAGATGGTAAATCACGTCTATATATTTATGACAGAAGACCCAGGAAAAATGTTGGGCCCAAGTAACACCCATGGTAGGGTGTTCCAAAAAAAAATGCTTTGTAAAAAAACATTGCTCCCAGGGGTTTTTCCATTCATTTTGGTCCTAACCAGGGATGGTTTACGTAATTTTTGTGTCACAAGCAAATATGATTTTGGTGATCCAATTTGTACAAATATATTTTCAATATTCAATAATAGGCAACATATATCATATTTTTCTTATTGGAATTTTTTCATTTCTTCCAAATAAAAGATTTATATTATTCCATTAAGATGCCAAATTCTAAAATTTTGGGTGGAAATCATAAACCTGCAATGAAAAGAGGGTTTTTTCAGACAACAAATTATATCCTAGCTATGCATATTCTCTATAAATTAATTTACAGATATAAACGAATGTCCAAGTAATTATTTTAATTTAATATAAATAAATTAAAAATCAAATCTAGAAAACGTCAAACCTAGACTACAATATTCTCACTAAAATCACTTACACATTCCCCTTTCACGAAAATTTGGTTCCTATTTTTATTCTGCCGTCCGAAGCGGACTCTTGTGACGAGTGTGAGTTTGTTGTCAAAAGACCCAGATAGATGTCTACAACACTTTACTCGGCAAAGATGCTTTCAGTAAACAACTGGAATATGACAACAACAAACATATTTGCTCAACGCTTTGATTTTTGTTAAGGTTTGGTTGAATGCCAAAAAAGCTGCAGATGCTCCTGTAAATGATCCGATGCTGTGGGAGTCCCTGCGCATGTACTCGGAAACACGGCCCTGAGGTTGTTGAGCTGCCCTTTCGACTTTCAGTAGACATGTGTGGTATTTGACAGTGTGAGCTGTAACATTTTCTTTATTTTCTAAGAGAGTGTCAGACTATGCAAAGAAGAAGGCTGCAGCATCATTAATGAAATACAAAGCTAATGGGAAATCACTTCCCAATGGTGTTCCCGTTTTTCTTGTTTTAAATCAAACCACCACACTGCATGAAATGGTTGAATCAAAGTCATGGTTGATTTTTCGCTGGTTGAATCAAGATGGAGCCTGGTTAAAAAAAAACATCCTCAAGCCTGGGAAGAAGATTTCGGGTTCAAAGAAATGAAAACTTTTATTAATAATATAAAAGTAGTAAATGACACAGGGGTAAAACGAATGGAATATTTCAGTCAATCGATAACCAAAAATGAAGTACTAATTCAAAATATGCTTCAGTCTGTTGAAGAAAGTGCGGTAAAAAACTCATTGCTCTAAGAAATCAGTTTTGAATAAAATTTAAAGTGACGACATGATATTATTTGATAGTTATTGGCATATTTACAAGTTGTTTGGACAATTATTGCTGTGCGTAGTTAACAATTTTATCTTAATGTTAAGTGTTAAACTGCCAAATAAAATTGTAGATTTTAAGTTATCACTGTATTATTTTTTATATCCTTCTTTAACATTTTAGTAAACTTTTAAGTTGTTATAGTGAACATACAATAACATAACTGTCGTATGAGGTAAAGGACTCAGAATTAGAATAGCCGCGCACGACGAATAATTGCCCTGCAACTCTTTTCTCTCCCCCTAAATATTAGCGTCCACTAAAGTAGTTGGCGTGTTTACATCTAAGATTATATGATATACATGAAAAGAGTCAATAACAACATTGTATAGAAGCATTAATTTAGTACGAGAAAGTTACTTTGCGAATATGAATGCTATAAACAGAACGCGGCAAACTATTACCTTACGAAATGCACCACAGAGCAGAAGATTACGATTTCGGTAAGTGTAAAAATACAGTTAAGGACGTATAAGTCTAATTAAGATAATTGTATGTGTTCTATTCATAGCATTCATGTTCCAAAGGCATATATATATATATATATATATATATATATATATATATATATATATATATATATATATATACATAAGCACGTTGAACAGTAAATATCTGTTAAGGAGTTTTCTAAAGGGTATCATCGTATAGCTCAGTGGTTCTCAACTTTTTTTTTCTCATGTCCCCCTGGATTTCATCCAGGGGTACTCTTATCTTATATTCCCTCTCACTTACATAACTTAGTTTTATTTTTGCTAGACAGTAACTCTTTTAAGTAAGTTGGTAAATTAATCAATTGACTCAAATTGATTACATCTATTTTTATTTTTATTTAATTATTACGTTTATATTAGGTGTTTTCCGTCATTACTAATATTATTTTCGTGTACCTTCAATCGGACAGCCACATTCCCCCAGTGGTACGTGTGCCACACATTGAGAACCGCTGGTAAAGCGCATAGTGACTTTACTATAGACACCACTTATATGATAACTATAGTTGCCGGCGCTCAAAAGTTAAGGAGTTTAGAACGAACTGTAGTGGGTGAAAACTGGATATAGTACTATTCGTACTTCAAATCAATTAGTTTTTATGAAAAATAAGTAAAATTAATACTACAACTTTGTTGTGTTAATTTCTTTTTTACCGATCATCTTACAAACACAAGGGGATGTTACGTCAAAAACCTGTCATCGATTTTGTTATATTTTAACATCTAAATAACTTGATCTAAAAATTCACCAGGATTAAAAGCATTATTTAAGATGATCCCATCTTTTGGACACCTCCCACACTTCTAAATGACACAAGATACGCGAAACTTATTTTAAGGCGAATAATTGAAGGCTAACGCAATAAACGTCACTCGTGGAAGTTTCGAAAGTCACAAGTTCGAGAGCCGACAAGCAAAAGTTGAAGCGCGAGATGACGCCCTCACCTGCACAGTATGATCTCTGCAAATTTTCCGACATTTCCTCGCAACATGCAAAACCACTCTAAAATATCCCAAAGACGAGAGGCTCTTTTAAGATTGCAGTGAGAGAAAATTAATTCGTCCGTTTCGAGAGTAGACCCACCCCCTTCGGATTTGTCAAGTCCCGCAAGAGCGCGGGAAATTTATTGAGGTTCAGTTTCACGGACAAGAAGGGGCTGATTATTCAACAAGCCGTATAATTTCGCATTCCGAATTCCCCCACAGACAGCCTCGAATTCGAAACTCGCCGAATAAACATTAAAACGTGCAGGGGAGGCCGTTATTTGATTTAGTTGTTGCAGATGACGTCACCGGAGTCTGCGAAATGAATTCTTTTCCGTTTAATTGCAGCTTTTGTCGGTCTAATGGCGAGGCACGGACTTGATTGATGATTTGTTTTCAGCTCGCTCGGATTTCAATCTGCAATCGCTGTTCTGTTTCAAATGTGTTTCTTTTTGTTATAGAGTCGTGGAATGAAACACTCTTTTTGTGAAGGAAATGTGTAAATCATTTAAAGGAACACGGTACCACTAATTTTTTTTTTTTTGGCGTTTTGAATCAAAATGTTAATGTATATATCTCTATTGTAAAAAAAGTAGATATCGCTGTCTAATGGTAACCCTCTTTTCTTTTCCCTATTTTGAGTCACTCCCCAAGACTTTACTATCAGATAATTATGCAATTTACTGAGAATGTTTTTAGAAATATTTGGGGAATATGACGATGAAATTTTTATTGTTATAGAACACAACCGTTAGAAGACATTTTCTCTTAAAGTTGAAAAATGCAAGAATCTGGTTTGCGTCAAACAAAACGTGCAGAATAAAACATTCCATAATTCTAAATTTTTGTAGAATAGCAGCTATTAATATATGATCTAATGCACATAGCTTTTTGTTTTTGAAAAGAGTTATTAGTTTTTAAATGTTAAAGTTTATAAATATTTAAAAATTCAAATTTCGTGTCAAGCCATATTTACATAACGAGTCATCCCATAATTCTAATTTTTTGTAGAATAGCAGCCATATATCTAATATAACGCATATCGCTTTTAAAAATATAATTATAATTTTAATGTTATAAACTTTAAAACATTCGAACACTGTTCGGCCATTTTTTCTAAGTAGGTAAAATTTTTTTTTTTAGCTGTTGCCACTTCCTATTTTAAGAATTTATTTTTATATTTTTTGTTATCTGAAAACGTAGGGTCTAGCTATTTTTATTTATGTGTTTATTCAATAGTATGAGCGTGAGATTTTCACATAATTCCAATAAATTACGGAATTATTATTTTCCATGTCAAATTAATCCGACGTTTTAATGTTTCTGCGTAATTTTGTTTTAAAAACCTTTTTAATTAGGCATTTTTTTGTGATTTTTAATTTTTGCTTCTACGATTATGGTTTAGGAAGTGTAAAATACCCGAATACAGTAGAACTTCAATTATCTGGATCAATTGGTACCAGATCCCATCTGGATAATCGACTATTCGGATAATTCACGAAAATAAGGTTGTTTGCTAATAAAAAAAATCAAATTTTGATTTATTATATAATGTAATTTTATGAATATTAAAAACAATATCATTCACCGATATGAAACACTTTTAAATTGCGGAATTTGCTGATTTGTTTTTCTCAAAGCGATCCTCTATATAATTCTCTTCGTCGGAAAACGAAACTGTTTTGCGACGTAACACATCCCCGGGTCTGGGAGAGAGGGATAAGCCCGCTAGCTACTTAATTTTTTTTAAAGAGAAGACTATATCACACAAAGATTCCATAATTGTCTGTATTTTTTTCATTTTTTTTTTTTTTTAATATTTATATATATTTACTAAATATTTTTTTTTCAGATTATTTGATCTATATTACTTAAGAACTTACATTAAAATGTATATACTACATATATATGATTTTTATATAAACAATTATTCATAATAACATATAATTTTTCTTTAAAGCACAATTTTTTTTTACTTTAGTATTTAAAAAAAATAATTACTCATTGAACAAATTCGCATGCCAATTTATAATATGAATATATTTTACAATATTGTTAAAAAACTATACATTTCTCCATTAATAACAAAAAGAGACTTAGCCTTTAGAAAAAATTAATATCAAGGAAAACCTAACAATGAGAAAATCCCGATTTAATGTTTCGATTTCTTGAAAACATACCAGTCAATACAGAATAAAATTTAGAACAAAAAAACTTATTAAATACGTAGATACAGTTCTAGAATTTTGCAATCATATTTAGAAGATTTCTAAATTATAATTTAGCAAACAAAATAAATCAAGAATTAAAAAAAATTCTGGGTACTGTGTCCCCTAAAGAACTATAATTTGAGTGGAATGAACACCAATAAGCCATCAACGCAATGAGCTTTCTCCTGAGGAGGTATACATGAAAAGTACCTTTACAACGTTGACAGGCAACAAACCCCGAAGGAAATTAAAAAAGATAAGTCATGTTGCTTATACATGTAACAGAAACGCATCAAATTTTATTTATAAACCTTTTTTTAAAGATTTTTTAACTGCGTATAAATAATATTTTATGTATACCTTATTACATGTACAACTAGCATAACTTAACCATTGTGTTTCATTTAGGTTTCATTGCGTGTCAAAGTTGTAAAGATAATTCCTAAACAACACTTGTATATTTTATTGATTACTTATATTTCTCATTGAACAATTGCGATCAGCTTTTCTTAGTACTTGAACAAAACCTACTGTAAATAAAAATTTACAATTTATAAAAATACTACAAACAAAAATACAAAAGTATTCTGATGTTCTTTCTGACATGGTGGATGCTTTCAAAAGAGTAGGTAAGGTAGATGAAGATTTTCTATCTCCTTTATTTACCATTTAATAGTTTCGTTTTGTAGTGTCGTTTGAGGTGAATACGATTGAATGTGTTTTGAATTTCCAAAACTGTGGACGGATGCTTGGGTCTTTGGGAAGCGTCGAAGAATTTCCACTTTTTATGGTTCTTAATTGTATAATTTTCTTCAGCAGTGGACATTTACTATTCAGTTGTAATTTGTATTTTCCTTTATAAATTGGATAGTTCAAATCATAACCTTGAGTTATTTCAGCAGGCTTATCCGCGATCAAATAAAAATTTACAATGTTTCTAAAAGTTTAATTAAGTATTTATAAAAGTTCTCATAAATCCTCATATAAGAGCACTTTTTATTATAAAACATTTTAGATAATCCAGCTTGCTCAAATCACTCCAATCCCCCACTCAAAATATCCCCATATATTCATTCAACAATCCTTTGAATTGCACCCATTCTAACTCTCCTCGCCCTGAGTTCCAACAGATAAGAGGGACTGGAAATTAACACCAGAGATAAGCACCGCTAAACTCGGGCCGCTTCAGCAGTTTCAGCGCCCAGAATGACGCAATGTCTGTAATTACAGTTTATTTTCCAAGAGCCTAGATGTAAAAAAACATCCCCGATACCCTGTAAATTCTCAAATTTTCACACATTAAACGCCACGGTTAATCCTCTGGGAACTATTTATGAGTATTAGAAGAAGTAAGAGAGTGTAATTAGAAAAAAGTTCAATTTCTTGGTGAGACTCCTTCGTTCGCCGTTTACTTAAGCATGGCACAATAAAACGTTTATAAATGAGACAGAACTAATTACATTCAAGAGGAGAGAATTTTTAAAAAAAGAGAATGCTTTCGTACATAGAGGGCGAACACGGGTTCCCGAAGGATCAAAAAAGTATTGTTTCATTAATTATTTCTTTATTGCTTCAGAAGGAAAAAGTTAATGTCAGAGTTTTATTTTCCTTGTTTTCTCAGATATATTTTTTTCTTCTGTTTATTTGTTCTTTTTTTGTAAGTTTTTTTTGTAACTTTCGTTGTCAAAAGAGTGTAAAAACATGTACCTTAAAGATCCTTTTTTTTAATTAAAAAGTTTGTAGTAAAGAGTGTAGAATAAATAAAACAAGTTACAATGATAGAAAAAAGTATTATAAAAATAATAAAAAAAAGATTTTTGATACGTTAAACAGGTAACCATAATAAAAAATACTAATTAATTATGCAAAAATTAGCTTGTTATTCAAAAACAATGTTTTGATATTGAAAAAACGGAAAACTTTATAAAATGCATTGAAAGATAAATGTGTAGTTATTGAATGTGTAGCAAAGAATACTAGTAATCTTTTATGAATTTAACTTGCTTCATGTCTTACTAATTAAGTTACAACGCTACCAATAGCATTAAGATTTTACACTTTGAAATAACGTCGCCCTGAATCTAAATACATTGTTAACTGGTGATGGTTTTGGGAGTAATTCCAAAGAATAAACACGTTAATATTACTTTTAAACAATCCGCAGATAAAATAGTCAACACATAATCTTACACACTACTATTTAAGTTTCAACACCCTGTTTAAATTGACATGACTTGACACTGGGGTTAGTTAGCAAACATGCGTGTAAAAAACAAACTTTGTCTTACCTTTCTTAAATAATATCGGAACATAAATACTATCAGTTTATAATTAACCATTTGGACTCAAGTGACGATTCTACAAAACAACGACACGTTATTTTGCTCTGTGTTCTTTATATTGAAAGAGAAATGCACGTTTATGAACATAAAAAAACCGATTTTCGTTCGTTAGCTTCTTCATTATCTAATTATATTTAAAAGTATGGATATTGCACGGGTATCAACAAGAGAGTTGTAATATTAAATAGAGAGCGCCTTCAATGCCAGACTCTCGTATGGCCGCGGTGTCAACATTGAAATACAAAAACCAACATCACGTGGTTTTAGCGCTGCCACATTTGGTGTTCAGACATCTGCAGGAGTTCCAAATTTGGCGCAGGTTCTTCTTTTTTGGTGATAAGGCGTTCTGTCCGTATTCTACTTCTTAACATATATGTAGGTATTTACTTATTTTCAAACAATAGGCGCTATATATTTCCTCTTCATTAACGAAACGAAAATATAATTTTATTTGTAATCAATACTCGAAAAAACGAGCCTCTTTATATTTCTCCGGTTTTATTGTTCATATTTTCTTATTGAACTATACAAAATAGCAATTGAAAGAACTTCGTCCATGGTAAATGTTTTTGCATAAAAACGTAACGCAATTATTTCAAAAGTACAAAGTAAGAAAAATATCTTTAATATATCCGTTAAACTCCCTTAAATTGTGTCATTCGTTAAAAAAACGATATTTAAATACAAAATTAAACACAAAACCATATTACAATACTTCGATCTGGCTTAGATCTGAAAGTCGCCAAGGCCTGCCAAGTAATATTGGGGCATTAATGAATTGGCATTTCCACAAATCACGTGGTTTCAATGATGCACACACGGAAATCAGCATTTTTATTTCTCTATTTGTATCATTACTCTACGGTATCAACATATTTTATGAACCTTTGTATGTTGCTTCGAAGTATGTTGCTCGAATGTTGCTTTTAAGTAAACAAAATACTGAAATGTAATTTCTTTTCTTCAAAATGAAAGAGAACAAGATATTTTTTAGTTTAAAAACTTATTCTATAATAAATACAAACTTTAATAGAAATTAATTTTGTCGTCCAGAAGTACTAAGTATGTTGGTATTCTAAAACTATTTTTAGATCAAAATTCCTCCAGCCTTTGTTTTTTTTAAACATTTGATAAATGTTCTAAACCACTAAATATGTGTTTGGTATGCTTATATTAATATTTAGAATCCCGTATAACTTACTTTTAAAAATAATTATTCACCTAACCGTAAAAAGAACACGCTAAAGAAAATTTCTTTAAAGAGAACAGGAACGGGATATAATTGTTCCATAAAAAGAAAGTAAATATCAATCACGTTCCATGAGTGCAAAGGGTTGATAAGAAATTTCCGTTTTAACTATGAGTAAATTTAAATGTATACATTTTAAAAGTTCATTAACTTTATTTAAATTTTCGTTTAATTCATCAAATAATTTACTATTTATGCATTCGTATAAAAAAAAGAGACTTAAGAAATTTGCAAAGTTTGCACAGTAAGAAAGACATTATTTGGAAAATAATAATTTTTTTGTGAATTTTAATAAATAATTCATGAAGTGGCACTTTGTAAAATAAACGGATGCAATTCAATGCAGATATTCTGATTTTTAACGTTATTTAATTTATAAAAGAACTGTTCTCTACTTTACTTTCCAATTATCATGATATTTAAAATTGTCGTCATTTTTTGCACCATATGCAAAAGTAAATTATAATTTTTATTATACAGTGGGTGAGTTTCCTTACATTGAAAGTTAATCTATTTATGTTATAACGTCGCATTTACTTCTGACGTAGTTTAAACATTGAAAAAACAATAAATGTTCAAAGTCTAAACTTTGTCTAAAAGTACAAAGTTATTATATTATTTAAAATTATAAAGTAAAATATATTCAGTTTTATACTTTCTTCTTAAAGCAGTTAGAAATATGTTTGTCAGTAGATAACAGAAAAAAAATTCAATTAGATTTGTCTACACTGAAACAATATATATATATTTTTAAATTTAAAATTTCTGTAATACTAAAATTCTTAATGTTTAAATTTTTTTTACCGAAAATTAACCAGCGTGAATTATTTTCATTTTTTTGGTGTGCATTTTTTAGGAATGCAATGTATTTTGAAATCGACACAATTTTACAATATTTTTTGTCATTTTAATAATAGTAAGTCATGAAAAAATGGTGAAAAAGGCTTTAAGGTGAAAAATTTAAATTTATTAAAAATTACCAGTGATTAAAATTTAAAATATTTATTAAGTGCTAGTCGATCAAGATATGTTAACCTTTATTAATAAATAAAATATAAATCACGAAGAACTATATATTATAAAACTCTTTAATAACTAACTCTTTTCATTTCCAAATATAACAAAATAGATAAACAATATCAGGACAAATCAAAGGCTCAAATATGCACAATTTCAGTCCATTAGCAATCTTTATTTTAATAAATATATAAAAAAACTGGACATATATATTTAAAAAAGATCTCTAGCATATGCAGGGTTTATGTGAAGAACGATGAGAGTCTATCCGGAGTGATAGTACAGAAAAAAACAATGTGTAATACATCATAGACATTTTATATGTTTATTACATTACTATATTTTCGTCGTTTCTTTTGACGGACTATCAAAGTTTTTACCATTTCAAACATTGGTACAGTAAATTTATAGCCTTGTAGCTAATATACAGCGTTGAGATCTTTATTAAACGTGAAAACTAAGACATACAAATTTAAAGTAATAAAATAATTTTTTTTTACTTTTACGAATATAGTTAACCTACCTTTTTTATAACCACACCACAACACAGCACAACACAACACAACACAACACAACACAACACAACACAACACAACACAACACACACACACGTAACTTTTGTGATCTTTACTTTCATTTTATCGCATTTTTCGTGAGACTATTTGTTATATATCATACGTTTTAAAAATATTTCTCCTAAAGAGATAATGGGAATTCAAGTAGACAATGTTGGGAACAAACTAATTCTTAAATATGGTGCCCTCCACCTTCGGAAACGGATCGCAAACCAAAAAACAAACTACACCAAAATATATCCTATTACAGTCCCTATCACTGCCTCAAATGATATAACATTATCACTTAAATAATATTGATTATACTACAAGTAATGAAAGATGTTTATTAATTCACTGTAAATAAAAATTAGCAAACTTTTCTGGAGAAAATAAAATTCAACAAAGGTTATTCTGATAAAAACTCGTCTTATAGAACATTGCGTTAAGAATATTAAAATACAAATGCAACGTTAAAATACGCAATAAAAGTCCGTAATAATCCGGACATGTTTCGGGAGATACATCACCCTTCAGTAATACAGTAATACTGTTAAACAAGAAATAAAGAAGTCCTCCATTGCCAAGCACTCTTGGGGAACATGGTCATATATTTGATTTTTCTAACCCCATTTAATTTGTAAACCTAAATATCCAATTGAACTTGACTTCCTGGAGACGTTTCATATTTTTAGCAATATTGATTCGGTTGTCAATGAAACGTTTGCGGTCCCAATGTTTCCTGCTTGTTGGCACACAATAGTTAACTCCAACCGTTTGTAATAGTTTTTAGTTTTTTGGTCTTTGGCAACATTTTAGATTGCTTAGGTTTATTTATATTTCATTACACACAGACTTTGCATTTTCCGCTGATGAAGGGTGATGTATCTCCTGAAACATGTCCGGATTATTACGGACTTTTATTGCGTATTTTAACGTTGCATTTGTATTTTAATAAAGGTTATTCTGGCTTCCACAAACAACTACTAAAGGGGAAAGCTTCGTATTTCCGGTATAGGAATACCTGCTACCAGCACTTATCATAAAGAAACTGTGGCATATGATATTAGGAACGCATGCAATATTTAGGCCCCTACCTTATTCCTACATACAAAAGTATGAACATTACATAACCGGTCTAACTAATAACCGAATATTATCCAGAGATCAGCAAAATGTCACACACACAGGCAGGAGCAGGAAGGAACACATGAACAGGTCCTTAAACGGTCATTTGATAAATAAGGTCATACAGGACAGAGAGAAAGGGTGGGTGGGGGTGACAGTTAAGAAAACAACAGAAAAACCGTCGAAAGAAGAAGCAGAGAGGAAGCAGTGCGACGCCACCAGCTGTTACCGGCGAGCGGCGTTCTCCAGGACCGAGGATTCGCGTGCAATGGGACGAAGAGGAGGCGCAAGATGACGAGGGACGCAAAAAGAAAATCATCGCCCAACTTTGGGAGGTGATGGAAAAAGTGAGCGAGGTCACGAAAAATGGATTATGCATCGAAAAGAAATGTGTGGATGATTTTTGTTTTGTTGGGAGTTTGTTGCCAACATCCGGGATAGTTAACCAGAGGCGTGACGAGGGAGAATTTTTTTTTTTGCAAATGGATTTATGTATGTGTTGGAGTAGTGAAAAGGTGTCGAGGTGGTTGATAGTAAAAGTGTTGTCAAGTTGGTATTGGGGAGGGGCAGGAATCGACTTACAAGCTTAGGGGCCCAGGGCTAAATCCCTCGGCCGGCTAGGCCCCTCGATGTAACGTAAAATAAAGCTGCTAAATTTATGCACAAGCACACAAAACAAAATGACGTAATCAGTCAGCTTTAATGCAAATATATATATATTTTAAACGACTAATTTTCTTCTTTTGAGAATTTGAATTAACGTAAATGGTCAATTCTGCAACAGAGTTTTTTCATACGTTTCTAGTTCTGTTTTTTCTTCCTTTTTAGGTTTTTTTAGTTGAGCCAGATTCGTATGTTCTACCCATTTTATAGCTACCAAATCCCTAATGATTACAATATTAGGAAATTTGATATAGGTAAAAAGTATCCGTATACGACAAATCTATGTTAGATTAGTAAACACAGCTTGTTTATGGTCTTGGAGCTTGGTCATTAATTTAATTTTACTAGTGATCCAAGTGCGCATATTTTTGAAAAACGCGATGCAAAAGCTGACATACATCATGAACGTCCTGAAAAGTGAAATTTATTTAATTGGGTAAAATAATATAAGTTTTGCAAAACAATTAACGATTGATTTTAAAAAAAAATTAAAAATTTTGATTAAAATAAATTTAATTGATTTTTAAAAAATTCGTTAGTAAATTTATTTTTAACTTTTTCACATATATTTAGCATTAAATCATTTTTGGGAGCCCCATTAAAATGGGGGCCCTGGGCAAGTGCCCCGAATGCCCTCCCGTAAATCAGTCTCTGGGGAAGGGTTGCCAAGAGATGCAAGTCCAACAACAGAGTGAGTGTCAAGATAAGGGCTTTTAAAGTTTGCAACTCGCTTTGGTTATAATGTTAAGTGGACTCAATACTGGACAACCTATTGACCTGGAACCCACAAGACTTGGCCAATTGATAGATATAAATGTCTGGTAATGGTGTTAGTTAACTTTCGGATTTTTGTAAGTTGTAATACTTGACATACATTTATTCTGTATTTTAAGAATATCGCAAATAAAATCTACTTATTAGATGAGTACCTGAGCCTGTATTCTTTTTACGAACCATATATTTTGTGATGTTTTTCACATTTTCGCCGCAATAAATAGCTTTTTAATCGCAGAATGTTTTTTAATTATTTTTTATTCTGTATACCTTGCGAAAAATATAATCATTAAATGAGTATTTTTCAATTACAAATGTATTGCCACTTCTCCTAATTCTCTCAAAATAAAAAGCATACATTAAAAAAAAAATTCAGCCAGCCATTTTATATACTTTTAGAATATTTAAGAATATAACTTTAAATGCATCATTTTTAAAATTAAGATCGTAAATACTCAATGTTTGAGGAAAGAAGTGTAATATTTAATTGTAAATCTAACGTTAATTTGTTAGCATAATGCAAGATAAAATTGAATAGACTTTCAAAATTTGTTTTTAAAAGTAGGCTGTCTTGAGGATACAAATTGTTTACAAGCAGTTATGAAAATACGATTAAATAATAAATATTGAATGATTAAAAATACCTTGGTTATTCTTCCAAAATAGCAAGCTTCCTTTTCATCTTTACGCAGTATTCTTTAAAACGGTCACAAATCAAATTAAAGAAAACTCCATCCAATACTTTCAGAAAATTATATTTCGAATTAAATGCATTTACTTTAAAAGTATTATTAGGAATATGTAATAATAAAAGTGATATTGCGTTTATTTTTCGAAATTAAGAACTGAAATTGTCAAAATGGTATCAATAATTTTTTTAATGTACATATACACATTTAATACTAGTTTTCTTTTTTATTATTTAAATTTTTTTTTTTGAATAAGTGAATTTTTTTTTTCATTTTCGTTAATTTGAGATTTTTAAATTATTGTTTTCTATATATTTTTTATAAAATACAATTTGGAGCATTAAAAAGGAATTCTTAATATTGTAAATTAAATATTATTCAATTAATGTGTTTACTATTAGAGTGTTAATTAGTTTAAAATCTTATCAAATAAAATTTTGTAAGTTGCTATCTATTAATTGAGAAAAATATCTTCATAAGAACAAAGTTATTTTCAATTATCAACCCTTTACTTTACTATAATGGCTCTGAAATTAAATAAATATTTTTATCGAAACTCATTTTCCCTCTGAACACTTAATTCGGTCTTCTTTAATTATTAAAACGTCACTTCTTTTCTGTTTACTTCATTTCTTTGTTCGTTTCACCACACATAAAAATGACAGCAAAATGTCTTCTTTTCTACAAAAATGAAAAATAGGTTCTCATTTTTCTTCTCCTTGCGCGAAAACAAAATGGCGGAGTAGAATGACGACTGTTTCCACATTGTAACGATTTTCACCAAGCATTACCATTCAGAAGAAAGTTAAAAAAAAAACTGAAATAAAAAAAATAGTGCTCTAGCGGCATTTCTTAACTGCAACTGTTGGAACCGAGAATCCCCGTTTTTTTATGCGCAAGAAAGAGGGTTTGAAATTTTGTGATACTTCTTTTTAAATAACTGAAAAACATTCTCAAGAATTTTATGGCCTGTAAAACTTCAGTGCGCCCGTATTTCATGCTACAGAGTCGTTTTTCTTCTGGAATATTTTCACTATGAAGCTGGCTGGAATAGTGAGAAGGCAAGGTTTAAAGCCATTTTGTGTGAATATTTCTCAAAGGGCATATTCAATATAAGAGCTCACACAAGGCATCATATTATATAAATATACACATTTCTAAAATTTTCACTATATAAAGTTAAATTCTGGATAGCATTTAACATCATGGGCAATATATGTTAATTCATTTCACAAATGAAATGGAAATGGAATATTGTCCAGGTGTAATACAGGCTATATTAAAAATTAGAAAACTGAGATTTCGTTGTTAAAATAACTGATAATATCGGTTTCAATTAAAAATATAGTGAAAGAGTTAAAACCGTTATTTATTAATAAAAATAAAAAAGTAAGCAAAAGTAACCATAACCACAGTATTGTGACTGTACACAGATGCAAAAGCAGTTGCCCCCAGCGAAAGTTATTTCTGATTGGTTTGAATGTGGGTATTCGCACAATTTTGTGAATATTCAATGTTGATATTTAAAACATATGTCGAGTTTTTTTCTTGAACAAAAACAAGATGGCAACGCATGCATTTGCAAAATCAGTTAATTGCTTCATTCAGTTGCAGAATATATTATGTGAAAATTAAATTTGAGATTATAACTCATTCAGTAATCTGAGAGCGTACACATTTTAGTGAAAAATTGTTGTATTTTTTATGCACAAAACAATCATTTTATTAGCAATAGTTAAGTTTTGAAAGTGTTTCGTGATTTACCTTAAAAAAAGTTATAAGTGCAAGAAGTTGATGCTTTTGCATCTGGGCTACTCATATGTTTAACAAGTGTGCATTTAACACATTATATGTATGCATAATAACTTACGACAAAAATGTTTAAACATATATAAACAATATTTCTTTTAAGTAATACCACATTACATACTACTTTATTCCTCATCATACTCTACGAAACATAAGAAGCTATTTAACTTATAATATTCAACTGTACGTTATTTAACTAAGTAACACTTTTATTATACAAATTTATACTCAATTTTTTTAAATCATAAATACACTGAATTTTACAATATATTTTCAATATAAACGTTTCAGTTATAAAATAGAAGACATCTCTTAAAAATGAATTAACGTTATTTATACTTTCAATAAATGGAAAGAACTTTACAAATGCAAAAAATCGTTTGATCATCGTATATATAGTGAGTTAATAACAATTTAGCTCTATTGTACATTGATTATCGCGATAGACTATTTCTAAATATATAGCTGGTATCTTAAAAGCCTGACTCCTAAATCAACAATAAAAAAAAAGTTTCGGGAGATTTACTGCACTCGTAAATCTATCAATGTTTTAAACACTTTTCAGAAAATGCACCGAAGTGAGCCAGATTTCAGCAATAAATCTCCAAAACTGCCCCATATGGTAGACGCATTTTTTTCCATTTCACACTTCCCATATAGCGAATGGTATAACTTAGTCAATGATGGATGCGAAGTATTTGTTAGAAGTGACTATAAAGAAACCCAATTCTTGATTTTAGATCTTTTAGAGAAAAATATTGGATTTTTTTCTTTCATTTTAGAAGTGCTCCGTCTCGTGTTTACTTATGCGTGTCATTTGGAATGGCGTAAACTTCTTTAAAATTGGATTTTTTTTTCTGGTTTAACAGGTTATTTTTATGGCTAATTCTGAAATATTGCATCAATGTGTGTTTTTCTTATTGAACTTCCAGTCATGTCGCTTATAATCAATACAAATAGCTACACTAGTTATTTTTTTATTGCATAAGCTAACGTTTATTTCATATACTATAAAACATATATGGAAATAATTTTAAAATTTTATACAAATATTCTAATCAAATATGCAAAATTGTAAAAGTATATCATAGTTCTGATGAGATTAATTAGAACAATTATTTAACCATTATTAAAATTTTGATGCAATTAAGACAAGTTAAATAAATGTTGGCCATAAATTAAAGAAAATATATTTACACTTATTAGATCTCGTAAAGTCCATAAAATATAGTTTCATTTATTAACTTATATCCTTTTGAAACCTCTTAAAAATTAAATGTTATTCGTATATGAAATAATATACCCGCAGTTCTTTAAATTAAGCTTGTTGGTTTGGAGTATTATCTAAACTAATGTAATTGAAATATTAAATATCTGTTATGCTAAATCCAGTCAAGTCCACTTTTTTTTCTGAAAATGCGTTTTTTTGTTCGTAAAATCAAATTAAAATGCAAACTATCTTCGGCTAAAACGTTATCGTTTAAAACCATAGAGTAAAGAATCCGTTAGTTCTACGAGAAAAATAACTTTAAAATTGATATGTTATGTTTAAACTAAATACGTCAGATCCTCTTAATCGGATTATTTTCGCTCCCCTGAAATTGGTCAAACTGGACTAAAAGGAGTTTACAATAAAAGGCATCAAATGACCCCAATCTCAATCATATATAACTTCATTTAATTTTAAGATGCAATTATAGTATTTTCGTATATACTCGTAATTGATGAATATAATATTGCATGCAAATTTATGTTTTCTAAATGTAAAAAAATATTTAGCATAAAAGGGATGTATAAAAATGATTTAACTTATTAATTGATGGTATAAATATTTTTTGATATTTTTCAATACATCTGTTACCTACGTGTTGCATATAAAGCACACGTAATAATGTTTTTGGCGCAATGTAAAGATGCTAGAAACGTGCATAAAACCGTTCCCTTTTCTGTCAAAATATATTTAACTGAATAGAGTAGGGTATCTTTGGGTGAGTACTACAATTGGGTAACTGCGAGTACATAGGAATTACATAGTAGTTACCTAGTTTTAGTATTCGCCTCATGTTAAACTAGCAAACGTCGTGTTTTAACACTTAACATCATAACATAAATAGCTAAAAATAAAAATTGTACAAAAGGTTGAATGTAAATAAAATTTATCTATAATTCAAAAATCTTAAAGGAATATTTTAAAATTGGTTTTGAAATTGAAAGAAGAGTCAATGACTTGGTAGTTTTTTTGGTCGAATTTACGTCGCATAGGCAGGGGGGGGGGGGGGGGGGTTGAACAGTAAGAGATCGACAGTAAGATAAGCTGCACAGTAAGATATCGAAGACTTTTTGGGTTCTATCTCGAAAGAAATACCTTGAAACGCTACCTTGGATGTATGAACCATGTCAATGACAAGGTCAGAATGAGATAGTACCCTAAGCAACCTCATTTGGCGTCAGAACATTGGGGAATAATCAGATTTATAGTGCATCACTCCCCTATATACGTTGGATGTTATTTCGATCTTTGAAGGAACCGTCTTGGTAGAGAAATTTAGCTATTCTAATTTAAACGCAATTGTCTTTAGCGCACGCATTAACATTTAAACGCAATTTATTTATTAAAAATATAAACTACATAACACTGTTTTAAATACTTCGACACAATTTTATACAATAACAACTTATTTCATTAAAAATATTACTTAAAGCTAACTTCACGGTCAGAGTCATATAAATCAGTACAGTAATTTGTCCACACTTCTTCGATTCATGCAGCTGTTGAATTCCTTCCTTTGGTGACACCGAAAGAGAAAGATTAAAGCCAAAGATTCTCAATTTCGATTATAAATAGAGATGACAAATCGTCATCATTAATGGATTGCTTTCCGAAATTTGGGCCGTAAAAAGTGTCAAAAACACCAACTGCTCGGAGCGCCTGAAGAAATGGATGTTTTCTGTGGCTCAACAGGAAAGCGAAAAAATATTTTTCTGGGTCCGACCATAGAAATCTTCATTTTGATAGACGACCGATAGATCATTTGTCAAATCTTTGAACCCCCTCCGATAAATACCCTTAAAGATATTGGAGGAATGGGAAAGGATGAGTAATGATAGAAGTTGGGGCGTAATTTTATTTAGGGTAGATTGCTTAGGTGAAGTTTTTTTTTTATAAAGGTGTATATCCAGTTTCGTGATTACGAAGACAGAGCCATACTTTAAAAAATCATGATAATGTATTAACCGAAAATAGTTTATTGGTAAGTTGATTATAAATTTTCATTTGGTTTCGTTTTCTATATTATATTTTAAGTTTTTATTTTTGGGATTTTCAATCCTCTCAGTTCCCAGCAAAAAAAGTCAGCATAAAACCTTCATCAAAATTTTGAAATTGAAGGTTTTATGCAGGAAAACTGCAGTTTTTTTGAAGATCTATAAAATTAAAGGTTTTTGTTTCAATATCCTTCATAAAAACTGTAAAAAACCTTCATAAAAACCTGCAAAAAACCTTCATAAAAACCTGCAAAAAACCTTCAATTTTCAAACATGAAGGGAAAATGCAGATATTTTAAAGGTTTTATGCAGGAAAATTAAAAACTTTAAAAAAAACGGCAGTTTTTTGTTTCAATATCCTTTATAAAACCTTCAAAAAATCTTCAATTTTACAATTTTGATGAAGGTTTCATGCTGACTTTTTTTGCTGGGTTGGACCGAAAATTTAGAATTTAGAGGAGGCTGGTGCCAGTTAAATCTGTTGTAGTTCAAACCCTCATATTGTTCATGATTTGAATCGTAGAGAATGAATGGTGTTCCTGGTCGTGTGTTAGATATGTCCTTTCACAATGAACGTGATACTTTTAAGATACATTCAGAATCGTCAATAACAGACAGTTAGTGTATATATAGTGAGTGAAACTTTGTTCATCGAACCAACATATGTATACATGACACACATTATTCGAATATGGACTTATATCTATTTCTTATATACAACGGAATGGTTTTAATTTACATAAAAAACACAATTTGCACAAGTTAACTAGGGAACACGCATACAAGTCATGTCATATAAATGGTCACTTCTGTATTCCATTATCTCGTTTAAAATGGGTGAAACTTTCTGTATCCGAGTTCAAGGTTCTATTCTTGAAATGGAAAAAGTTAGGTTTCTTGAAATTGTATCACGTGGCGTGTTCCCTGGTTATGCACAATACCAGTGACTTAGAATTTAGAACTTCCCTCGTAGACGAAAGTATGCTAAAAGAATATTGTCGATTGTACCTTAGCGACGGGCAGTCTACGGGTTTTGAACTCGGGACCTTTCTCATGCTATGTCAATACTCTATTCGTTAGGCTAAAGTAATTACACTTCATATATCTTATACCCCGTGGGAAGGTATCAGGTATATGAAGTGACTATTACAGTACTAATATTTACATCGAACATCTGTTATGCAGCGTTTTGTTCGTGAGCGTAATGTGAAGAACACTTACGATGATGAAATAAAAGCGCTTTTCATACATACATACATACATGCATGCATCCACAAAATGCGGAACACCTCTAAATTAATTATGCTAGGGACACTTAAATTAAACATTCATCAATTTGATAAATTTATTAAATATTCGAATAAATAAGGTTAATACAGACTCACCAGACCACTGGAACATCGAAAGTTGACAAGTATATAATAGAGTTTGGTTTGGTTTACACAGTTCCGGCTGCCTACTTCTGTCCTCGTATTGAGACTTACCATAGCCGCATACGCATTCATACATGCACCTGGTTATTTTAGAACCAAGGTCAGATGGCACCCAACGCCTTCAATAGACGTCGGGACTTTGGACTCCTCCTATCAGATTTATCGTGTACCAGTCCTGTATTAATTGTCGGTAATTTTTTGGATGTTCTGACGACTTTTCTAGTATTTTGTAGTGAAGCTGGCAACTCTCCGATCACTACTTTTGTTTGTCAAGTCCGTTACACAGGTTAGGTTTTGTTTTGTTAATTAATGTCACACTATAGCTGCACCGTTGCCTATTGACGACCCGTCGCACAAATTCGAACTAGGAATCCTTTGATTCCCAGCTGACGCCTTTATCTACTAAACTATCTTTCCCCATAATAGAGTTAATATTTTTTAAATTACGATGTTTGAGTTATATCGTTAAAGTTAAGAATTCTATGATATATTTTCGTTGACTGACACTTTTGTTAGAAAACTTTCAAAACGAGAATGTTTATTTTGGATGTTGTCAGTATGAGTGTCAAAGAGAATTTCTGAGGGCTGCCCCTGAATATACCAGTAACGATTGATGACTTTGGGCAAGGGTGTATCTCGTCGGCTTGACCCTGATTCGAAAATTCGTCTCAAGCCGTCGATTGGATGCCGGTGAGACGAAAGGGCGGCATACATTGGTTTAGGGCCCCGAAGTCTGGTTCTTTTGTTGAACCCTGCATTCAACTATTTTATGATAGGATAGGAAATTCTGGGACTTCTTGGTACCTGAGTAGGGAACTTGTGTGGGAAAGGGGGTGCCAAATATTGCCTCACCACACTCCTCGTCTGAACATTTTTTTAAATTACAAGGCAATGCGTATACGGGAGCACCTTCGTAGGTCCAGTGGCTCTGGGCTACTGCTATCGGCAAGTAATCGGAGAATTGTAAGTTCGAATACGGCTGAGAGAGGCCTGACGAAAAAGTTAAAATGTAGCAATCTTGCGATCGGATAGTTGTCAGATTCTTTACAAAATAACTAGAAAAGTCGTCCATAACATCCGCAAAAATTAACGGCGTGTATACACGACTGGTGCACGATAAATCTGATCGGGGTTCAAAGTTCCGACGTCTATTGAAGGCGTTGGGTGCCAGTTCAGGTGTGTCCTCGTCATCTGACCATGATTCTATAATAACGAGGTGCATGTATGAATGTGTGTGTGTATGCGTTCCCGGGTCTTTCCTTCGAGATAGACCCCGAACCATCTCCAATAGCTCACTGTGCAGCTCTAGTGCGACGTTAATTAACCAAATTAAACCAAACTTTACGAAATAACAAAAAGTCTACTAAATTACCTATTTATAACGGCGTGTATACGGTACTTGTGCACGTTAAATCTGATCGGGGAGGGGGGGGGGTCCGATGATATTACACCTATTGAGGTTCCGTTGAATGCTAGCTTAGGTGCTGTCTTCGTCATCTGTCCATGGTAAATCTGGAAAACTGGCCGTTTTCTGCAAGATAGACCCCGAACTGTTGCCAATAGCCTACACTACAGCTTCAGTGCGAAATTTTTTAATCAACCACACCGACTGTCGCCAATAGCATACTGTGCAGCTCTAGTGTGCTGCAAATCGACGTTTTTGTGAAATTTCCAGGTTTGGTTTGGTTAAAAAACGTCGCACTAGAGCTGCACAGTGGGCTATTGGCGACTGTTCGGGGCCTATCTCGAAGGAAAGACCCGTTTGAAATTTCTAGAAAAGGTATATAAGTTCAAGAATAGGACTTGAGAAGAACGGCTTCATAGTTCGAAGCTCAGTTGCTATAACAACGCAGTCTGCTGTAAGAACTCAAACTGAACACAAATAACGGGGTAGATAAGTTCTCCAGATATATTTATACATTACTTCATGGTCCAGAGACCCGTGGAATTTCGTAAAAATCGCGTGATTCCAGTGCCGACATTCGTGTTTGTTGGAGGGGTGATTTATGTGTGTGTTTTCGAGGAGGGAAAGGGGTGGTCCAAAACATTTAGGAGCACGAAATCGTTTGGTGGTACTCCTTCTCGATGAGTTGTCCTCACACAAAACGATTTCTGACGTGATTCTTTTAAAAAGGGGTGCGTGCTGCGGCCTCCAAAGATTGCTCTCGTTAATTTAAGTATAAGATGCTCGATTTGATGTTGTTACTGCAAAGCGAATGGATTTTCGGGGAGAATGAGTTCGATTTTTGATTAAATTCAAATACAAAGAATCGGATTTCTATATTTAAATGGGTAAATGGTTTGTTTATTTTTCGTTTTTGTTATTTTGTTTGCGAACTCTACTTTCTATAAGAGATAGTTTAATAGTAGCAAAACAAATTAAGTAATCTATCAATAGGTTAATTTTTTTTATTTTTAAGTTGATAACAGCGCTTATGAAAACATATATTTATAAATACAGACGTAATCCCAACATTAATTTTAAAAATTGTCAGCTTTTTATTTAATAATTTCTTAAAAAGGCATTTGCATTGAAAGGGAGACCCGAGCCCCAAATCCTAATTTGTTTATTGATAAATTCAAAAATACAATTTTTTTTAATATTATTAGAACATCTTTTTCTGAACAATAATCAAAAACAAAAATATATTTAAAAATTTTATTTTTGTTATTTTTTTGCATTTTTTTTAACTTAAAAATACTGCTTCTCTTTCAATTTTTATTGTTTTTAATTTTTTTAATTGATTAAATAACGTCAAAGTACATGCTTTAAACGTATGAATAGACTTTTGCAGATTTATGTTTTAATTGTCTTCAAAAACTTATTTTAAGTTCAAAACCTACAAAATATTCAATTTTTTAAGTTTAATAATTTGGAAAAAAATAATTTATAGCTTAATTTAAAAAGCTATACATACGTTTATAAAACAAATATTACAGCTTCAAAAACTATTAACAGTTTAGTTTTAAGTTAATTATTAACAAAGTCTTAGTTTTTTAAACGTGACCAAAATTAAAAAAAAAATATTTTGAGTAAATGACGATTGTTGCAGACGAAAAGTATGTAGAAAGATGATAAATGGTATATAAACATCTAAAAAAACATACGTTCTGTTTCTTTTACTGTTTTGAAATTTTGTACACACCTTCTTAAGTAAGTTTAGCATTATTTTATGAAGAAAAAAAATTAGCAATTTTTCCGGATTTTGCCTATGTCTATTCAGTCATTTAAATTATTTCAATAAAATAGAGAAACGTGAAATACTTATTTTTACTTTAACATGTGTTTTAACTATGATGTGTTTGATGGTAAACAATTTTCTAATAAATCTTAGAAAGCAACCTTTCTGTGTATAAAATACACAAGTTTTTTTTTATTTTAACAAATAAAACAAATTCCCTAATATTTAAATTTTCTTAATTCCTTCTGTAAGGGGTATAAGGGAGACAAAAACTTTTAAATTTTATATTTTATTTTGCTAATACCTTTATTTTGCCATTATTATCTCCAATGTTTCATGCAACTTTCATACTGAAAATACCTTTCTGATTCGATATGCTTGTGGCTAATATTGTACACAGTGAAATATTCTCTAAAAATCGTCAAAGATACGTCCTATATTAAATACAAAAATCCGTAAGTTTATATTTTTTAAATGTGCCAACATGGTGGACACATTGAAATGTTCTAAACAATGTTAAAAAACTTTTGTACCTCTTTTATTAAAAGCAAAGAACCGTTATTAAATGAATATACGTATTTTTTAAAATGTTTTTTCTAAGTGTAAGAATATTTTACGACAATCTGTATTAAGAAAATTTACACTAAGTGAAATGTTTGTTTCACTGTATAAAACAATCATCATCCCACACTTATAATTTTTGGTAGAAAAGTAGCCATATACTTGATATAATGAATATAACTTTTTTTAAAAAAGTTATTAGTTTTCAAGTTATAATATTTTAAAAATTCAAAACAGTGCGATATTATTTATTTCTTAATCACGATAGATACATAATTTTTTTTTATTTTAATAACTACCATAGTATGAAATGAAATGCAAGATTTTGAATTAAATATATTTAAACTTTAGCTATTTTTATCATTATTGATTCTGCTATTATAATTCATATATATCAGTAAATGTATATTTTTCTAATAAGTATTTTCAATTAAATAATTAACATAGTAAAATTCTTTCTAAAAATTAAGCCATCATAACACGAAACTCTTCCACTATAAACCATCCCAATAACCAACTCCCAATGATTTTCAGAATTCTGTCGCTTTTACAATAATGTGTCTTAAGGAACTCAGGCAAAGTACTGAATCCGATTAAAAGATCTCATGTTCCTAGATCGTGAAACGTGACGAACATTCCTAACAACCCCTTCAAAATCGTCTGCGGAACATTTAAGGACAGGCAATCATAAGGCTGGTCGCTACCGTGGTCCTTAACTCTTTTTAGAGTTATTTAGCAGGGACGTGTAATCTAACTATAACCGTATTCTGCATTATCGTTTGAAAGAAGCAGACGAAATGGGATACATTAATGATAAAGTGTTTCGTTTGGTTTGAGTGCCGTGCCTTGCAATTAATGCTCCTTTGAATGTTGATGTATTCATTTTGAATAAGGAGCGAATAAAATGTCATGCAGATTCATAAGTGTATTTTTAAATCTTTGTTTTATAAATTAATTTGAGTTATTTTGCGTACACATTTTCAGCGATAAATAGATATGTAAGAATAAGTAATTTTGTAAAAGTTTTAATTAAAATAAGTAAAATATTAATTTTATTTTAAAGAGATGGGTATTCTTCAGGGGCATTCCACGGTATTCGTCTGCCATTTGTCCCCTGCGCAACTTTTTAAATTTTTTTTATTTATTATTTGTTATTATGTGTTAATTAACGTAAACTAAACTCAATTTTTAAAAACTAACTAAACTTAAAACCAACTAAACTCATTAAAAATATTGGGTTTATTTTACGTTAATTAGCATAGAATGATAAATAATAACAAAAAGTTGCGGCGGGGAGAAATCACGGAAAAATACTGTGGAACTGTCCCATACATTTATGTTTTCATACATTAACATTTTAACAATTTGAAATAAAATACATGAAGTTAATTTTACCAAAATGTTTTCTTTAGCGATACTTTTTTAAAATACATGCGTTAAAAGTTTTAAATACATATGTTGATATTATCTAAGGTAGTTCTAAATTATATAACCACTAAACAGTTCATTTTTCATAGAAAAAATTCAGAATCCAGTTAAAAATAAAATTTTTGTGATAAATATATAAGTATAATATATAAACTTTAAAATAGTAAGTTCCTTTTATTTAGTAAATGTGGCGTTTTAGCAAAGAAATTAATACAAGAGGGTAGACATGACATTATTGAAATATATTCAAACTTTGGGTTCAAGCTAAGATAATATTAACAGATAGGAACATTTAAGAGGGTGCCTACGAGATTGACCCACTGGGACGACACAGGACTGATCACATGAAGATTTTCAACATGAATAGGATGTTTCCACCACTAAGTTATATGTTTATTTGCATGGGCTGTTCTATTACAAACAAGCAGGGGTGATGGGAAAATGGGCATTGATATCCAACAGTAAAAACAATATTTAATATGCACAAAATGCATTTAGAACAGCTTTATCTTTTTTTTCATTTTAACATTTAAAACATTTAAGTATCACAATTTTTTTTAATTCCATTAATAAATGGAATTCCGTAAAAA
Source organism: Troglohyphantes excavatus (assembly GCA_963932185.1). Classification (NCBI taxonomy): domain Eukaryota; kingdom Metazoa; phylum Arthropoda; class Arachnida; order Araneae; family Linyphiidae; genus Troglohyphantes; species Troglohyphantes excavatus. The sequence goes on along the minus strand of OZ010666.1, from coordinate 71,471,204 downwards.
TGAAAATAATTTTACCGTCATTTCATGGACACATTGAATCTAACCGAACTGATTACAGCACACCAAAACTCAGCTGACGTAGCAAAAAAAAAACTTCTCCACATCTTTTGACACACTTGACACTCAGTTCATTTATGCGACGAAAGACACAAGTTTCACTGCCAATAAAAATTCCCTTTCCTGACAGTTGTTATGATTCCAATCGGCTTTACACTGTTCGAAAGTTCCTTTTTTTTTCCATCGTTCCATCCCTTTTCAAAGAAACGTTATTGAATCAGGTTTATATTTGAAGATTCATCTCGTCAACATGAAGGCGAGGCGAAAAAACATACCTAGAAATAAATAAATAATATAATAAAAAGAGATAGAAAATGCCATTTCAGCTCCATAAACAGAATTTAAACAAGATGGCGGAGGAGATGGAAACTGAGAATTCCTTCTCTCCCTCCCCCCCCCCTCTCTCTCTCCCCCCGTAAAGGGATACAGTCGTGGAATTTTTCGAATAATCCTCCATCCCGTAGTGGAATTCTTCTCTCTTTTATATGTATTTCGTGTTGGTATCCGGAGTTCCGCTTTTGAACTCTTGTGTATAGGTTTCAGATGTCGTACAGGAGTCGTTTCCTTTTTAAAAAAAACTTCTCTGCGTGTTTATAGCGAATAGAAACATTCGTGGGGCTTTGGACATGGAACGCGCTGCTCATTTTAAACATGCGTAATATAGAGTATTAAATTTCACTGGACTTTTTCTGAAGTTCGCTGGTATGTTATTGTTAACGATTAAATTTTTTAAGGGAGCTTTAAAGCAGTTATGCTAGAAACCACGGTGTTACATTTTGGGATCTACAGTTTTTTTTAGCAATACACCCAATTTTTTAAATTCGTACACATTTCTCCATTTCACAATATTTTTTCAAATTGTATAATTTGAGGTACAATTTAAGAGCTACGTCTCTTTGAAATTGATCTTAATTTATGAAAAGTATTCAGAAAAAAATATTTAACGAAAATTTACAATTTGGAAAGGGTTTCAATGGCTTTACTACATTATCTAGTTGCTTAAATAATTGTAAGATACAGTATTAATTTCCAATAGCTATTATTAATATTCGTATTACTAACCAATGCATCAATTATTTGAAATAAGTACCAAATTAGAAAGTACAAAATACACCATATGTACTAACCATAGGTACTAAAGACAGAAATTAATATAAATGTTTTATCTTTGTGCTACATCATATTTAATTTTATCGTTAGCACAATATAAAAAATATTAAGTCTTTTTATCGACATTACTGTAAACTTTATAATTTGAAGGAAGGAATAAACAATAAAACATCAAGTTAAAAAAATTAAGAAATATAATTTACCAGTGTGTAATTAACAAAAGTGTTAGTACCCTTAAAAAAATTGTAGAATAATCGATGTAGCCTGGAATTGAATTATAATATAAATTCCAATGTTTTTTCATATCATCTTCATGTGAATATGAATAAAACCTAATATTTTTTTAATATTGACTCATTTACTTTTTATAAAAGTTCATGGAGACAGAGAAATAACATGTAACAAAAGTTATCGTGAAACATTTTCGAATAATAAAAATATTGTAATTAATAATAAAATTCATAATTCATAAATAAAATTGTTACCTGTCGCTTTTTTATTTTTGCATTGTGAGGAGATTTAAAAAATTGTTTGGCTTTAATCCTTCCTAGCTTATATTATAATATTTTATTTATTATTTAAAAATATCTCATTAGTCGTAAAGAAATAACGAACAACATTCTATGATTTCTTATTTTCATTATAATAGTGATAAATATGTTCGGAGTATCGTTAAGTTAGTAAATTTATCCCATTCCCAATCTACGGTGCAGTATGTGATGAAACACTTTAAAGAAAAAAATCAGACCTAAAACAAGACAAGTTCACTCAACGTGGTCCGAGATTTATAATTAGATAATTTGTGGAAAATCCACGTTTGAGAATTGCAAAATATTCTACAGTATTTAATTAAAATATTCTACTTTAATTTACCTGAAAATGTTCGACGAGTGACTGATTGCGGATTTTCATAAAACAAGTTTTATTATGTTTTAAAAATATTTTGTGTATTTTTGTTAATAACAAGTTATAGATATTATTAAAAATTACCATTTTTAAATATTAATTTTTATGAATGTATAAGTACTTCATTGAAATTCGTATGTGTACGAATACTTTTGGGAGCCACTGTATAAGACTATCTATTTCAATACAAATAAGATTTTTTTCATAAAAAGTTACGGATTTCTAGAGGAACATATTTTTTATTACACTTTTATTAAATGAAAGTTCTTTGTATGCACTTGTGTACAATTTTTTTTAACGTTACAGTTTTTTCTGGGGAAAATATTTTTTACCTGTTATAAGTGAAAAAATGTAAAAGTCTTTTGATTCATATCAATCATTATTTTAAAAAAGCATTTCATTTCCATCAAAAGTTACAGACTTATAACGAAAAGAATATAATAAGTATTTTTTAATTAAACCTTGTTAAATATACCATGCTGTGTTAATTGTAATGTAGGAATGGATATACTCTGATATTCATTATTTTTTCTAAAAATACAGATGATTCTTATTTTACAGTTATTAACTTAAATGGAAAGTATGCTATTTCAAAGGAAGGATATAGCGGCCAAACATGCATATCTTATTTATAAGTTTGCAGAAAAAAAATATATGTATCGAATCATAACATCGCGGGGCCGTGTAATTAAATTTGCTTTACAGTTTTAATAAATCGACAATTACCATATAGTTTCACAAACTATAATCCTGTCTATTCAATTATAATCCCCACAACAAACCAAACCACATCCCGATTGCGAACTCCCATAAACATAAACACCTCAGGCATTCCCACACCAGTTTACGTTCCTATAATAACAGATACCCAGTACGCCGAAGCATATAAAATGCATCCCCCCGTTTAATAGTATCTCTTTCCTTGAAAGGTCTTCTTCCTCTGGTTGTGCCTCATTTTATGCTTTTATTCCGGGGGAGAGAGATTTTTATGCCCTCCGGCCACCCTGAAATTGTCCGATCCCGTGAGGAATCTACCCGATGCATCACACGTCCAGTTCTCGCCCATCGAGGACGAGATGTTATATAGACCGTAAAAATATGAATGACCTCTTTTTTTTATGCCAGAGGTCGTTCAGAAGAAAAATGGATTATCTGTCGCAATGATTCTTGAAGGACGAATGACCATGTATGAAATTCGTTTAAGGGAACACAGTACCCAAAAAATTGTAAAATTCTCGTTTTTTTTTTATTTGCCTACATTATAGTTTGGGATCTTCTAAATATAATTCTAGAACTTGTGTTGTTTTTTAATGAGTTATTTGAGATTTTATGCAGGGTGACAGGCCTGATTTTTAATGAACCAAAATAATCTATAGTTTTTTCTCAGTGTTTGGTTATAAAATCGTACGATGCGTTAAGGATTTTTTTTTATTAATGGAGAAATGTATTACTTTTTAAGAACATAGTAAATTATGTGCATTGTTAGCAACATTATTATATGGGTATACGAATTAGAACTGTGAGTAGTGTTTTCTTAATTATTAATGTAAAATAAATTGAGTTTTTAAGGAAAAATTTTGTGTTATTATGAATAACTATATACATAAAATTGAATATAGTATACAAAATGTTAATGTCAATTCTTATGTATTATAATTCAAAGGATCTGATAAAAAAAAATGTGGACAAAATACATAAATATTAAAAAAAAGAAACCTAGCGTTTCAAATAAAAACTTTAAAAAATTGAATTGAAAAAGTTTAAATTTGGAAAATAAACCCCAAACATCATGAAAATTGTGTGTGAATTAGTGTTCCCTGATATAAATTTAAATAATATACATTAAACATTTGATTAAAAATGTTTAGATGGTATCGTGTCCTTTAAATGATCTAAGGATGAAATTCGATTAAATGTTTGCTAAGGGAGTATTTATGAACTTCAATTGGTGATGGTTATGGCCCTGCAATCGGTTGTCCTGGATTTTTCCACCATTTTTCACTAGTTTTTCCTATAATGCTCATAATTTTAGAATTAATATAAACACTTTTTTTCAATATTTTAGTGTATTTTATTTGGGTATAAATTAAGAGAGCTATTTCTTTAATAATAAACAATATTTTTTTGGAGAAAAAAAAATTCTAAAAATTTAATATAACCTATCTATATGGGCCATAATAAAACATTATTTTTACCAAACAACTTTGCTTACATTTTAAACCAATCGCTTAGCTTTAATAGTGAAAAACACAATAGTTAAAAACAGAAAAAATAATAATTGTTTATTATATGCATCTAACCAGCCAAAAAATGACCATCACTCAACAATTTGTGTCCACCCTGTATATTTATGAAACACGCCACTTTCCCACTACTTTGAACGTCACCTTCCTATTGTAGTGATAACACACCATGGCATTTGATTATAACACCCTCTGCTATTGGGATAATAGCCTCTGGTTTTTACATCTTTCTGAAAGGAAAAAATCTCATCAGAAAGATGACCGCAATTGTGCACACAGAGCATAACAAGATATTTCTACGGCATTCAGTACAGCGAAACAGTAATGGGAGATTTCTTTGTTGATATTACTGAGTAGGGACATGAAAGGCATTTGTTGTGGCTTTGTCCATGTAAGCTGCTTGCATTCAAAATGGGATACATCTACTTATGGAATGCCATTATTAAGATATATATTTTGTTATCGTGGCGTGTATACATTTAACTGCGATTTAAAGTAATTGTGTGATATTCTCATTGTACATCGGGTTTGTTAGACCTTATCTTGAATACTATTATGGCCACCTTACCTTAAAAAAGGTTGTTTTGTAGAAGAACTGGTTCAGCATTGATTTGCGAAATTGGTTCTGGGTATTTTGGAAATGAACTATTTAGAAATACATAACTTTTAAGATATATACACTAGAGGAGAACAGGTCTAGAGAGGACGTTATTCAGCTATTCAAATTTATCAAATTCGGTGGTGCTGAAGCTTTTTCTTTTAAGCTGTAAACTCATTATATAATCCTATATGGAATTAATATTGCTTACGTAAGGATTTTGATGCATAAATATAAATATGGTATGGGGATAAAAGTCATTTTTACTTTAGGCATTTAGATCTCACCGTTAGTTTTTTTTTATTAAAGCATTTTAGTCTATGTTATAATTAAAAACAAAAATTATAAATTTTAATTACACTCTTAGAAAATATTGTTGTCCTATTTTTTGAAATTGTATTTTAAAATTGCAAAGGTCTCCAGAGTAAATTAAAGCATATAACCAAAATGGCTTCACTATAAAAGTTGTTGCTGTATTTAGTGTATTTGGCATTTAGTCAAATTCGTATTTGCTCGTATTCTCATTAATTTAAATATATGTTAATAATGCAAAAAATAAGTAAATAATATTCAATCTAAATTGTTTTCTAGTGGATGACCAAACGATGCTAGATATTTTGATTTTGTAAAAAAAATACACAATTGATATTTTCACTCGTCATTTACAAATGATAATTTTTCAGAAAATAATTCCTAGATAATATTATTTTGAACTAGCAGAACATAAAAAAGGATTTTTAGGAAGGGATTGTGCAGTTCTCTAGTATGCCATTTAACTATAATGAATTAATTTTCTTCCATGTGTATTTGAATGTAACCCGCCTTAAGATGGACACATAGTACCTTGGAGGGTTAAAGCACCCAAACCTTAATTGTCATTAATTGAGAATATAAACAAGCATATAGTCATAAAATCCAATCTTAAAAATCTTAAAAGAATTATATGACTGTTATATGTTCCAGTGTGGTTTCTACACTGTAAAAAAAGGTACTTAAAAATGAGTACCTGAACATACTCGATTTTCTTTCAGTGCAATCGCATCGTAAATCAGTGATGATGTATTCAAGTTTGAGTGATCGCACTTTCTCAAAAATGATCAGCAGGATTTAATATTGCTAATCTCAGCTTCTGTTCAGGCCATCTTAACAAAGCGATCTGACAAATTTAAAATAGTTGTTCGGAAGATGGTTTTTCACATCATTTGCTGCCAATTGCTGAAATGGAAACTGAGTTATTAAAATACAATTATCTCACTACCCATTCTTTTGGCACACCTTTTTAACATTTCTTCTGTTTATAACTTATTCACGTCTCCCTGGTAGTACAACGGATATGGCAATGGACTGCGGTACCTGAGAGTTCTATTTCCTGTAATTCTTGCCTGTAATTGTTGATATTTATTAAAAGTGATTTATGAAGACATCTTATGCAGGAAAGCAAATGCTCTTTTTATTCATTTTACTCGTTTTTGAGTACATGTCTTTTTCAAAAATGAAACATGCATTCGGAGCTATGATCAGCATCGAATGTACTCAAACATGAGTATATTTTACTTATTTTCGAGTATCTATTTTTAACAGTGTTGCCTCGTATGAAAACATGGTTTTCTTTTTGTCTGAGATCTTTTTTATTCTTCCTAAATAATAAAACTAATATTACTTCCCACTTAATATAATTTATTACAAATCTTATATAAATAAAAAAAATAACTTAAGTCGATACACAAAGATTTTTTAAGGGGGAACCGAGCCCCAAAATCCGGAAAAATTGCTAAATTTTTGTTACTTCATAAAACGATGCTAAACTTACTTAAGAAGGTGTGCACAAAAATTCAAAACAGTAAAAGAAACAAAACATATATTTTTTTTAGAGCTAATATTTGTAGCTAATATCACTAATATTTGTCACTAATATTTGTTTCATAAACGTATGTATAGCTTTTTTAAATTAAGTTATAAATTATTTTTTTTACAAATTATTAAACTTAAAAATTTGAATATTTTTGGGGTTTTGAACTTAAAATATGTTTTTGAAGACAATAACAACACACATCTGCAAAAGTCTATTCATACGTTTGTAGTAAGTACTTCGACGTTATTTAATCAATTAATTTTTTTTTTAAACATTAAAAATTGAAAGAGGAGTAGTGTTTTTAAAAAAAGTAATTTTAAACTTAAAAAATACAAAAAATAACAAAAATATTTTTTTAAATATATATTTGTTTTTGATTATTGTTTAAAAAAAGATGTTCTATTAATATAAAAAAATGGCATTTCTGAATTCATTAATAAACAAATTAGGATTTGGGGCTCGGGTCTCCCTTTAAAGAAAATCTCATTCGCCCCTCTGCTCAATACCCAGAGTTGAACCAGCGCCGACGTAGCGTCGTTACATCCATTCAACTGGAATATAGGGGACTTATATATATCAGAACTCCTTGCATAATAACCCGGCAAATAATTCACATCGCAAATACTGGAGACGGCGTAAGTTAATTTACGGACTGCTTGCAAAAGACGCGTAGGTAGGAATGATGGGATTCCGTGGCCATGTCGCCGACTTATTCCGGAAAAGGTCCGCGGGAATTGATTTATAACCGGGGCAGGAACACGCCTTGAGGATGGGACCGGAATTATTTGTCGCTTTTGCTGCTGGCAGAGGTCCGGGGACCGGCATAATTGAATCGAAGGGTAGTGGAAGTCCCGGGACCTAAAGTCAACACCGGAAGATCGATTGTAATGAAATTCTTGCAGCTGAAATTAGCCGCTCTTTGCTGCGGGTTATCGTGGGTGCGTGGCAAGGGCCGTTCTTAGGGGTGTGCGACGCAATAGGCCCCCGTTCGACGGCACTATGCCCCCGCTATTTTGTAGGGATGGTATCCTGTGGTCAGTTAAAAAACCGTTAAAAGAACTTTAGAGGAAAATGAATTCCTATATTTTTTAATTTTAAAATCCATCATATATTTTTATATTTGTGTTAGCTGTGGTCCAGGGGGTGGGAAAAATGTGCACCCCACTACAAAATAGAAGTCAACTAAGAATAAGTTGTTTTTTCAAGGGAGGGGGGGTTATTATTTCACACTAAAGGAACCCGTGGTTAGTTTTTACAGAAGAACCCGCAATAGATAAGGACGGTCTAGGTGCGAGATGTTGATTATTTAGTTGGTTGAACTTGAGCTACACTCTAATAATTATTTTTGAATATGTTTTATAATATTTTTTAAATTGTTAAAATCTTTTGTTTTGTTTTTATATCCTTTTTCAAGAACAGGTGGAGTAAAATGGGTAGTCAGTGGGAATTATGAAATATTTCGTGTAAAAATAAAAAAAATTTAGGCAGATTAGTAAGTTGTATAAAATAAAATTAATAACGACCATCTACTCATAAAGAATCAGTATACTTGATGACTAAGGAACTATTGTAATAGACTTTCTAAAACAAATTATAATCCGCCATTTTTGAAAATCGTCTTTCTTTATTATTTATTATCTTTGAAACAAAAAATCTGCTTGGATAAATTTTGTTTATTTTATTTCTGGAATATTTCCTGTATTTACATTATTATTAATGATTTAATTTTAATCGAATTAAAACTTTTTGTTTATATTCTAACAAAACAGAAAATAGCAGTTCTTTTTGTCATCAAAATGTGTTCATCTTATTTACAATGTGTAACAGGTACGCAACTTCATTTAATTAAAAATAAACAGTGTTAAATATATTGTAGATAATTATTTTCCTTTATAAGTTTCGAAATCATATATTTGTAGAAAATTGCTGAGATTGTTAGAAAACGAGCGATTCCCCTCGAAAAGATTTACACGTTCTTATTCATCAGATGATTAACGAATTCCAGAGATTTTCAAATTTGTGTTTAGAAAATCACTTTAATAATATAATAATATGATAACCTTCTCATAAAAAAATGTCAGCATAAAATCTTCATAAAAATTACGATACTTTATAACGGAATTTTAAAACAAAAATACTGTTTCTAATTTCCCTGCAAAAAACCTGCACTTTCCTATTTATTTAACAGTTTTGACGATTGTTTTACACTAACTTTTTTTGCTGGGTTCCTAAAAAATTATATCAATTAACAAATAACTAGAAAGAATTGTTCACTGGAATACATAAAATGAGAAATCTGTTTGGGTAGTAACAAAACCACAATATCAACATTTCGAAAGGGCTCTCTCTAAACAATTACCTTCCAGCGCACCCTCTCCGCGATGGGTGGGCTGCGAGATATGGAATGACTCCTTAAATTAATTGAGCGAGAATTAGGATCCGCTTTTTTCTTGCTTCATTTGCTCCGAGTTCGTTTCTTTTTGGCGCAGTCTAATTAAATTGTTCACAAATTTCTCTCGTTTATCCAATTTGGAACGTGGCTCCGAATTAATCATGGTAATTATTATCATTCTTGATGTAATGGGGGCGTAAATGTTGACATGGAGTTTTTTTTTTTTTTTTGGGGGGTGTTAATGTTCTCGTAATGTCTTGTTTTTAAATACGGAATTGTTCCAAAGTATGCATGAAATAATCACTGTAAAAAAAGGTACTTAAAAATGAGTACCTGAACCTACTGGTTTTTCTTTGAGTACAATTGCATCGTAAATGAGCGACGACGTACTCAAATCTAGGCAACCGTATTTTCGCAAAAATGAGCAGAGTGATTTAATATTGCTAATCTCAGCTTCTATTCAAGCCATCTTAACAAAGCGACTTGACAAACTTAAAAACAATAGTTGTTCTGTAGATGAATTTCCACATTATTTGATGTCGATTGCTTAAATGGAAACTGAGTTATTACAACTCAATTATCTTACTTCCCATTCTTTTGTCTCACCTTTTAAACAAGTTTTCTGTTTAAAAATTCATCTAATCTCCCTGGTAGTATAACGGATAAGGAACTGGACGGCCGTGCCTGATGATATGGGTTGGATTCCCGATTGATATTTATTGAAAGTGATTTATGAAGCAGTCTATGTAGACTAGCATCTGTTCTTTTTATTCATTGTGCTTATTTTTGTAAAAATTCAAACTTATGTATTCGGAGCCATGGTAAGCATTGGGTGTAATCAAAATGAGTACATTTGACTTATTTTTGAATACCTATTTTTAACAGTGATCGTATAATGTTTAATTTTTAAGATAAATTTGTTTAGATCACATGCGAGGCCTCAACTCCTAAAGTGAATAATCATTCAATTTTTTTAGTTTAAATATAAGTTTAAGCCCTTTTCTCTGAAAAAGCGTTTTATTATCTAAATTAATTCTGTGGTGCCCGCTATTTGTGTTCAAAACTCGTTAGATGTAGGTGAGAAATGGCTTCAAAGTTGGTATTTTTTGCTAAACTCATTAAGTAAATTTTTCTTTGAAAGTCATTTTCTTGTTAATATCAAATCTAAGCTGCCCCTTGTCTGTGACTAAAACATTACCGTTCCAAATTTCTCAGATGTAGGTGAGAAATAGCTTCAAAGTTGTTATGTTATGATAAAATTCGATACGTCCTTTATTTGATCTTTTGCTCTCCTCTAAAATTTTTGTAAGTGGACTCAACTGTGTTGGGCATAACAGGCATCGTGTATGATTCAATGGGAATTTTTGCAGTTCTATATATTGCATTTAAATGTTATTTATATTTAATATTATTTAATTTCGTTAATAACCTTAATCCCTTGCCCTACAATTTAAGATGACGCATATTATTTCAACATTTCAAGGTTCGGCCCTTCGGGCTCTATGTCATATTTCCCATCCTCATGCAGCGTAACCATCTCTCTCTAAAAACATATGTATTTGTTTAGACATAAACACTTGAAGACGGTTTTATATTAAAAGTTAAAAGTGTATTTCATAATCATTTGTCTAAATTTAGGTTTGCCATTTGTACAAATGAACGGAAGCAGGTCTATCTTTGACCACGACTGTTTAATAGGTCAGATCCCGTGTTACTTACTTTTGAACCACATTTTTTTACAAGTCTAACTCAATATTGTAGAAGACGTTAATATAATTTTATAAAATATAGGAAAATATCAGAAAAATATATTACTATTAAAAGTAAAAATAATTCATTAATTAAAATTTCAAAATAACTATTTAATAAGCATACACAATTTAGTGGTCAAATATTGCTATTTTTATATTCATGTAAGACGAAAAGGAAAACTTTTTATTATGAAATCATTATTTTATCGATTTTTCAGAATAACAATATATAATTAAATTATTTTTAATCACCTGCACTATTCGAATGCTCCTCATATATTTTAATAAAGTAATTTATCAACTCACTTTATGTCTATTTTGTTATAATATGTTAGTATGTTTTAATCTTTAATAATATCGATATTTGTTTTTAAGAAAAGTATAGTCTATAAATTTCTGTTTAAAACAATAAATTGGGTTAGTATCCTGTCATGGAAAGTTACATAACATAATTTCAGTTTTTTTTTAATGTATTACATTTAACAATAATTCACAAAATAAGCTGAAATAATATAAAATAAAGTACCGATATTAATACGCTTATTTAATATGCACACAGCGAAAATCTAAACCGAGACTACACTAAGTAGAATAACGTACTAGAAAATATGCAAAGCATAAAAATATTTTAAACTGCGGCACTTAATAATAACAACCGAAAAACCTAACGAGCGACACATAATTTCCAGAGTTAATTGCTGGATTCGCACTTTTTTCCCGACTCAGCAAGTTTTTACTGGAGTGCGGAAATTTTCCTTGTGTGCCCCAGGTGTGTTGGAATTAACAAATGCCCGGTGTGTGTGTGTTTTTTTTTTGAAAAAAAAAGCAGTTAATTGCAAAGGATGAATAAAGATGAGTTATGAAAATCATTAAAATTCCACTTAGAAGTTCGTTTGACTCGCTTTGTGTGGAACAACTTAATTTAAATTATGCGATAAAAACTAAACGCGTGGGATAAGGGAGTAACGTAGTAATTTATGTGTTCACTTTGTATTCTTGTTAAATCAAGAGGTAAAAGGAAAGTATTTATGTTATCTAACAACAAAAATTTCAAATTTTACTTGAAAATAATAAAAGAACTATAAGTAACGAAATTATACTACGAAGAAACATCGTTTCTGGAAGTGACAGTTTCTTACTTTAAAAGCCCAATTTTATTTTACCCGAATTAAATAATTGAAATACAAATTCTCTTTTTTTAAATTTGCTTTTAGTTTTTTAGATGAGCCCTTTCATTTTTTTTAAAAGTTTCTAAGTGAAACAAAAAAAGTAATTAATTACATTATTCAGCTATGTATAGTTGTTTAAGTATCTTCTTATTTTATAAGTCCGTATTAGATAGACAGAAATCTTAACCAAATTTTAGCTCTGTATAAGTACAACTTTGAGACAGATTTTTTTCCTTTTAGATCTATCTGGTTTTGCAACCACGCTATGGTATATATATGGTTTTACAACGAAGTTGTGGGATGTAGCGCGACTACTACGCTGCGATCGGTGCGCAGTAGCCTACGCGCATCTTGCTTAATCTTCCTTTAAAACTGATTTCTTTACTTGTATGGTTTTGCAACATACCCCTATTTAGCTCTCTAAAATGTATAGCATTTAGCAGCTGTAGAATGTAATGACTTCGCCTACTGATAAGGTCTGTAAAACTAGAAATAAATTATATAATCAGAAAATCCAAAAAATGGATATATCTGCTTTTAAAAATAGACTGCTCAAATAATATCAAAATAAAAGAATAAATGGCAACTTATCTGTAAGGATAAGGTTAGTAGGTTAGGGTTAAATATATAATTTGTTTGATAAGAGATAAATTATCACTGTAATTTTTATAAGTTGAACAATCGCAAAATGTTTGTAGAAGTAGTGTTTCACTGTCATGGAAAGTTTAGAGACTTGGGAGAAGTGATATCAAAAAGTGTGTTTTTATTTTCACAAAATTATATACATTTTCTTTGAAATATATATTATAATAAACCTTAAATTTATCAAATATTTAATAAAAATACATTAATTCTATTGATATGATTGTTAATTTTTACATATCTGACAATATTTCACATTTTGGAAAGCCAAATGATTTTTTTCGTATTCTTAATAATGTAAAAACATCTAATATAAAAGGTATATTTTTAAAATAAATTAAATAGTAGTATAGTGGTCAGCCAATTAAATTACATTTAATTAATTTTACTATTCAATATTATATTATATTATATTATATTATATTATATTATATTATATTATATTATATTATATTATATTATATTATATTATATTATATTATATTATATTATATTATATTATACTATACTATACTATACTATACTATACTATACTATACTATATTATATTATATTATATTATATTATATTATATTATATTATATTATATTATATTATATTATATTATATTATATTATATTATATTATATTATATTATATTATATTGTATTGTATTGTATTGTATTGTATTGTATTGTATTGTATTGTATTGTATTGTATTGTATTGTATTGTATTGTATTGTATTGTATTGTCTTTAAAAGGAAGAGTTTGGGTCTGTGTTCTATTCCGACACTATAATTCAATGAAAATAGCATGATTTATATAAATTATATCTTGTTTAATAAAAAACTAGTCGCGCATGTGTATAATATTTTTAAATAAAGCAAATCACATATAGAACGTGGATGTTGGCTCGTGGTATAAGACGGTAGATCTTCTTTATTTTCTTTCTGTTTAAGAGACAGCTTCATTGGCGATGTTTTATCATTGGCGACAAATCCCAATGGTAAAGTATCCGAAAAAAAATAAATGGATTGCGAGATCTAATATCTATCTGGACTGGACAAGTAAAGCTCAAAAGTGTTTTTCATTCTTCCTGAAGAATTTTCTAACCGGGAGCTGTATGGTTTTTCCACCCACGTCTTATATTATACTAAATATCATTATAACATCTCAAGGAACTGAAATATATTGAACAATTCACTACGTTTTCATCACAAAAGTATTGCGATTTAGTTTACAATGTCCTTTTCCTTTGTCAATTTTTCTTATGCGACACGTTTTATGTTTGAATACCTATAAATCAAAATCCGACGTTTAATACACACAAACAAAGAAATACCCCTTAAATCTTTTCCTGCTATTAAAGACAATCCCATTTCCTGAGTGATACAACCATTTCCGATATCCAATAAGAATAATTAATTTTTATTGACTAAGTATTATTCTCGCTCCCATCGCAAGAGAGTTGTAGTATTTGAACTCTCTGGTGAATCAATATATCCTCAGATCTGAAGAATAATTCCTACTTCCGAGGGAGATATTTTTCTTTGTGTTCTGTCCACTTGATCTGTTTCGCTAATCTACAGCAAATCCCGATAGCTTCGTTCGTTCTTTTTTTCCCAGAAGAGAGTCACACAATGGCCTCTCCCTCATTCCCTGTCACTCCTCATTCCATCTATCTGTTTGATCTCTACTCTTCTCTTCTTTCTTTATCAGGAAGTTTTCATTTCCTTTGTTTTCTCGGCGATTAAGACAATCGACGATCACTCTTCTTTGAGAAATTGAATGACTTCGTGTTAGGGGGGGCGGTAACATCTGAACTTCTTAAAAATCTTTTTAAATCCAAAATGTAATGTTTAGTATTCAAATTTATATTTAAGATCAATATTTCACACAAAATTCCAAAAAGCTAAGGCTTTTTTAAAATATTTATATTTTTTTCAGCAAAATTATTCCTAAGATCCTTTGAACTATATTACATAAGAATTGGTATAAAAATTTGTATATTTCAGTTATTTGAATTTTTTTATTTAAGCAGTTATTCATAACAACGCAAAATATTTTCTCAACATAAAATTTTTTTGACTTTGAAGAGCAAAATAAAAAAAAATACTACTACTCATAGAGCTAATTCGAATACAAATATATAATATACTTATTTTACAATACGCTATATATATATATATATATATATATATATATATATATATATATATATATATATATATATATATATATATATATATATATATATATATATATATATATATATATATCCATTAATAATGAAAAAGAGCCTTAGCGTTTCAAAAAAATTAATACTAAGGAAAATCAAACCCTGAGAAAAAACGATTTAAAATATTCATTCCTTGAAAAACTTACCTGTCAATCCAGCATACGATCTCAAATAACAGATTAAAAACGTAGATACAGTTCTAGAATTTGGGAAGCGTATTTAGACGATTCGAAACTATCATTTGAGAAAATAAAAATAACACGAGAATTTTACCATTTTCTGGGTATTGTGTCCCTTTAAAAGCTATATGATAAATCATTGAAAAATCAGGTGTTTCTGTGTCGAAGCGTTCTAAGGGAAACATTTCACAATATTATAGAAATATGGGTGGGTCGCCTGCGAAACCTTCCTAACGTGAGAAATATATAGAAACTGATTCGTGTCCATTTTTTGCGATTCACTTCATTTCACGATTTTACGCGCATCAACGCGTCTTACATCCTGGCTAACGACACCAAATTGTCATAGAATGTAGTGTCGGAAGGAATTTTTTCTTTAGTGTTTCTATTCTATTCTGATTCTAATAGACATGTATCTGGTTTTAAAAGGTTTCACTTTAGATTATTGAGGCTCGTTTGTCCTGTATGGAACGCTGAGTTTCTAATAGAAAGATTGAGTTCGGATTTTGTTATCCAATGAAACATAAAGAGTCGACGTTAGTCCTTGTGTGGGTGTTTGAATTGTGGAGTGTAAGTTTTGGTATTGTCCTCGTCACCTGAACACGATTCTAAATGACGAGGAAGTGTTCTTGAGTATATTCTTCTGACCAGATCCCGAATCGTATTGTTGCCAATAGTAGGTGTAGCTTTAGTACGACATTATTTCAACCAAGTAATACAAAATATTCACCTTATTTTATTCTTCTTAAATAATAAGAAAATTAAAGTGTTTTGATTAGTTATAACTATAATTAATTATTGAGATTTGTGCTTCACAATAACAAATTAAATTATGAAATTCACCTCAATTCATTATGAGATTAACATTTAAAAAATTTAAATCACGGTTAAAGTTTTTATTGGTGTAATATCTAATTCCCCCTTAAAAGACATTGCAAATAAGTTGACCAAATCGAATTTACATAAAACATTTAATCTTCTCCTCCACTACATACATAATTACACCCCATATATTAAATAACATCTGGCTTCGTGCACTCTTCTAATAATGGCATTGGATACGGCAAGTTTTCGTACTTGGGGAACCACTGAGATTTCTGGAGTGAGATATCTTATTTTAGTACCGCTGAAATGCGACAATTAAGGTGTAATGGTGGAGATCCCAGACAACTTTCGGAGCACTTGGTTTCAAATTTAAAGAGGTAAAGGAAGAAATAATTTATCGAGCTGCTATTACTGGTATGCTAGGTCTTTTAATGTGTGCTGAAATGGGCTTTTAGTTCTCATGTGAAACGGCGTCATTGTGGGCTATTCACGGAGCTGAATTTTAAATAAATTATATATTTCATAAATATGGGATTTTTAATTTTATTTTGTTACCATAATTCTTTGTTATTGCAATTTTGTTCATTCCATTTTTGCAATTTATTTTCGGCAGATTATTGCAAAAAAATTTCCTTTAAAATGAAAACTTTAGAAATGTTGTTAACAATTTATTGACATGTTTTGCAATGTTTTGTAGAAATAATGTGTGTTTTTAAACCAAATATTACAGATACATCCGTCTAAAATTAAATAAGTTTAAGTTTTAATGTAAAATTTATTATAGTTTTGTTTTATATCACTAAATACAAAATAAACAGTTATTGAGTATAAAATATAATTTTGTTTGCAGATATATGCAAACATGCATATATTTCATATTAAGGGTTTTATTATTAAAAAGTTTAACTGAAATATAAAAAAGAAATTCAAGTTAATTTTTATACACATAAATAACAAGTCAAAGCCAAAAAATACTATTTTATTTGCGATTAGCCGAAGTACCCGGCGTTTCCCGGGCTTTTGCGCAGACTGCAGTCCGATTTTTTCCCCATGGCGTCATCTGCCAGTTTTAGTAAGAAGGCCTTTCTGCTTTGAGGGGGTGAATTCAAAATCTTATGTACACAGCGAACTTATCCTCCTGTTTTGAAGGTTAAGTGTGCAAAATTACCCCAAGCTCAAAATGGAAATGTAGATTTGTATAAAAATAAACCCACATAGACTCTTCTATATTTATATAGATTCTACCACATATGGTCATCAAGTTACACATAACAGCGAATGCATTTACTTTTGTACATCCTTGAAGGTTAAAATTTTATTACTATAAAAATGCTGCACATTGATAATTTTTAAATAAAATTATGCTCATTTTTTATGCAGACTTACAATAATTTTTATTTTTCATCACCAAAGTTTCAAGAAATGTTACGATATTCAAAAGCTGGCGATATGTTGTTAAAGTTGTCATTATTGCCTTATTTTCAATTGTATCTGGGTCCGTTTATTTTTAGAATTTAGAACCGTGTAGGTATACGTTTAAATACAGGATGGTCAAAAATTGTTGGGAATGGTCATTGTTGGGAATCTACTCATTTCATTTCTATTTTTATTTCTATGCTTTATCTACTAGGCTTGTTGCAACTAGAGATCAGTGACTTGTTTAAATTATAAGTGAAATAGTCTTGCAGAAAATATTTATTCTGCCAATACAACTAAAAGCGATGCCAAGCATTGACTATTGACCACGATTTGTGAACACCCTGTTCAATAAATAAACTCTACCGAAAATATAATAGTGTAAAACATACGATAAGACAGCGCAGCAAAATAAAAACAAACCCAGTAAAAAAAATCTTCACATTCTGATAGTGCAACTTTAAAAAAATAGCAGACATAAAAGCATTCTAAAATTGTATTACTTTTAAAAAGCTCACATAAAATAAACTTAAAATCCCTCAACATTAAAAATCGTGCTATTCCCGTTTCATCCAAGAGTGATGTCACAGGCTTTGATGGATGTCCCAGATATGGGTGACACACGACAGATAAGAACAAGGTGGGGCCACACTCCCTGAAAAAAAAGAAGAAATCGGGGAACAACATAAGTACAGACGGATTTCCAAAGCAGGGGGGGGGGGGAAAGGAGAAAGTACAGTATCGATCTGCCACTTTTGTTTGCATCCTGAACTTTTATCCTCGGTAACTTTTTTCTCTCCTGTCTTCGACTGCTTCTTTTTTTTGTCTTCTTCTTGTTACTTTTCTTCAAGGCTGCAACAAAGGGCGGGAGATTTTCACCGGTGGAAGGATTCTTTTGTATCGCCCGCGCATTCCGAAGCAGTTGTGCCAGAACTTTTTTTTTCTCTGTAATGTAGATTTTTTTGTAGTAGTGGCATGTGGAGAAGTGCGCTTTATATCTCACCGTTCACTTTTCTTTTTCGTTTGAGCCTATTATGTTCTTTTTTTCAGGTGTTGTGTCAGGTGCTTTATCCAAAATAAACTGCTCCTGAAATTGAGATAGAATAAGTTCAGCCATTTGTTTATAGGTGATTAGATATTTATATACATAAACACATTCACATTTAGATATTCATTATTAGACTTAATAATACTTAATAGTACTTTTTTTTCCATTGCAAATGACACAGATTTATAAACGTTTTTAAATGCATAGAATAAAGCAAATTTAATTAAAACCTTTTTTTAATGGTATTTAGCATTCGATAATGAAGGTTGATAAAAAGTAATAGAACAATATACAAATAGTTTGCTTTGTATTTGCCAATTACCTCTCCCTTCTATTTAATTCATAAAGCATCCAAATGTCCAAACACAAGGTTCCACATGTAGTCACTGAGCTAGATAATAATATAACTATAAGCACTGGAACGAGGACTAAGCGTGGCCGATACCACTTTACTCCTAATTGAGCGAAGGTAGAAAAACTTACATCTTACAAGGTAGAAAAAATAGTCCTTTCGCATATGTTTGCGTAGATTTAAAAATGTGCGGGGGCCGGGTTTGTTTTGGTGCGGCTACGCGATTGTAGGACTCCATATCAGAAGGTTGATTTAAGTTGTTAATGGATAAATTAATGATAGCCATAGTAGTTAGATAACGAATAAGATTTAATGATGTAATTATGAAAGTTAAGTATTTGCAGTTAAAGGAAAAATGAGTGGTATTGCATTTGCATGAGGAGCACAAGAGATGTACTTGTTGGAACTGTGGCTGGATAGCTGGGAATGCCACTGTTCAGTGAGGTCATTGGTCTGATATCTAAACACTGGTTGAAGTGTTGCATGCCTTTCGCGATTTCTTGGAACCGAAAGAAAATGGATGAACTCCAGGACGCTGCAAACGGATTTCTGGCTTTCAAAAATGCATTAAATGTTACACATTTAATGTTTTTCCATACTTACAAGAAAAAGAAGACAAAGGGCATAAAAAAACAGTTTTCAACATTTCTTTGACGTCACGTGAGACACCCACATTGCCAAGAACGAAAGTTTTTCAACATTTCTTCTAAATTGTATGCATCCGCGCGGCATGTTCAAGTACATTGTCTCTCGATGGGAATCCGCGCTCCAGTGTTTATAGTTATATTATATTCTAGCTCAGTACATGTAGTACATAATTGGTGATTAATATCGTAAGTTATAACAATTCCCAGCTTTATAAGTTAGACTCAAACGCTATAATATGGTATTCGTTTGTATTTTTAAATATTCAATCAGTTCTCTTTCGGTAGTGGTACCTCGTCCTTTGCTATTCTTGCTTAAGTATTTATAAGGAAAATATGCATATGATAAAAAAAACGTTAATTTCGCAAGAACTGAAATTATTGATATTAAAATTACAATTTTACATTTTTACATTCAATTTAACAAAGTGTAACTTAAGTTGGTTTGTTGAATTAACACTGTATAATCCACCAATGTTATTCTAATGTCCATAAGTTTTAAGGGTGTTACTAATACAGTGTTAACGCACTAGAGCTAGATAATGTTTTATTGGTTCGTAATGTATGCATAGGAGAAGTATAGATAACATTACCCAGTAATCTAAAACTACGGTCAAATGACAAAAACAGTAACTGAGATAGATTTTTACTCTCATTTTGTGTTACGCCCAACGTGAAAGCAGGAGGCAACACTAAGCTTTTCTACATTGTGACATTTCAGTAGGACGTATGGAATCGAAAGGGAGACCCTCCAATCACAAATTCCCTACCATGACAACAAGGCTATCACCACAACCCAACTACAATTAACGATTCAATGAAGTTAGTTTATAAAAACGACAAAAAAAAAACCAAAAAGAAAGTAAAGAACCCAAGAACAAAAAAGAAAATAATCAATGTCCGACTTTAACCTTTCTATCTGGGAATTCCCAGACATGATCCTGGAAAACCTAATCACCTGTTCGAACTTTTATTGCGACTGCGAAAGCCGTAAAAACGAGGGAATAACTATTTCCATTCCAGACCCCGGGCCCATTTTATCCTCCTTACACGGCTGCCGCACTGAGCTTTAGATGCTTTTAATGACAACCATAACTCTCCCCGAAGTCTCTCCCCCGAACTGACTTCTACCCATGTCGGGGGCCAGGTGGGGTTACTAAGGACGGAAAAGAGGATTTCCTCGACAAAGTGATAAGAAAAATTAAAATTGGATATCTGATCTTCTTTTGTTTCCGGGGAGTCGAAACAGGAAATTGGGGAATGGAACATTTGATAAGGTGGTATTGATTCGATTGATAGGAAGAAAATACCTGAAGAGGTGTTGTTTTCGGGAGGGGGAAAGAGAGGGGATGTAATCTTGTTTTTCTGAGTGGCATTTATTGGAAGTTTCATTGAAGAATTTTTTTCTTCGTGAAACGTTGCAACGCCATAAATGTATTGATGAAATTAGTATCATAGATGTATACATATTTATTTTATTTGCTATATTAAAAACGAATGTTTTATTTTAGTTGAAAAAACATAAATTGGGCATAAAAAATTGCATATGGCTGTGTTAGAGCAAAACTAAAAGGTTTCCATGTGAAATACATTAAAAAATATTACAAAAAAGAGAGTGTACGGTAATTTAAACCTTGCCATCAGAAGGAAGATATCAAGATAAACAAGTTATTACGCCTAACGTCGATAGCCTCATCAACGGCCCATACTTGTTTAGCTTTATTTTAATGTATTACACGCAGTGGCCGTGGTACCACATTTTCTATTGATTGAAACTAAATTTATGTCGATCGAGTTGTTTGTCACGGAGTTATAGTGTTGAATTAGGTCTCCATAAGCGTAACATTGTATTTACTTCTACACTGATAACTCCTGTAAGTTAATTTAGCCCTACAGTAACACGTTGTTTTTAAAAATATTTTAAACATAAAACTAAATATATGTCTAATGATCCTAACATAGAGACACTGAGATCACAACTGGCCCTTTGAGGAATACCAGAATAAATGAGTTTAAATAGTAATATTTTTTAAATTTGAAATAAACCAATAAAGCTTACATATAAGTTGCCCTGTAAGTTGTAAGTTTTTTTAGGAAGAGGGGACGGGGTGAGTAGGATAGAAGTTTGTTAAGTCTTGTGTGGTCTCGGAGGCGGCCTAGAATGTTACTCTCAGGGTTAAAGAAGTTTCATTTAAATATTCTAAAGATGCATGCATTTTGACTGTGTGCGCGGAAACAATGCTATACACAGTCGAAATTCAAACACTCGTTTGTAGCTTACTCGTTTAAATGATTTTAACTAATCGATTATCTTTGAACTTGAAATATAGGGTTGGAAGGAAAGTTCTGTCGTATTTTAAATAGGCAGGTGATTTTTCTTGTAAATAAAAAGAACATCTGGCTAGTGAGTCAATAGGATTTTTTTTTGGTTTTTTTAGCTGCTGTATAATATAAAAGGTGCCCTTTTTTACCGTTCATCGTTTACTTGTGATATTTAAAGTAAAAAACATGTTAGTAGATAAAGTGCATTTACGACACTGCATTTTATATGAATTCTAAAAAGGAAGCAATGCATCGGTTGCATGTAAAAATTTATGTGCGGTATTTGGAAAAGATATTGTAAATGTTCGTACTTGTCAAAGATGGTTTAGCAAATTTCGTTTCGGGGATCTGAGCTTCAAAGAAAGTGATCGATCTGGACGATCATCCAAGATCGATAATGATGTTTTGCGATCCATGTTGGAAAATAATCCACATTTAACAAGTCGAGAAATTGCAGAAGAGTTTGGCATTCATCATACAACTGTTGGAGATCACATTAAATCTCTTGGGTGGGTGTTAAAGCAAAGTGTTTGGGTTCCACATGAATTAACGGAAAATAATTTGTCTGATCGTGTAAGAATGTGTTCATCACATTTGATTAGACACAATGTGGAGCCGTTTTTGGACAGGCTGGTTACTGGAGATGAAAAGTGGATTCTTTTCGAGAATATTAGGAGAAAAAAATCTTACTGCAAAATTATCTAACGGGAAAAAAATTCACGTCTTTTGAATGTGTTTCTAAGGCATTTCCTGACTATTTTAACTCCAAGGATGAGAACTTCTACAAAACAGGAATTCACAGGTTACATGAAAGATGGCCAGAGGTTGTAACAAATAACGGAGCATATATAATTGATTAATATTAAACACATATTTTTATAAATGAATTCAAATATTTTTTTTAAAGTACGACAGAACTTTCCCTACAACCCAATATATGCAAGAACATTAGTAGAGAACGAACCACACAGTGAATAATTTATCTGCATGCTTTATTGGTTTATTTCATTAAAAAAAATAACGATTTTTCCAAACTTTTGACATTTTTGTGCTTGTTACCTTCTTATATGTAACCTTCTTACATTGTTACCGGGATGTACATTATTTAAAAATAAAATAAATAAAATAACATATTATTAAAAATAAGAACTTCCCACTCCAAAAAAAAAAAAAAAAAATGATTACACTAAATTTAACCTCATATGACCAGATTTAACATTGCTTCTACGTCACATGTTAACTTAGGTTTCAATTGCTGTTATATTCTGTTTACGATTATATTTTCTATTAAAGTGATATGAATCAAGTACTAAATTTTAATATTTACTGTAATCAACAGGTTAAAATGACAGCCATACCATAAATATAATATTACCATACCATAATATATTCGACCCCACATACTTTACAATTAATTTTTTACATATAATCAAGACTATTCAATGTCATATAAATTCGATAACTTAAAATAAATTCTATAAGATAAGTTATTCCTTTATATCAAAATTAAGTTCGAAATATATCTTATATAAATTATTGTTTCTATAAAAAGAATTGTAGAATGAATGTTAAGTGGTCTGTCATAAAAACTACGATCGCCTAAATTTTTAATTACATTGTTACTTTGTTGACTAAAAAAACGCACTTCATAATTTTTTATATTTTTAATGTTCGAACATATTTGCATGGACTTTAATTTCATTATTTTTTTAGGTTATAGAAAATATTCTTAAAAATTTGAACATACGTTTTAGAATTTCTAGTGATTTGAACATATTTTGATTTGTAGGGGAAAATTTAGTTGTCTAACTGGATATACTTTATTCGAAAATACAAAATTAGAAACGTGTTTTTGGTAAGAAGTCATAATAATTAATTTAAAAATAAACTTATTGGGAAAAGATGGTACATGTAAATAGAGAACACATGCAAACAACGTGTATTTAACTCACTTATCTTTAATACAAATTACTAGTGAAAAGTAACGCTTTTACTGCCGTAACTTAGTTAAATTTACAAAGCCGTCAGACATTTTGATATTCTGCAGTGCACATTTGTTTGATTTAGAACATATTTTTAACAAGTGTCCCAACTTCATTGAAATAAAATAAAGCTATAATGTTTACGTTTAAGCTGAACTTTAATTATGGCAAACCACAGTGGCATTATATAGAATCAGCTTATAAATAGTTCTTTTTCTTATCTCAGACTAAGTGCCCTTCATTTGTTCAAGTTAGAGATATATACATACAAATTTAGTATTCTAAACGAAAAAAAACACCTTTTAGTATATGTGTCCCATACCAGCTAACACTTAACTCCCTCGCTCCAGACATCTGAATGTGTAATATTTTCCAAAAATGCAATGAGGCTCGTCCTCCTGAATATTTAAACTAGGGAAGCAAAAATAATATTCGGTTAGGCTCTGAATAATTTGGCATTTCAATTATTTTTGTATAAAATTGTAAAATATACCTTTTTATACAATAATTTAAAGTAAAAATTATAACGATAAAAAATATTTTGAATAACATTAAAAAGGAGATTAATAAAGGAGATTGACATCATCAAAAAATAATGTTTGAGTTATTTAAACTTTGAAAATAAGACTGTAGAGTGAAGTTGTGTCGCTATTAATTGCCGACAAGCAATTGTCTTAAAAACAGTTTTTGCCATTTCTGAAAACACAATGATTTTGAGTTTTCAGTTTTGAAGCAGATTTCAGAGTTTAAGGCAAAAATTACTTTTTAAATTTCTTAAATCTAATACAACGCCAAATTGTCCTCAAGCCAGATTAGCAGACAGATGGGGAACTTGTGAAGAAACTATTTCGGGGAACATCTCACACGTACCTTTACTTAATTTTAAATAATAATGTTTTAATGCATCGCGAATTACGAATGTAAATAACACTTTGCGGCTGAGGAACGGTGGTATTTACACTCTTTTTATAGAGCAGTTCCATAATGTTATTGTTATTTAAAAAAAAAATGGTTGTTATTGAAAGAAAAAAAAAGTAATACATGAAGGTGATTATTAATCTTAGTATAGCAATTTATGTTTTGTTGTTTATGGCATTCATCAAATATTTGGAATTCCTCACAATCCCAGTTTTTAAATCTGAATAATGTTTTAGGTTATTAACATACCTTTTTCATATATGTGTTATATATGACACAAAAAATGCATTAAACTTTGCAAAAGAATAACTTTTTAATTCATAAATATAGGGTTCTCTTTTATTTTGAAGAAAATTGAAAATTATAACACGTCGTTATTTTGGTGACTTAAAAGCAACAATCGAGTTGAAAGGGTTAATATAATATATTGATCCACAAGTAACTTTTAAATGTAGTATATATCAAGAATAAAATAACGAAATAAAAGCGTTTTTTAATATTCAAGAACATGCAGTTCACGTTCCATTTGAAGAACAACAAAAAAAAAAACAGGTCCTTACTTTGATGACTAACATTCACGTCTTGATCGCAATAGGTTGATAGCTGTTTTAATTATGTCTTACATCATGGCACATTAACATCATGACCAAGCTCCAGAGGTGTTAAGAAATAAAATCGAAATGAATAGAATTGATATCGCAACAAAAATAATGCTTTTGATGATGATCTTGATAGCCAGAAATTTAAATTCAAAATCAAATGTAAGTTCATAAAAACATCTTTATTTTTACTACTGTATTTGAGCTCGAACCATACTATTATTGATTTACCGTAATCGTATTGCAAGTTAAATAAACCAATTTTAAACTAACAATAAAACTAATTCATACACATGAAAGGATCGTGCGATTTACGATTGCAATAAGTCCGACAGAACAATTGGGCAAATACCTGCTGTTTTCTTTTCAGCTTCTCTTCAACTCGAAGCAATTCAGACGACCCTTCTCCTCGTCTTTTCAATGAGTTTCAACCTCATTTTTTACTTAAGTAAGAAAAGGCCTTGTAACATTCCAACTACTACAATCTGGTGGCACAGAAATGTAATATTGTCCTCCTCGACAAGACCTTTCAAATAACAATTTTCTTTCTTTGTGTCAAGTAGTGAGGATGATGTCAGTCTTAGTTCTTTTCACTTCATCTCTAAAAGTTTGACACACAATGGTTTGAGTCGGAATTTAATAGTTTCATTTCCTCATTATTTTCGTATGACGCAGAAATACGTTGTTTTCGTATTTGTTTTGTACCCTTTTTAGTGCAGTGATGGTTTAAAATGTATAGAAATTCCTAATAAGTAGCCCAGATCCAAAAGAAGCTATGCGTATATTAAATGTTTTGGTTAAATCGCAAAAAGCTGTCAACACTTACCTATTGTTAAAAAAATAAAAAAAAAATTGTAAAAAAATAACAAATATATATATAATTTTTTTCAACTAAAATTTATAAGTTCTCAGGTTACTGAATAAGTTAAAATTTAAATTCTAATTCTCACATACCATTTTTTTAACTGGGTGAATTATTTAACTGGTTTCGCCATCTTGTTTTTGTTCAAGAAGAAAAACCAGCTATATGCACTTATCAACCAATCAAAAATCAAGATCACAAACGTTTACGTATGCTGGGTGATCTCTATCCAGCTTTTATTTTGCTACTTCTACTACTGCGTAAATATTTTTTGAAATGTTATTAGTAATTAACGGTCTTCGCTCCTTTATTATATTTTAAAAGTGAAGCCAAAGTAAGTATCTGTTGATACCAACATTTTTTTTCGAGTTTTTGTAAATTACCTGTTTTGAATCTGAGTTATTCAAAAAATAGATATACTAAGCGTTGAAAATCGCGAGGAAACATAAAACTTAAATATAATGACTGTGTAACTATATATTTTATATGGAGTAAAAATAAATATATGTGTGGGGGTTTTATATGATATATAAAGTATACATACATTAACTTTATATTATAATTATCTATTGTCTAAATAAACTAATAAAATAAACATAAAGAACGCCAATTAAATGCCAAACAATAAACATTAACACACAAAAAAAATACTGCACCCTGACTCATTTCACTGTAACCAACACCGTCCAAAGCAGCTTCCTGATTGGCTGAGAAACTCCACTTCAACGTGAAGAGAGTTGGCAAGCCGTGAGGTGAGGTACAAGGGCCGTCACAGTAATCAAATTTCGGGCCCGAACAAAGATTTAGACTAGGAAGAAAGTTGCTCAAAGAATCGTATTTGTGTGTGCGAGGTAGTTGGCTGTTACTCAGCTTCGTTGTTTGGCTCCGGAGAGTTATATGTGTTTGGTTTTCTTTTTCTTCTGTAGAGTGTTTTTTCTTCGGTGTAGAAATGGCACCTGAATAGCGCTTGTTGTTTGTATCGTTAGATGAATAGCGATGGAATTGAGAGAGATGACGATGTGGGTGTAATTATTTAGTGGAGAAAAGAAGTTTATGATGCTAAAAATGGACGAGTTGTAGCAGTTAGGAGTAATGTTAGAAGTTCGAAATTCAAACTGCTCCTTTATTTAAGTATCCTCGTCTAGGGAAAAAGTATTCCATCGTAACGTTAAATTAAGATTAATACACTAAGAAATGTTAAGTTATCTTTGTTAACAAACGAATGATTCAAAATTATTTTTCACAAAATTTTGTATAATTTTCAAATGCATTTTTAAGTTTTTCAAGATGAACGCATTTTTTGCACACGCATATTACATATATATATATATAATATGCGTGTGCGAAAAATGCGTTATATATATATATATATATATATATATATATATATATATATGTATACTTTTAACTATATGCCTTCATGCAGCATCTGTCATACTGAGAAACACGGACATAATACAAGTAAATATACTTTAAATATACGATAAATCAATAAATAATTCACAATAATTCAAAGTATAAATGAGAACTTTAGAATTTTATTGATTTTATAAGTAATATTAAATTTTTTATTTTATAAACATATAAAGAAAAACTGTATTTATATACGACATTTAAACTAATTATAAACGAGCAATAATGAATTTATTTTTCGCTTATAATGAGTACTTAGTTAATGTGTTAATTTAATTACTATGGACACAATATATTGATTCCATATAAACTTGCTTTTATTTACCTATTACTATAAACCAATATAAATACCGTCTATATTATCACAACATGAAACTCGCATCCCTTAGATCAAGACAGATGAATTGATCAACAGCTAAGGAGATCAGCCATCCATTTTTTCCTATGCCCCCCTCCCCCTTTAAGCAAACAACAAATGGCCACCAGGGAAAGGTGACAGATGTTGAGGGACAAAGGAAGACAAACAACAATGTGCCACTCGGATTAAAGGTGAGCGCGTTGCTCTCTGAAGATGAAAACGAAGGGATAGGTGTGAGATTAGGCTTAATCCGTCTCCTTTGGGAAACGATCACTTTTTTGGACTGTTTTCTCTAACAGCTAAGAAAAATCTGAACAGGAGATGTTGATTCATTAATGTACAGATGTCTTTAAATGGAGTTTTGGTGAATTTGAGGTTAAGAGCACGTTTCTATCTTCATACTGTAATTTATAGGGTGCATGATTGTGACAGGGGAAATTTTTTTGTCAGGAAACCTTGTTGATTGGGGTTTTCCATTCAATCTAAACTCTAATAACTAAAAGTTACATACTTTTTCAAAAAGCTGTCTTAAAAATCAGTTAATTATCGTTTACCACACCTGTGCACTAAGGTATATAATGTGTGAAGTCCAATGAAACGTAAAATGCCTATAAGGGGCAAAAGTAATACAATTTAATTACAAATCGCCGTTATTAGTTTAAATAAATATCCTATGATATATTCTTTTAAATTCAGATTTGCAATTTCTATAAAAATAAAATACAGAATATGTTCGTGGATCGTAAAGAACCTTCTACCTCTGCGTATACAAGACAATTTACGTATAAAGGCGTATTTGTAAAATTCTATTTAGATAAATGATTATATAAATGATTTATAAAAATTATTGTAACATTAATGATTATATAAATGATTGTAACAATTTTAGAAATAGTTCACAAACAAAATAATAATATTTAAAATTCTAAAACGCGCCTTTGTGGCTTATTCGGTAGCACTTGGGACTTTGGAGCAATAAGTCGCTGGTTCGAGTTTCGACGAGGAACGCTAACTTGTTTTAAGATATATATCTTAACGGGCCCTCCAGCAACGCAGGCCTAAACTGCAAGTAGCAAATACATTTGGAAAATCCTACTGAAAAAATTTCACGTTTATGTATACAGTAGGCTTTCGGAATAACGATCCTAAAAAGGACCTGGTAGTTATAACGAAAGGTCGTTTTAAAGACCTAATAGTATTATATATAAACTAATGAAATGGTTGGGACTTCCAATGACAATCATTTTAAGGAAGGATTTAATAAATCGAAGGGTCATGACAAGGAAGCTCTTAGAAGTCGTTTCAATATTTTTTTAATTAAAAATCTTAATTATTTTAATGTGTAGCTTCTCCTAATATTCATCTGAATGAAGACTTGCACTGTAAATTTGTAATTGGGTATTAACATTACATTCCTATATCATTTTGAACTAAAAGAACATTTCCCATTCAAGGCGAATGCGTTATATGAAGATTTGCCAACTGGCCATTTAAAAAACAATATTTAAGGTATACTTCTGAAAAAATGCTCCCTTTTTAAATGGTAAAATGCTTAAAATCGCATACTTTTCAATTAATTTTTATCAATGTTTATTAATTTTTAGACATATGTATGAAACTCTATTGGTACCGTAACATTTTTGTAAAATTCCAGAACCATGTTTAATACGCAAAGTAATATCTTGTTTAATGAAACTGTATTGTAACTGTCATTTCACCAACAGTATTGCTAAACCAATATTGCCCAAACTATGCATGGAATTGTATCATCTACATTAATGTCACTCCATAATTCTATAATGAACATCGTTGTAAATTTGCTTACAATGTTCTTTGTAAAAAATTATTAATTCTATATCTTAAATAATTAAGCATTAATTCTAAATAGCAATGTTTACAACTAAAATCCTTTCAACATTAGTAAAATATTTAATATTAACCTTTTGGCGGAACTGAATCCCTTCAGTCCTTTATGTATTTCCATTTTTTTAAACAAATACACGTACACTTTAAATTTATAAATATGTTCGATGTTGAAATGTTTTTCAAATCTAAAACTTTGGGGGTTCCTTGTCTATAAAATAATAAAAAAATATAAATTTATAGAATAAAGTAGGGTAAAAGTACATCCGATATTTTTTGTTCCAGTTTTTAATTGCTACTGTAAGATAACTATAAGAAATACTGATATAAAACTTAGAAAAGACAATTTTGGGTTATTTAGTTACAAAAACTTGTAATTATATTTTTTTTATCATATACTATTGATTTTTCACATTATCAATTTTTTAATGTTCGAGGGAAGGGTTAACTAAGGGAATGTTTTTATCTATCTGTAACACATCTGACTATCAAACGAAACGACAAATACTCAACGACGATGCAAATAAACGAGGTCCGTGTTTTAACTTGACCTTTCAGTAATGCGTCTGTTTGTCTGTCTGTACGTTTATTTGTGTGTTACGCATTTACTACGAAACGCATTGTTAGATTTTCTTCAAATTTTGCATGGACGTTGCTGAAAGTCATTAAAATTGACGTACATGTATTTTTTAAATTAATTTTTTTTGGTCAAGAGGTCAACTATTCCCAGAACTACTAGTTTAAATTGTAAATATTTAGCTATCTCTATATATCTTTAAATTTTAGTTAAAATATATTTTACAATATTTTTCATCATCAATATTTCTTAAAAACTAGGAGGCTCCGCCCCCTACTGCGTTAACGCTCCGCAAACCCCCGGAGGATTGCTACGCAATCCTCAAAGGTAAACCACTTTTAGCTTCGCTCTCTAAAAGGTAGGACACAATAACAATGTGTCTTTGTAACAATATTTTTTTAATTATATTACTAAAAACTTTCAAAGTTGAAATTGTAAATTTAAATTAATATTCATCTTGGCATCACTACATTTTTTCGCCATGTAAGTTAATATAAAATCATTTATATTAATTTATTTTTAACTACGAATGAATACAATGGTACCACTGGTAAGCCTACCATTATTTAATATTTTCCACGTTATTTTCACACCTTTCCCGCGTTTCAGTTAAATTTCTAACATTATTGGTAGTTTGTTTTGGCCATAATTGACGTTAAGCTTACCATAAATCTTGCATACCAGAAGTGTGTAATTTACTGAGTTTATACGTCATAAAAATGAAGCTCATAGAAATCTAGTTTTCAAAATTGCCAACAGGTGGCGCCACCTCAATTTTCCTTCATTTAAAGTTTGGAAAAGCGTTTTTCAGAACTTCTATTTTTTAATTTTATAAGGCTCATATTCTTCCTAATTTAAGCTGACATCATCAAAATAATTATTTACCAATGAATTGAAAGGGTTAATCGTCAAAATGGTTTGCATAATGGCAAAATAAAAATGCGGGCGCAAATGAATTTTGTAAACAAAGTAACTGTTTTCATTGAACATAGAGAAAAATAGCGTTTTTCAATCACCGCGTAAAAGAGTTATATATAAAGATATCTGTTAATATGTATTTAGAGTTTAAATTTTAGTTTGTAAAGTTTTATTACATATCAATTCAAATATAAAAATAAATTTGAAACGCCCATCTAAGCCAACAATTTTTTTTAGTTTGTTGAGACTGCATTGGTCTTGAAAATAAAATCGAGTCGTTATTTCTTCTTAAAACTGAACTTCAACATTGTTATACGACTTTTATTATATTGAAGCATCAGTTGTTTTCTCGCAAGCCTCTAAAATAGATCGTCGAGCCGCGTAACGTCTCAACAAAAATGCTTTCTTTTGAATCTAGTGAAAGTAACCATTTTCTTTCTCAACTTTAAAGAATAGTTCTCGAAACATTTTCCGCTTCGGCGATGACAGAGTCGGAGAAATATTCTTTTTATCCAGCTATCGCTTTCTTCAAAAGAAAGTCCTCCGCTGAAAATAACACATAGAATAAGTGGTAAAATATTAATTATCAATCAATCATTCCTTGGAAAACGATAGTCGATTATTTTCAAATTTCAAAGAATATGCATTGAAAATATATACACTATTTCCATGGCTAAAAACACAATTATTCACTGAAAAAAAAAGCATTTAGAAATGAGTACCTGAACATACTCGTTTTTCTTTGAATACAATTGCATCATAAATGAGTGATGATGTACTCACATTTAAGTAATAGTACTTTCTAAAAAATGAGCAGTGTAATTTAATATTTCTAATGTCAGCTTCTGTTCAAGCCATTTCAACATAGCAACCTGACAAACTTAAAATAATTGTTCAAAAGATGGTTTTCCACATTATTTGATGTCGATTGCTTAAAGGTTAACCGATTTATTATAAGTCAAATATCTTACTTCCCATTCATTTGGAACACCTTTTGAACATTTCTTCTGTCTATAACTTCTTCATGTCGCTTCATTTGACTTATTTTTGAGTACCTATTTTTAACAGCGTTGTATGTCCGTTTTTGACAAAAATTATATGCTGGCATCAATGTAAAGGTGGAGTCTAGATATTTTTAAATATGCACAAACTATGTACGTCCCTTCCAAATAATAATCGTGTGGCGCAGATTTGAAGTTCGGATCAAAGTATGAAAATAGGCATAAGTTCGAAATATTCTTTTTGCGTTTTTCGAAAGTTTACAAATGCGGACATACAACGATTCTACTTCTGCTAACATCGATGTTAAAATATTCTTGGAAACTATATCTAATAAAATAACAAAAATTAAAAAATAATAATTTATTAGAAAGATAAAGTAAGCTGTTTTTCGTGGAAAACAACTTTACAATTTTGGCTTTTTTCTAACCGCTCAGAGGGTGAATAGATTATTCTGCCTTGGAATTCAAAAAACAGTGGGCAAAGTTGCCAATTTTGTGTAGGTAACTTTTTTCTCCAACTTTTTAATTGTTTTTGCGGATTTGGTACATGGTGGATATTATATCGGGAGTATGAGGATCGGAACGTCTAACCCTCTGTTTACGTGTTCGTTGTACTGTCAAGTCGAGATTTAATTGAACCACAATCTTCTGGTTATATTAAAAATAAGGAGTGTAGAATATTAATTTTTATTTTAAGCATTTTTAGTACGACATTATTCAAACTTCAGAAAAACAGTTGCGATTCGATTATCTCTAAATGAAAATAATTGTTCATAATTTATTGTTAATGAAGTTATTAAAGTAATACAAAAGGGCGTTGATTATATTAACAAATGACTTTATTTCTAAATAAATCATTTTCGTTTACCTCTTTTATTTTTAAATAAAATAAAATCTACTCATATAAAAATAAATGCCCAAGTTCATTTTCAACTCCCCAGAACTCATTTTCAGAAGGTGTCGAATTAAACAACGGATTCCACTTTTAATACAAAACGGAATTTTAAAACTCATTAACATCTTATTTGGATATTTTTTGAATTGCACTACAACCATAATCAATTCAACATGTGCAAAATGCAAAGACTCCTTTTTTTAGAAACTTTTCGTGTTTCCCTTTTTTTTTCAGCCTACTCCTAAACGCAGTTTAATGACAATCATTGCATCCTTCATGAATTTTCATAAGAATTCGAATCCATTTTTGAGAGACCCCAAAACGAAAGCATTCCGCATTCGAGTATTTTTATTTAAATATTCATTTTTCGGAAGTGCTCCGCCTGTTCCATAAAAATCCTTCCTTTGACTCGCGTGTGTTTCTTAATTGATAGCTTAATAATAAACTTCGTTCTTCGGGCCCCGTGTCTATGAATAATGGAAAAGGCGGGAAAAATAACCGAAGCTTCGCAACAGACCAATTAATAATATTGTCCGCATGAGCGCAAGTGGTTCTAATTGACTCGATTACTTCGGACCCCCAGACCCCCGCCCCCCCCCTTATATTTTAAAAATTACCCTTTCAAATTAATTGATGCGTGTAACGAATTTTGTCTCTTTTTTTTCCCCTGCGTTACCCTAAACAAATTAGTGAGTTCGCCTCTTAAAATTAAAAACCCAGGAATCAATTAATAGCGAAAGATAGGTCGAAGGTACGCGGAGTTATAAAAAGATGTTGTTGGGGTCTGTTTTAATAAGGCGGCTGTAACGCAATCTGTGTTGTACTTTGCTTGAAGTGCCTGCGTTATCTGTTTGCTTTGTAAGCTGGATTTGGTGTTGGAACTGCAATTTCCGCAGCGAAAAGTTAATGGTTTTGTCAGCAAATATCGCCCTTTGCCAATAAAGAAAGTTTCGCTAGATAATTTCTGGGGGGTTGGCGTAAGACGATACTAAATTTTGATGGCGTAAGTAGGAAGCTGGATGTGTTTTAATTTAGTGGGATTTTGATGTCCGTTTTTAAAGTCAATAGAAACCTGATTCGGTTAGATTGTTTAGTTTTTTGTATTATGACAGCAACTTTTAGTTCATAAAAATTATTTGCAATGAATATTAATGAAATATAATTTTATAAAAATTAATAAACGATTGTGAATATCTCTGTCATAAAAGTGAAAAGTTGTACCCATAATAAAAACTGGATGAATTGACGAAATTGTTGTATAATGTAAACATTGCAATTAATTATTCCAATATTAAATTTTTAATATGTAAGATACATTTTAATGCAAATTATCAATGTATAATTAATATTTTTTTCTAATAATAATTTGATACCAAAGTGTTTTTATACTAATTGTATAATTTAAATAATATGATTAAAACTAATAGTATTTGTGTTTTTTTATGTTTTACGACACAGCAAAGTATTCCTAAAAAAATCTTAACATCAACTTAAATTAATATAACTTCTTGCTAAATAATAATAGTGTAATGTTTAGTTGTATCTTGTAAATAGATAAGTATACTATAATATTAATTGTTTAGTTTGTAAAATATATTTCACACTAGATCTACACAATGAGCTGTTGTCGAAGGTTTATGATCAATTCCGAAGCTAAAAGCATAATCATTGCATGGCTATTTATGGACCAAATGAGATATTGGTAATGTAAAGAGGTCTAGCTTTTCCTCTTTCTCCAACATTGTATGTTCCTTTCAAATAATTATTTTCTGGCGCAGGTTAAAAGTTTGGCCCAAATTCGAAATATTATTTTCGCGTTTTTTGAAAGTTTGCAAAGTAAACATATAATGATTGTGCTTTTAGTCATCGACAAGAGCATATTTATTCGTGATGTTGAACCATGATCTATAGTTTGCTGACGAAGACAACAAAACACCAGGACCAACGTAAGGACATTGGGAACAAGGAAAATGTAACGTGTTACATTCTACACGCAAATCTTCCTTTGAACAAATATGAGGATTGAATTCTTCAAGTTTCTGATTGTAAGTTCCCCGCTCATTAGCACAGCCACGCGGACATTCATGTACAAACATGTCTCATGGGGGGGTTACAAATTGTTGGGCAATGAAAAGTATTAGGGATTCTTTCAAATTATTCTATGTGCACATAATAAACAATTAGGCGTTCTATATATTAACTACTTTGGTTGTTGTTATTAAAATTACTTTTTTTAAAATCTGAGCGAAGTAGTTGTGGAAATAACGTTTTATTATGCAAATACAGCTAAATGGGATTCTGCCAAACAATGGTCATCGTCCAATAATGTTGGCTACCCTGTATTATAAGGAAAATTTATGCTAAAGTATATGGATAATACTAAACCAAAAACAGTGTTATATACCCTAGTTAATCCTTACTGTCTCATACAGGACTCATACTCGGAAGGTTGTGGTTCAAATCTACACTTTGAAAGTGCAGATAGCTCTTAAATAGAGGGGCTGCCAATAATGCTTCTCTTTGTTCGCAAAAAGTATCCATTGTCTGCAGTGGATTGGTGAACGTTAAATCTATCTAGGTTCAAACGTTCTCACTCCTACATCAGTTGCATTGTATTCCAGTTCAGGTGTTCTTTCTTCTGACCATGATTTAATAGGAATTGTTTCAAGGTTCTCTTTTGGAAAAGTTCGTGAACCGTCGTCAATTGCCCGTTGTGCAATTCCCGTACGACGTTTATTCAATCAACTAATTAACAATTACCACACTGTAAAAAAAGTACTTAAGAATGAGAACCTGGTCCTACTCGATTTTCTTTAAGTGTAATTGCATCGTAAATTACCCGGTAGCTATTTAATATATTTAAGTAACTGTACTTTCTCAAATGTGAGCAATGTGATTCAATATTGCTAATCTCAGCTTCTGTCCAAGCGATCTTAATAAAACATAACACACTTAAAATAGTTGTTCAGATCCATATTATTTGATGTTGATTACTTAAATAGAAACTGAGTTATTGCACCTTACTTCCCACTGTTATTGCACACCTTTTTTAAAATGTCTTATTTTTATAATTTCTTAATGTTTAACGCATAAGACACTTTAATGGAGTGCTGAGAATCTATGCTCTCGATTCCCTTGGATGTAAATGTCTATATTTATTGAAAATGATTTATGAAGGCAGCCAACGTTTTCAAGCACTTTACACTTTGTACTCAGTTTTTAGTACATGTCTTTTTCAAAATTGAAACTTATGTATTCTGAGTTATTATAAACATAAAATATACTCAAGAATGAGTACATTTTACTTATTTTCTAGTACCTATTTTTAATAGAGCAAACAACACTAAATCTCTCAAATCACATTAATAGCTTTACCAAATTTTCATTTTAAAACTTCATAAAAAAAAATCTGACAAAACTCGGTTCCCGACATAGTGACTACCTTTCCCCTGCCGAAAAGTATTCAAAAACAATTTCTTGCAGTCGCACTTGGTTCATTGTTCCTCTCCCATCCCCCCTTCCCTAGTCGAAGGGAATTCTCCCTTGAAATTGCTCCAGAAACAGTTTCGGCAAGAAAGTTTATTGCTTTCTTAACCTGCTCCCTATCCATTCGGTTTGCTACCTGAAACGGAATAAACAATACAAACTCTCCAAAGCAATGAAGGGGAGCATAGTCGAACATTGGAAGAATAGAATTGCTTTGAATTTTAAGCGATTTTTTTTTTATTTTTTTCCCCCCTTTTCTAGTTTGTTTTTCCTTTTCACCGTTTTCCTTTTACGTTTGGTTTTAAATAGAAATCCGGGCGATAGTTTCCTTTCCGGATAACGAATGGGCTCTCAGGGAAATTAAAATAACTTTGTTACTGTTTCCCACTTTACTTTTGTGTGGGAAAGGGTTGCGGAAAAAGGACTGTACTTCCAAAAAAGTGAAATCTCAGTGTTTAAAGTTCATGATTTATGGTGTGTGGAGTTTATTTATAAATTTTATTGAAGAATACTCTTAAAATTGCTCATTTTTAGTGTTGATTTGGGGTCGATGGAGAGCTGAATGGAGAAAGTGTTGAACTCAGTACTGGAAGAGTGTGGATTTGATTTGTAATCGGAAGGTTTCCAGCAGGACTGCCCTTAGATGATGCCGGGATAGTGCAAACTCAGAAGAGAGTCCATTTTGAACTTCCACACACATTTATGAATGAATTTGAATGAAACTTACGAATAAGTTTTCAGATTTAAAAAACAACAACAATCGGATTCTTTTATCACCTATAAATGTGAGGCAACTACATGTAATTTGAATAGAATATTTATTTGAAACTTTGGTACATAAAATGTTCTTATTTTGATTTTTATTAATTCGTTTCACATATAACCCTAACGTTCCATCGAACAAGATCACATTTATGTCAGTCGTAATATCTTCCACGAAATGGATCCCTCTAATAGGTTAATGATGTACAGAACGAAATTCATCCGGAAGTACATAAAAAATGTTAAAGTTGGAATTTTTAAACTGTTTTGTTTTAGCCAAATCAGAAGTTTCCAATTTTTTCTGGTGTTAATAACGTCTGTCCGACCAGGTTGGTTTGGTTTGGTTAAATAACGTCGCACTAGAGCTGCACAGTGGGCTATTGACGACGTTTCGGGGCATATCTCGAAGGAAAGGCCCGGGAACGATGCTTCGTATTTTTGAACCATGGTCAGATGACGAGGACAACACCTGAGCTGGCACCCGACGTAACCTCAATAGGCGTCAGGACATTGGACCTTGATCAGATTTATCGTGCACCAGTCCCATATAAACTCCAGTATAATTTGTTGGATGTTCTGGACGAATTTCTAGTATTTTTGAAGCGAAGCTGGCAACCCTCCGATCGCAAGGTCACTTCTCTTTTACTTTTCTTTGTCGAACCACCAATCCTCTGATTAGTAGCTGAACGCCTTTATCCACTGAGCAACTGGGGCTCCGAGGCATTGTTCACGGTCTCTCCCCGAACAGTGACCAATAGCCCACTGCGTAGCTCTAGCTCGACGTTTATTCAAACAACCAACTCATTTTTTGACCCAATTTTACTGTATATCCACGGATGAGAGACCCGTTCCAATTTCTTTCGGTTTCAAAACAAATGCGTGAAACCTTTTCTCCTTTTGTCAGTAAACCTCACACACCCCTGTCATCATGTATAAAGGAGAGAAAAAAAAAGCGAATGCACAAAACGGCGCTCAAACTGCTGGCGTCACCCCGAATACAATCGCACGGGAATCCTCAGAAGGTCGGGGGGCAGTGATAGAAACGTCAACTAAATGAAATAGTAGAAGGATTTTTATATGGACAGGAAGTTCAGATAAATCGCATGTCACAAAAAATTTTATGACAGGCCTCGTCTTTTATCTGGGATGTGGCATTTCCTGACAAAAAAAAAGAGGGGATGCAAGCAAAGATGTAACTTTCACTCACTGGATGTGTTTGACCCAGATTTACAGCATTCAGCTTACTCCCGCTTTTTCTTCCTCGAAATATCTATAATAAAGAATTTTTTTCCCTCGTCGAAAGAAAGAGAAATGAGCAAAGAGAGAAATTCTAACTCGTTTTCTGTATGTGAAATGTGTGACATTTCTCTTTTCGGCTGTCCAGTGTGTAGGTGGACATGTCAGGTAAAAAATATAGTGTATGTGATTTTCTCAAAATATTTCGGTTTCGGCAAAGTAATACATCATCAATGCAGCAAAATAACTTTATAAACTGAAGGGTATTAAATTAAATTGTAAATTGGGAACCGAAACAAAATAAAAGATTTCTTTGAAAACTTTATTATTCAATTATATATTCCATTGGATTAATAGTTAGAGAAATAGGACGTAATACCATCTAAGGAATATAAATTTGTACTAGGAGGCTCCGCCCTCTGCTCCGCTAACGCCCCGCCAACCCCCGGAATTTTGTTACGCAATCCTCATAGGTTTGCTTCGCAAACCACATTTTGCTTTACTCGCTAAAAAGTAGGACACAATAACAATGTGTCCTAGTAACAATACTTTTTTTAACTATATTACTAAAAACTTTAAACGTTGAAACTGTAAATTTAAATTATAATTCACCTTGGCATCAATACATTTTTTCGCCATGTAAATCAATATAAAATCATTTAATTTATTTTAAACCACCTATGAAAACAATGGTGCCACTGGCAAGCCATTATTTATTATTTAATAAATTAATATTCTTGCCTACCAGAAGTGTGTACGTTACTGAGTTAATACGTCATAAAAATGAAGTTCATGGAAATCTAGTTTACAAAATTGCCAACAGATGGTGCCACCTTGATATTCCGCTTATGTAAAGTTAGGTAAAGCGTTTTTCAAAACTTCTATTTTTACTGTAATAGGGCTTATATTATTCCTAATTTAAGCTGACATCAACAAAATAATTATTTACTAATGAATTGCAGGAGATAATCGTCAAAATGGCTTACATAATGGCTTAGAAAAATGCGGGCGCAACAAAATTTCGTAAACAAACTGTTGCCATTTCGCGTAGAGAAAAACAGCGTTTTTCAATCACAGCGTAAGATAATTATATATAAAGATATCTGTTCGAGTATCGCTCGTTGCCTCCCTTTATCCCACCACGAAAAATTGACATATTTTAACCACTCTAATTTGACATTTTAAAAACATTTAAAACATTGGGGAACCTTTAAAAAGGAATTCATTTTGTAAACATAAATTGAACTTTCGTGAAGTGAAAACAACTTACACATTCAATATTTTGTTCATCCCAGTCAGGGTGGGCTGATAAAAAAATATGATTTTTATACAAATGCACATTTTTCTCTAAATCTACTGAATAACGTCCTAACGAATCTTTTTGCGTCCGTGACACAGACATTACATCGCATTTTTAAAATAATAAATTAAAGAAATTTCATCCCATTTAATTTTCCAAAATTTAAAAATCAAGAATGATGAGTAAACTTGATTACGTTGGAAATACATTATAAATATCCACTTTATAAAACACATATATGTATGTGACTATGACATAAGAGAGTTACTGAAAACGTCATTCTGTATGATTTTAGTACCCCAACCATGCTTACTTCGTCCAAATGTACATTTTCAGTGTCATCAATCCAAACACCAGCTGCAGTAAACATCAAAATGACAACACAAAAATGTAAACAAAGTAAGCACTTATAAGAGAGAAGAAAAAAAAATGCAAGGGAGGGAATCTACAAGTGTCGGCTTCAGAATACAAATACGAGCACTCAAGAAAAAGCAATACCGCTTATCGCGAATCCTTCTGGGAAGGGCGCGAGTTTTACAAATGGAAAATACGCAGGAAACAACGCATTGTCGCAAATGGTTGCCACTTGGAAGAAGAAGGGGGGAAGGGGAGGGCAGAAGTGGGAATAACCCATTTGTGCCCCAGTGTTTCTGGAAGTTGTTCCCCTCGTGAAATCACTTGGAAGGGAGTGAATCACTTGCTGCGAAATCGCTTGTAGATGACCTGGAAGTAGAGACGCCATCTTGGAAATGGAATGGGCGAAAATTTGAAGTTTTTCTTTGGTGAATGTTTTCCTCTTTCTTAAGAGTACTTGTTGGGACGATGAAAGTAACGTTCTTGATGTATGGGATTCGCAAAAGAGAGTAGAAAGTTCAAAATCACATCACATTTAATGGGCAAATATTTGGAATTATAAGGACTTTGTGGTTGTTTAATTTATTAATAAAAATTCAAAAGCGGGTAATGTAATAAACCATCATTCCAAAATTTTAGAGATTCTTTGAATACATTCACTAGCTTTTAAAAAGAATAATATTAAGAAGTGTTCTTTTTACAGTATAGTGGCCGTATAAAAATATTTTTATACAGGAAATATCTGGTGGTTTCCTTATTAGCTAACATATAAAATCAAATATAAACAATTCAATCCAAATTAATGCATAGGATATAATATTCAATTTTATTCTAAAGTATTATTATTTAGAAAAAAATACAGTTATTATAATGTTTCCGTTTATTTTTTTACATATTTTAAATATTTGGCTACATATTATGTCAAACTGTTTCATTATGTACTGTAACTCAATACAATGTTCAATAAAATCATTTAACATTTAATTTAAAAATATAGAAGTTAAATATTAATCTATATCCAGAGTAAGAATTATTTTTTAATTTATACCATCCCTTAAAGCAAAAATATGTTAAGAATAAAAAGTATTTTATATCAATAACACGATTCACCAAAATCACAGTTAGTGAATTAACTTAGGATAAATATTTTATGCGATTTAGTAGAAAGAAGAGAATAATAACCAAAAACTAACATGTTTCATATATGTATTTCAATATTAAATGTATTTGTATGAAGCTGAAAAAGTTATATTTTTGCTATTAATTTTATAACAGATATAATACCTTTGAATAACTGTCAGTTAAATTTGTAGTTAAGAAAAGCAGTTTAGACATTACACTAATAGTATGAAATAATGGTATTACATTTATTTAACGTATTTGCATAAAATATATCAAATTTAGAAAAATATATTTTTGTCTTAACAAAATTGTGTCACGTGATTTTTTAAATCCAGAATCGTTAAAGTTATATATCTACTTGAGTGTTTATTTGATCCCAAATGTCGCATTTTTTATTTTACGCTACTAATGTAGCTTATATATAAATCCAATTATTTTTCATAGACTTCGATTCAAAGAAAATAAGTCTTCTTTTTTGAAGATCAAAGTCACAAATTTACCTTTTCCGACATTCAGAACCCCATTTCGAAAATAAAAAGAATCCAAAGTTTAATATTTTTGCCATGTGGTTCACACACAGGAAAAAAAGAAACTACTTCTCAATATTAAAATGACATTCTCCTCACATCCCCAAACACCTTTTTGGCACCACTGCATTTTCGAAATGGTTCCATTTTACGAAAAAAAAACATACAAAAAAAAAAAACACCTCTCCATTATCCATAAAAAAACAAAACTCACTTTTCGGTGAATTTCCCTTTCCCCCCACGCACCAGTTCGAAAATTCCCTCCAGAAATCTGTGAGAACAGGTCTAACTTCCCCACCGCGCTGTTGAAACAAAATAAGTACGCTCCAAAGCTCTCAAGCCGAGGAAAATGCCACTGAGAGCTCGTGTGTGTTTCCCTCTATTTTGCATGCCTCGCACTTTTTTCTTACCATTTTCCATTCTTCGCACAGAAATACGAAATGGTGGGCGAAAAAAAGTCGGGGAAAATCAGCTTAAGGCCACTTAAGGGGCGGATAGTGCTTGCTTCGATGCATTCCCTATATGTATACAGTTATTTTTTTCTGCTGTATCCCTTTTCATTTCGGTTTGGGTTTTCTGTGGTAGTTCCCCTATATCGCTTTCTCGAGATGTATTAAAAGGTTTAGCGCCCGAGGCATTGCTTTAGGATATAGGGGCGCATTTTGTCACTTTGAATAGTTTTTTCTTTCCCTCGGTGGCATTTCGTGAATAGTTGTCTTTCAGATATTTATGCGATAAGGGACGAATTTTTGTGTCACATGTGAAGCAGTGAGTTATTTTAAAACTTTGATCTGACACTGGTTCTGTGGAGTTTAAGTTCTGGATGGCTGGCTCTTTGGGAGTTATAATATTAGTAGACGAAGGTGATAAGTTGAAGTTTAAAAAAAAATACTATTATAAACTGTAGGAAAATATATAGCAACCTTAAGTACTCAGTAGTTTACAATTGAAGGGATAAGTGATTGTTGGAGGTTTGTAATAAAAAGTAAGTTTTTATATATGTGTTTTTAAAGATTTCATTTTGTATTCGGATGTTGTCAGGTACCGCCTTTATGACACTAGTATTTGTTAATAAGACTTCTATAGCGCTGCTTTCAGTGTCAAGAAACTGGTCAACCCATGTCTCCGTTATCCATGACCATAAAAAAAATATATATTTTAAAAATTATATTCTTCCTTCACTTATGTCTTCAATTATGTAAATATAGTCAAAATCTCCAACCCTCTGACGCTCTATCGATTTTTATAATTGTAAAATTGTTTTCGTATAATTTATATTCAAATATTTTTTCTTGGGCATGTTCTTTATTGTTATTTAAAAAAATTGAATTACATAATTGTATGTATAGAGATAGCTTCTGAGTTTCATCTCAACTTTTTTTTAAATTAAAAAAATATTGCAAAATGGAGTGTTTGTATGATTCTAAGGTGTATTGGGTGCATAGCTGGAAAACCATGGAGATCCCAGGACGTGATATCACGTTCAAGTTCGGGGGGGGGGGGGTAGAAAGAAATTAAGAAACGCAAGTCTCAAATAGAATTTAAAGTATTAACACAGTCCACTAAATTGTAGGGCGCAGGTCACTTGTTAAGTTACTTTTAATAAACAGATAGATTTCCACCTATTTAACAGCTTGTTTTTAAGGAACATCTGTGGTTATGTAGATATGCACAGTGCAAATAATGTAAAAAAAAATGCATTTTACTTATCTGCATTTGCTTTACTAAAAAAATATATGATACAACTAAGAACCGATGTGGCGACATTGTAAGATGAGCGACTAAATCCGTTGTCGTCGCTGAAAGAAATTTGAAGAATTTAGAAATACATTTGTAGGGAGATATTTCGGGTTTTCTGCTTAACTCAAACGCTTTTGTTGTTAGCGGCATAGCCAGGGCCCGATTAAGACATTGAAGCAAGGGAAGCCCGCCTTTACATGGGGGGCCCTATTGCTCTTAAATATACCCTGGAACATCAAATCTAACTTTTACATGCACTAAAATCATTGTCATTGAATGGCATTAAAATGAAACACATTGTAAATATAATAACAAAATATATTAATAAGTAATGAGTGTACTCCTAATATTTTGTATATATTTTGAATTTTTTAATATTCGAACAAATTTAACACGGGGCAATTTTTTTACTAAATTCTTTTAACAATTTTTTTAAGGTAAATTTAAAAGCAAACTATGTTAGGGGTGTTAAATATTTATGTAAAATGTGTGATTTGGGGGCCCCTCAAAAATGTAAAGTGTAAGCTCGGGCTTCACGGGCCTATTCGGTAATCAGGCCCTGGGCATAGCGCACTTTTAACCAAAAAGCACCGACACAACACATTCTTCGGACTTAAATAGTTAATGGCAAAGT
This sequence comes from Troglohyphantes excavatus, assembly GCA_963932185.1. Taxonomy (NCBI): domain Eukaryota; kingdom Metazoa; phylum Arthropoda; class Arachnida; order Araneae; family Linyphiidae; genus Troglohyphantes; species Troglohyphantes excavatus. The sequence goes on along the minus strand of OZ010666.1, from coordinate 71,426,932 downwards.
TGCATTTTCAATCGTTCACAGAGGTGCACTCGCATCGTTTAAATACTCCTAGAGTAGCTCATTGTAAAAATCACTTGTAGTTGATGAAATGTCATGTTAAGAATTGCTCTGAGTACAAAGGGTTAATAATCAACATCGAGAGTAAATGTAACAACTTCAGCAATTAGTTTATTCACCTCAGGGTGTACGAAAGTTTCGGCTCACTATCGAACTAATCAAAATGAATAAAATGTCTGGCTTTACATATGTATGAATAATTATAACGAATTCGAACAAAAACACTCGAAAGCGTTTAAACAAATGCAAAAGTGGCTAATCGAATTAGCAAATCCACTATGCAAAGTTAAAATGTAAACTAAAATGATAGAACGATCTTTGTGACACAGTCAGGTTGTCAAAAACATCTCGACAAGGGAATTCGAAATAACAAAATAAGAGCAAAATGCGTAATTGAATTCCAATACACTTGACAGAGATTAATGGCCTTGTTTGGAATATTTTAAATGTTCGATTCAACATGAGTTCTAACTCACTAAATGTTATAATTGAAAATGGGCATTGTTCTATGTGTTATTTTTCAAATATTTTTGAGCTAACAAACTTTTTTTTTGTTTACCCCTTTTACATGTTTAATATATGTAAATGAAGATTAAAATTTCATTTATTGTAATTTATTGAAAAATTATTGTTTCTAAATAATTTTTGATGACTTGCTTAATTGCTTGATAATCCTGATGAAGACAACTTTGAAGTTTAATTATAACAAATCGAATTGAGAAAGAAGCACTCATACTGGGCATTTTGTTCTGACAAATTATTAAATTTAAAGAAATCAAAGTGGAAAATGTCAGAATACCTTTTGTATTTATGAAAGTAGAAAAATAAAGAGTAACCCATAACCATTATAACTTTAAATCAGTTAATTTTAAACGTATTTTAAAGTAGATTTAAAGCCTTGATAATTTATCAATTGTAAGAAAAGCTTTTATAAAAATACTTAAAACAAATTGTTTTACTATTTTTATTCTTGTTAGTTATTAAATTTATTTAAACTAACGATTTGATAGAATTATTTACAATATAAAAAATTACAAAACATTGACAATTGGAAAATATATTCCATTTAAAATTATAATTTTGAAGATTTTTTTTATAAATGTAAGTGCATTTTACCGACATTATCAATTTATAGAAATAAATCGTTGTTATATTCCTGGTATTCAGAATTGCTTTACTTAGAATTGCTTTACTTATTGGTGGATGCTATCTGCCGATGCGCAATCAAATACTTCCGTACTATACTTCGGTTACATGCAGTTTTACCCTTCGAGCATGAATGGACTGTAGTAGAGCGTGTATGACGTCATCATCGTGATTCAAGCATCTCAGACCTGATGGCAGCAGACACGTGATTACCTTCCAAAATTTATAAATGAAAAAATGTTCGCGATTGACTTGTGATTTGGAAATAAGAGTAAATGTTTTACTTCATGAAGTACAGGATATTTTTATGAATGAATTAAAAACAGTTTATGACGGGATGACTTAGTAAACCACATGTCTGAGGCCATACATGTTGGCCTCACTTTGATGTTAGCAAAATTATAACCTTGTGATTTCTCTACTATGAGGGATTGAAGGTTTTACCAAGTAACACTCTGTATAAAAAAACTACTGAAAGGCGTTCCACATCAAAATGTTTTAATGACATCAATGTTTTAATTTTTATTAAATTTAACTTTGAAAGTAACTACACATTTTTACGAACAGGGATTTCATTTAAAATGTCTTCATCAATACAAGTTACATGAATTAAATGCATTCCATAAAACTGCAACGTACAATCCGAAAATATTTCATTTGAATTCATTTTTCGAATTATTTGTATTATCCTGCCATCATCTATTCCACTTTTACTTTCCCAAGTCCATCATTAGGAGCTTTTCCCCTCCACTAAACTAAGATTAAAGCCATTTCTTTCGAACAAAACGGGAATAAAATACATTTCACCGGAGTTGCAGAAAATTCTACTTACAACATTCCCTCTTTTTCCAGAGCAAATACGCATTTACCCACACCCTTCAATAAACATACACAACACAAAAACGGAATTCTTCAAAGGGAACGCATTCATCGATAAGCCATTTTTCTTTGGCCTAAATATCGATGTTTACTCGCGTTCTTTTTGTTGTTGTTGCCGTTTTCGTAAATGGAACTTTAAAATTTCCATCTTGTCCAGAAGCATGAAATCTTATTTAGTCGGGATTTTTTGGCAACAGTCTGGTAAAATACGGCTTAAGAGTTATGATACGGCGGCGCGGTGTTAAAATCGGGATTTCTCCTTCAGAAAATGCATTTTCAGCCAGGGATGATCCAACTTTTTTTTTTCTATTCTCATTTTTATGCCTTTAATTTTATTTCGAGATTGAAAACGCATCTTTGGAAGGAAAGTTAACATCTTACTGAGCTCTTTTGTTCTGGGTTTTATGTAGGAGAAGTAAAATAAAAAGGAAGACTTTTTGCGTGCCATGAAACGACATCTTGCAGTTTTTCATTGTGTGTTTAAAAGGCGACAGGACGCGAATTCCATTATAAAAATCCAATTTCTGCTTGAGATTTTGGCTGAATCACATTTTCAGGATGTCAAATAAATGTGCTTCAGTCGGGCACTTACGTTTTAAATTGAAATTTTGGAAGTAAAATGCTTTCATTTTGTTTTAAAGCATGGTATGCATTTTAAGCGAATTTGATGCTTGATATTATATACCACTTAGAATCTTTGATAGTGTTGTGTGTTTATTTCTGCATTCCATGACACTGCAACAAATACAGGGTAATGATGGTAGTAATGTTTTAGGAACTTTCTATTTGTGTGTGTGGAAAAGAATATTCGTTGTCAGGGTTTCGAAAAAATAATCCTTAAAATATTTTGTGCTGAATTGGAACAAATACTTTAATTTTTAAATATTTCAGTATTTATCTAAACAAAATTCATTGTTTTTTTGTGGGAACTCTACCATAAAAGTTTTATGTGAAACATCCTTACAGAATATTTTAGAATTAAGGATTAGTCGTCAACCAAAAATGCACTTAAGTAAAACATGCAATAAAATTGATTATTCGGTTTTTATTTATACGGAAAAATCGATTAATTATTGATTACAAAATTTCGTTTAACCGGCATTTATTAAACCGGAAAATATCACACGTGGAGAAGTTGAGAAATAATTTGAATTTCCTGTTGCCTGCGATTTTTAAAAGTATAAACAGAAAATTAAAATATTCTTAAAAAAAGGAAAATTAACTTTTAGGAAACAAAAAAACGCTATATAGTAAAACATATTTCTACGGTTTAGGTACAAAAATGGAAAAAAAGTTAAATATTTAATATTAATTTCATACTTATTAAAACTATTTGAAGCTGGTTCCAATTTACAAAAAAACATACCTACATTTTGGTGTCGAATTCAAAAAGTTGTTAGAAGTATAAAATCATTATTAAATATTTTTTAAATGTTCATTTTCCCCCAGAATGTTTTTATTTATTTTTTGCAATTTAGAAGAAATTGTACCTACGTTTTGGCATTGATTTAAAAAAGTTGTAATAAATATAAAACCCTTATTCAATATTTAAAAAAATTTCACTTGCTCCTATAATATTTTTATTAATTTGTTAGCGTTTCTTTCTTAAAATTATTTTAAAAAAAATAATATTATAAATAAAACAATTTGAATGACTTTTTAGTTGGATTCTTAAGTTTATAAAAGTGGCTTTTAAAACTCATTTTGTTAATGATAGTTATATTTTAAATAAAATGTATCATACATGTCAATAAATCGGAATAACACGATCTGTGTCACAATAAAAATAAATAAATGCTGGTTATACAATTGACACAAAAAAAAAACTAAAACAATTTGTTTAAATTTGTAATAGCTTCGTATCTTCGAATATTTGTAAGATTTAAAACACGGAAATATAAATATATGTACCTTGAATGTATAGGACAATACAAATATATTTGACAGATATTTGTAGTGTTCCATATCTCCGATGTACACATATGTAGGAACTATAAAAATAAAATATTTATTCTTCGAAACTAAATTTTTCGTCATCTCCAAACTATTGAAAATAATAGAAAACTCCCAAATGGACCATAATAATCAAATCATTACGCTATCTTAAAATATATTCGTTTAGTTGGCATGGAAGGTTGAAGCTAAAAATTGAAAATCAAATGACAGGCTAATTGATGTTTTGTTATTAGGGATGATATACAAACGTTATGTTACATTGTTCACTAAATTGTTTAAATTAAATGTCTCACAATATACGTGAAAAATACATTGCTTTAACTTTTTTATGCCTATAACTCTTTTGCAATATTCGAATAAATTCAAAAAACGTATAATAATAATTATTTTTTTTAGGAAGTATTCTATTTTATTACAGATAGCAAATCATACGTACACATTTATGAACGCGAACCATCCGTCTGCCATGTTATTTTCGATAACCGAGAACTTCCCCAGAGGGGCAAATTTTCCCCACCAGTCCGATACCGGAAATAACTGGAAATAACTGAGATAGCTTGTTATGGGACTCCACCACTCACGCGTCTCTGCTGATTGAACCCTAGAAAAAGTAAACATGGATCCAACCAATCAAATACGAGACGTGACAGAAAGTCGAATGTAACTTATGCACTCAAAGAAGAGTTTTAGGATCGTTTCTTTAAACGATAAGAGTGTATGGAATATATGTGTTTAACTTGCAGGCATTTAGTGGATTTTCCGATATATAAATTGTTTTACAGATAACATTTTATTTTTTCGTGTTTTATGGGAAATTTGTGTTTCTAGTGTTTTTATGATTGTGTAATTCATCGAAATAAATGGATATATGTTCAGTACTTTTTCTACACAAATATTTTTAAGTATATTTATAAGCCAAATATTAATTCCAATCACTTCAAGTTTAATCATAAATAAAATATTCACCAAGTATTTATTAAAAAGTACAATATCAAAATATATCCTTTTTTATCTAACACATTAATATATTGTTTTCCATTAAATATATGCAATTATTAAAGAATAATGTATCTGAAAAAATGCTATGTTTTATTCTTTATTCGTATTTCTTTAAATATATTTCTCAATTCTACCATCATATAGAGGAAAGTGGTCCGCAACAACCAGGGTTTTATCCCCTCTGAAATCTATACGTTATGGGTTGTTTTGCCTTCCAGGAAAAATTAAATACAATTAATGAATTTTCTACAAATGAACTCCCTATCCAACAAAGAATTTTTAAAAAAAAAAATGTCTGGTTAATCGATATTTCCTGATAAATAAAAACAAGATAACTAAACTTTTTTTGCAAATGTTTTTTTTTCTATCCAAAAAAAAAAAAAATCTGGTACTATTTAATAAAAAAAGCGGGTCCAGTTATTTAAAATTTAGGATAGTCAAATGACGGATAACCAGAAATTTGTGGTTTAATTTATAAAAGTTTTCTAAGCGGGTAATTCCTTATAACACAAAAAGCATTATCTGAAGTAGAACCTAAATTCTACACAAATATACGTAAAGAACAAATTAATAATATCTCTTCTTGGCGCGTTTTGGGGCTGGAAGTTGCTTTAAAAGCTACGTAAATAAAAAATCGTATGATTTTTTACTTACGTAGCTTTTAGTTTAGTTCAGAAGCAACAACAAACAAAAACAAGCTGGTTTAGTTTAGTTCAAAAGTTTTTTTGCCTCTGTAAAAAATTAATAACGAAAATACGTTTTTATTACCAGTATAAAATTTAATATAATTAAAATTAACACAATCATTATATTTCAATTCAAATTTTACGATTTGGAACCATTCTTTAAGCAATTTTAATTTTATTATTAAATAAAATTTTAAATTACATTTAAAATATACTTATGCAATGTGCACAATCGAACAGAACAACAGATGCAATTATATCTTGTTATTTAAATTTCTTCTGTTCTAGTCGGATAATTATTTCCATGATTAATATTGGATAGTATTCTGTAACTATTTAATAAAGCTGTTTATTTAATAAAGCTGATGGATTGAAAAAAAGATACGGAACATGATTCAGATTAGTTGTAACAAGACTCGGATGATACAGAGGAAGATTCGGATGATAATGAAGAAGAATCGAGTGATTCGGACATTTTTTGTGGCAATACTAAGAGATGGACATGAGATACCGAATCGAATGCATCTATATGAATAAAATGGCGGATATACTTAAATAAATTAATGGCGATAAAAAGACGAATTTTGTCGCACATATATGGTTATATTAGTCGAAGGAGTGGGACGCCTTTCTTTTCATTTGAAAGATGATAGTATTGAAAAGTAAATAAGCATACGTAAACTGTTAAAAATGTCAGTTCAACCATGTACCATATCTTGGTGCAACAACCATATCTTGGGTCTATAACAACTTGCATAATATTATGGTGCAATCTAGGTTGAAGCAAAAATCCTTGATCGAGAATAGCGCAGATTTTACCAGAAAATGTTGCAATCTCCTAAACTGCAACCGAAACTTTTACTGAATCTATAAACCAGAGAATACTCCTCTCGAGTTAATGGAAAGGTTGCGCACTAGATAAATGCGTTGAGCTGGTAATAAGAAGATTGCTAGTTCGAGCTCGTGGGGTTGACTTGACAAAAAAGAAGTGATCTTGCGATCGGAAGGTTGCCAGCTTTTTACAAAAATACTAGAAAATCGTCCAGAACATCTAACAAATTATACCAGCGTTTCACCATAATACGGGGTAGCGAAAACGCGATGATTGGTGTAACGTTTTACCACTAAAAAGTGGGGGGGGGGGGGTCGAAGGTTAGCGAAATAATATTAGAAAAACAATTCATTAAAATTTGTAGCATCGAAAAGTTCGAAGATTATAGTGTAACACAATTTAAGAATGCTTTCGAATATGTTGAGATTCTTTATGAATTTGTAATTTCTTGTACCTTAATTGAACACAGAAATGATTGATAAAATTATGCAATATTTAGTTTCTAATTATCTGTTTTCCCTTAATACTAATTCAGAAGAGTTGTATTTGAAGTTATGAAAAGAGTCTCACGCTAATCATTTAATTATTTGTGAGCCACTAAAGTCTTATTTGATAAGTTCGATCGAAAATAAACTGGGAGTTAAGAAAAATTCAAAAGACGTCTATTATTGAATTTCCATTAGAAATAAACATTAAATGCATACTACTACCATGCCGGAAATGTAAAAAAGTCGATAGTATCTTGCTTTCCGAAACAGAACGAGTGGAAACTGAACAAGGTTGATAACAATCATACAAATTATCGATTAAACAGTTTGAATCTACTAGTTATTTTATCTGTTGAAATTACAGGTGAATAATGAAGTTTATAGAAATTTACCCTTTGGAAAAATGAAACGTTGCATGGGGATAAGTAAAATAATAGAAAAATTGCAAATGTATTTGAAAAATCTAAAAACGGAAGCGTGATGTAAAAAAGCTACTTCTATTGCATAAAGTTATTGTAAACAACCAAATGTACAAGCATTATATAAAATGAGTTAAATGCCACTTTGATTATGATTTTTTTTTTGTTTTAACTCATTTGTGAAAATGAATTTGACTTTACACTTAAGTCCTTCCAAATGAACACAAGACCTAGCTACATGTACTTTTGAACATGATTGTTTTTTATCAATGAACATATACATTAATTAATTTTTATTACCACGTTTTATTACCATATTGATCTTCTACGCAAACTTATGAATAAGTTTGACAGATTTTTTAAAAATCTCAATTGGGATTTTTTCATCAATCACAAATGTAGTTGTTTATCAACTACAAATGCTCGATGCGGCTATAGTTTATTTGAATAGAATACGTATTAGATTACTTCATTGCGTACAAAAAGTCTGCATTTTGTATTTTTTATCGAAAATTAAAAATTACTCTTAATAACTAGAATCGACATCAATGAGCTTATACTATACTTATAAGTTGTAGAAATACACATTCAAAATAAATAAATTTTTTTGGTAATGAAATGGGAAATAAATATAAGTTATCACTTAAAAGAAAGTCAATAGTTAAAAAGGAAAAAAAGGAGGAATTTATTAACATTATAATTTTGTGCATTTTTCTCTGATGAGCCCTAAAAGTTGTACCGGGCCCTGTGCAATAGCACGCGTTGCAGACCCCTAACAGCTTAACAGAGACATGGCATTCCTGATTTTACGCAGTAATCTTACTTTGTTAACTTCCCTGATGTGTTTTAGCACAAACTGAATAAAAATCATTGGTAAAATTTGATTAGCATAACTTCAAAACTAAAAAAGAACATATCTCTTACCTTTTAACAACAAAAATAAAAATTAAATAATTCGCAAAGTTTGATACGTATTATTTAGTTAGTAAACCGCTATCACAGTCTTAAATGAAACAACCGATACCCTGCCAAATAATAATCTAAATTATGTATATTCTTTTTAACCAAGTAAAATTGCAATGGCGTATCAGTGATCTCAAAAACCAATCTCCCAAAATCTAACTAGCCTCTTATCTCTATCTCATCCCATTCCCTGCCCCCAAACAGTTTCTGCCTCGATAGCAAAACAAAACAAAAAACCACCACCACCAATCCATTGGAATACACACGAAAAAAAAAAACTGTTGCAACAGCAAGTCAGCCCAGGCAGCCATAAGCCCTAGAAATCGAGGTATGGACGTAAGGAGATAAAATAATACAACCCAACAGAAAGAGGAGAAGAAGAAGAAAATATATATTTCTCGGGCAATGGTCCAATGTCTCTCTCCCCCCTCTCATCAAAACAGAGAAACCGCTGCTGCGCTGGCAACAGATTTCTTGGTAGATAGAGGGATGCCAATAACTCCGGTGAGGAACTAATGACGATTCGTTCCAGAATGGGTCGCAGATTTCTTTGGTGCCGGGTCGAGAAATATCGAGCAGCCACACAGAAGAAGGGGTGTCTGTAAAAGGGGACATAGATTACACCGGAGATAATGCGATACTTTGAGTCGACTAAAAGAGACACTTTGTAGATGTCCGGCCCACGTCATTTATCCGGGGAATGAGTTTTGTAGAGCTTGTCAAGGGATGGGTTCCGGGCGATTAGTTTAGAGTGAAATTAATCCCAGCTTGGGGATCCGATCTAGTTGAAAACCCTTGAAAAAGAAATGTGTCGGTCTCTTTGCTTTTTTTTAATTGCATAACTTTTTTAATTTAACACCATAAAATGGACAATTTAAACAAATTTAGAATTGAATAATTCTAAATTTGTTTATATTGTCTATTTTATGATGCTAATTCAATTAACTTGTTCAAAATGTTTTTAAATATTAAACTTTAATTAATAATACATTTCACTGGTATTTTTATTGAATGTATAATATATCGTATAAATATAAGTTCACATATTGGGAAAATTTCGTTATCTAACTCAGTGCTTACCAACTGGAGGTCCGTGGACTCCTGAGGGTCGGCAAGAAAATACAAAATGGTCCGTGGAGTAATTGATTAATTAATATTAAAAATAGTTTTTTTTCAAAGGAAGAATTAAATTCGTATGGCTCTTAATAATTAGAAATACTACTACTAAATAGAAATTTTAAGGTAGGGTTATAGCATTTATTTTTACGCTACTTTTATATACACTGTTCGGGGGGGGGGGCATTAATATATAAATCGGTAAACTAAATAAACTCATAGTTAAAAGTACGAGCTCACGGAAGAGTTGTTGAAAAAAAAATCAAAATACGCTGGTTCAAATATCACATTGACAAATATCATAACAGACTGTTTGCGCACACGGACATGATTTACGCGCGTTCGTTTGTACAGTTGGCTCTAAATTCAAACTGCATGGTGCGTATCCCCCAATCACAGACTCATCTGCAAAAGCCGATGCGCGCTAATAATTTCCATGTAGAACGGACCTTAGTTTAATTTATGAAATATATTTTACGTTACCATTTTTAAACTTTTAATGAATATGTCTACGAAATAAATACTTTACTCTCTCTCATTTCCCCCTCCCATTTAATTTTGAATTTTTAGAAGGTAAATATATGTGCCTTGTCGACAACGCTTTATGAATTTGTATATTTTGTCTGTTACTGAGAAAACTGGCCATATACTCGAACGAATGTACACTTGTGTATCAGTCGGATGGTTAGCAAAAATTGAAATACATACATGGACACATACAATTAGTTAGTATTTGCAGTTGACCACAAATTTCCTAAACATGTTTCATATGTTTGCTCTTCACATGTGATCCGAACTCTTAAAAAAATATTGTAGAAATATAGTTTATATAAATATAGAGAAATCATAGTTTTGAACGTTAATACAAAAACATTTTTTTAAACATATCTGGAATTTTTTTACAAGTTCTCTTAATTATTAACAATTATATTTTTAAGTACAAGGGTATACACAAGCTGTGAAATGTGCACCTATGGCGTCGACATAATACATATGTTCCTCGGAAGCGGTGTATCACACTATGTCAATTTGTTTAGATTTCAGGATAAAATTGCATTATTATGTGCTATTCACATTATTTACGGATGTATTATTCTTTATGGATTATCAACGGACATATTATTTTTTGTCTATAGAAGCCTACAAAGAAAAAACTATGATAAGGTTTCCTGTGAAATAGTAGAACTGTCGTATATCTCCAAGGTACAGAATGTAACATCTATCGTTGATGTATAAATGTTTTTCATTCTGATAATGACACACCTTCCTATAAGACATTATGAAACTAATTGTAACTTATAAATAGTCATCAAATAATAAACATTGTATAAATTAAAAATGTAGAAATGTAAATATTAATGTAGCAAAATATCTTCCTGAATAACAACTCCAAAGCAAAAAAAAACTAAATTTTCCAATGGCCTATTGCACAAATGGGGTCACGAAATTTCCAGGACATCCATTTAAAAGTTTGTAGCTCTGGTATAAGAAAATGGAAACTACAATCGTCAAGGTGTCTGCCAATTAAAATAATGTTTTTCAATTCGAGGATTCAAATGAGCCCTTAATATCAAATTTATTTTTAAAAAAAACCTTAACACAGCTATGCATTAAGGCAGTGAATTCTAACATTTCGATACCCACGGTCCATCAAGTTAAAAATTAGACAAAGTGCAGATCACTAATTTCTAATAAAATTAAATACACTCCAAATGTCAAATATTATTTTGATGCTAAAAGTATAGTTCAAGTGAACATTACGGAAGTACAATATTTTTTAAATATTAAATTTTGCTGACAAATTAATTAATTAAACTAAAATATGCAATGTAACTTTTATTTTAATTAATTAAAAACACCTTCTAAATTACATGTGCATGTGTTTCACAAACTTCGATATTTTTAATGCAAGTACGAGTGTAAATTGAATTAATTTAAAATTAGCTCGCGAAGAATTTCATTTAAGTTTATCGCCGTTACCTTTGCAGACCACACATTGCAACGTCTCGCGGACAATGGATTGGGAACCACATCACTAAGGGATCGATATGCCAATTAAATTCGATACGAAACAGAGTTTCAGAGACATTAGCTATCTGCTTTTCCAATTGCACTCTTGATTCATATTACTTCCAATTTCACAACCCGAAGAGGGTTGTGAAATTGGAAGTAATATATCGGGGAATAACCCCCTATCTATGACTTTCATTCCCTCTTATAAAAGCGCACTTCCCCCAAAATTAATGGCGCCCCCCATCATTAGATGCGCCAGTGTCCTGGAGATTAAATTTCCCGTCCAAAGTCCAACGGTCCCCGTAATAAGGAAAAGGAAACGGGCAAAAGGAAGGGACTAATTAGGGTTGGGGACACCCTTTCAACCCTTTCTCAGCAATGGACTCGTCCGGAGAAAGTTCATCAGCGGCAGAGGGGATGCAGGTGTCAGGACAAGGTGTCACAAAAGAAGGATGGGACCTTCTCTGTCAAGGATTTATTGGGGTGGTCAGAGAAGCAAATAACTCTTTTTAGGGGATGAGGGGGATTATCTGGTCATTTTGTTGTGAGTTTGTCAGAAATCAGGGATTGATCAGGAGAGAGTTGATTTGTAACATGTTAATAGTTAATCTCATTTACGTCGTGGAAATCAAATTGCAATGAGGTTTGTTAATTTGATTGAACAATTCGAATATAATTTATATTAACCATCGATTTATATACAAATGCAAAATTTAACTCTCTAGTGCATAGTGTATCATATATGCTGCACAACTTTAAAATGACCCCTAGTTGCATCTATTGAGTTTTATGTTAACTATTATAGTACTGTCACATAGGGCCTAATTCTTATAACCGCCGCTATGTCCCATTTCTTTATAAAAATTATTGTAATTAAGGCAATCAGTTGCTTTGAGGTCTGTTGTTCTAAACCTGGTTCGTGAAGGTGAAGTTTCCGAATATTGTTTTGTTACTTATAATCTGGCTCTACAAAAAATCCTAGCTAATACCAGAGGTATGTAGATTGTATTTAACTATATTTTCATACTTTTTAAAAATTATTTTAGTAATTGCACATGATTTTGCATATACGATACACAACGGTTTTAATTAATTATTTAATTAAATAGGCATGTTTTTTTTGTTTATTTTTTCAGAGGTCCACGGGCAAAAAGAAAGCGAAAAAAAATATTTCCTTAAAAATGAAAAATTCATGTTCTAGAGGGGTAAGAAACATTTTCTTCCCTAACATGTAAAGACATCGTATTTGGCTGTGATGGCATGAGTTGGTGTTGAAATTAGCTGTCAACTATAACATATTTTGCTATTGTAAGAATTCGTAGTCAAAAGAGTGGCTGACACTTTCTAGGGTAAAAGTAAAGAAAAAGAGGCACTCTACCAAATCAATTTCGATAACTTTTTGTGTGGAAGGCCTAGGGTTTCCATTTCTAACACAAATATATCGATAAAATGTAAACAAGTGGGTGGTGCTACTTGCTGAAGATTAAACCAATAAAATGCACGGAATAAAGATCTTATCTGACGTCATTTTGGCGACGTTTTTAATTTATTTTTAAATTAACTATTACTAAATATATGAAGTAATAAGTAATTACGGAATAGTGAATGGTAAAATTAATGTAATAACTTATCAGAAAATAGCGATTGAAAAACTAACAAAATTAAGATTTCGATTCGAATTTGCACAGGCTTGTAAAATACGGCTTGCGCGCATGCGTGTATCATATTACACAACTGTTGAGAAGGTTTTCAATTTGATGTGAAATCGTATTTGGCGACATTAATTTTGACCCGATTTTAAGTGAAAATTTTTCACATTCCGCCTCATTCGTAGAAAGTGTTAGCAAATTATCATAGAAATTGTAAAAGCAATTTGACATTTCATTCGACGAATAATTTTCAAATTTTTAATTTTAAACGTGAAAGCTAATAACATAAAAAAAACTTAGATGTATTAGATTATTTTTTGGTTAGCTATTCCACCAAAATTATAATTCAGGGATGTCTGCTTTGGTACTTTTTGCTTGATACAACCCACATTCTTGAATTTTTAAATTTTAACATAACATATCTTTTAACGTAAGTACAATATAAAAATAAAAATTAATCATTTTATTTCCCGAACATATTTAAATATAAACTCAGTGAATTTTATAATTATTTTCTAGTTACTTTTCGAAATATCTCTCAAAATATGAAACATGGAAAAGTATTACTGTTCGCCGACATAGGCAGCTGCTTTTTTTAAAAATAGACAGACAGATTTTACCATGTACTAATTGAATGAAAATGCCGTTTTATGACGTGACACATTTTTTAAATTATGTACTTGGGGTATCATGTATCTGATGTATAAATATATATCTATTGTAAAAAAATAGTAACTACCACTGGCAATTGGTAACCCTCTTTCCACCTCCATAGTTTTAGTCACTTCTCAAAAAGTAACAATCGGATAATTAAGAATCGGATAATAAAGTAATAATTAATGACGTGATATATCGTCTTTTAAAAATATTGAATTTTTTTAATCAAGAAAAACGTACATACGCAAACCTTCCATAATTATTTTTTTGGTAGAATAATAGTCATATAGTATATCATCTAATGCATGATTCTTTTCTTTTAAAAAAATAATTATTAGTTTTTAAGTTATTTAAAAAATGTAACTGCCGCGGTCAACGAACGGTAACTCTATTTTTGTCATATTTTGTATCGCTATTAAAAATGTAACTAATGGATAATTTTGAAATTTAAATTATGCGAAATTTGTTTAAAACGTTTGAGGAATAAGCGGTGATGGTATTTCTACTGTAATATAACAGTTATATAAAAAGTTATTTTATGATAAGTTTGAGTTTCTTTTTTTGTGTTTGAAATGTTATTCTGGCTTTAAAATTGCCATATTAAAAAAAATTACAATTTTAATACAAATTACCCTTAATTATAAGTTTTAAAAACTAGATAAAATAATAATCGCCATTTGGTATCGAAACAACTTTAGTCAAAACTCAATGCATGGAAACCTCTCAAAAGCAAAAGCCAACGAAGATTCACTATTTTTTATGGTTTATGTTATTGACAAAGAAGCATAGCATTTTCGGAATGTGTGTGTTGTTAAAGGCAGGAATATGCAACCTAATAGAAATACTTTGGTAGGCGAGGACTCTAATATTTGCAAGGCACTAACAAACAAGTTGAAGCATGAAGGAACATTTATTTTCAAAATGGGCACAGATTCCGCTCCTTGTCGCAAGGCGAGGTGTTCTTGCGCAGCAAGAGCACCGGAGTTGGACGAGTGTTAGCGAAGTATGGGGCAGTTCCTGCTAGTACTAATAAAAAGTAGGAATCATTTATTTGAAGTTTACATTTTTTGGCATTTTAAAAATGAATTCATTCTCTAAAATAACTTAATAAAAAATAAGTCAAAGTACTGATGACCCTTAGTTTACATTAATATATAAAACAACTATCGGAACAATTATATTTATGAGAATTAGTATTACATTTAAAGAATATTTTTCTATTTGAATTATTCGTCAACTAATGAATTACAATTTTGATTGTCAATGCGTATATGTGTAGTGTCACACCTGTCATGACCTGATTATATGGGAAAATATATTATTTCTACCAAGTTTTAAATATCATGACAGGCGCAATTTATCATGCAGAACATCACGGTATTGTTCTTATTCAAAAGTTTAGTGGATTATTAACCAAAGATGAACCGCAGTTAGAGTTTCTGTGGAAGGTTCTGTATCAGGTATTTTGAACATGTCACTACCCACATTCTTTTTCTTCCTGATAAAAAAAAATAACGTGTATGAATGTACCTATCAGGAACCTTAAAATATAGGCGACAACCAAATGGCAACCTTTTGACAAAAAAAGGTGTTTGCGTTTTAGAAGACGTGCTAAAAATACTCAATAACTGAAAAAAAAATTGAATATCATTCTAAACATTTGTTGCTATTGCATAGGTTAATATTTTCAGTAAGGATTTACTTACATGATTACATTTGTTGACGTAAGGAAACTGATGTACTTAACATTACCAGTTCCAATGTGTGGAGCGTGCATGCAAAAACAAACATGTCAATCCCATCACAAATTGCAGAGAACAGCAAAAATACTTGGTAGATGGATGTACTTCTATGGACCAAGGGATATTTTTCGAAATATTAAAAATAATTGTAAAACCGGATAGAGGTTATCCTTTTTTTTATATCAAATTCAATGTTTATCTCATTTTTTTAATATTTTTTTACATGCATGCAAATTTCTCATTTGGTGCCAGCAATCAAATGCTCTTTTTCTTGACTTGTGTTCGGATTGGATAGTTTTGATAGTAGTTATTTGATAGTGGGACCACTAAGTAACTCGTTAAAATGGGGTCAAGAGGTTAAGAGTTTGGAGATCAGAATACAAGTTAAGAATGAATTAGTTTTAACCCTGTTTAGGCAGCGTTTTCTGTTTGGGGACTGCTGAGGCCTATCATAGTGAAAGGTTAAAAATGTTTTCTTAAAAGATGTTTGTTTCTACCTTTCTTCACTGTGTGAAGAGCATTACAAATATGAAACAACTTTCACAGAATGCAAACCAACAACTTACGGATAAAAGCCGTTACTAGAAGATGTTTGTTTCACTGCCTTAAAAGTATTACAAACATGAAACAACTTTTACAGAATTAAAACCGTCAGCCTCCTCAACACATCCAAACTCGATTTTTTTTAAATAAAATTATTGACCAAAGTACTACAGATTATACATTTTTAAGTTAAGTTGGGTTAAAGATTTAACGATAGATCAAAAACGTAAAAGCATTTCAGCTAACTCTGAATCAAAAGAAGTGGATTAATAGGTTATAAGAATATATATTTTCAAGGGAAATATTGAAGACAATTTTGGTGGTATTTGTATTACAATTTCAAACGTTGCATAAATTCAAAATAAATTAAATACTAAACAAATATATTGAGACTTGAATGACAATAACGCCGACATAAGTTAAAAGGCCCTAAAATTTTTTTAGCTTCTGCAATTTTCCTTCGAATTGACACCCTTTTATGACAAAAGGATAAAATTTATGGAAACTTTATTAAAAATCCATAAATTAATTATAATGGTGAATTATAGTAAAATTTATATTCGCACTGAAACCAGTTTGAGGCGGGTTTTTATAAAAGAAGGCCCTATATGACATGTAAATACTAAAATGGTCCTAAATCCATGAGGAGTTATACAAAGAAAACCCTGGCAAAACAAATGTAACTATCATCAAAATAAAATTTTGTACATGCAAACAACTTCCTTTATGTAATAAGAGCCTTTTAAACTATCAAAACTTTGATGCAGGTGATACATTTAATTTTCCTTGTTTCCTGTAAAATTTTGATTTGCTTTTTTGACTTAGGGCCCCTCTTTTTTATGGCTGCAGAATAGTCGTTAGCATTGCAGGTTATATATTTTTAAAGTATATCAAATAAAAATTCCATCAAAAGGAGTTGATTGAGAGGTGGAGAACAGTCACATGGCTTCCTGACACCCTCGCTGACATAATCAAATATAATAACACTCCATTACCATCCGAGCATCGGCGTATAATTAAACGAAGTAAATCTGCGAGGGAGATGATTACAGCCCTTGGAACTATTTATTCTCTTTCGGTACCGAGTAATTTAGAAGGGCAAACGAGATCGGCATTCATCACAACGTGATTAGAAACTTATTTCATAATTAAAGTCCAATTAACCCCCGGGTCAGGGGAAAGAGGGGGGAGCAACTGTCTCGTTCAAAGTGGTGTGAGGTGTTGGGGTTTGTGCTACAACATGGTCATTAAGGTTCTTCGGATTTTAGATCGCGTTGTACATTCGCTGTCGGGACTGAATTATTTTCTGGAATGGTTGTAGTTTTGAAGGTTTCATGTAAAAAGATTAATGTTCGCTCAAATAGAAAATATATTAAATATTAAAATATAAATATTCTCCCAATTGATTCAATTAACCGATTTTGTAAAAATCAGTTTTCTTTTTCCTTAAAAATTAAATATATGAGGAGGCATTTTTTATCCTTTCCACGATAAGTTGATCTTTGGTTTTCCACAGTCGCATTTTTTAATGCAATAACACGTATTTAATGATTAAAAATATCTTTGAGTGACTTTTTATATGTATGAAACCTTCCCGTTATACTAGCTAGCACCTTCATGCAAGCAAACCGAATTTTCTGCTTAGTTAAATATCACTAGATAATAAGCTATAGGGGACGGTTCCGAATCTATACCGAAGCTAAGTCACAAGAATACTGCCTTGTAATTCTGAACCAAAGCCGAATATCGAAAGAACACCTGAGCTGCCACGCATTAAAACATTTAGATGTCCACAGATTAAACCTGCGCCAATTCGCTTTACACGACGAATATACTTGCGCACAACGAAATACGAAATTCGTAACCTTCTGATTACGTGTTCGCTACACTCACCAACAGAGACTCAAACTCGAAACTCCTCGCTTTTGAGCTCAATGATTTTTCTATCGGGTCACCGCGTGCTTTGACTGGTTGATTAATAAAATATTAAGGACGACTTTGGTGTTAGTATAGTTATACAAGAGCTATACAATGTGATATTGGCTTCGGTTCTGAATCTATCCGGATAGACAGTCTCTGCAACAGTGTAATTTTCAATCACAGCCATGACAAGGACAACAGTTGATCTGCCTTAGCAATCTCCAAACTAAACTTCCACTTTACAAAAGAACATATGGGGACATTTCTGTACCTCAGAGCCAGATGAGCATAAGTCCATGTCGATTTTTTTTATTGCAGTTTATGTCTTCAAAATTCGTTTCATATTAAACCATACCATCAAAATATATATTCACTAAATTTTTTTTAAGCATTTAGCGAACAAGTCCAAAGCTTTAGTTGAGAGTAAGATTAAGTTTTTTCCCTCTCATGTAAAGTAGTCTAAAGGTGAATTAGACTTTCCTGGTTCTGAGGTACAGATTTGAACCACAATAGTTTTTCAAGTACACTAGTTATCTCTACGTATTAAGTCTTTGGTTGGGTTTACCATGAACCTAACTCGAGATCATCATACAACGATTCTAGTGCCAAACACGTGAAGCCTATCATGACAGTTATATAACCCTGATGCAAATGAATGATAAAAACTATATTTTAATTAGCGAAATAAAAAAATGCGCGAATTAGACTATATTTTAGAATGTTTACAACTTAGTGCGGTTGTTTGTTTGTGCTTCTTATTTCTTTCAGAATCTGGGTCTTTGACAAATATTTATTAAAATGTAGTATATTGCACATTCACGAAAAAAACATTCTAATGACTTTCATTAAAATATAACACAAGTAATATCTTGATATTTAAAGTTTACAATTCGTCGAGAAGAAAATGTAACACTTTGCACCAAACACAATTCCATCCGAGATTTTATTCTAAATTAAAGTGTATAAATAAATAGAAATCCATTATTAGTATGGATATTTTTCATTTATATTAAACTCTGTTTACATCCATAAATCTCTTGCTGAATTTGATCTAACCCACCCCACTTCAATCGAAAACAAAATGAGATGCCAACTTACAGTATTTTAGAACATACGTAGTATATTTTAATATTTGAAATTTATCGCTACTCAATATATTTTACACTCTTACTTTACTGAATAAAAATGCATCAAATCACCTTGTAAGCCTGTGTAGTATGAACTTGAATTACATAGTTCCGGCCTAAAGCTATTCAGTTACATAAGTATAAAACCAAATCATATAACTCTCCGATTTACACCAGTCTTCTTCGAAATTCAACAGAGTCTATGCACCGAACTCCTCTTAATCTATGATTGGCGGAAGAATCCCCTACCCCCTTTGCATTAATGCGAGTCAAATGTTGCTTAAGAGCGAGAGGCATGCCCGTATTATGCGTGAATAATCCATAATCAGACGAGATGCGGCAACTCATCCTGAGGGCTTCGATATTTCAGGATCTAACGAGATTTAAGTGAAAAATTGTTCAATATTCCGGAAGTCGGATGAATAGATTATAACTCGGATGTTGAGTCTACTGGATGAATAGACATATTTTAACCCTTAGGGGTCGAGGAACATGTTTGATATTTACGTTATTTTTATAGAACAGTTACACCAAGTTACTGTTCTTTTTAAAAATGTATTCTTTAGCCTTTTTGTTTTTTACTTTTAGAGTGGGTAATTATAAAAATTTAAAATGTGTGCTTGAAACTGAATTTTTAATCTCAGTATATTAAGCATATATTTATTTGTTTATGACATTTGTCATGCGTTTAACATAAGCAGGGGTGTGAGGAATTTGAATGTGAAAAAAAGTTTTAGATTACCAACATACTTTTATCTTTTAGATGATTAAAATGATTTCAATTAAAGTTTGTGAGAGAATATACATCTCTTAAATTAAAAAAAATATGTTCTTTTTAATTTTGAAGAACAAAAAAAAAATAACATGTCGTTACTTTGGCGACTTAAAGGCACTCGAGTAAAAAAATAATAATACAATATGTTGATAATCAAATGATTCAATGCTTTTAAATGGAGTTAGAGAAAGAACAAGCTAAATGAATTAAATCGTTTTTATGTTCAAGAACAAGCAGTTCTAGTTCAATTTGAAGAAAGGAGAACACAGTAGTAACAGGTCGTTAATTTGGTGACTAAGAGTCACCTCTCTATTGCAAAGAGTTAAGAGTGTTCCTGAAAATATTTTCCTGACTTATATAAATTTTTTTTTTAAAAATAACTTTTTTGAAATTTTTTATTTTAAAAACCTAAAATTATATATATTTTTAATGTTCGACCATTTTATTATGTTAATATATGCTTTTCACACATATGTAAAAAAATATAATTGTATTTGCAAAATAAAAAAGTAAAATATCTCCGTTTCTCTCTCTCTTTCTCTTAAAGGAGAATATTTAAATGTTTTTTTACGTTATAATTCCATATAAAATGTTTTTTGTTTAAAAAAATGTACAAATCAATATTTAATTAGTATTAATTAGTAATGCTCTGTATGAAGTCGACGCTTCGAAAGGAGTATTTTCATAGCGCACATGGTAAGAGATGGCTCTGGTAACACCTTTTTGAAAATTGCAGTTGTCAAATTTCTAGTACAATTTACTACAATTTCTAGCAGTATATTATACTAATTATTACAAATATATCCATTAATGGATAAAGTGTAGTGGGGCTCTAAATAAAATAAAATAATAAAAGTCCATCACATAAAAGTAGACATTTACAAATTTTATGAGCATGGGCTGGTAATAAATAATTACTATCCCGTCTCTCCCAACTTTTACTACTTACTATGCACTTTTAGCTTTAAAAAAATATCAAAACTGTAAATATGTTTTCGTATAGGATAGTATTAAATACTACTTACAAAACATGTATATTAAAAGAATCTCAATTACTGTTATAATAATGTAAGCTTTTAAATTATGCTTTGGTAACTAGGATGCTCTTAAGATGTTGTTTATAATATAAACAATTTTTAATTAAAGAAAATAAATGTCGACGTGTCGGATTACGCAATAAAGCATATTATGCAAAAGGTCATTTTAGATTACATAAATAGGAATTGGTCGCCAACTGCAAAAAAAAAAAATTCGCCGAAGAATCAAGATACTGTAATTGTTTGTTTGGTATCACCATGTAATATTAAAATCTAATCTGTATCAAATGATCTTTAGTAATTCCCGCAAACCATATGTTTGCTAATCGTTCTGTTTGCTTGGTTACAGTGTCCGAATGGACTCTCCAGAAAGGCACATGAACCAATAATGAAACCTCATGCAGCTGACTGTTACTGTGGAAAATGAAGACTGTGACAGGAAATACGACTCAAAACTTATAAAAAAGAAGTTATGAAATGAAATAATATGAAGTGTATCTTCAAATAGTTTGGTACAACAACTGCTTAGAGAATTTAAAATAAAATTTATCGATACTATATTATCAAAAACAAATCCACATAAATTATACCACCCGTCTAATCAAACTTATTTACTTTCCAAATTCCAGAACACAAGCTTAAAACACCAAGTTTCAAAACTCTCCTGCACCCCAAAATTTATATTGATGATTTCCCATGAGTAAATAATTACAATATTTCACCATATCACTTCCTGGAGCATATTAATAATAGGACTGGACGACGTGTGATGGATTGGGCTCTAAATTGATAACGGATGCGAAGTCTCAAGCACCGGAGTGACACTCGTGATGGATGGCTTTTCGACACTGCAAAATGTCCGGTGTCAAAGTGTTGGCTGCACAGAGGACAAGATTACGGACTATCTTTCGCTGATGTCCTGTCCTTCGTCAAACTTCGAACCCCCTTCTACTTGAAGATGAGTAGCGTAATACGGGATGAAGTGTCGATGGAATTTACATGGGGAGGCCACATAAAATGTAGTTTTTAGTAATAATGTAATGGTGATTTTTAAAAATTTGTACCTGAATGTAAGTGAGTTTTAATCAATGAAGCCATTTGGCTACAAGCTGATTTATCATTTCATTTCGAGTTATTGCGTACTTAGTATTTTCTACTGAAACAAATTACTTGTTTTGATTTAGTATTACATTGTGTAATCATAATCCAAAGTAATAGTAATCATAATCCAAAGTAATAGTAATCATAATCCAAAGTAATAGTAATCCTAATCCAAAGTAATAGTAATCCTAATCCAAAGTAATAGTAATCCTAATCCAAAGTAATAGTAATCCTAATCCAAAGTAATAGTAATCATAATCCAAAGTAATAGTAATCCTAATCCAAAGTAATAGTAATCATAATCCAAAGTAATAGTAACCATAATCCAAAGTAATAGTAATCCTAATCCAAAGTAATAGTAATAGTAATCCTAATCCAAAGTAATAGTAATAGTAATCCCAATCCAAAGTAATAGTAATCCTAATCCAAAGTAATAGTAATCCTAATCCAAAGTAATAGTAATAGTAATCCTAATCCAAAGTAATAGTAATCCTAATCCAAAGTAATAGTAATCATAATCCAAAGTAATAGTAATCATAATCCAAAGTAATAGTAATCCTAATCCAAAGTAATAGTAATCCTAATCCAAAGTAATAGTAATCCTAATCCGAAGTAATAGTAATCCTAATCCAAAGTAATAGTAATCCTAATCCAAAGTAATAGTAATCCTAATCCAAAGTAATAGTAATCCTAATCCAAAGTAATAGTAATCCTAATCCAAAGTAATAGTAATCCTAATCCAAAGTCCAACGACCATCTGGTCGGATATTGGGTTTTGATTATTGTTCAGGCCTATTTTGCTATCTGAAAAGGACTCATTATCAAACACATATTTTCACAATACAATTATTATCCCCCTAATACCCCTCTCATCCTAATTTGCAAATAGCGGTTTGCTACTGGAGCAAACTGCTGGTCGGAAATTTTTACATTGAGCTAATATATCAAATTTGTGTTTTCAGATGCCGAAAATACAACTTTTCCAGTAATGTATCTAATTGATGGTCACACGCTATGAAATTGCGATGGCATAGTTTTCTCCGCATAGTTCCTAAATGCCACAAACCAGTATATGTGTCTGTTTTCAGACCTGTTAAACGTGCTTATACAAAAATAATGGTCAGTTAGTTGTGATTTGGTAACTTATGCAAAACAATTAAAACACAATTAAAAAAATTAAAAACTTATATTGGAACTGTCACCAACTTTTACATTTAATGGCGGTAATTTTTTATAGCTGAATGGTTAATTTACTGCAAAATTTTAAACTTAAAAATGTTTAAACTGATAGATAACTGAAGCGTTCACCGTACCACAATCTTAAACTATGTATTATATATGTTACCGTTAAAGTATACAATGCAGTTATTTCATAGAATACCTAGTTATTCCATGAAATAACTGATCGCGTCCGTTAAAGTGTGTAATATGTTATTAATTTGACACTTTAACTAGTTATTCTATGAAATAACTAGGTATTCTATAAATTAACTAATGAGAGACAGTTAAAGTGTAAAATAAACAATTTATCTAAAATGAAATTAAACTAATGATAGACAATTAAAATGAAAAAGAAGCAATTTATCTAATTTATGCAGCGTATAAATGGTATTTATGGAAACGTACCATAAAAACTGGGATCGGGGATATAATTGTTTGATGCGGCCGTTTCTTGTGCCCAATTGGAAAAATCCTTCTTCGGTTATTTTTATGATGATAGCTAAAATAGATTTGGCATCACCTTTTCCTCTGTCAACTTCAGGCACTGGGATACGAACGGTAAACCCCACAGAGGCTTCAGAATGAGATTTATCCAACAATAATTTCATTTATTTTACACTTTAACGGGCTGCAGATCGTTATTCTATGAAATAACTAGTTAAACCATGAAATACAAGAGAGTTTTACACTTTAACGGACACGATCAGTTATTTCATGGAATAACTAGGTATTCTATGAAATAACGGATTTCATACTTTAACGGTAACATATATATTGCAGTCAATGTTATATATATTTTTCAAAAAAACATTATATAAGGTTTCTAACATAATAACTTACAAATGGGCCTATTTTTAGATAACCTCATAACATAGCAATCATTCTTAAATTCCCAAAAAATAACCCTCTTCCTTTATATAACAAAACCCCATTTCTTAAAACATTAAGAAGGAAAACTATACCCATTAAAACCACCCGCTCCAAACCTTGCAAAAAGGAGATCGTGTTTTACTTTCTGTTACATAAAAGACAACTCGAAATATCTCGCCTTTATTGATTTCGCCCCCTTTTCCTGGGCATATTATGTATTTCTGTGTAGGACAACATTGATTCTCCGACGAGATCTGCGAGGTGTCGAGAGATCTTCTGACAAATGGAAAGAGCTTTTCCCAGGGCTTTTAGCTCTTCCCAGATATGCTGTCTGCCTTTTGATAGGGATCGAATTTCGCGAGTCGCTGAAAACATTATTTCGTCGCTGGTCGGCTGTCTTTTGGGGCTTGGGATATCAGATAGTTTTATTTGAAATTGTGATAGGTTTGATTCTTTCCATGAACAGATATTTATGGGGGATATTTAAAAATGTCTAGTTAATAAAATGCAGAAATAAATCGTATTTGAGTTTTGTGTTGTTTATTGAGCAATTGTTTTTGTTGTAATATGGAAAGGACTATAAAAAATGCGTTCCAGTAAATTGATTGCATAAGATCTTCAAATTGGTAAAAGTGAAGGTTTTATAAACGATAATAAAGCTAAAAAAAACGAAGTTTTTTTTTAACCTTATGACAAAGCTGAACGACTTAAGTCATCCATTAAATTATTTTTCTTCTGGAAATACACATAACACTAAAATTAATAAAAATATTCGATGTTGACATTTTTTTTTAAATCTAAAGTGAAGGGGTGTATTTTGGAGACTATATCTATAAAAAAAATCATATAAAAATGAGAAAAATTGTGTAGAATAGTTATTAATTATTTTTTGTAGATTTTATTGACACATAAAATACTCAGTTTGGCATACAACCATTCCATTCTAAAGATGATTGATACAAGAAAATTTCCCAGCATAAATAAATATTAGCATTTAGACATAGAATTCATACACTGTTACAAGCGAATGTCAAATTTATTATTGGATAGAAATTAAACTTAAATATTGACATATTAAAATCAAAATACTGAAAGAACATCAACATTTATCAAGTATATTTATCAGTCGCATTTAGAGTTTTGAAATAACACAGAATTTGTATTAAGAATTTTCATTAAATATTTTGAAAAAATACTATACTCAATATTATCGAAAATAAATATAATTTCAATTTTTTCAGATGAAAAGTTAGTAAACTATTTTTAATTTTATGCTCTAAGTATTATATAAAAAAAAATATATATTAAATCTTGTATTATAACCAAATATGAATAATAAAAATATTTAACATCAATTAGACAGGTAAAAATTTAGTCTGTGTAAAAAGTGTAACACACTACACATTTAAGGTTACCCAATAATTAGTCTCTTTGAAAAATTAAGCAATAAATTGGAAACTACTTTTTAACTTTAACAAACACAATTAAATCTCGACCTCTTTAAATTACTTTTGTTGTTTGCGCCATTTTAATTACTTAATTTTGAAACTTTTTATACAACTCATTATTTTTCTGAATAAAACAATATTTCTCAAATGAGTAATAGCTTTTTTATTTGTAAGGCGCTGTAATTTGAAGAATTATTTCGAAATAAAAGCTCAAAATTTATATTTATTTTATTCTCATTAAGTATACTTTATTCGACTCAAAATGGGGAATAGCCGAAAAAGTGACGAGTATATAATCGGAAGGTTGTGAGTAAGGTTCTGGTCTTGGAAGAAAAGTACGCTTTTAATTGAAGGCTCAAGAATGTTGATCCTCGTCGTCTGTGAAACGTTAGTAAAGGGGCCTAGCAGACGTTAAATTTGACATGGTTTAAATATGGTAGTGCAGAATATTGGTGTATCAGCTGAAGTGTTGTTAGAGTCATATGACCATGATAATAAAATTACGAGACAACATTTTCGTCTTTATTTCTAGATAAATGGCCAGTGGGTGACCCAGGATAGATTATACGACTCACAATGGATGGGTTGTGGGTTCGAATATCGTGTCTAACAAGGTTTCAAGCTTGTGATCGGAAGGTTGCCAGTTTCTTTTCTTATCATTCGCAAAAAGACATCAGCCGTGTATAAAGGCTAGTAAGTGGTGAAACAAGAAATATTTTTAATATTTTCTGTCGCGTTTGTAGATTTTGGTTCAGTCAGAATACAGAGGAAGGAGAGTGTGGGGGGAGAGTTGAGGTTCACCAAGCAATGCATATGGAATCAATTATTTATCAAAATAAATATTTTAATAAAAAACCAAACTAAATTTTCTCTTTGCTGTTAAACGTCAATTGTGTATATATTTTTGTAAATTTGAATTGGTTTTACAATAAGAACAAAAATCAACATCTGACCATGATTCAAATTACGAAGTAGTGTTCCTCTGGATATGTCCTTATATATTCGAAGTGAGTGCAACCATCCCTCGAAAAAGATTTTGAACGCCAGCTGAGAAGCTTATTTTCAAAAGGGAACTTGTTTCTGTTTAGGATTCAACAGTCACAACGAACCCTGTTTGGCGAAAAAATTCAAGCAATTGAATTATAAATGTGATTCATTTGTAGCTTTTATTAATTTGTTTAATTTCTACACACATTGACGATAACATTTTGACAACATAATTTAACTACATTTCATTTTGAGTAAAATAATGCAAAATTAATTAAATTTTAAACTCCAAAGTTGCTTTTAAAAACATATTTTCTTTCTTAAAAAATATCGTAAGTTGATTACAAGGTCATGAAAAGGAGGTTAACTTTCTAATGTAATAAAATTCCGTCAAAATGTTTAATAATAAAGTCTCAAGAAGCTGCTTTGAAAAGAGGGAAAAGTTGGAAGGGCTATCAATATTTGTTTTAAACAGAACAAACATGATCTGGGGATCTTCAGTTTGATTAAAATTTAAAATTCATGGAGAAAGTTCATTGATTTATATCCACATTTTAGAAAAGCAAAGGGGAAACAAATACATTTTGATATTAATCTAACATTGAGGATATGTATACCTACATGGTAAAATAAAACTAGTTGAAGCCTAGTTTTTGGATAAGTTTTTATATGTCGTGTTTACAGTGTTTTCACATTTATCAAAATTACAAGAATCCAAACCATTTATTCTGAAAAACATTTTTTTTGCACAAACATGTGTGAACAAAACAACTTAGGGATCGATAATGCTAAAATGACCACGTGTAGTAATTTAAATTCAGAAAATCATGGTAAATGGGACATCAAAATCAAGTCAATTTCCATCTTTTAGCAAATTCTTGAAAAAATGACTCGAACGATTGTAAGTAAACTGTATAATAACCTAATATATAAATTATATTAGCCTTATACATTTATGTATATGGCGTTTTAAATATATATTTTTAAGTTAAAGACTTCCATTACCGATAATTCTGGTAAAAATAAGTTGACAATTATTACTTTATAAAAGTTTTTTAAATAAGAGTACCGAAATAAAAATTAATAATGGTTCTCGGTATTCTTGCGTAACACTTCCATTTCACAATATTGACTCATTTATTATAACTACTGTAAAACATATTAGTTTGTATTTTAATGCATTGTAATAATCGTAAAAAAATGTTTTTTAATTAAAATTCACTGAAATTATACTTTAATTTTGTCCCAAATACAATTACCATTACTTGCCTATCTGCAACGTGAAAAGAAATAAAACTTGCAACTGCATTTTCGGAACACCCAAGTAGAACCCTTAACACGGTTAGAGACATTTTTGTTACATAGATTGCGCGAAAAGCAATAACTCAAAGTGATGTCCAACCTCCATAAACTGATCGCTGGAAGTTGTTCGGGAAATTTATGAACGAGGCAGCTGGTCTGTGCTCCGGGATTTATGTTGGGATACAAGAAAAAGGGATATAGATATCCCGATAGGTAAAGGGGCGGTGAGTCAGCATTAAGCTGATGCTTACGGTATCTCCCGAAACCTTTTACCTTCAACAGGAAGAACGCATTTGCCAAATAGTATCGAAAATTGCCATGTTTACGTTTCATTTCCTCAATTTCTTCAGAATACGTTTGACCAATTTTCTCTACTGTTAGGTAATATCCTTGACGTCAATTTTATGATTAAATAGTAGTTTTTTGCTAGTCCTTACCTAGTAAATGGGTTATTCAAGGAAAACGTATAGGTTAGTTTATTTTTGATCAAAACGTTCTTGAGTACATACATTTTTTCGGCAACCGATTTGTTCTAGCTCAATTATAAAAAAAATCTCAGTTAAAAAATTAAACTAAACTTTTCAGTAAATTAAAGAATGTTTTTAAATAAATGAATGTATTATGAATGATTGGATTAAATGTTTATGCATATTTTTAATGAAATGTTTTAATTTTAATATTTTTCTAAACATTAAAATAAATAAAATTAAAATTTTTAATACTTTCAAATAATGCTTTCCACTTTAATATTTTTTTTATTGTGTCAAAAAGTACATACATTTCTTAATTTGATTTATGTAATACGGTATTAAAATGTTTGAACAAATTTACATTATTTGTACATTGATGTTATTCTGAAATAGATAACGTACAAAACTATTAGTTCTGGGAACAGTTAACTACGCGGTGAACAATTTTTTTTAACATATACGTAGAATTTAATGACTTAAAACCACATTCATGCCACATTAAAAAAAAAAAAAAAAAAAAAAAAATGCCTGGTGCGAAACAAACCCATAAGTGCGAAACAATAAAACAAACAAATTTGCCGACAAACAGACGAAATGCTGAAAAGTTGAGTGAAAACAGGAATCTAGCTAGCATTCGGTCAACAAACATAACGAACTAAATGGATACTTTTTAAAACACGAGATATATTAAATATACGGATAATAACAAAAGAATATTAAAAATACTATATGTTCGTAACCAAACAACTTAGAGTTTCATTCTACATTAACATTGTAAAAATAACATTCTGAAGTTTTATTTGGCCGGCATAAAATATCTCTGAAACTTTTCATCATTACTGCACTTTCAATTAGAACTTTTATATTTGCATAGGAACCCTTTTTCACTAAATTATCGAAACCAACCTACGGTATTCCACCCCATAAATAGAACGAATTCCTTAGGTGAGATAAAAAAAAAACTCACGCTTAAACATTCTTAAACTATTCACTTTTAGCAAATTCAGTTTTGCTAAATTCCTTCTGTCGTGCAGTTGTCATCTGAACGCGAACAGACAATAAACCACACACTCTTTTGTAGTGCAATGAAGGAAGATTCTGGAGACATTTCTTGCTAATCAAATAAACTTATTTCAGAATATCATCTTTACAATTACGTTTAAATTGAAACAACTCTAAGTTTGTTTGGTAGTAGAGATATAGCATAATATTGTGATATTTCTTGTAATCACCCTGTAATATTAAAATCTAATCTGTATCAAATGATCTTTATTAATTCCCACAAGACGCATTGTATATTAAATACTCAGGAAATGATCTATACTGCCTAATCCCGAAAGGCGTTCCATTACACCCCATTACACCCTCAGAAGATCGTTACCCGCCCTCAAAAGAGATAAAAATCTGTTCCATTATCCCATTTAGGGAACAGCGATCCATAACAGCGATGGTCCATCTCCCATTCACCATCAAAAGGCCGCCATTATTTCCATTGACGGCCTAAAGAGAGATTCGACTGGGACACATCATAGAGGTGCCACTGGAGATCCTTTTAACAACGGGAATAATTCCGTCCGTTGACTGCAGTTGAACACAAAAGGGACCCCGATTCCAAATGATGGGTTAATTGTTTCGACGGATGGAAGCAGCTTGGAGATTTCGATTGGGTATTCTCGATCCGAAGAAGGGAGTTGGGGGGGGGGGGGGGGGGGGATTGAAGTGGAAATCAGCTTCCTCACTCGCCAGGTGTGTTCATGATCGTGGGGTATATGCTTCAAAGTTTGGGGTAGGATGCGAATTAATTTAGTTTTGGATTATCGGGAAATAGAAAGATAAATAGGTGATGAATATTACTAATTCTTATGTTTGTGTGACGGGCTAAAACATTATCTTAAACTAGGTGAACTAGGTAGGTACTAGGTAAACTAGGTTTGCACGTATTCCAGCGAATAGTACGGGCTGTCCTGGGGGTGTTGCAGTAAATATCCTACTGTCTCAGTACATGTACGGTAACAAGTACGTGTCGTAATAAATCGCTTTGAAAAAAGAAATCAGCATTTTAAATGTTTCTTATCGGTGAATAATATTGTTCTTAATAGCAGTTAAATGACATTACATACTAAAACAAAATAAGTTTTTTTATTAAGAAATTACTTATTTTTCGTGACTTATGTAGTTATTCGGATTTTCGATTATCCGGATAGGATCTGGTCCCTATTGATCCGGATAATTGGAGTTCTATTATATTTGTATTTTGGTAGGTCAAAGGAAAATGCAGGAGAGCTATTTTGTAACTGTCACATTTTGACGTAGAAGCCTTTAACGTCGTGAATACGTCTTTAAAATCGGTCTAGGATCAGCGAACCTCAGCAGAAACTTAAAAAAACTTTTAATAATTAAAAGTCCCGGCAACCCGGATTTCCCCGATTGCGTCCCACTACGGATTTCCCCGATTGAGTCCCACTACGGATTTCCCCGAATACGTACTACGTAAGATCCATTTGCCTCCTTATCATAACGAGCAAGAGCTGTGGTTACTATGTTTGCTTGTGGTGGCGGTGAATACTGAACAAGAACTCCGTTTTCAATATTGTAAATTGGATAAAATTCTCCACTTGCAGAAAAAGGGGAAGAAACACTCTCTGCTTGATAACAACCTTATCTCAGAGACATAATACATACAATTGTTCTTTGAAAATATGGTAATTTATAATCTTTTTCGGACGTAATCGTTATATTCCCAAATGTGCAGCTATCGTGTAGAGAAAATTGAGTCATGTTCGGTCATTAATTCCCTCCCTCCCCCATATTTGGTCTTTGTACCACGAAGAAGTGCGGATGAGTCATATTTAGACAATTAGAGTTCACATAAATTGCTATAACATCTTCAGTTCTAATCGACGAGGGTTGTATCGAATGCGTGCTGGAATTGAAGAAATTGACTCGTTGTATTATTCCATTTGACTAGTTGACAGTTTAAAACATTTCTTTTTTATATCAACGGACAGGATAATTGGCCGCATTTAAACGGCGATTATTTTAAAGAATACGTACCATCATTAGTCGAAAAGAGTACCCTGACGTATTTTTTTTCAAGTGGTATTATAAATTTTACATAAAAAATGAAGTTCTGTAAAAACCTATTAAATCTGACTTGTTTAATTAGGGATTTTGATAAGTTGTTGTTCATGTTGATGAGGCATTATTCCATTTTAGTATAAAATACAATAAAAATATAAAATATCCCGCAGCAAATTATATATAAACTTCAATTAACAAATACATTTTATCACATTATTTGTTTTTAGTCATTATTTTTATTGGAAACGTTTTGATTCAGAACACACGCAAGAAAGATCATATAAACCCTTTACGGTTGTGTTTTTTTTTATCGGGCGAACTAGCAACTCCAGAAGGTTTTCCGCATTGAACTTGTTACAGCTAATCAGAGAATCAAACCAAGCGGTGCCTGAATTTTACTTCCCGTCTTCACAGGGCTAAATAGTTTAAAAACCGAATAAAAGTTTTGCATTTAAATACAAAAATTCTCTTTATTCTAATGATGTACACATTTTTTTTCTTCTTAATTTTATTCTTCACAAAAAATTAATTTAAGTAATGAATTTTTCCGTTACTCACTAAAAAGGTAGAAATAATGAATGAAGGGACACTTCGCCAAATCACTCAACTTTGGCGTGGAAAGCCTAGTGCTTTAATTTACAACGCCGATACTGATACTTGTAAATCAATGAGACATACTTAAATCAATGAGACACACGGATTGAAAAACTTGCGTGACATCAATTTGGCGATGGTTTATAACTTGTACGAATACAATTAACGTGATAACTTATCTCAAAATGGCGATTGAAAAATTAACGTAGTTACGATTTCGATTCAAATTTGCGCATACTTATAAAAAATATTACGCAAGTATTGTCAATTTGAACTGAAGCCAGATTTGGTGAAATTAATTTTGAAATCTTGGCAGATTTAACCATAATTCTTTCCTTTAACCAAATAATTTGTATATTGTATATTTTTTTCAAAAAAAATCTTAAGCGCTTAAATGTATGTAGTTCTATTTTTAAAATATTTTAATCGAGATAATATTGAGCTTTTTTTAAGTATATATTTTATTCAGAATAAAACATTTTAGATTACACTATTATCGCCATCTAAGCGCCAATTACATATTTTCCAAAGACAATTATATTTATACATAGAAATGTCCCGAAAACCATTTATGGTAAAAATTAAATGAATTTACTACAATTTACTACAATCAAACAATATACGTTTTATGTGACACATGGATTTTTTTCTTTCAGGAAGCCAATTGTTGCCGATGATTATTTGTGCAATTTTGTAAATCCAAAGCTATGAGAAACTTACTCATTCATTAAAAACGTCAAAAATATGTATTAGTTATTGAAATAAAACTTACTAATAGACATAATGAAACATAACAATAAAACATATCAACCTATCCTTTAATATGAATATTTTACGTGTTTACTTTACGTCGAAAACTAAATTTCCTCACTAAAAATAAATTATTTCAAAAGTTTCTGCTGCAAATCAAATCTCATCCGTGCCAGAACTTGATCTGTCTCGCCAAAACACACGTCAATGTTTTCATCACCAAACTCTGTCCTGGCGTGCAGAATTCTATGATTGTCCATAACGACCATATCCCCTGGGCTTATCACCAGTGACATTTGCATCTCGGGATCTCTCAACCTCTGTCCGAATAGCTTGTAACTTTCGTAGAACCCTTCCACAAGGTATCCTGGTCCTTCTACAGGAGCCATGGTCTTGTTGTCGAAGTGCACTGAGGATAGCCCTATACCGGTGGCCAGAGTTATGATGTACTGGTAAGCCATGAACTGCATGTCTGGACAGTATTTCTCGAACTTTACTGGGACGGAAGCCAGGATAAAGAAGTGTTCCGGATGTCTTTCTTTGAGCCATTTGGCGGCGAAGAAACCATCCACGAAGAAGAACTTCCCTGGCGACGAATCCCTGTGGGTTGAGTCGCTGGAATGGGTGGCCTGCAGACAATGCATTGCTTGGATTCCAGGAGGCTTTTCGAGGTGGTTCAAATCATTGCAGAAGTCTAAGCTACTTCTAGTATCATTCGCTTGTGCAGGATCCAGCTGAGGACGTTTTGTGGCCGTCTGGAAGACGTGTCCAGGCTTCACGTCTCTGACATCCGCACACCGCTGGACGATTTCCACCACTTTGTTTTGTGTCTGAGGAGCGTCACGAACGACCACCAAACCGAAATTGTAAAGTTGGTAGATAAATTTGGCGAAGCCCTCTTCGGAGTTCATGACTTCGTCGTAGGAGACTTCCAGTTGTGAACTCTCAATTTCGTTCCTGTCCCACGGAATGACTGGTGGCAGGGTACCCTGAGTCTGTGATTCCATCTTGAATCCCAAACAATACCTGTGGAGCCACATTGATTCGTAGAAGCTGACGTGGTCTTTTCTGTTCAATCCCTGCCATACGATTTCCAGTCCCGATTTTGTTATATTCAGAGATTTAGGTTTTATATTCGGATCCAGACCCACTGTGTCCAATAATTTGTATTTACTTGTAGGATCCAAGCACTCTTTGCATTGGCAATTGTCCCTCAGCCAGATGTAGTTCAAGTCGCTCTTCAAGCTGT
The DNA here is from genome assembly GCA_963932185.1 of Troglohyphantes excavatus. Classification (NCBI taxonomy): domain Eukaryota; kingdom Metazoa; phylum Arthropoda; class Arachnida; order Araneae; family Linyphiidae; genus Troglohyphantes; species Troglohyphantes excavatus. The sequence continues at coordinate 71,392,855 of OZ010666.1, read as the reverse complement.
CTTGGAACTCAAGACCAACAGTTGTTGAATTTGATTGAAAATTCTTGATAATAGTAAATGGTCTCAAACTGGCATCAAACCATTTGAAATGATCGGCTGACGTACTAAACTGGCATTTTGTCTTGCAGATCGGGGACCTGTCTTTTATATGTGAAGAATAAAACTGCCGAAAACATTTTGAAAGCAATTTTGATCTGTAACAATTTATAAAATTCATTAAAAACAATGTAAATAAATATATATATATTATTAAACAAACTGAAACATCATTTCCTGAAGCTATAACACAACACACTTTAATATAAGGTATTTCGATATTTTAAAAATAATAAGTAAATCTCGTGAATTTAAACTCGCTTTATATGCGCACGAGTGTTAAAATAAAAAAAAAATCTATTTAATTAATAATACTTTAAAATATCCAACACGTTATATATTTAAAATTTTTAATAAATTCAAAAGGCTTTTCCCCTTTGAATCACCTAAAAATGGCCCTTGAACTGATTCAAACAGAAAATTATGACAAAAATAGTCTATCATTAGCTAATAATCAAAACTATCAATATCTTTCATTGAACTTGCACGATTTGATAATTTAGGGACCTAATGTTTAGAAATCGCCAAATAATTTTGTGTGAATGTTTCATTACAATTTTTTTCCGAAATCAGTTTGCTTATAAACTGAAAGAACACATTGTTGTTTATACATGTTCTCTGCTTCTGTAACTAAAGAGCATTCACTGTAATCGCAACTTGTGCTGAATGCGAACTAATGCAGTATTCATTTTCATTCTGAATAAACAGTAAGTAAAGACTTAAGCTTCGTAGCTATGCAACTTAAGCTATCTCAACAGCACTAACCCTAAAACAAAAGAAGTCAATCGGAGAACATTCTCCTTTTATATATATATATATATATATATATATATATATATATATATATATATATATATATATATATATATATATATATATATATATATATATATATATATATATATATATATATATATATATATATATATATATATATATATATATATATATATATATATATATATATATACAGAGAGAGCTTATTTTTAAAATGTAATATATTCCTGCCTGTTATCCAGCAGTCGTAGGGAACTTCACTTGGTGACTAAATTCAAGCGATTCACTTCTAAATGTAGAATTTCGTCACGAAACAATATTCGCTCGTTACCTTCGGAATGCTATGGCTGCTGAATCCTATCCTGTTAAATGTTCTCTTTTGAAAATAAGAATCATATAGAAATACACAAACTAGTTTCGTATTTACAATGCCATCATATGATAATGAGTTGTAAATAGACGGTATATAGACAATAACAGGAATGTTAATTGCATTTTAAATAAATTTATTTAAAAATAATAATACTTTTTTAAAAATAATAATACTTTATATAAATTAAAAAAGATACTAGTGGAACAAATAAAATGGATTATACATATCGAATTAATTTCAATCTAAATGTTAATAAACCAACGTATTAAGCTTGTAAAATATATTGAAACTATAAAAAAAAGTATAAGTAAAGATGAATATTTGTATTTACTATACTTTATGTTTGAGTAAAAATTATTATGCATATCTTGCCAGTAACATCAAGCGTGAAATCATATATATATATAAATAATTAAAAGAAACCCAAGATTCATACACACACATTAAATATATTCTAATTTTATTCTCAATTGCATGTAATCGAGTTTTTTACTAACTTTCATTTTATTACTATAGTCAGTGTGTCGAGCAGTTTAAAATAATATTCTTCCAGACATTTCGTGAGCCGAAAACCCTACGTTGTTAAATACGTATTTGAGTTTCTCCTTATATAGACATCATTTAAACGAGCAGCATTTCGAAAGCGAAACAATTTATTCAAGTAAACTATAAATCGGGGTATACTAGCTTCATATAACATACTTTATACTTAAAGCACTTGTTTCTGAGTGAATGCATAACATATTTCATTTAAATATTAATTCTTGTCACCGTTTATATGGCGAGCAGCAATTTGTTTGGAAGATTGCTTGAAATTAAATTTTCTAAAGAGAGGATTTGTTGTAGTGATATTTTAGAATTTGAGTTTTATTTTGATGAAATTTATGGATTACGTTTGTGTAATTAAGTAAGTTTTTTATATGCAAAACTGTAAAAATAAACATCATTATTGTAGTTATAGAAATAAATTTTAACATTCCACAAGTATTAAGCTAACACGCATCAAATATTATACTAAATGTCAATTTTAATTATTCAAATAGATATTTTCCTGTTGTTTAACACTTAGAATAACATATAACACATAGTATTATTTATTTGAGAAATAATTTCTTTATATTTTGGCACGTCTTTACTTAAAGTTGTGGCTTAGTCTTTATTTATAACTCTATCTCAAAATTAGATTTTTGATATTCGATAAATATTTTCTTAGAAACTATAACATTTATAATCAAAATTTAACAATTACTTATTTCCTAATATTTGGTGCATATTTTAATATCCGCATTTAGTCAAACTTGTAGTAAAAAATAATTCAGATTTTATTTTCAAGAAATGCTTCTTCTTAAAGAAAAAAAATCTTGTTTGAGATAAAAATATTTCTAGCAACTATATCATATACTTGGAAATCTACATGTTAAAATAATAAATTTTTAATTTACCGCTACAAAAATGTCCGTCAATAACTTTTATAGTGTCTTTAAAATGGTACATTGAAATAGTAAAAATTAGCATTGGGACCTATGGGAGTTCTAAGGGACTCCAGTTTACCTTCAGATCCATTTTACTACACCGGAATATTTATCTACAGCAAATATTATAACCCCCTCATGGCAATAAAGCATTTTTAATGCGTTATTATTTCATTGAAAGTCAGCAGTTTTTTCGGACTAGGAACAACACCCGTTCTACGTATAATGTGAAATAAAACGCCACATCATTCAAATAATTGATTAAAAAAAATTGAAAAAAAAGACCCAATGATTTCGGTTTTAGCTGTTTAAAAAACCCTTTAAAAACTGCTTTAATGGAGTACATTTTAACAAAAAAATTCCTTTCCTGGTAATTTTATTCAAGTCCAACTGACGATTTATTTGAGTATACAAAATAAATACTATAGTTTGATGCAAGAAAACTTCTATATAAAAAATAGAAATGTCGATTTATTTACGAATATTCATGAGTTTTGTATAAAAAAGAAACCTTTTAATACATTTCAATGAAAAGATTAAAATCATTTATAATTTATTGAGTTTTTATTTCAATATTTTATAAAGTGGTAAAAATGGGTTTTAGAATTATTAATACAAAATAATAGAAAAATCGTAAAAATGTAGCAATCTTCGGTAAAAGTGCAATTGTTCTATAAAAATGTTAATTTCAAAGCTTATAAATGGCAAGAGTTAACACAAATATATTTGACAATGTTTATCTATTAATAAATTAAAGCTGCATACTTATTTTTTTTTCAAACAGACAATCAACAAACACACACATTTCGATAAAAAATAGATTAATTTTATTGAGTCATTAAAGAAAAAAATAAAGTTTTATACAAAATAAAAAATTGCTTAAGGAACAATATAAAAATAACGTAAATACATCATATGTTCCTGAATCAAAACAAACCAAGAATAATATTATCATGTGCTCTATTTAGACGGAAATAAACAATACAATAGTTGATTTTTCAAAATGGTGAAAGGCAGATTGCGGCTTGCTTTAATAAGCAAATGCACTGTGTCTTTCAGTTTAAAAGTTGTTATTTTTTATAGGTTATTTATTATAGGTTTTAATATAGGTTATTTTTATAGGTTTATTTATCATAGGTTTTTCAGATTACTAATTTCACTTAAATTGTTTTTATAATGTCTTTTTACACGAAAAATTCCATAATTCTCACTGATGACCTAAATTACCCCATATATTAAGAGAGGTAAATTACCATAGAAAAATATTTATTAAAAATATTTATAAACATCAGAATTAAATAACATACGGATATAAATATTTCCAATAACTAAGTGAACTGTTTTGTAAAACAATTGTAATTTTACAATTGCTAATTTTTCCTGAAAGAAATTGGACTTTGAACGTCAAAAAGGGAGTTTTAAGACGCACATTCTCCCACATAGCTCTATATCATCAGAGTGTCAATAACATCAATCGAAAGTGAAACATTCCACCATTTGACGTATTCACCCCAGGGCTGTTTTCAATTTTTCAATTTGGGTGTGGACCTCTTTTTTGTGCATATTTTTATCCTGCAACCTGTTGTGAGAGAGGTTCTGCGATGTCAAGACCACCTCGTCGATATTTAGAGTCTTCTTTTGCCTCGGGGTTGTTTACGGCGATAAGCTGCGAAGAAAATGTCTTTACTGCTGTAATTTTTTTTAATAAATGTCACCGATAATTTTTCTTTCGTATGAGGAGGGAAAATTTTTTTAGAAGAAATATTTGTGAAATACGTAGTGAAATATACGTTGTGAGATATCTAATTTTTATATTATATCACATTTTCTTATATTAATATTATTTAAATCATTTTTATCTTGAAAGTTTGGTTATAGACTTTGACACTGTCCATCTCGGTTTTTATCGTTTTAGCTATATGGAGAAACAGCATGTAAAAAAATCATCAAAATATACAAATAAATTCTTAACTTGTTATTATTTCAATTTTCTTTTGATCCCATAATTCTTTGAATCCCCCTTTTGATCCATTGGACATTAGAGGTCACAAGTATTATATGTATCAGCAACCATGATACGGCATCAAAGACTTACAAGTACACATTACAAAACTTTATTTGGATAGCAAACTGTAATAGAAATGTGTAGTACCCTAATTCTAGCAAGAACAAATATTTATTTGCTGTATTAGTATTTATTAAAAAAAATATATCACAACGTACAAATTGTCGACGCCGTTAAACATTTTTACGTATATTAATATTATAAGGGTGATGCATAATTCCTAACAAGGAAATAAATGCATGCGACATGTACTTTTGCCATAAAACATGAAACTAAAGTTATGTGGTTACTAAAACAGTAATATTCTCTAACTCTTTATATATACATATATTTATTTAAGGAAAAGTTATGCAAATTTAAATGCCCATTAAGGCTTAAATAATTTGTGTTTACACGAAAATGCAACAGTTGTCTGAGTGGGACGGGAGTGGATTAAATACATTTTACGTTGAAATATATTTAAAAATACCAAAATATTAAAAAAGTATTTTCGTGGTAGTGATTACTGTTTTAAAATTACTCCAATTAGATATTATGAAGAAAATCCAAATACCAAAATATCACATTTCAACAAATGACATCAATTTAAGTCGATTTCAATTGATTTATTACTCTTCATGAAGAGAGGTGTGGTATTATTCCAACGTAGCTTCGAAATTGTACTGGAACGGGAAGATTTTGTAAGTAAATGAAAATCAAAATCCCTTTGTGGAGTTTTTCTTTTTCCCAGGCATGCATGGAAATTCATAAATATTCAGATCAAAAAACAGAACAAAAACACAGACAGAATGCACAAAGACCGGCGTGGGAATAAACGTATGCGTGGCACAGGTTACAGCTATCCAAGACAATATTGCGAAACAAAAAGGGCAAAGCCACTTTTTCTGGGATATCTGTGACTTTTCTAATGCGATTTTTCTTTGTATATTTAAGGGGTTGAGAGACGATAAATAATTCATGTACATTCCGAAATTCCATCCCTTTTCTCCCTCTCTCTCTTTCTGGAATATAACCCTAAAAACTAACGAGGGCTGAATATTTGATGCGTTCGAAATTATTTCTCGGGGTGGGGTTTGGTTTTTCTGGTCGCATTTGTGCGGGATTGCTTCTCATTGTAAACCATGCATCATCAAGGTGCGAGAATTTCGAATGCTGTTTTTGATGCAAGGGCGCTGTGATCCAGTCTTTTCTGTGGAATTAGTTTCCCACCTTTGTTGATTATCGTCGAGTCAATTTTAAATATGGTCATAGAATTTTATCACAGTATTTTTTACGAGATCTTCTGATAGAATAGAATCCTCAATACTCGGCTTTCAATTTGTAGCATTCATTTTATTCATGGTAAAATCTCGTATTCATATACATAACTGCGTTTACTAACAATTTCGAGTGTTATGTTAGTAACTACTTAAGAATTCGTTTTCATGAAAAACATTGCAAACTTTGCATATAGTGTAACATTATTTTCTTTACTGCTTTTTATACTAATATAATTAGTCTTTATCTTTACGTATGGATAACTTTATTGGATCCAGAATATTTTAGACTGTCTATTTGGAACATACATTTAAATTTATTAGGGCTTTCTTAAAATTGGCACATATAAATACCTATTACACATATTTTAACTGCCACTTTATTTTAAGATAATGACATGCATTTTTTCTAAATGGCTATCTAATTAATGAGAACACACTGAGGCAATTGAACTTAGACATTATTAAAACTTTTGTTTCAGAATGATTTATATCATGAACAAGTTTTCAAAATATAGTTTATAAATCCATATTAAAGTCACTTAATAAGTTTATGTTTGAAATGTTTAATATTTATGTCTGTTATCACCCTAAATAACAATTCTTCAATAACTGTATTTTTGATATTTGATCTATTCTTCTGAAATAACTTTCAAGGTGCAACCTTTTGAAAAGAATCCTAATGCAAAACAAAACTATCTGTCTATACTGGGTGAATTTACTAATTTCTACGAACAGTTTACCGACCAGCGCAAAACTGACTACTGATCTCACATTAGACTGAACATTAGAAATCAAACTTCGCTAAATTTTAAAAACCTATGAGTAATGTGAAATGAAAGGACTTTTAAATATTTTTATATTTTAAATATTTTTTCCAATCGGTCAGTAATTGGTGCATCACTCTATTCATTTTGATCCCACGATTCATTTTGATCCCTATTCTTTTTGAAATAAATAAATTAAATTTAGCCCATTTTATATATATAAATATAACACAAACAATTAATTTGATTTTTTTAATAAATGAATTTGTTGCGTGCTTATAAATGTTTAGTTATACTGTAAGTTTTAAATCGAAGCTTTCTTTTAAGAGACCATAACAAATATTTTCTTTTAATTACTTCATAAAATGGTAAAATGTAATACCCATGGATTCTCAAATCTCATAAAACTCAAGTATATATCGTTAATAAAACGAAGCGAACAAAATAAAATTTAAATTACATTGTGTCTATACGCGCCAAACATTATTAGAAAATAACAAACTTAAAATTTAATTTCAAACAAGTATAAATTCCCCATACCAATGACATAACCCAATTACGTCTTCGTCAATTAATACTTCACTAATTGGCCTCCCGAATCAAATTAGTCTCGTATGCATTAAGTCGCAGGAGAACTTCTCTCTGTAAATCCTCCCTCGAATAAAATCAACTTCATCCAATAAAAGTAAGGGGGCCCAAAACAATTGCCTTCTGGAAAACAGATTGCGGAAACTGAACACGGACCAAGTTAGGGAAAGGACTTGGCAACCGCTAACAAACCTGCTAACAACCCTTCTCAGTTAGTAATCCACTCTAAAGAATGGATTTCTCGGCAACTATACATCAAATCAGGGGCTTATTTTTATAAGACTGGAGATTGTGTTGCTATATTTATGATTTCGGTTTATTTGCTTTCTTGAAGCCTGTAACAGAAAGAGAGAAGTGCAAAGATTAAATTGTGTATGTCCTTTTTTCGACTGAAATTTGGAAATGTAATATGTTTTATGGGATTTTTGAAGTGAAACTCCTTTAACCCACTGACGGATACAAACGTGAATATCCGTCCTCGGTACACCCGTCCGAGAAGGATAAGGACGTGAATAACCATCTCTTTTTTTATCTCTCCAGAAGGATGCAAGCGGTTATTTCCAATTCCGATTTCTTTCTTCAAACGGATAGGGCCGTTTTAAAACGTCCTCTGCTGTTCCCCCTTCAAGATGCACGCCTCATTGAACCCAGATGGGGGTAACATAATGAATGGGTCATTGTGAGACGCTGGAGGGGAGGAGTGGAGTGCACCTGTCCTGCTTTTAAGTGGGTAGTGTTGTCGTTTGGAAAAAGTAAATAGTTGGATTCTGAAACATAAAATTTAGAAAAAGTTAACCTTGAACTATTTGAGTTTCGATTGAACTATTTGAGAACATTGAAATTTCGATCGATCTTTCAGCACACATGAGTTTTTCCTTGTTTTAAATGGATAATGAGTACGAATCCGATTAAAATAAAACTTCTGAACAAAAAAAATAAAAAAAAAAACTAACTGATAGCGTAAGCAGAAACCGAAAAATTTCATATTCGTTCATTTTATTAAACTTTAATTTCTAAATGTTATGAGGAGGTGCACTCATATTTCAATTTTAATTATAAAAACTATTTGTTTTTATCAAATATATTTATAATTTATGCGAAGCTATTTATATGTATGCAAAGAACTGTAGGTTAATTAATCTACTTTATAATAAGAATAAACATTGAAGAAGTTTGGCCATTACTTTTCAAGATATTAAAAATATCTGTATGGAAACAAACACAGATTTGGGACAACATCTGAAAAACATGTATAGCAATTTTCAAAGTGGGATGACAATGGGATCACACACTAATAAAAATTTCAAAAATTAGCCATTTTGAAATGCAAATAACTAAAACACTAATAGGCCTAGGAGGTTAAAATTTTGCATTTTTAAATTCTTAGTAGGTATAACAAGTTCACTAAGTTTCATAAAAATCGGAGATGGTGCGGAAAAAAAATGCATTTTCTTGTGTTGATTTGACATGGAATGACCCTATAATAACACATTTCTGGCCTTTTCTCCTCCTTATTTAACCAATTTTTTTTATTATATAATGGGCATTACAATCATCTTCGTATATGTGTTGAATCTGCTGCTAGAGTGTTGCAACTCTCGAATATCATTAAACCAGAAAAAGGCTCGCTGTTCTCCCAGGACCACTGGATCTTGTTTATGCATTGCATCAAACACAAATGTAAATGATGCAGGTGAAAGTGTAAATTGGAATTACACAATTTCCCAGTACCTCGTATTCTAATTAAGCAAATACTGTTCGATTTACTTTTGATTTGAAAAATAAACTTTTCCTGTAATAAAAAGCATCCCTGGTAAATTTCAAGAAATTTGGCCAAAATTTAAAAAGTTACAAATAACTTGAGATTATTACGAAATGAATTTGTAAAAAACATTTTCGCACACATTTACTAACTTTTTTAATAATGCTCCGATTTTCTTCTAATTTGGTTGGAATAATGCTTGAAATAGTAGAATGCTATGTAGTTAAAAAAATAATTAAATATTTTTTTAAAATTTTTACTAGGGGTACTGGAAAAAAGAGTGAAAGAAAGTCAAAACGATTCAATGTATGTTCTTAAACATAGTTTTGCTGCTGCAACAAAACGCATGCATTCATTCACTGTTTTATGTTATACTAGCTATTACCCGCAGTTTCTCACACGTAAAAAATAGTTCCTCATCGGTTCCTTCCCCCCTTTCCCCCCCCCCCCCCGTTGTATTCCTTCTCTCTTTTTCCCCTCAACAGCAAAAAAAAACATTTCCGTGTATATAAAAAAAAAAAAATAGAGTAGGCATCCACTGTATAGAAAGATTTCATTCGTGGAAACATTTGAGCCCCACGCGGTACACATTTCATAAGGGGAGTGGGTAAATAGCCAACTTGGTTGGTGTGGCCTACCTCCCTCTACACGATGGTAGATAATTTATACCTCAAAGGTTGATTCTCCGTGGAGTAATGAGGGCTGAAGCATATTCTGCAGCCAAGGTCGATCTCCCTCGCACGCGGTACAAAGGTCAAAGGAGGGAATGAGTTAACAATCGCCCTGGTTGACGTGTTCCACCTTCCTCTACACGACAGTATGTCATTTATGCACATAGAGTTATGGGAGTTGAATTGTATATTGCAACAATTACGTTCAACACCCCTTACCAACGCGGTATAAAGGTCAGAGGGGGGAATAGGTTAAAAATTGACCGGCTCGAAAAGTTAGTTTCCTGCACACGATCTTATATTATTTATCCCCATAGGCTGATTTTATAAGTGAAGTTATATAGATTCTACATATGTCATTTTTTAGGTTGTGACTCCGACCCTGACCGAAAGCATAGACGATATAGTCAAAAACTGGTACAGTGTTCAGAAATAGCTTACATATATGAAACTTACCATTTCGAGCTTTCTTTCAAACGGATAGAATTTTTTTATTTTTTTTAGTTTACAACTCTTTTAACTCCGTTGCTTTGTTCCTATAATTTGGTCAACATAAGGTTTAAAATATTCATGAGATTTAACAAATTGTTTTAATAATATATTAATAGTTTTACGGTGCGTTATGTGTAATGGTGATAATTAACGAAAATTTAACGCAGGCTTAAATTTTGTATGTCCCTTTTTTTAAGATATTTGGTCCCTTTTTCCCTAGGGGCAACTGAAAAAAGTATTGCGAGCCATGCATTTTTAAAAACATTAAAATATTAATTAACAAAGAGCAGACTTTGAATAATGAAAGTTTTATTTTTTTAGTTAGTATACTTTTTGAAGTGAAATGTCTTTCAGATCGGTTAATAGGGGTGAAGGGATGTTAAGCCGTGTGAAACGAAAATATGTAGTGCGTATTTGTAGTATGAATTTTTAAAAATTTTAAAAAAAATTCTTTATTCCTTTTAATTATTTCATTTGAAATAACACATTTTGATATATAAAATTCTGCATATTTATTAAAAAAAAAGCAACATGTATGTGACATACAAACTAGTCGAACAAATTTCCATGAAATTTCGCTTAAGCCTGTCAGATCGATTAAACCTAACAGCGGTTCGGGAATTGAATTATTATTTTTAGAAATTAAATAATATATGTTTTTAAAAGTACTTTTAAGTTACCAATTATATAACATAACGTTTAAGTTGTTTTAATGTAATGAGCCTCCGTCTTTATTGTTGAATCTGTAGGGTAAAATAAATATCTTAGCACATGTTTTTCTTGTACATTTCTAAACAATGTTGCCCTCAGATGGGGTTGAGCCAGAAAGTTACAGCCAGAAGCTAAAAAGCCTTTTCATCAGAGCCCGCACCATTATTCTTTGTTCGATTCGTGCTGTGTTTGAAAACTACACTACCTTGAAAGAACTACAGTACCTTTTGTCCATATAGTGTGCGAAACTAGGAGGGAGCAATGCGATTTAACTATTTCAGTCAAGAAATCTTTTCTCTTGTAAACAAACTCTATCGGATAGTGTCAAACTGTCACCATACATGTGTAAATATTCAGCGAATGGGAACACCCATTCGACAGTCTTCTTTGCAAACTAAAAATAAATTACAGTGAATATATAAAAAAGTTTAAACTATATTGTTTTACTTACTTATATATGTTAAGACTTTTAAAAATATTGTAATTAGTAACACGTAATTAGTCTACATTCAAAAGAAAGTTATGAGCAATCAAACATAATTATTTTCTATATTTTTTTTTCAGTTTATAATTTTTAGGCAATTTTAAAGATAGGGAACGTTTCATATTTAAGTCATAGCCACTTATTACTTTTTTTTCACTTTTATGATTTCTCCTACTTTCTATTATTAGATTTCCAAAGGCAGAAAATATTTTATAATAATTTAAGATTATAAGTCGCACATAAAAATTAAACTGCATGGTGTATATTTTGATTTCCGTGCGAATTTGTTTTGTTTACTGGCATAATTATTCTAGAATAACTGTACGAGTATAATAATTTTTGTAACGTTGTTATTTGTATTTAAGATTATTTCATGTTAAGTGGAATAGTAAAGGAGTATACAATTATCATGTGTACATTTTCGGACTTTGCATTATTATTTTAGGAAAATATTGTATTTTAAAACGGAAATGAATCCGATATACATTTGTTTTTCATTTTAAATAACTTATTTAGATATTCAAGAGTTTCAAAATGGCTTTAAATCAAACATTTTAATAAAACTCCATTTGTTTTATATAAGTCTTTCAAAAACGTTTCTTATGTAATTTTTCTGGTAAATTTTGCATTTTACTTCAAGCCATCTAAAATATTGATTGCTAAAGGATATTTATATAAGTTATGTGTAGGCTTACTCTTGTAGCAATTTCGGGACATGCTTTTTTTGCGTAATAATATAATAAAGGAAAATTCTAATTTATTTGAAATAAATATATTATGTTAAATTTTAAACCTTAGTGAGACCTTTTTAAGGCGAAATTTCATACTAGTATATAAAATTATCCTTGGCAGAATAGAAAATGAATTATATTTTTTCTCTCATTTGTCGTTATTTTATATTTTGCTGTGTGTAGAACATATACTTTTACAGCGTGGTATATAACAATTAAAATTTTTCTATCTATACAAAAATATACCAATTGCGATTGTCCTCATGTAAAGAGTATTGTTATCGCGTAAAAATGCGATTGAAAACAAAAAAAACATCTTCAATGTTAAAAAATATTAAACTTAAAATATAGACTTCATGCCAGTTTTAAGGTCAAATACTTCTGGGTAATGCTGATTTTATGCAATTTACTTAATATCTGTATTGGTAGTATTTATTATTTCCAATAAATATATTTTGTCATTTCGTTTAAAATAGATTAACCGCTTTGATATTTTAGCTTTAGCGCTTGAAGAATGATTAAAACCTAAAAGTATTGATTAACGAAGTACAGCTTTGAAGCAAAATGAAGGTTGTCATATGAGATCTTTGTCGTCCAATGATGATTTGTTGGAAAAAATTCTCACTAGAGCTACACAATGAGCTTTCGGTGACGGTTGTCCGATCTTACATTATTGTGAAAGTGGAGTAAAATATTTCATTTTGAGGTTTTTATTTTTTACAACTCATTTTCAATTTAAAACTGTATAAAACAGTTGGTTCTAACCTTTAGGTGGCTACGGATTTTAGCAAGTCGCGGGCCAACACCTTGTAATATTATTTTAAAAAATACTTGTATATTAAATATAATTTCGATACATAATATATCTCGTTTAATAAAAACGTATTTATTTTATAAATACATTTATTAATGAAAAACATCTATAGTTTTTAACATTATATGTTTTATTAAGGTACCATTTCAACATTTAAATAATCAATGAGATTTTTGAACGCCCCTCTAGTTCAACAATTTGTCTATTTTAGTAAATTTATAATATACCTGTATTTTTAATGGTGTTTAATAATAATTTAAAGTAACTCATTCAAAACTAAAAATTGGAGGATTCCATTTGAAAAAGTATCCCTAATTCATAAAATGTATCAACAATAAACTATTGAAAAAAAAATGCTATCTCCAACAAAAATTGCAAATCGTGTTCATTTCTGTTTAATTATAAATAATCAAACAAGCACTTGGGAGCGCGGATAAAAGTTTACTTCTATTATAGCATTTAATAACTATTAAAAGTTTTAATTTTCAATTTAGTTACTTTTAGTATTAAAAGGAAAACATCTCAGACCCCTTACCTTTTTTTAAAAAAGGTCATACGAAAATATCCGTGGTGTTGAAAAAATGTCTCCACGGACTACTTAGAACCTCTCGCGGACCACCAGTAATACTAGGACTATGGATTGGGAACTACTAGTATAAATTAATTAAATATGAAGTGTTTTTCAACACACTTCGATTGAAATCTTCCAAGCAAAGTTTTCAAACAATTAATTTAAACGCTTAACAAAAATAGATACATTCGCGTCGCTTGAATATTATTTATTTTAACTTTCTATGTATTTCCAATACATATTAACTGTATATAATAGCAAAAAGTAAATACATTCTAATAAAAAGCAATCGAGCGAAATTTTTAATAATAATGAGGAGAAAGTGTCAAAAATACGAGTCATATTAATGAGAAACAATTATTTATTTCTAAAAAGCTTTTAGGAAAATAAAAACAGAAATTAGCCGTTTGCCGTGACATATAAAAATTAAAATTAACTGTGTTTAGAAAACCATACGCGTGTTCATAAAAAGTTATATAAAACTCTAATACTTTTTTAAACTTATTTCTTAGTGTACCGTAATTTTGTAATTCATATGTTTCTTTAGATTAGCAAAATATCCTTACTCATTTTATTTATACGAAGTTAAATTTGGCTCAAAATTAAATGTTCCCTGCAACCGAGCAAAAAAGGTCAGATAAAACCTTTATCAAAACCTTTATATTGTTCAAATTGCTTGAAGAATTTCAATGCTGCATTTTTCTGCATTAAACATTTATGAAAAATGTATATTGTTCAAGTACCTTTATAAAATCGTCATCTTTATAATTTTTATGATTATGTATTTATGCTTTTGCTGGGAACTAGCAAACAAAGTTTTAGTTCATCACTATAGTGTTTTTTTTACAAATATATACAATACGTTTTACTGTGATATGATTATAAACGGAGAAGGCAAATGGGTTAAAAAAAAAGTTCCACTTGAAGTGCATGCAAAGGAATCGCCTTCCTTTTTAGATCATTTAACAGGGTCAACACAGTACCACAGATAAGGTCATTTACAACTACAACAGGTGTCAATGAGAATTCGCACGCGGCAGAAAAGGGCGTATACGAGGACAATGATTGAATAGTCACTGCCTTTCACTCAGCTGTCAGCGCGTCGGTACACGACCGTAGGGGCACTCGTGGTATCTTAGATAAAGGCGTTTGAATCCTTTTGTGAACAGACCACCTGTAAATTACTTTGGGGGGATGAAAAATCCCGCGACGTTTTCCAAGCACCTAGTCGAAAACATGCCAGCCCTCTCGCAATGAAGTGTGTTGAAAGATTAGGGCACTTTAGAGATAGTTCGATGGAAATTAGCTATCCGTCAGTTGGTTAATGAGACTAGTGAATAGGAATGATTTCGACACTGGCATCAAACATGAAAAAGAGAGTCGTCACATAAATCGAGTATGAGTTGAGCATATGTTCAAATCAGCTACTATTTTAAATCAGTGTCAATTCGTCATCTGTTGTGTGTTGAACATTTTTGTTTAATATCATTTAAAGGGTTTTGTTGGCTAGCATTCAAATAATTTAATTTTTTAAATGTTATTTAAATGCTTAAATAATTAAAAGTCAATTTAGGTTTTGGGAGAATTTTAAATATGTGTTGTTACAGGGGATCGAACTGCCGACGCCTTGGTCCAATAAATTAAATTTGTATTGTTTGGCGATTATGTCTCACATTCATCCTACCAAAGCAACTTACAATAATTAATACTAGCTGTTACCCGCGGTTTCATACGCGTTAAAAATTATTACGCCATTGGTTCATTCTCCCCGTTCATTCCTTTTTTTTTAATTTCTCGAAGCAAAAGTAACTGGTTCAGGCATCTCCGGATGTCTCTCCGAATGTTAGCTGTTCCATTAATTTTCCCATTTAAGCGTAATAGTCAGAGAAGTAGTTATTTCGGCAAAGAAATTTTTTATTGCCAACTTTAATTTGTTTTTAAAATTTCAAGCCGCAGGTTTACAATTAGAGGTTGAATAGCACCTCTGTGTACCTTTTCAGACATTTCCGATCAGTGGCACATAGTAGTGTTTTCCGTGCTACATAAACACATACAGTCTCTTTCTTTTATTATTATAGAATAGCATTAATATTTGAAGTCATTATTTATTTAAATTCTCATGGTTAATAAAGAGGAAGAAGTTTCACTTCAAATATGCATTTATGTGGATGAAGCACACGGTTTTATGGTTTTAACGTTCTCCTGATTTTCCTCATTTTTTTTATTATTTATCAACCAACACAAACCTGCCATGGATAGAGGTGTATGTAGTCACCAGTATATCACCCAGTTTTCCCAACAATAAATATAATTTTTAAATTCATAACCATATTCTAAGTTAATTTTTTTTTTAAACATACACATTTGGGGTTTATTTGTTTACTATTACCAAATAAAATAATAATAATAATAAAAAAATATAAACCTAAAAAAATTGCTGAAATATATATATTTAATTATTTGTATTATATATATATATATATATATATATATATATATATATATATATATATATATATATATATATATATATATATATATATATATATATATATATATATATATATATATATTTAATTTATACTACTAAAATGGGAAGTCTAAAAATAAAATTTGAAAACTTGATGAGAAAGAAAAGTAATTTTTTTTTATTTTTCAATAATGTCTTAATAATAAGTATTATTTTTGTGCTTTTTTATCATTTTATAAAGCTCAGTAATTTGCACAATCCACCAATTTCAAACAATGAGAATAAGTATAAAAATTAATATTAATAACTAATTACTTTTACATTTTTTTAGTCTTCTAAGGTTCTTAATAGCTTCTAAAAATTACTCCCATAATTTTTTATATGGACAATTTTATCGCAATTCTTAAAGTTTATTTTACAAATTTGGATTTTAAAAAATAACAAGTATCGATAGTAATTAATATAATTTTTAAGTTAGATAGAAATTACTATTTAATAAGTATAAATTAAAAAAATAAAAATACTTTTGGGTTCTCAATGGTTTTTTATAAGTTTATATTCGTATCAAATAACTCTCGATTATCTTGCAAATTGAATTTATATAATAACAACATAGAGAAAATACCACAACCTCTTAAAATATACAAAACGCATAGTTATATTTATTGATCCCAAAAACACTTACCAAAAACTCCTGTTATATTGTGAAAAATACAATGAAAACAATATTACTATGTCTCTACCACAAGCCAAAATCACAATTGTAGAAAAAGTTAAGATAAGAAAAAACTAAATCTTCACCAGCAGAATACGTCATGTTATTTATTTAGAGTCCTCTTACTCCCTCATAGAGCGTTTAACGGGGGTAAACGGGCAGGGCAGAAATAGACCTATCCGGTCGAGTTCTATCCGGCCTTATCCGGACACGTCTTCTTATTCGCAGGGAAGGGGTCGCTTGACCAATTCCCCCCTGTAGGGAGGGGGTGGGGGTGCAGCAGGACCAAAGCAATGTTTGACTAAGCGAGTCACGAAATCGTCTGTTTAAATAATTCATTGCGATTGGTGGAAAGTCGGCGAATATTTGTCCGGGCTTGGAATCCGACATTTAAGAGATGGGTTGTTGGAAAGTTGCGTGGGAAAGCGGGGTGAGTCTCGTTTTGAAGGGAAAGTTTCCAACAAGGCAAGTTCTTGAAAATAATATTAAAAAAAGTAACATTCATTTTTAACAGCAAGTAAATATTTTTTTGTAATGTTTGTCTAAGTTTACATATTTACTTAATAAGGGATCGCAACAAATGGTAAAAATATTTCCAATACTACAACTTTCTCGGCTCTTTTTAGACCTAGTTATGGGATTCGAATCTAAAGTAGGTATTTCGTCGTTTTGTGTGCGTTTTGGATAACGTAGAGCCAGTACGTGCTGCAAACAGAAAAATTGAAATTTGGATTTATGTTCTATTTTTCACTATAATTTTGTAAGGATGACACTTGTGTCACCAGGAAAACTTCTTAAAGTTCCATATAAAATAAGTAATAATTTTTTTTTATATATATGAAACCAACTTGCTATTTACTTTTTATTAAATAACCAGTAATAGTGACTTTCAATTTTTGAAGTACCGATTAAAATTCTTTATTAATTAACTTAAATTATTATTATTATTTATTAATAATTACCTAAACATCAAGTATCTGAGAGACAATGTGGGTATTCCAAGTTTTAAGTTGATTAGGCATTTGGAAGGTCAATTAAAATGTAATTTCACGAATTAAGAATACAACAACAGAGAAAAGTATATGAAATAGTGTAATCGTGTCGACTCACCATAAGTTATGATTATATAAATTAACCCTTTGTATTCTTAATATAACTCTCAGCCACATGAATAACGTCTAGTTATTTTCTCCCTGTTCGTCAAATTGAACGAGAACGTCATATTCTATTATGTAAAAAAAACTTCTTTTTTTTTGCTAGCTTGTTCTCTATATTATTTATATAGAGCCCTGTGGTTGAAGTAGAGGCCACGATTGTAGAAGCATACTCCAAAATATACGTTTTTAAAACAATCAGGGATGGGTTTGGTTTGTTTTTAATTAACTTCGCACTAGAGCTGCACAGTGGGCTATTGGCGACGGTTCGGGGCCTATCTCGAAGTAAAGACCCGGAAACGATGCCTCGTATTTTTGAACCATGGTCAGATGACGAGGACAACACCTGAGCTGGCACCCGACGCAACTTCAATAAGCGTCAGGACATTGGATCCCGATCAGATTTATCGTGCACCATGATCAGGGATGAGATGTAACTGTTCTCTAAAAAGAGCAAAATATCAAACGTTCCCCTACTGCAATGGGTTCATACGTGAACAAAGTCATGTAGGTTACGCTAGGTAGTTTGATTCGTGTGTGAATGATATCATTATGTGAAATAAATGTGACAACCAGAACCGACTTATCATATAGTTGCCACCTCATTATTTACGTGAGTTTTATTTAAAAGTACGACAAATGATGAAACAAATACTATTTTCATTTTGATATAAAATCGATTAAATAGTGTATCAAGGTAAAAAAAAAACTACGTTACGCTTTTTAGGGTGATTTATTCGGACACCATTACTCCGTGATAAGTTGAACGATATATATAAATTTGCTCTTGTTCAATAGAAAGTTAAACTCCGATGAGAGAAAAATGTTGAAATAAAGCAAAGCACATAGGGGGCTTGAAAGACACTCAAAGTATATTTTTTCTGTGTACGAAGTTTTCCCTGACGACCAATCACTGTTTCTGGTACAATACTGAAAGGACTTTACTGAAAAACTGAAAGGATCTGACACACCCACACCCAATTCTTTTAAAAGTATGTTATTATCAACAACACTTCCACCCTAATGTATTTTTAAGTTGTCAAAAAATTATTTAAGAACAGCAATTTTAAGCTCAATTTATTCAGCACTCAGACCGCAGCATCACTAAAAAGCCACAAACTAAAAAAATACTTCACAAGTAATGGGATATCTTCGATTCGTGTGGGTTTCAATGCCAAAGGCGCTTACTCAAAGTATCGCATCCCATTCCAGTCAACCTACCAATATAAATGACACCCGTCAAAGAACGGGAAAAAGATATGGGAGTGACGTCACAGCGAAGACGTCCAATGATGAATTTATTTCTGCCGTACAGACGAAGACCCGTATATGGGAAATCGTCGTTCTCTTTACGTGTGACGTTTAAAGGAAAAGAAGAAAATGAAAATGAATTTTCCAGACTGGAAAATACTGGATCTCAATCTTATGACGAATGCGATCTGTCAGTCATTTCCATTTCTCGATATTTGAGGGGGAAGGGGCCGGGGGATGTATTCCTTTTAAACTTTCGTTTTATTTAATATTTTTGTTTTTTATTTATTATTTTTGGTTTGTTCCTTATCTTTTCTTCTGTCGGAATATTATTTAGAAGTTTTAGAGAGATGCTTGACAGTTGTTTGGCGTTGGTAGAGAAAATATAAAACAAATGTTGTTGCGGAACTGTTGATATTGCTTTTGTGTATTTCCAAGAGATATGCTATCTTTATTTTTTTTTCAATTATCTTTTATAAAATATAATATACTGTAAATATTGTTTTTTGTCATAAAATTTTAAGCATTAGGTGTTTAACGAGTTAGCTGCCACCATAGAAAACAAAATGGTGTCCATGTAGCAACTTTTTTTTTAATTCGAGATTTGCTTTTAAATTATTAAAATTTATCAACATTTGTGGAAATTTTGAAAATAATAATTGTTTAAGATATGTTAATATCCAAGTGATGTTATACTTGAAGTTAAATAAAGAACAAGTTTATGTTCAAGAGCATGCATTTTTCGTTCAATTTTAACCCTTTGCACTTCGATGTCACCTCTCAGGCGCCAACAAAACGACCAGTTATTTTGTTTCCCTGTTCTTTAAAATAAACGAGAACAGCATGATCTTGTGTTTAGAACATCAATCTGTTTTTCAACTTGTTCTCTTGCAAATACAAAACAGATCAGAATTTTTTCCCTTTATGAGTATAAAAAAATATGTGGAAAAGAACGTAAGGAATAACTGTTCCATAGAAAGAACAGAAATCGCAAAGTGTTCTTGGAGTGCAAAGGGTTAAGAACAGAGCAAAAGAGCATGTCATTATTTTGGTGATTGAATCTCCACTTGAATGGAAAGGGTGAATAATACACTTAGAATTATGAATAAATATCTATATTTCATGAAGTTGTTTAAGAAATGCAATTAAACAGTCCCCTATGACTACTTTAATATCTTGTACTGCTTACTAGATCATAAATTTAAATCTAATAATTGCTTTGAGCGTGCATAGTTCCTCAAATTTATTGCAACATCTTATTACTGCTGATATTTTGTAAGTAAATTCTGTATTTGTGTACATTAACTTGTATAAAACTTAATACTCATCAAAATTTAAAAAAAAACTGTTAAAGAAATAAAACTCTATATAAAAATTTAAAATTGTGAGTAAATTTAATGGTTTTACAGAAATATGTTATAGAAATTTACCGTCAAACAACTACAAACCGATGTTTCATGACTTTTTTGAAAAATACAGCAAATGATACATTTTATCGAAGTTTAATTAAATATCTTTATAGAAACTTTACTCACAATATCTGATGATAAATTAGCTGAGAGCACAAAACACTCAAGAGATTCATATGCTAAATATTCCAAATTGCATTAAATTCTTTTGAATATTTCGTGAATTTATATTTTCATGAAGTTTAGAATTTATAACTGCATCACAAAATTATTATCAAATTCGTGTTAAAGATTTGACTAAAATCGTCTATTTTTGCACCGTTTAACAAGACTTCTACTTGATCTTCAAAATTCAAAATATTAATAAAATAATTTTTTATAAAGCATACTATTTTGGAAAATGTATGCATGTAAAACAATTTTTTTTTAAATACAGACAACATAATAAGAATAAGAATTATAAATTTAATGAAACTGTTAAAAATTTGTCAGTATTTATAAACTATTTTTTTGCATTTTAAATGGATTTTACAAAAATATCATATACTTCTAATTAAAATAAGATACTATTTCCATAAAAACATATACACAAAACACTCAAACAATTACACTTTAAAATTTCACTTGAACCATTAAATAATGTTGAACGCTTTGGATGTTTAACTACGCACAATAAACCATTATTTTTACTATATAGTTAACTACTATGTATGTCGCTACTAAAGTTAAAAGCGATTTTTTAAAAATATAAGCAAAGTAGTAGGGCCAAAATATTTATTATTATGCTAATAACAGCTCAAATTGATACAGCTAAACAATGCCTATCAACCAACAATTTGTAACTATCCTTTGAAATCAACATATTCCTATATTTATTTTACAGTAACATGTTTTCATTCTACACAAAATTAGTATTCATATTTATGTTAAATGAAATCTGTTTTAAATAATAAATCTGCAAAAGGTTTCAAATCTTAAATGACATTTTTATCTAATATGTGTATATTCTAGCATTCCATAAACAATAAAAGTTAATATTTACCTCTTAGTGATACTACACTCCTGAGATAAAAAAAAAATGACTTAAACTTAATTTATTTCGGTCTTATCAAATAAATTTGCTTGTCATCGAAATTAAAATCTATGTATATCTGATACTAAGTCAATAAATGTCAACCTTTTGTTATTTCACACGTGCTCGAAATACTGCAATGAGACATTTTAATTCAATTTATTTGTAACACTCAGCAATGGAGCTTTTTGATTAGATCTTAAGCAGTGGGAATTGTAAAAAACAATATTGCACATCGAAATTTAATTGAATATTTGTAAAATAAATAAATTCGGCATTACGCTACGCAATACTGTCATAAATTAAATTAACTTTCCGTCTTCGTACGTGTACTTATTTATAAGATTTTTAAAGAAAATAATAAACACAGTTTGTTCTTTTAAAAAGTAGCTTATCCTGATATTTTTGGGGTTACATTCATAACAAAAATTATAAATCTCTGTATTTCTTTGAGTTCGTTTCGTTTTTGATGGCGAATTTAATTACTAATTTTCATAAATGCTATTTACAATAATGAGGAAATAAGAGTAGTCATTAACTAAATGCAATTGAAATATAGATTCAACGGAATTTAAAATGTGTTTGGTTATTCGAAATGTGTCAAAAACATTTATTTAAAAATTTAATTATCCACAGGTTGTGTTGTTTATTTTGATATCGCAGCAAATTAAGAACTTGTTTTTAAATCAAAGTGTTATGTAAATCTGAAATATTTAATTTATATTTTAAGATACTAATTGGCCACTAACAGAAACTGTTTTGATAAATAATAAATGAATTTCTATAATTAAATAAATAATTACATGGTTCCCGTAATTTTTTGCGAAAAAATTATTTTATATTTAATGAATTAAAATACACTTTAAATATACTTCTATTTTATCAATTTAAATATAATTCCTATTTGCACAATGTTTTTTGCGTTTAAGATCTGTTTTTAATGCAAACGAATTTTAAAATTAAAACAATATTTAAATGTATTACTGATGTAATAAGTATTTGATTTTTAACAATAATGAAAATAACAATTAGACATTTTAGTTTTTTAAAAAATTCAAGATTTTAAAATGTACCTTATCTAATTAGAAAAAAAACAATTAACTTGCATTAAAGCTCACACTTGTTTTCCAAATTTTGTTTTTTCCATTATAATTTGCATAGTACATTAAAAAAGAAAATGCAACATTTAAAATAAATGTCGAAAAATTACAGTAACAAGAAATTTCTTAGTTTTATACCAGTCAACCTTCTTGCTTATTTTAAAGATTTTTTTTTAAAAAATTAAATGTAAAATGTATAAATCACTCACCATTGCAATATTAGATATGAGTGATTTTCTGATATCCGTTTTTCGCTTAGATAACCTTTTCAAACTTTTCAACGAAAGTGTTTCCAGAGAAAGAATGACAAAGCAAGTAATTATGAAGTAATATTATATAAGTAATAATGAAGAGAACTAAAAGAAAAGGTTTATATCTCATAAAAATTCTGATACTTTAAAGTTTTATTTTTGAACCATCATTGTTCAGTACGTTTCACAACATACTTATTATGTGCAGAATGTATACTTCGCCTGGTGCTTGTTAAATATGGCTCGTTCCAAATGTCTTTACATTGTTTGTGGTATAGTAGTTAGGATAATGGATCGCTAGATCAGGGGTTGTCCTCATCATTTGACCATCGTTCAGAATTACAGTATCGTGTCGCACAGTGTTTCCTTTTGTGTAGATTATCAACCATCGCCTATTGTGTAGTTCTAGTGCTTTGCTGACTTCAACAACACACTAACTTCAACAATAACTTCAGCACCACACACATACCAAACAAAGTTAATTGAAATACCGATTTCATCATGAGATGGACCTTCATTGTTTTCAAATGGAATCCTAACATACCTCTATTATTAACAACTTTATCACAAAGATGCCTTTAATGCTTACATGTGACAAACGATCCTTCACTAGATTTTCAAGGAAGCCGTTGAAAATGTATAGCTTATGTTAAGGAGCGAAAGTAAACAACAATCGCCATGGATTTTTGCCAGTCAAAATAACTGCTTTTAGCAACTCACAATTATTTATTGTATAGGTTACAATCTGATTAATTTAATGAGCTATTCATCTCAAACTCACAAAAAATGCACTTATCATGCAAAATGCACTTATGGGCACTAATGTATTGAAATTATAATGTCTATTAAGATAAAAACTCGTCTTATAGAACATTGCGTTAAGAATATTAAAATACAAATACAACGTTAAAACACGCAATAAAAATCCGTATAATCCGGACATGTTTCGGGAGAAACATCTCCCTTCATCAGCGGAATAAGTAAAGTCTGTGTGTAGTAAATGTTTTATTACACACAGACTTTACATTTTCCGCTGATGAATAGTGATGTTTCTCCCGAAACATGTCCGGATTATACGGATTTAATAATGTATTTGTATTTTAATAATGTCTATTGTTTCACAACGGAAACCAGACTGGTGCTCAAAAATTGTTGAGCGATGTTTTTGTTGGGTTGTATCACAATGTTATGAACATTATTTTATAACATTAGAAAACATTATTTTTGCCTTAATTATTCGCGTATATTTTAAACAAGTTACTTAGCTTTAGTAGCAACTACCAAAGCAGTTAAAGGATATCAAAAATAATGGATCATTAAGTGTAGTTACGCAGCCGAACAATGACCATCGCCCAGTAATTTGTGACCGCCGTGTATGATGAATGTTACAGTACTTTTATTGTACGATTCGTAAATTAAGCAAACCCTTTATATCCAACATTCCTTCGCTTCTCTAAATCCCCCTTCCTGACCTTCCAATTTGCAGAGAACTCCAAATGGGACACTTTAAAACTTAAGAGAGATAAAGGGAGAGAGACAGACAGACGAATAGAACAGTTGGACCGAGAGAAAATTACCAGCCCCAGAATATATGGAACTGGTTCAAGGGGCTTTGCATGTGCGCCCCTGCATTATTCCACGCCACCAAAGTCCCCCAACGAGCCGGAGCTTACTTTCGAATTAAATTAAACGGCTATTTCACGATGTACTTCCATGGGACATAATAAAATCAAGGTGATTGAAGTCGATTCACTGCGATACGAGAGTTTCCAATTAGAGGGATATTTATGTCGCAGTCTCCTCTGTTATGATGGGGTGTTGCGTAAGGATTATGAATTCATTGAGTGCGTGTTGTGGATTCCATCCTTCTGCGCCTTATCCATATGGATCCATCCTTTGTGAAACATTGAATTCGATAGGCTGAGAGATTGGATTAGAGTGATATTACTATAGAATTTTGACGCTTATCATAAATAATTAGATGAGGTGTTTATCAATCTGTATTATTTGGATCAGATGCTGATAACCACTCATATATATATGGATCAATCTACTTACAAGCAGCTTAACACATTTATGGACATAGAGTTTTACACCAGTAGTTTTGAGAACAGAGTATACCTCGCGACCAAAAAACTTTTTAGGAAAATCTATTTATCTATTCAATATATTTTTAGTGTTTAATGATTTCTAAGAACATTCACGCCAAATTTAAAAAAAAAGGAACAGCGTGTTTGATCGTGACTGCGTAACAAACAATATTACAGACAGACCGACAAATAAACAAGTTGCCGAACGGTCTAATGAAAGCAAAGCCTTGCTAACGATCGGTTAGTAAACTGTTTAGAAAATGATAGATGCTTTTTAGGTTTGCTCTGTTATATGTAAAGGTAAAAAAAATTGTTTATGTGAATACGTCTTTAAAATCGAGACATTGGGCGTTTTGGAATTGGGCTGCTTCTCCAAAGTGGACATGAGGCGTTTTGGAATTGGGCTGGTTCTCCAAAGTGGACATGAGGCGTTTTGGAATTGGGCTGGTTCTCCAAAGTGGACATGAGGCGTTTTGGAATTGGGCTGGTTCTCCAAAGTGGACATGAGGCGTTTTGGAATTGGGCGGCTGGTTCTCCAAAGTGGACATGGGGCGTTTTGGAATTGGGCTGGTTCTCCAAAGTGGACATGGGGCGTTTTGGAATTGGGCTGGTTCTCCAAAGTGGACATGGGGCGTTTTGGAATTGGGCTGGTTAACCAAAGTGGACATGAGGCGTTTTGGAATTGGGCTGGTTCACCAAAGTGGACATGGGGCGTTTTGGAATTGGGCTGGTTCTCCAAAGTGGACATGAGGCGTTTTGAAATTGGGCTGGTTCTCCAAAGTGGACATGGGGCGTTTTGGAATTGGGCTGGTTCTCCAAAGTGGACATGAGGCGTTTTGGAATTGGGCTGGATCACCAAAGTGGACATGGGGCGTTTTGGAATTGGGCTGGTTCTCCAAAGTGGACATGGGGCGTTTTGGAATTGGGCTGGTTAACCAAAGTGGACATGAGGCGTTTTGGAATTGGGCTGGTTCACCAAAGTGGACATGGGGCGTTTTGGAATTGGGCTGGTTCTCCAAAGTGGACATGAGGCGTTTTGGAATTGGGCTGGTTCTCCAAAGTGGACATGGGGCGTTTTGGAATTGGGCTGGTTCTCCAAAGTGGACATGAGGCGTTTTGGAATTGGGCTGGATCACCAAAGTGGACATGGGGCGTTTTGGAATTGGGCGGCTGGTTCTCCAAAGTGGACATGGGGCGTTTTGGAATTGGGCGGCTGGTTCTCCAAAGTGGACATGGGGCGTTTTGGAATTGGGCTGGTTCTCCAAAGTGGACATGGGGCGTTTTGGAATTGGGCTGGTTCTCCAAAGTGGACATGGGGCGTTTTGGAATTGGGCTGGTTCACCAAAGTGGACATGGGGCGTTTTGGAATTGGGCTGGTTCACCAAAGTGGACATGAGGCGTTTTGGAATTGGGCTGGTTCTCCAAAGTGGACATGAGGCGTTTTGGAATTGGGCGGCTGGTTCTCCAAAGTGGACATGGGGCATTTTGGAATTGGGCTGGTTCTCCAAAGTGGACATGGGGCGTTTTGGAATTGGGCTGGTTCTCCAAAGTGGACATGAGGCGTTTTGGAATTGGGCTGGTTCTCCAAAGTGGACATGGGGCGTTTTGGAATTGGGCTGGTTCTCCAAAGTGGACATGAGGCGTTTTGGAATTGGGCTGGTTCACCAAAGTGGACATGGGGCGTTTTGGAATTGGGCGGCTGGTTCTCCAAAGTGGACATGGGGCGTTTTGGAATTGGGCTGGTTCTCCAAAGTGGACATGAGGCGTTTTGGAATTGGGCGACTCAAGTACAGATTCACGTACAAAGTATTTAAGAACCATACCGTATGATACAGTGCCTACCCGATTTGTTACTTGGGTACACTTTGTATTATGAAAAAATATAAAGGGTTTTTGTTGTACAATCATCGATGCCCGTCTTCTTCATTAAACAAATTAAATTCATTTAAAAAAATGTTCCCATACCAATTTGGAACAGTTTCTTCAAATAGAACTAAACTTATATCAATTTAAACTTGATCAAACATGAAAAAGTCCTCACTATAAAAAATCCGTTTAACGTTACTTATTCAATCACTAAAGCTTAATATTGGTTGTCAAAATATAATTAGTTGTACTTAACATAAAAATATAAGTTTTGTATCTTTTAAAATAAAATGTTTACTATTTTTTACTAAAATCAACTATTTTTTACTAAAATCTACTATTTTTTTACTAAATTCTACTATTTTTTACTAAAATCTACTATTTTTTCACTAAAATCTACTATTTTTTCACTAAAATCTACTATTTTTACTAAAGTTTACTATTTTTTACTAAAATCTACTTTTTTTAAAAGCAATAAATGTTTTTGGGGATATTTTTGATCATGATGTGTCCCATACCCTTTGAATAAACGTGAAATTTTCTTTCTGCCTTAAAAATTATTCATTTTTTATTTTTGATAGGAATGATTCATTTATGATACAAATTCTATTTTGCAGATTAAGTTAGCCATTCATATTTAATACTGTTTCATAATGTATAATTTATCGGGTTTAGGAAGGGGCTGATTATCTATTAGAATTCATGAAAGTGTAGAAACGTGAACTGTGTACCAAGCGAATGCTGCTCCCCAATAAATATACCCCTGTGGTCGTAAATGTACAGTTTGTTAGAAATGTGTGTGTTGCCCGAAGGGTAGACTGTATTCGATTTCATCAGAAGGATAATCCAAATCATACGAATTCTAATGATTTCATGTTCGAAATATTGACTTAAATATAAGATGAACTTAGAATGGTCATGGGAAAATGTATATTTCATGTTGAATTTTCAATCAACAAAGATACATGATCTTGGTTATTTGTAATAATATAATAAAGATTTTATTAACATATTACTATTTTCCTGAGCAGTTACAAAGCAAAAATAGGTGAAATTTAGTAGTAATTCTAAATGATCTGTTACTTTAAGGACCTAGTTCTTTTCTAATCAATACAAAGAAGGTTGTATAAAAAATATATTTAAAATAGTATAATTTTTGTATTGATTTTTATACTTCATTATAGTTTCTATAAATAATAGGACTAGCACCTATGTTGAAGACACAATTTATAAAAACTTAAAAAATAATACGTGTAATATTTTCCTATCAACCAAGTTATTTTAGTTGTAGCTAAAAATAACTTTTTTAAATTTACATCATTTTTCTTAACTAAAATAAATCTTTAGATAACTTGTGCTGAGCCAACAAAATAACAAAATCAATTTTCCCTATGCAAGCTTCACACACATTTTCGTGTGAAAAAGAAAATATATCCTTTCCTAAACCCCAATCTGAAAGTCCCAATCTATTTTAAAAAAATACATTGGAAATCCAATCTATTTCGAAATATAAATTTAATCTCGTCAAAAGAACAGCTCCCGTACCTCTTTCTCCGTCGCTAACTCACTTTATAACGATGACACAATCCAGGGCCAACGAGTAGTTCATTAAATGGCAAATCCTTTCAATCCTACCCCCCCTAAGAAGGTTTCGGGCAGAAGATACTAGTTATCTGTTTCTTTAAGTCGGTTTTAATTGCCTCTGTGCCCTTAGAGGACTTTTCCACCTTTATCCGCTCGTGTCTCTGCCAAAACGCCTGCATTTGGCGAGAGGGATTCTCAGTTCCTTGGGGAAGAAGGAGGTTACTAGGGTTGCCGGTTTTAGGATATTGAAACCATCAAAGTGAATAAAAAAATCTGGTGTCTTACATCACAAAACTTTTTTCCCCTCGTCCTATCTACTCTTCGGAATCTATAATAATATAAAAAAGTGTCAGTCATGTGGATCGCAAAATATCTACTTCTCTGCGTATAAAAATAACTGGAAATTTATATATAAGTATTATATTCATCTTCTATATGTGTATTTGTAAAACGTCTGGATTTGTACAATCCATTTAGTTTTTTAAAAATAATTTTTAAGATTTTTAAAAGTATTTCATAAATTAACACCAAAAATAATATTTTCAAAATTCTAGAACTTGCATTTGTAGTTCAGTCGGTATAGCGCGGGATTTTGTTACAAAAGTTCGCGGGTTCGAGGCCCGACGGGTAATAGTCGAATTTCTTTTAAAAATGCATATGCATTAGTGGGCTCCCCAGCGACGGATGTCAAAACAGCTAATAAATTATAATTATCGTTTGGGAAACTGAGAATAAAATTAGACGAATAGTGAACGTGGTTTTTTTTTAAAGGAAATGATTCAAGTTGGACATGTCTTGGGTATTAAAAAAAAAAAAAAAAAAAGGGAATGATTCAAAATGGGTTCAGTTTCCTATGCATAAACATATTGGTCTGTTTGTGCTATAATGATTGTTATATTTTTTTTTGGTTCAATTTCTACAGGAAAATTGTTTTCTTTTATTTGAAAAGCATAAGCCATGTCGGGTACTATGTTAATATTTAAATCAATGTGTTATATTTTTTGGTTCAATTTTTACAAAGTCATTTCTGTTGTGATAAAGCTTGTCAAGCTGGATTCAAAAATATCGATAAATCTAAACTGAAAAATTGAAATGGGTCTGTCAGATGTGTAATCAGAATGTAAATTAGATGTGTCAATTTCAAAATATTCTTATATGAAAGATTTTACATGAAAAATCCTTTCGACAGTCAAGAGCAATAGGGATTGGTCGTCAATAAAAACTCCTTATACATAAAAAATAAATAAACAAGCTGTCCATGTGGACACTAGGGGTCTCTGTCCACGCTTCGTAAATGCTTTGCTGTATTTGAACACGCGTCAGCGCCTAATTTCCTATCAAACGAAACCAAGTTCATGTCAATTGAGCTGTTTATACCATAGCTATAGCGTTGGAATGCATAATCCTTGAAAGCGTGAGATGATATTTTACCCTAAATGCAGTTGATTTTAAAGACGTTTCACTAAAATAAAAAGTTAGCATCTTAAAAAAAAACTAAAATCATCATCATCGCTCCACCTAGCCCTGAGCCCCCCTTCTGTCTAATCTGAAATATCAAAAGTTTTTTTTTAATTTCAAAATACCAAAATCGCAGATGTTTTAAGAACAGCCAAATCGGCAATTTCTAGCCAGAACTAGAAACTAAAAGAAATAGCGAGTGTAGGTATTTCGAATGAAATGAAGGCTAAATAACCACTTTTCCCTCTTCCCTCGGTGCAATGAGCATAATCCAGAGATTTGTGCGAAGTGCGGATTCAGTGGACTAATCCATTGCAGTTAATCTGATATCCATTAGGGGTGATTGGGTTTGTCAGAATAGGGGCATTATCGGTCCCCCTATCTTTGTGGGGCACCATTCCTTGATTCCATTCCTTATATATTTAGTCGCTGTTTGTAATAGAAAGGTGGCTAATTAAACAAAAACGGCTTTGAGTAGAATTGTTTTCAGCAGCTGGATCTAAAGTTTACCAGTGAAAACTTTATATTTTCTAGGTGAGCTGATTAAATTTAAATGTCAATTGAAGCCAGGGCCGTCTTTCGAGGTGTGCGACGAGCACTCCCGGACAGTTAAAAATCAACAACGAAAAAAGTATTTTACAGTAAAATGAATTATATATATATTTTAAACTTCACTATAATATATATATATATATATGTATATATATATATATATATATATATATATATATATATATATATATATATATATATATATATATATATATATATATATATAAGGAATGCGGACATCAGCGTTTTTCCTAAGTAAGACAAGGTAATTTATTTCCAATTCTAATTATAAATAGAACTCATTTTTATTATCCATAGTTCCATGTTATACAGCATTCCAATAAATTTTGTTTGAATTTTTTTGTTTATAATACTTTAAAAAGTTTTAATCTATTGATTTATATTTTTCTCATTTAAAAAACAAAAATATTTAGTGTATTAAATATTACAGACGTGGTGTTTATAAACCAGTATTTAAATAAAGTATGAAATTAGCAGGATTTGAGTTATGAGCTGTGTTATTGAATTAATATAATGGGGAAGGGGGGTGGAATGGGACGTGTAAGAGGATTGAAGGATTTTTCTACCGTTCATTTCCGAATATAGTAGTCAGCACTTCTATATATAGTTATAATTAAACGATCAAAAAGACTTACTTCATTAATTTTCCACAGTAAAATGAATCTGCCATAATTTTTCAAAATGAAATAATAATGAAATTTCCGCAAACACAAATAATGTTTGGCACTATTCGGTCAAATTGGCATAGTGTATATTTTTAACTCTGTGGATTCCGCTGTTGTCTTTACTACGGCGACATCTACGAAATATATACACGGAGATATTTCAAGGCTTTTTTTTATACTGGGGGATATTTCGGGGTTCCTTTCTGCTTCGTCAAATGTGCGGACTCAAACGTCGAATGTGCGAAAATGCATCAATTCTGATTACACATCTCGATGTTTACCATCCACAGCAAATCACGCTTTAGTTGATTGATTAATTGACTGTTTCTTAATAGTATCATTGCGTTATTGTAAATGCTTACGAAGTAAATGGTAGCTCATATTAAAAATTGCTCGCAGTGCAAAGTGTTGGGTTGTTGTTCTGTTTTGCCCTGTACCTATTCGTGAGAAAAGAGAGTTACATTAACTATTAACAGGCATTACCTTATTGTGACATTTTCCCAACCACGAAGAATCTTTTACTTAAGCGAAAAGCCCCGACCCCCCCTCCTTCCAATTTACAAATAGACATAGCGTGTCTTCCCCAGGGTTCAAAACTTATCCACAACGACACGAAATAAAAGACCATTAACAACACTTCGCCAGAAAACACGAAAAACACTGTCCATTGTTATTTACAACAATGTACGAGCACACACACGCGCGCTTTGCTTCTTTATGAAGCGGCACCACCTTAATTAATGGCGGTTTTCCAAAATACCGGTTAATTAATCGGCAAAAGGGGGAGGGGGGGGGAATGTAATTACACCGGGAGGGGGAAGGGTGGTGCGGCGACTCTTTTAAGTATTCCTCTTCCTTTGACCCCCTTTTCGGGAGACGGGAATCCCATTGTGAAAGGAAAAGGGGATTAACGAAATGCCTCGGAATGAGACTGGAGTGCGGCTGGTGTGTGTATGCCTAATTACTGCTGTCTCTTCCCCATTTCTGCGACGTCTGCATGAGGTCGGGAAAACGACGGTGGTACGTTGGAAATGAGACTGGTAGTGGTAGATTATAGGAATGTTTTGATGTGAAGACAACTTGAGGAGTGTTGTGTTACGTGCCGTTGCTAAGGTGATGTTAGTGAATTAAATTTTTTTTGTATTCGAAATATCCGATAATTACTCTGTTATGGTTGTCTATACTTTTATATATTCCCCCTTTACTTACACTTATATGTAATATAATTAATAAATGGATCTGTCTAAAAAACCCGATATGAACGTATAGGTGCACGGTCAGAATTGTTATACGCGATACTTCACATCAGCAGGTTTTAGAAATAAGGAATGATAGCCAACCGAAACCCCGCTAGCAGAAATAAGATAAACAATATGTTACGTTTGACCTCGGTATCCCCTCCTATCTATATCCCGTACATGCTTTGATTTATTTCAAAAATATTCATTTGAACCTAATGCCCTACCAAACGACAGCATATTCACGTAAATTGTGCTTTTTATCATTGAGCTGTAGTATGAGAACGAATCACCTTAAAAGAGTAACATATTGTTTCAACCTTGATGCACGATGCAACTGATTTTAATCCACTGTTGCTCAAGCGATTTTTGAAATTGTAAAGTTGTTTTTACTGCTTGTAAATCCAAATATTTTTTTCTTGGACATGCGACATTGGTTGGGTTGTGTATTAAAAGAACACCTATAAAAACAAAGTTTAATGTTAGAAATATTGGATCGAAGTCAATGACATTAGTAAGGTTATACGTTAAGGTTAAACTCACTGCTTAGTACAATAATATTCATCTTCACTTTATAGGAATTTGCAAATGTTTGCGCATGTACTATTCTCACTCGTTGAAAGAAATGCATGGAGGTGCTTGAAATTAATATTGTGATTATTGTACGAGTAGTTGGATAAAAATAATTGTTTGTGAATGGTGAAACACGTCATTGATAAAGGATTTGAGAGATTCTTATTAATGACGTGAGATTGGGAGGATTGGAAGTGGACATACACGTGCTTGTAAAGTCCTAAAATTAGCCAAAAGTGTCCTGTCGAGTATCTGGAAAATGGTTTAGATACTGCTGACATATCCCGGCAACCAGATCAAGATGGAAAATATGTCACAACAGCGACTAAAGACTGTTTTTTTGTTACAATTGCCAAAAGAGATAACTGGCTTCAGCACAAATTACAATGGAGTTCTCTTTTAAAGTTACAAGATATCATATATCCAGATAGACTGTTAGTGACAATCTGCATAAAAAGTGCTGGTATGAAGGAAATCAATTATTTGTGTCTAACTGACTCGGGTTGTTGAATGGATGTAGGTATTTTCTGAAGTAACAAAGCATATACATAATAAATTGAGTGTTGACTACTGGAGAATGCTAAATAAATGAAAGCTACAGTGATGTAAGTCAAAATTATTGATTTCTCCACTCATTGTTATTAGAGCTCCATTAACTGGAGCTGAGTTCTCATTATTGATGAGTTTATATTTTGTTTAAAACGAGCTTCTAGACTTGTTACAATAAAGAGGAAGCGAAGGACATGCAATTAGCCTAAAAACATATGTGAGAAACATTGATACGAAGGTTGTGAAATCATGATTTTGGCTAGCATCATTTTGAATGCACGCATTGACCTGCATTTCTCTACCGGCTGATCCATGAATGCAGAACAATACAGATACGATGTTTTTGATTCTTATGTCAAGTGTTTTAAAGAAGCAATAGGATACAACTCTATTTTAATGTACTGTAATGCTCGTCTCTATTCCTCAACTCTGGAGTCTGACTATTTTGAGACAGAGGAGATCCAGCGGATGGATTGGTTGGAATATTCTCCGTAGTTAAACCGGTTAGAAAATGAGTGGGGCAATCAATACTTTCCACTTACATCACTGTATCTTTCATTCAGCACTCTCCAGTAATCGAAACTCAATTTATTATGTATACGTTTTGTTACCTCAGAAAATTCTAGGCAGTGTAATTTAAAGTATGCACATTTCACTTAGCAGTAATCATACACCAAGTTACTACTACTCATGTATTTCCAAAAACAATTATCTCAAAATATTCTATGTATCAGTGCTTTAAAGGTTTATTATTTTGCTAATTTTAAATACTTAATTGTTTAAATTACGTGAGAGAAAAATTTGACGGGAGTTAATTTATCTCGTAAACAAGCCGCGGCTGAATTTATTTAATAAAATAAGTTTTACCCTCGTATTAATTGCGTGACATTCGTAATAACTACCAAGTACGTTCCCAATATTTTATATTGGGGAGGTTAACAAACAATTACAAAGTTCTAAAAATTGAATAACACTTTTAAATTAAAAATGTTTAGGTATTTATTTTAAATAAATGTTATTTTTAAATTGCTTAATTGCACAATTGATATGTTAATTAAATAACTAAAGTAGTAATTACATATTATGATTTGTCTTATAAATTGCTTCCATATACAAACTTTATTTTTTAAAATTTTATTTTCAGAAAACTCAACAGCATTGGTTCCCAACCCGTGGTCCGTGGATCACTGGTAATCCATTGCAGGGTCTGAAATGGTCCGTGGAACTCTCACCAAAATATTTTAGGGATATTTGTTAATAATGCATTGTTTGATGTTTATTCTTTTTATACAAAGAGATATAAGTTTGATGTCAACATTTGTGCAATACTATGTAATGGAAAAATGCTCTGTCATGAAGCTTTTGTATTTTGTTCGAAAAAGTATTTTTACGGTAACTTTGTCAGTATGCTGATATTTTTCATGAGTATAACTTATGTTTTTGAATAAAAATTATAAGTTTGATTCTTCCACTAGCAGCTTTGAAAATGTGTTATTTTCATTTTTCCCTATACATACAAGCTCAAATATCACATTTATTACTTTATGAATGACACGTAATTTTTCTATCATTAAGTATTCATAAGCTAATTAAATTAATAGCCGTATAAAGGTAGTAAACGAGTGATTCAGAGCGGTAGGCAGGAAGTAGTCGGCAGATGATAAATGGTATATAAACAAATAAAAAAAACCATAAATTATAATTCTTTTATTGCTTTGAAATTTTGTGCATACCTTCCTAACTATGTATAGTCATCGTTTTATGAAAAAAATAACAATTGTCTCGGAATTTGGGGCTCGGGCCTCCCTTAACTCAATTTCCATTCTGATATTTGCATTGCCTGGGGAGGAATGTCACTCTTTGCTGCAGTATACACTTCCGTCCCCATAATCCACGGAAAATCCATATGGGGATAAATGAACTAATATCGAGTAGAGGAAGATGAGCCGCTTTCACAACTACTTATTCACTCCCCCCTCCGAACTTTATACCGCTTGGTGGGGTGATTTACATTTCGGGCATACGCTATCCTGTATAATCATTGTAACGTCAGTTCTATTAAACATGTCGCAGTGAATGTGCTTAAATTGAAAAGAACAGCAAATTATACAAGTTCATGTTACTAGTTTACAGTTAAAACCCTGAGTGTGAGCATTGTGTGTAGTGACGATTTTTCGAACATTTCACTATGAAGCCGCCATATCAGACAACAGTTCAGTTGCGGCACATTATACTTACAAATGTAAATAGGAGGTTTAAGCCAACCAAATTGATACCAATAATTATAATCTTACAAAGGGCAGAGAAGTCTGGAGCTTATTGAAAGCACAAGAAAGAGAGTACGTACGAACGTACAAAATTTTCAGGTACCAAACTTATGGCACAGTCGGAACTGTGGTTACTCGAATATTTGAGTTTTTTGGGGGAATATCTATATATTTTTCTTTTAAAAATAGCGTCATAAAAATCAGTAGGGAAGAAACCCGTAAATTTTGTCAGAACTAAATAACTATTTTATACATGTAAAGAACTCTTTTCTATATTTATTAAAATGCAATGAACTTATTACCATATATTAACGGCCGAAAATGCAACAAATGAATCTAATTCAAAACGTAATCTCCTAACATTTCAGAACATTTAACTAAACGTCGTCTGTCCCCCATCATTTCCTCCATGTAAAACACGGATGAATCCACGCTTCAACTTCCCATCCGAACGCATTAATTTCAGCCGAGCGACGACAATGATGTCACCTCGCAAAACAATCCCTCCAATGTCAAATCAACTCTACCATAAACACGCCGCGCGAGTTTCTACCCTGAAATATTCCAGCAGTTCACCTTTGCCGTAGTTTAAGGACTATTCCCATTCCAGAAATCTGAATGAAGCCTCATAAAGGAGATTTATATCTCTTGTAATGGCTTCGGCACGTCCCAAAGTAATAGGACGCCGGAGCATTTGGCCGTGATTCTTGGCTCCATTTCGCCAAACTCGGCGATTAGTCTTTTGAGGGACATAACGCAACCTGGCTCTACGTCGTTCTAGGGGAGGCGGTATGTTTCGGATCAAGATCCACTCTGAATATTTAATGCTTTTTCGGATTATTATAGAAATATGGAGTATTTGTGATGGAGTGTTATGATCTTTTTGTAGGATTGTGTTCTCGAACAATGAAGTTCGTTTTGAAATGTAATATTTTTGAACTTTTTTTCTTCTGGATTTTGCTCTGATTTATGGAGTTTAGGAGATTTGAATTTTTGAAGTTTGGAACATAAAATGGTAATTGATTTTTACGTCTCTTGAATGGAAAAAGAACCTGGAATGGAAACAATGGATAAATGGACGTGTATAAACAGAGTCGTCAAAAATTATTAGACACTTTAAATTACTACACTTAAAAATAGTTTTTAGTAAACTTTATTTAATATGTGTATTGCTGCTAAATCTAAGCGACTTGTTTAAAATGAAAGCGAAGTTTTGGGGTAAAAATAATGTTTTATTAGGCCAATACATCTATATAAATGTGAACAGCCAATGAACATCGTCAACAATTGATGACCATCCTGTGCATTCGTCAAAGCAGTATTTAGCAATTGGAATGATTAAAATATGCATTATCACCTAAAATAAATGTCTAATGGAAGTTTGAAGAAATTCAGGCTTTTCTTAAATTTTAAATTAATTGCTCAGGTAGGAAAAAAGGATCATAAGAGGAGCAGAAATAAACACTATTATATGTTTAGTATGCCTGCATGAAATGTCATCATACCATAAAACCTTCATCAGCATTGTAAAATTGAAGGTTTTAAGGAATTAAAGGGTTATGAGAGAAATTGAAGGTTTTATAAAGATCTGTGAAACTGAAGTTTTTGTTCAAATTCCTTCATAAAACCCATTAAAAAAAACTCCAAAAAACCTACAAAAACTTTCCAATTTGAAGCATTGACATTTTTAAGTTTTAATTTTAAAGTTTTTAATTTTCTGGCAGAAAACCTTTTTCTAAAGGTTCTATGCTGTATGGGGTGACCGACATTGCAATATTATCTTTGTCGGCGCTGCAGGTCACACTTTCTGTGCAATTCACTATTTAAAGTGACCAGCATGGCTCTTTATATTGTTGGAATTAACCTGAGAGCCTTATTTGAAAGTAAAATATGTGCTCGTTTGAAGAAAACTGTAGGTACTTGAATATGTCACTATACTTAAAAAACTTTACATTTTGTAGAATAATATGGGACACCTTGCGTCTTCGGCAAGCTCTAGATCTTTCCGGATTCGCCATAAAGTTTAGGTTTATTGTTATAATTGTATTTGTCTTAAACTGAACTTCCAGTCTGTTTAAGTTTTCTACGCTGCAATTCAACTTTAGAATGATAATTTGCCTTTATAGTTAAATATTTGTTAAATCATCACTTTCCACTCCTTACCATTTTCATACAAATGATTTAAACTTTCAAGTAGTCAAATTTAACTTTGGAATTCGTCGTTTTCTTCACTTTAAGTAAACATTTGCAACGATCTGTCGATTAGAACTGAAGTTGCAGGTGTTAAATGCCCCCCCCCCCCCCCCCATGCGGTACTGTGCCATTAAGCAACCTGATCAACGCGGCTCGATTCATTTAATTGTAATTCAGTAGTTAAAAATTAAACTCGCAAAAGTTCTCATATAGGATTACTAGGCTTATTTCGAAGGATGTGTTAGTAGTAAAGAATCGACACATCATACGGTTAATATCGATTTCAGCGCCAAGATTTCACCTATTCGATGGTAAGTAATTTATTCCCATTGGTTGCTTGCTCTATAGTTATACAGCTTAGAAATGTCAACACTTTTTATGTCGTTCAAGTTTCTGTGATGTATCGGTATGGATTTCAAAGACTTATTTACATAACAAAACAAATAATAGAAATATCCGAGGAAGAAATAGAGTCCAGATCAAGTGACTAGTGATGTCCAATCAAAGTTAAGTCTGTTTCTCCTTCTTCTTTTGGATTGCACAGGCACATTATTAAATACTTTACAGGTCAATAAATCTATTGTCGTAGTATTTATTATGGTATATGTTTTATTGTATATTGATTAAAATTTACTAAGTATAATAAAGTTTCTTGTTTTATTTTCGTGTTTTTGGACTTTTGTGTCGAAGTCATTCAGTAGCTTCTCTAACGAAGTTTTACTTAAAAAATAATTATATTTATATGTCCAAACATATTAAGCCCCGAAATAAACTATCATTCTCTAATTATAACTATACGACGAATTCGGATAATTATTTTCATTGCGAAGGGGGTATAAGTTTAAAAATGTTGTACGTTTTTCTTGGAAGTACTAAAAGAAAAAGCAGCAATAAATGTCTACCACATCGCAAGACTAATATTAACAATTACTTCAAGTGGGGGTTAGCAGACGTCAGAGAAGTCTGCATTCAAAGCCAAGAAAACATCACTTGATAAGAAAAATATTTTCACAGCATCCGGACAATGTTTCACCTAATAACACAACAAACCCTAACTAGTCCAAATAGTACCACGTATTCCGGATACAACCTCCTAACAATTTCTTCTTTATTATGTCTTTTTTTTCTATTTATTTGTCAGTGTGAGATTACTGAAGAGTTGCGTTTCCAAAAATCAATTCCATCTGCCAATAAAACAAGAGTAAGAAAAGGAGCAATTTGTTTTTCTTCTTGGCAATTAATAGTTTTATTGAGAAAAATGTTTAGGGGAGCCTTTAACAATGTTTCTATTTCTGCTAGCGTCTTGTTTATCTGGGTGTCGATGTCTTTCAACAAAAAGGGGTCTTAATATTGAGTTAAAGGGACTTATAATTTGTTGGAAAAGAAGATTAATTTGTTATCGTATACTAGCAAAAATATTCTTTTTAATGGAATTAATTAGAAACACCCATCATAAGAAAACATGGGTATATAAGAAGTATGCCTTTCGATGTGTCTAGATCTCCAAAAGCCGTTGCAAGTATGCCGATGCTCATAAATGACTGGTAGCCGCTTGGAACAGTTGTTTTGGGCATCTCATTCCATTTTGAGCAGTCCAGTCTATGTTCACTCATTGCTTTTCAAAAACAACTGGTACCCCCTTGAAGTAGTCCTTTGGGGTTTCTAATCCTTTCCGGCAGTCGTTCTGTCACCGAACAACAGTATATTGCTTTTCAGAAAACGGTGGTACCTCTTTGGAGCAGTTGTTTTGTCATCTCAATCACCTTTAGAACAGTCGTTTTGAGAATCTGGTATCATAATATTTTTTTCCTTAGAACTCAACTTAAATTAAACTCACATTAAATAAATACCAAAGTAAGGTACGTGGGTAGTGCGGTCATATAGATATATAAGCGTTGCAAATAGTGTTGCATGTTTTGGTTAGATACTTTCGTTACATCCCGTTTTACCAAGCGACACATTACTAATAAAACTAAAAGACGTTTCACTTCAAAAATTCATTTACTTTGTAATTTAATATATACGATAAAACAGAGCAATGAGTTGCATCACTATAACTTGAAGGGGTGTCAACTTGCGCTAGTAAACTATTTGGTTGCAGCTTATTGCCGAGAAAGAGCTATTTCGACATACTCTTTAAGAAGGACGAATAAATAAACCTATGATCTAATTTAAAGAAAAAATACCAAAAAATAGCATTTTTTTAAAAAAAAATTCACATTTTTATTTAAAATGTTTTTTTTTAAATTTTATTTAAAATGTTTTTTTTTTTAAATTTTATTTAAAATGTTTTTTTTTTAAATTTTTATTTAAAATGTTGTTTTTTTAAATTTTTATTTAAAATGTTAAAATTTACAGAATCCGGTCACCATGGAATAAAAACAGTTTGTATTAAAATTTTGACAGCTAACGTCTTTAAAAAATAGTTTTTGAGTAAGAGGTATGTGTAGGGTATGGCAAAATGGACCTTAACTATAACGCAACGTTGGCTCGGCTGCTTCTATATCACAATTGTCTGACGCACAATTACGTCGGTTCTAGGAACCAGATAAAACTAAGAAAGCGGGAAGCGTTTTTTTGTGGAATCCAATAAGTTGCCACGCGTTTGAATTTGACGTTAAACTATTAAAACCTGCTGAAATCATGTGTCCGTCTTTATAGACACTACCATTTTTTTTTGTTAAATGTAGTTTTTATACATAATTTAAATAATATATACATATTAATTTAACGTCAAACTTTCAAATATCTGACATTTTACCCTAACACTAAACAACTTAAAAAAATATTAAAATTTGGGGATTTTTTTTTCTTGACTATTATAGGGAAATCTAAAAGTAAAATAAAATCTAAAAGTAAAATGCAAGTTCTAAAGTCTTATGCTGAATAAACATAGAAGGTTGACAATATATATCACAATTAAAATCGTTACACCTCAGAATCCATTTAACCATATCAGCTGAACAAATATTATGCTTTATTATTATGTAGGATTTGTACATTTGCTTTGCTGATGAGGGGGCTGGGGTGATGGACAGCTAATCCATTGGGCTCTACTAAAAATGAACAAAAAAAAACATAATAAATTTATTAGGGAAATCTGAATCTTATTTAGTTTATTAAATTTTAGTAATTTCTTAACAGAAATAGTAAAAAAATGACAACAAGTCAATAATAAAAAGTAACTTCGGCATCCATCTCTGTGCATACAATAGACAACACCTGCGTCTATTGAACACCACACCATTTGAGTTTTCCGAGCTTCTTTAAGGATTCTGAAATTAAATTGTCATAGAATTTTTTAACAAATCACTCTGAGTTGAAATAGATTGTTGCTTTTGCAGGATTTTCTGGAAGTGTATCTGATACTGATAACAATGGACAATTGTAAATTTTCTGAGGCATAACTAACTTATGACGGGTGGAGGGTCTTCAACGGAGCCAAGCACTGCCACCAGAGGTCTATTATACTAACCCAATAGATCCCTGATAGTGTTGAAATGGATCATCGTTAAAGTATAAGTGACCACCTAATTTTGATGTAGCTGATTTTTAAATCATTTCACATAAAAAGAATAATCAAATTAACGTGTGGTGAGTTTTTCCGAGCTGTCAGTTGTTAGACTATCCGCGCACTAACAACAATTGCACTGCAACGCCACTTATCAAATTAAAATCACACA
This sequence comes from Troglohyphantes excavatus, assembly GCA_963932185.1. Lineage (NCBI taxonomy): Eukaryota > Metazoa > Arthropoda > Arachnida > Araneae > Linyphiidae > Troglohyphantes > Troglohyphantes excavatus. The sequence goes on along the minus strand of OZ010666.1, from coordinate 71,351,064 downwards.
CAAACTGATTATGATTATTTAATTGCACCCAACTCAGGACTGCCTACCTTAACACATAAAAAATCGCCAAATTGTCGATTATTTGCCAGAACTGTTACGCAGTCATCAAAGTTAAACTGAAAAATCACCACAATCTGGTTTGGCGATATTGAAAAATAAAACAAAAATAGCCAAACCACAATCAGTAAAAAGTTGCCAAATTGTCGATTATTTGCCAAAGCTGTTAGCAAAAGGTTATTTTGTGCAATTAAAAGTTTATCAGAAAGCAGATGTAACTTGAATTTTCCAGTTACATGCAATTAATTAGTATCATGAATGTCCGACAGTTGATAGTGCGCGAATAGCTTTAAATTCTTCTTTTGAACAAAAGGACAAGTCAAGATTCTTCGAACTATTTTTGATAACTTTCCCTTCCTTTACCGTCCTAGTAAACTTCTACATGGTGCCTAGACAAACAGGGTTCGAGGGAACACAAAAGAAAAAAAAAGACGAAAACTATATCTCAATTCAGACTTCTATTTATATACATTTTCTTTCTATCTTTTTATTGCGAAACGTGGGAAAAGGCTTTACACGGGATCCATACATCTTTTGGAGAAGAGAAAAGAACTGCAGCAAAACTGTGAGAAGAAGGATATAAGTTCCAGAGAAAGACAACAAATTTGTCATCTTTGTCTGCTTTTTTTGGAGATGAATGTTATCACATTGTATCTCATTCGCAGCAGTTTCGATGTTAATGGAAGGTTTTCAGTTTCTCACGGGGATGTATTTATGAGGCTTTAAAAAGAATAAAAACTTGCAGATTGTAACGAGTCTGTAAGGCAGTTAAGTGTAATGTATTAGAGAGCTTCCCCGTTTTGTTTGCGTGTTTTATGAGATGAAGTAAAGGAGCGTAAAAAAAATAACAGTGAATTATCTCAAGTGTTGTGATTTTTTTCACTCGAGTATTTTATTTGTTCGTGATAGTGTTAATGGTTTTGGTGAATTGATAGTTGATAACAAAATAATTCCGTGCATCGTTATCGTGTTTATAAAAGTGTAAGATTTATTCCAGAACATAAAAAAGACCCCTGCTTTATCTTGATTAAATTTATTTTTGTTTTAATTGACACATGAACAATACATCACAAATGTGGCGTGTCATGCTTTTATAAAATATATAATACCCCTTTCTTCAAAACGATCCTTTTTGCACCTCGCTACAAATCCACTTCAAAGACGTAATTAAAAATACATTATCCGCACACCGTCACGATCTCCATGAATATCATTCCTCGAGAAAACATAAATATATTTACGGAAATCATTTCAAAATTTGCATCGAATGACTGCAATTGAAACCTCCATTACGAACTGGAAAATAAACTCCGGAGAATTAAATCCATTTCTCCAAGGTAACAAAGTATTAAAATTCAGAAGCAGAAAAGCACCTTTTCGACTTGTGACACTTCTGCAGGTACAGGCTGGATATGGCCAACGCGGAAAGCCTCAGTTATGGCGGGTATTTAGGACCAGGATCCGAATATATTAAGCTTGTTTCGTCTGACGGACATGAAATTTTCATCAAGGAAGAACACGCCATCTTGTCCCGATTCATCAAGGACAAGCTTTTGACAAGGAAGGCACTCAAAGAGGACGAGGAAAATGTCCTAACTTTTGAGGACATACCCTCCCATCTCTTCGTTAAAGTTTGTCAGTATTTTTCGTTTACGGCCCATTATACCTCAAGGCATTTTAAAAGTATTCCGAAATTTGTCGTTGAAAATGAAATTTTGGGTGATTTATTGAAAGTTGCAAATGTTTTGAAATGCTGATTTGCAGTTTTTAAGAGTTGCTTTCATTCTTTCAATAAATAGTGTCAGTGTATATATAAGTTTAGTTTGTGAATATTTTTTGTTAATGTGTAATTTAAAATTGCAAGTATACTTTTGTTTATAATCAGTACCCTTATAACTTAATTTTTTTAATGTAAAGATTTATAAAATTATTATTGTAGTTAGGTTTTCACCTAAGTAAATACTCATGTTTTCGTATTTCAATTTCCTAAGATATTTATAAAGCAAAGAAGACAAGATAAAAATTCGGAACAGATGTAGTATAGGACATTTGGCTCGCGAGGTTTTCTTTGGCGTGTTTTATAGGGGCGATAAATTTATAGTATGTTAAATCCACCCGACGTTGTTGGTATTTTCCGATTCTTGTGGCGACTTTCAATAACGAAAATTTTTCGTCGCCAACAAAACCCGCCAAATGTCCTATACTACATCTGTTCCAAAAAATCTTATACGAAGCATAGTAACGTGTATTACAACGTATGCACTAATAGTGCAAATCATTGGCTACAGTAATTAGTTCCACCTACTTGTGACATCACACATGCATGCGAAAATATTTGCTTATTGTATTTTACAAGCACATGAAAATATTTGCATAATGAATTTAACACGCATGCACTAATTCGAAACGAAATTGTTGTTGAATTAGTTTTCTTTCGCCAATTTTGTTGGTAGTTTATTTCATAATTCGATGTTTCATAACTAGTTTTTTCTTTATTTAATAAGAGGCATGGAATGAATGTACTTTCCTGGCGTCATTTTGGCGATTGCATATAGCTTAAGCGAAACTATTACTAAATATACAAATCAGTAAGTATTTACGAAATAGCCGATGGTAAAATCCGTATAATAACAAAACACAAAATGTCGATTCGAATTTGCGCATTCTTGTAAAATATATTACACAGCTATTTGCGCATCCGTGTAACATGTATATACAAGTTTTGTGCTGGGTGTGTCGCCAATTTAAACTACTGAAATCCTATTTGGAAATTTCAATTTTCACCCTTTGACGGATAGCTTCGTCACTTTAACAAGATAATTCGGGTATTTCATACTTAAATTTTAAAAGTTGAAATACAACAATGCATACAAGGATAATTAATTAATATTTACTTGGGAACTCACATATTGCACCAAGATATAGAAATTGTTACAATTGCAAATTCTTACGCCAATACCTTAATTGATCAAATATTTATGTCGCCAATTGCAACGATATCCCATTTTCATTGTTATTTGTAATAAATAACTATTCGATTAACTGCAATTCTTGTAACCTTTTTTATACTTCAATAATTCAAATGTCGCTATTAGTGTCCGCAACTGCTATTAGAAGACAGTTTAAGCGCGTATTGGTTTAAAAATTCACAAATAAAAGTAATATAACAAATGTGTTGTTTTGAAATGAAGAGAAATTTGTAATAAATAGAATATTTATGTTAAATTTAAAATTCAAAAATTTAACTTTTATAGAGAAAGGTTTAACGTGAAAAATCTTTAAAATCAACTAAGTAGGATATCAGGATAGAAACATAATGTTGCGATTTTAGGTTCATCTTTTCCTATAACTAAGTTACATCATAACACGATTGGCATACATTTGATATCGCGAGATAGGAAATAAAGCGCCGATGCGTGTAAAACCTTAAAATAAAACGTAGTGCATACTAGACGTGGAGGTTGACTTACGGAGCCAGGCGTAACAGCTTGAAGAACTTCCTTCTATTGGTGAGGTTTACGTTGTCGACTAATTCCCATATTTCTATAATCATTTGAGGGGACGTTTCACGTAAAACTCTTTTGACAGTGATCCATCATAACCACGCCCATTTTTTTAATTGGTATTATTATTGTTTATATTTCAATAGTATTTTTAATTTAAAATAAAATGTGGCATATGTGTCAAAATAAATAAGGTAGTTAAAATAATAAATGTTTATTCTAATGGTTTATACCTTAAAAACACGTATATTACTATTTCGTAAATATAATCATTTAGACTAAATTGCCATTCAATGACAAATACTTGAAATGTGGAAGAAAAAACAAATTAATAACAAACATTGATTGGCTTTCGGATAGACCAGTGGCAGATCACTCGACTCATAGGCGAAGAATTCTGAGCTCGAATCTTGATTTCGAGAGTGATGCGAACTCGTTATCGGAGAGTTGCTAGTTTCGTTTATCTTCATTCACAATAAATAACAATAACAATAATAATAAAAAAAACATGCGGTGTAGAAGAGACTGATTCATGATAAATTTGCTGTGGTCGAAACATAAATCCTCAGAAACTTTTCTAAATTTTTAGTAAAATGCATATTTTCCGAAATTTTTCTTACATTTTTTTTTATTTTATATGTTAAAAATATTCGCTATAAAAAATAAATTAATTGTCCTAAAAACACAATATGCATCCGGATCTTGACAGACATGCAAGTAGAAGAAAGAAAAAAACAATATCGATTTCAAATCTTTCACCTTCGAAAATAAACTCCTGTACAAGAAGGACCGCTGACAAGAAGCCTTTCAGCCAGCAAGAGAAAGAATTAAAACGGAAATAGTTAAAGAAATGGTGACTTTGCCCTTTTTTCTTTGTCGTTTTCTTTCGTCGTGCAAAGGCAAACGTCAAAAGAAAAGACCGAGACCCCGAAAGACCAAGAAGATGAAGCGGGGAAAATCTGCCCGGGTCTGCAGTTTTGCCACAAAATGTCTAATCAAGGAACGAGTGGGTGGGGGTGGGGATGCTTTTTATTTATTTTTTGTCTTGTTATTCTCGTCGTTGGAATTGTTGCCGAATTTGGCGAGATATTGCCGATTTGGCTATTTTAAGGGAGACCCGAGCCCCAAATCCTAATTTGTTTATTAATGAATTCAGAAATACCATTTTTTTTATATTATTAGAACATCTTTTTTTGAACAATAATCAAAAACAAAATTATATTTAAAAATGTTATTGTTGTTATTTTTTGCATTTTTTAAGCATAAAAAGACTTTTTTTTAAAAACACTATTCCTAAAATTCCTATTTTTAAAGTTTTTAAATTTTTTAATTGATTAAATAACGTTAAAGTACATACTACAAATGTAGGAATAGACTTTTGCAGATTTGTTTTCAGAAACTCATTTAAAGTTCAAAACCCAAAAAATTTTAAAAATTTTAAGTTTAATAATTTGTAAAAAAATAATTTATAACTTAATTTAAAAAGCTATATATACGTTTATAAAACAAATATTAGAGCTTCAAAAACTGTTAACGGTTTAGTTTTTAGTTAATTATTTGGAAAGCCTTAGCATTTTAAATGTGACTAAAATAAAAAAAAAACAATATTTGGAGTAATGACGATTGTTGCAAAGTATGTAGAAAGATGATAAATGTTATATAAACATCTAAAAAAACGTATGTTCTATTTCTCTTACTGTTTTGAAATTTTGTACACACCTTCGTAAGTACGTTTAGCATAGTTTTATGAAGAAGAAAAAAATTAGCAATTTTTCTTGGATTTTGAGGCTCGGGTCCCCCTTAAGTAAAATGTATTTGTAATTTATATGTTGGAATACAGTAGACCTACGATATAGAGATCTCTCACGTAATTAATGCTAATGGCCGTTGTAACGAGGTTAATTGATATTCGGTTTTAACTCGACCACGACCAAACACTTTTTTCGATTTTCTTTAAACTTGGCATGAATGTTCCTTGAAGCAATTAAAAACGACGTATATGTTTTTAAAAAAAAATTATGGTCGGGAGGTTAACTGTTCCCAGATTTACTAGTATTTTTTATTTTAATTAAAATTGTTAATTTGGTCCTAAATGAAATGGCACTTATGTCTTAACTAGCATATTGTTGATAAATTTGATTTAAGTTTCAAACACAGAAACTCTACCAGATTAGTGACTTCTAAAACGTTATTTAATAAATTCTAAGAATATGTTATCCTAATATATTTACTTTCTTTAACTTTTTAACCAAACAATGATTAGCTGATGAAGCGAAGGGACTAATGCAAGTTGTAGTTATGCATTGACGTTGTCCTCTCAATTCGTTTTCTAAAATGGAATATGTTCTTTCTCGATGGAAGAAAAGACCATCACAAACTCCCGATGAAAGCGAATTTTAATCTCAAATATGTTCAAAATATTCCGTTATTTAGAAAGTTTTCTAACTAAAAAAGTATACTTAAGAAAAACTTAACTTATTATATTTTTTTTATTTTCTGTCACTTCGAAGAAAGTTTGAAACAGAAGTCCACTTTGTAAAACTAACAGCCGCATTCTTTTGTATCGCATCTTTAAACTATTGTAAATAACATTAAAAATAGAAATCGTGTAAGTATAAGTAGAAGAACATCCAAAAGGGTTTTGTGTGAAACGTCATTTTAATAGATTAATTATAGGTAGCCAACAGAAGAAACAAGATGTTTCGAATAATTTCAAGATTTTGCCCTCATTGGCGTCTAATTTGCTATCTAACGACATTAAATTTATTTTATGCAATGGAGCACACCACGCAATTCAATTTCAACAGTTCAATTTAAATTCAATTTACAATTTAAGTTTTTATTCCATCATTCCGAGCGCTACTCTGAGAAAACTCAACAGATATAATGCAAACACAAATTAATAACAACTTTAAAATAAGTTGTAAGTATATTAAGTTGCTTTAAAATTACTTACTATATCTCGAATATTATAATATTCGACAACTTAAAACAGAATTATAGTGTAATGGAGAACTATAGTGTAAAAGTTGCTTCCTACAATAAAAAGAAAAACGATTTGCGTTGTTTGTCTTCTTATTGTGGGAGGCAATAAATTTTCCGCGCTAAAACGTTTAAAAAAAATCCTTTTTTCGACCCACCCTAATAAATATAGATATAAAAAAAATATAACATTAGAAAAATAGTTTTTTTCTTAAAATTAGCATTAAATAAAAAATTACAATAAAATTCATTGTTCGCTGAATAGGCATCAACATACTATTTTAAAAATTTGGAAATCCGGCGATTTTTTTTTTTATCTTGGCGACTTACAAAACTACTCATCGACAACCCTAGGCGTGTGGTTTCCTTCACCCCGAGAGACAGGGGACGACGTAAAGGGATAAAATAAATCAAAAGTTTTATTTGGACTCCGACAACGTCTGCCCTGGATGTCGTGTTTACAGAGGTTCGTTACACCTCCCTTGTAAAACTCAAGCAAGAAAAGTCCTACGCGAAGAGTTTCGGTGTGTTTTGCAGCGTGTCGCTTCTTGTGGTTTGTGAATGGCTGTTTTTTTTATGTGAAGTGTTTAGAGTGAAAAGTTGGAGGAAAAGAAAAATATTGATGCGTTTGTTTATCGGCGGTTTCTTTTCAATTACATTTTATTTAAGTTGGAAAGGGGATCCGGCTATTGAATGAAATTTCACTAGCGGTTACATTGTTGGAGTTTTAGTTTCGAATTGTCCATTTGAACTGTTCAAGAATGGGACGGTGATTTTCCTCTTTTTGATGAAATAGAGATGCCATTGTGTTATACTATAGGAAATCCCTTACATTCTACCAGGTTGTGAAATGATAATAAGGATAATAGTCCGTATATGACTTACTGAGTATATTTATGAAGCCTGAAACACGGTTTTTGAAAAAAAAAAATATGAACAGATGATAATTTTTTGGTACAAAGGTGGAATATGTATAATCGTTATGTGGAGGATCGTTAATTGCGTATGGAACCGAGCTGAACACAGTTATCAAATGTGCATTGATATTTTAACGTAATATTAAATTATACATAGCGACATAAGTATTACATTTATTAAACATATGTTCCGTCAAAGAAAACAGCAAATATTCTTTACAAATGAAAAACACTCTTCGTTTTTCGACGTGACAGTTGTAATAAAGACACATTGCTATCAAAGGGGTTAGGACTGAAAAACTAAATTAAATTACAAGGTGTTTAATAGTTATTTTTTTCAATTTTGACACGTAATAAAACTTAAAAGATATGATATAGCTAAGTTAGTTTTGCTTGTTAATGTTACAGCGACGCATGAAGTTAGTTTTGCTTGTTAATGTTACAGCGACGCATGAAGTTAGTTTTATTTGTACACATAATTTTTCTAAATCCATTAACGAACCGATCAATACACCATTTCAAAACCATTAACGCACCAATACAACATTTTCGTGCCGATTTCAAAATGTATAAAAATGATATTAAAAAAATTATTTTTTAACTTGTTCGTAAAATTAAAAATTATTTTCTACTTTTTAGCGCATTTTTATTAAAGACAATTTAAAAAAAATACTATTTTATTTTGATATAAATTACTGAAGGCTGTGCTGCAGCTTGATTATACTTCCTGAATATAACTGAACAGATTAAAACCCTAAGAAGATACTTTGTTTAATCTGTACTTAATTTGCTCAAAAATAAATTAATTTTGAACGCGACAAAGAAGCGCGAAAGAAGATACCCACACGCAACATAATAACTTTTAACCTCAACTCAGAATCGATGGGAGATAAAAGGACACCGGCATCCGAAAACAGAGTTATGGCGGCATTGTCTTCTCTGGCAACCGCGACAAAACACCAAGAAACACGCCAAACTTAATTAATTTCGCTACACGAAAGACCTGAATGATTAATTGTCACTTCCTTCCCCAGCAGCATAAATTACGAGGAGTTGAAAAAGCGTAATTAAAAGGTCCACGACAAGATAACGGCTCCTTGTTGCACACTTGAGCATGGGCAACATATGTGAGCTTTCGACAGGTGTGGGGGGTAAGAACACCCTGTCGCAAGGCCTTGCTTGTCGAAAATATCGTCCTTTTGTTTGCTTGGAAGTGTCTTCTTTGACTTTGGAGATAGGGGGTGGTGATTGGGAGGTTCTTTTGAATTATGAAGCGTAATCAGATTTAAGGGTGTAGCCACATAGATAATATTGGTGTAATATACAGGGCGACGATAAAATAACTAACCACATTTAAAGGCATTTTCATTGAGAATCGCGTGAAGGCATTGCAAGATTTTGATTGAAGTGAGCACACTGGGCGGTTGGCGGCAATGCAGGGTAAATCCCGAAGGAAACGGGAATACTCTCCCCTAATTTTGAGCCATTGTCAGATGACGTGGGCTACATCCGAGCTGAAACCTCTAGCAACCTTTCATAGGCGTGAGGACATTGGAAAACGGCGGATTTAACGTGAACGAGTCTCCTATAATAAAGCCATAAGAAAGAAGACCCTAATAAAAAAGCAAAATTGTACATGAAATTCTAATAGTTCTATAATTAAACTCCTGACATTTTGTTCACAGAAGTTAATGATCTTATCACCAGCAAGAAAAGGTATTCAAAACAAAATAATACTTCTCTATCATATCATTATATTTTTCATGTGAAAACCTTAATTTTCATTCTGCCTTTATAAGAAACTAAATTTATCTCCTGAATCAAAGTTTTGGTTCTTTAAACCTTTCATTGTCCAATAGAAATTGTTTACATGTACATAATTTAATTTTGGTTATAAGTATGTTTTCTTTCGGCATGTAACTTTTCTATGTTTTTCTACGTACAACTCTTCGTGGATTTATGGCTTTTTGAATATTTGTCATATAGGGCCTTCTTTTATCCAAATCCACTTCGAACTGAAGTTAGGGACAATATAAATTTCACTATAACTTAGCATTATATATGATTTATGGATTTTTAATGATGTATTTTTTAAGAACAAACTGGATATGCTAAAAAAAAGTTATGGTCTTTTAACTTATGACGGTCGTATACACGGCGAATGTTTTAGAAGAATTGCTTGGAACGATACTAAACATCCTGCGATAACGAGCTCTGAGCTCTTTCAAAATCCAGATTTTTACCCACAACTATAAAATTTGACATGTGAGATGATTTCCGCGGGTAAAAAAAAGTTAGTTACAAAAGTCACCGATAGGGAAAAATTTGGTACATTCGGAAATGAAAATTTTAAAGTAGACATTAATTGCATATTAATTATTTTCCTATTTTTTGTCGAACATTTTTATGTCAGTCCATTTTCTATATTTGCCTATGTGTCGATATATATTTTTAATTATAGGTGATCACAATCCATAGATGTTTTTTTTATAAAAATCCAGAAAGTAAGAATATAAAACAATAACCATTAAGTACTTTTTCCCATTTAAATAATATATTTGCTTATTTATATCTACACTGCCGTCATAAAATAAAAGGCCCTTACAGAAAATTAAATTTTAAAAAAATATTTTTTTAAGCTTATCTTTTCTAGGACATGAAAAATCCGTAAATTAAATATAATGGCAAGTTAAAGTGTAATGTACGTTGGCGCTAATTCCAGTTCGAAGCGATTTTTGATAAAAGAACACCCTATATGACAAGTAATTACTAAAATGCCTTAAATACATGATGTACATAGAACAATTTTACATAGAAGAACATGATAAACCTACATGGTATAATAAAATATAATTATATAATGAAATTATGTAAGTGCAAAGAGCGATAATTTTCGGACAAAATAGGGTTTTAAAAGTATCAAAACTTTAATTCAGGTGACATATTTTGTTGTTCTTGCTTCCTGTAAAGTTTTTTTTTTGGAGTTAGGACCTTTTATCTTATGACGGTAGTATAGTGCGTGTTTTTAATTAATCCCGTAAGAAGAATGAGTACTTTTCTAGTTAGAATATAAATACGGAAGTATTTTTGCCAATATATATCTATTATCAAAATCAAAGGTACACATACATGTGGTATTATTATTATTACTTATTTTTAAGGTATTAAAACTTGGTGACTGGTTAGCAAACCTATATTTATTTTTGAAAAAGCAATCAACAACGTTGTGCAATAAATACATTTCTAGTAAAGACAAATCATCGATATTTCGTAACAATTTACAAACTTTTTTACTTTTTAGTAAAGACTATTAAAACTAATTTTAAACTTAATACTTTATTCACTAATATATCAATAGCTGGGTCCTTTCTCTCACTGGAATTTTCATTAAAAATATATATTGTATTAGTATTAATGGAAGATATATAGTTGCCATGGTCTAAACATGTACTGTAATAATGTGGCACTAATTATACAAATAATTAAGAGTTGGTATGCCTTTTGGAAGAGAGTTGAAATTGAGTTTTAATATTTGACACAATAATAGACTAAAAACCATGTACATGAATATCAACCGGAGTTGTGTACACTATTGTTAAAAGGAAATGCTATCAATCCAACCCAACTAACACGGCATTTTTTAAATTGATATAATTATGATTATATATTTAGAAGACTTTCCGAAATAAAACTAAACCTCCTTATAATCATTCTTTATTCTCCGAGAGAAAGAAAAAAAATATTAACCTTTAAAGATAAGGGAAAAACTCTTTTCTGCATTAAGGGAGACATATGAAAAATTATGACGCTCATTCAAACATAAACCCCTTAATAAATAATTATTAGGTTACACGTACCTTACCACGGCTCTTTTTTTGCGCATAAAATGTGTAATCGACTTTTTATGACTCTTTATGATTTATGTCGCAGCCATTTTACACATTTTGCGAGGGAACATTAATTTTTTTTCTCTTCCCCCATAAGCTTGTGCTGGATACACGCATCATATGCATAATACACATTAAGAATCATTAAAATGCATTGTGGCTGATTCTTAGTGAATCGTAACTCTATCCGCTCAAGCTGACACTCAAGAGCACTGTAATGTATTCGGGGTGGTATAAAGATTCGGAATCTTCGTGCTTTAATTTCCAGGCTTCGAATCATGACGCTAATGAAACTAATTATTCATTTCGAGATTAATGATATTAGAATATTAAGGGCGCTTCTCCTTTTACGCTTATTGTTCTAAAACTCATTTAAATATGTGTACTCCTTGCGATTCGTTGTAAAATGGTTTGTTTTCAGTGCCTCGCTGGAACATCTATATGCTTTGTATTATTTTTCGTTTTATTTACAATTGCTAAGGTTCCAGTGTTGTAATTCTATTGTGGTGAGATGCATGTCTTATTATGTGATCTTTTTTTTATATGTTTAAAGTTGCACTAAACTTGTATTTAATATGCGCAAGGATTTTGGATCAGGGACGGAATTTTTGTGAGACAAAAGAGCGTAAATGTTTGAACTTTAAATACTTTTTACCCTCTGAGATATTACCAAAAACCCATTTCCAATAATATCTCTATAATACTGAATGTATAGTAGGGTGCAAAAAACGCCCCTCTAGAAAAAAATCACTTTGTCCCCAATCTAAAAATTTTCCATTAGCCATAAAAAGTTGACGTACCAAATATTTTCAATTTATAAACACTTTTAGTGGACCCTCAACAACTTTGAAATTTCGTTTTTTTCGAATAAAATCCCCAAATTCAGCATTTTTTATACTTAATTACTTTTATATTTTTTGAACTATTATTTTATGATATTTTAAGAAAAATGATTATAATGAAGTAAAATATGGATCACATAAATATTTAATGTTAATAAACTATATTAACATTAAATTCAGGTGACTTCATTCTTCATTGATTTCAGGTGACTAGTGACAAATTTAGCTTTGTTTACAATTTACAGTAAAATACATTCCCTGTTTATTTTCAACTTGTGATTTTCATTTTTAACGGATTTACTACTTTTGTTCTGAATCGATTTTATACTTTTATTCTGTTTATTTCTGCTTTTTATTCTAAAAGAATAAAAATAAAAGTAAAGTAAATAAAAAAATTAGTTCCAATTTAATATTAAATTATATTATTAGATCTACTGATGATTTTGATGAACGAAGTGACACAAATTATGTAAAAAAAAAACTTTGATTTTGAAGGACTCTCAATAAGTACTCAAAGTCATCATCGATATAAAAGAACGGGAACGAGTTTATTCATTCCATACGACAGTATGCAGAGACCTAATATTGTTTCAACTAGCTATGAGTCCAGGACAACAGGCAGCATATACAAAAACATTACAAAACTAGGAGAAGATACATGTACAATTGCAGCATCTTGCGCAACAGCAGACAGAACAAGAATAGGCAAGTTGCAATGGAAATTTCAACTGCTTGCAATTAAGACTGGTGCTTTCTTAAATATACAACTCTGCATTGAAATAAAAAACTTTCAACAGCAATGTCCAATAAGTACAAAATAAAAAAACGTTTACCAGCAAAAGATTCTTGGTGTGCCTGCATATCCCCAAGGAATAATAGTAAATGCGACTCAATCATTGCCGACTTAATATATGTGCAACTGACTTCTTAGAAATGTACAAACAATTATGAACATGATATTTGACACAACTTCTTCCAACACAGGCCATGTTACTGCTGCTTGTGTCAGAGAGCAAAATAAATTGGGAAATAAACTTCTTTGGTCAGCTTGCCGCCTTCATATAAGAGAAGTCATTTTGTCTCATGTTTTGGTGACTTAAAGGTCGAGGCTTCTAAGTTACTAGGTATAACCTTATTTAAACTATTTTGATCAAGATGATGGTGGATTTGAACCATATGACCCAAAGACAGTGAGTGTGCAAGCGAGAAGCATAGTTAATGATCTTGGAGCCAGTGCAATCCATGCAGCAAAATGTGCCATCGATTCTGGAAAATACAGAGATGATTATATGGAATTCCCAAAGATTTGTCTAATATACCTTGACTTTCCCAATATTACACAAGCAGTAAAATTAAACCGACCGGGAGCTTTGCACAAAGCATGTTGGATGGCCAAACTGTTATACGCGATTAAAATTTGTCTTCTTGAGCAGCATCAGCAACTACCTACTGGCACAACAACATGTCAAACTGTGTGACTTTGCCACTCTCACCTACAGCACCTGGTGGTTAACATGTGATTCTGCAATAAATGCTCTTTGGAATGTCCTACACATGCTATGTTCTCTTATAACGTACAAGGTTGTCTATCCCATTATATCTGAAAGTGCAATTAGCGCGTTTGAAAACCATTACTACTAGTATCTTACAGAAAAGATGGTTCCACTTGTCCTTTGGAGCAACAGAGTTCCACCACAAGAATGAAAAGCTATCACTGACGCAAAGCTAGCTACAAAACTAAATTCCACTGATACTGCTTTTAAATTTCAAGGTTGATATGGTATGGATTTTGAAAAACCCAAATTTCCCAAAAATCTCACTGTAAATACAACTATTTCTAATTCAGTTGAAACGGATTCTTGGATTTTATTTTATCTATTTGAACTAGAGGCAAATTTTTTAATAGAAGATGTTTTATAATGGTCAAGTTCTGTATCCTACACCACACACTCACAAAGTTTCAAGCATTGAATGTTGTTAACGACTGTGCAGAACGATGGGTGAAGCTAAGTACTGAATTCATAGAATCAGCATAACATGAAGATCACTACCAACATGTTCTGCAGGTCGTCGAACAAGATCGACAAAAACAGAGAAATCTACGAAAACGGCCGAAATTGACTATAGTTTAAATTGAGTGTACTTGTACGAATTAAATTGAGTACTAGGTAATATAACCCTATATTATAGATATTAGAAAGTAATAGTATATGATTATATATTCTTTTATTATATCACAAAACAATCTTAATTGTATTATTTTATTAAAGTATACATTATTATATATTTTTTTTACGCACAATGCTTTTTTTTTCATAATTTTTGTTTTTGTTGTACATTCCTGGGACTTGAGGCCCCAATAGATCTTATAAAATTTTTACAAAATTCTACGTATATAATTTTTTTTAGCATTTCGAACAAAAATAACATAGGGACAGACAATTTCCATGAAATTTTTAAAAACATGGGGCGTTTGATGCACCCTAATGTATAGGTATAAATAAAGTAGGAAATTAATTTTAAAGTAATGAGTTAATTGAAAAATAATGAAGTTAATTTGAAAGTAATTTGTTAATGTATAAGTAATTTGTTAATGTAAAAGTAATTTATTAATATAAAAGTAATTTATTAATATAAAAGTAATTTATTAATATAAAAGTAATTTATTAATATAAAAGTAATTTATTAATATAAAAGAAATTTGTTAATTTAAAAGTAATCAGTTAATTTAATTGTATTGTAAAATTGTAATGTAATTAAAAATATAAACCTAAAAAGTGTCCAAAGTCTATAATAAATTTTCAACTCAAAATCATTTATATTTTCCCTTTTTCACTAGACTTTGGCGCCCTCGTTAGTACGGTGCCATAAGCGGCTGCTTGTGTGGATTGAACCTTAAGAGGCGTCGTTCCGCAGTACGTTCGCCGATCCGAGCGGGAGTGGTTTCTAAGGGCTCACTCTGCTATACTAGTTATAATCAATCGAACTAAAACCGGGGATCATCAAGAGTTATGAGGTTTACAAGTGTGCAAGGTATAGAAATGGCGTGAAGAGACTCTGTATAAAACTATATATTTGCATAAAATAAAGCCAAATACACTTTTCTATAAATATAGATTATTTTCAATTTGTTTCTGCATTCAATTTCTTACAGAAATTTTGTATATCGAAACTACAGCTAACAGTTTATTTGATGAGTCATTTGTTTATGACAAAAACAAATTAAAATTAGCACTCCATTTTATCACAGAAAATACTGTCCCCAACACTTTTAAAAATATTACATGCAATGAAATATGAAATGTCAGTCATTCATTTATATTTTCCGTTCTACAATTAAAGTATATTTTATCGCCGGAAATTTTTAGATAGAAATATCTGCGCATGCAATAAATAATTCCAATAAAATTTAGCGGGCAATAGTTAACCAATATTAGTTACATACCTCCGATCAGCGATGGGCATTAAGGAACAAATACATTAAATTACAACATTCAACGGGCATTATTGCATCTACGAGTGCCCATTCATTCAATATAAAAGCCGTAAATTAACCGATCGAAGCACTTTAATGGGAATAGCTCGAATTTGATTAAAAGTTTTCCGTTTTCCGAAGATCTCTTAATAGTTTAAACACATTCCAGCCCACCCGGATCATCTCTCACTCGCTCAAACGTTTTAAGAATAATAAGAAACCTTTCCAATTTATTAATTTTCGAACCCATATTCCGTTAAAACTCGCAGTTTTCTTGAACGCTTCCTTGGGCACAGACAAAAGATCGTTACTGAATTATCGAAATAAATCGCTCTCGCGCCACATTAACGAGTTTATTTCCTTCTAAAACCGAATATCGGAATTGCGTTTACGACGCTTTTCGATTGAATGGCCGCCATATTCCCCCCCCCCCCCCCCCAACGCGACGACCTAAACGACTTTGAGGGAGTCGTTCGACGACTTGATACGCCCCCCAGGGGCAATTAATTCGGAGGATTAAGCGATAGCGCCCCGTTATCATTTCATTTTGTTAATGCACTTATGAAAAGACCCGGGAATGACCGGAACCGCTCGGCCGGGTGTAAAGATCGAAGCGCTACAGTGCCGCAGTCTCCTGCAGTCAAGTGGCAGATATCTCGAGTGACTGTTGCGCTGTTCTTGCTTGATAGCTGTTACTCGCGGTTCCACCCGTGTAGACAAAGGAAAACTTCCATTTATTGAGAGCCATTAAAATGAATTTGACTATAAGGGAATAAATAATGGTGAACATATTTTATTACAATGTTTAATAACTTGTCAAATCTTAATGATGCTTTATATTACTTATATTTTTATGTTGTGTTATCATTTTGTTTGCCAGAATAAACTTTTTCGGTTTTTATGGACACCAACTATTAATTATATGATACTTTATTCAAACCGAGGTAATATTATAAGGGAATGTCTTTGATACGCTGTGAAAAACATTTTACATGAAAATGTATATTTTTCAGGAGATTATCAGAAAGACAATGGGGTTGCTTGACAATGTACAGGTTGGAAGAAAACAGAGTTCGTAATCGCAGGATTGCAAGTTCGGTTCTTGTTGTCATAAATAACATTCGCCGTTTAGTGATTTCGATTGAATGACCGTTGTGGTCTAAAAGTGCTTACGGTAATCCAAGTGGTCACCAATCGTTCATTGTGTAGCTCTAGTGCTGAATTATTTTATCAATCATAAGAAAAATATTTCGTACATAATTCAAAGTCTTATAACTAAATAATGTATTTTCTATAAATTAAAAAAACTAAAATATGGTTGTTATTGTATTCTCTTTCGGATAGTTTAATTGTAGCATGATAATATGTATATTAAAGAGCCTTTTGCATAATTAAGTTACCCATAAAAAAAAAACTATTAAAAACTGTTCGACGATATCTCGAGTTGTCTAAGTTTCTTGCTTTAGACTTTGAGTAGCTGGGCGACCATGTCCAAATAGTATTGTGAAATAAAATCTCTGTATACGTTAATAAAACTACCTCCTAAAGCTAAAAATGAGATTGTAAATTTTTTAGAAAAAGTGAAATATAAAGATTAATTTTATTTTAACCTCAAGTGAAGGGACTGCTGAATTTCTTATATACTAGCAACATTGCCCGGCGTTGCTCGTGGTCAATTTGTTAAGAAAGAGCTACCTACGCGACATTTTTAGTTCGCGTAGCCAGTCTAATATCGTTCTTTATTATAATCTTTATCAAAATCTAAATGTATTCAATTACTTTAAGTAGTTTTTGTGATACCTATACCTATAACCTATTTTCTTGTTTTCGACTTTACATGCTACCACGACTATGTAAACTGATGGTTTTGTATGATGTTTTTTTGTAGTACAAATATCCATAAAATTAGTGATTAAAAGCCTTTTCTAATGTTAGCCTTGTAACATGATATCGATGAAAATAATGCATTCTATAAAAATAAATATAAAAACACTTGGAGATGTTGCTTTTAGATGACGATTGGCTTAGAAAATTTATGTCATTTTAAAAGTAAAGTTGTATGTTTTTGTTGTATAAACAATATTACCATTCAGTGATAAAAACACTCATGCTTTAAACTTTACATTCATTACTTTTAACACTGACGCAACAACATTTTAACGTGTTTTTGGCGAAGTGTTTTGGGTGCCAATTGGCAATGGATTCTTTATACCATCCCTCTTTAAATTAAATTAGAATTATTGGCTAAAAAAACTATCCTGTAAGTAAGTATAATAATTTTAACACGTCTTTTATAGTCTTTGAACAATACACAAAAATTTAAATGAACAATAACATTGACAGTCTAACGTGGACGGCAACAGTTATATTTGTGACAAGCCCCAATACTAATATTTTTATAGTCAAATTTTTAAAAAATAAATAAATTAGAATTATTAAATTTTATAACGGTTTCTTCTGTAAATTCAGAGAATTGCAAAATCTTATTTTAAAAATGCTTATTTCAATATTTAATGACAATATTTTTATAAAAAAATATTTTTTTAAATATTCATTTTTTAAAAAATTGGCTTCGATTGTTCATACACAAAAATTTAAATGAACAATAACATTGACAGTCTAACGTGGACGGCAACAGTTATATTTGTGACAAGCGAAAACGATTTTGGCCCCAATACTAATATTTTTATAGTCAAATTTTTAAAAAATAAATAAATTAGAATTATTAAATTTTATAACGGTTTCTTCTGTAAATTCAGAGAATTGCAAAATCTTATTTTAAAAATGCTTATTTCAATATTTAATGACAATATTTTTATAAAAAAATATTTTTTTAAATATTCATTTTTTAAAAAATTGGCTTCGATTGTTCATACAAATCCGTTTGGCGATTTTTTCATTCAACTCATATTGGATTCAAAAACATGCTGTCATTTAAAACTATTGGCGATAAGAGACCACGGAATGGGGTGCCAACTCACACGTTCTCCTCGTTAGGTTAAGTCAGTGATAACGTTTGCACTAAAGTTATTTTCGAATTGAATCACAATAGAAAATCCGCAGAGGAAAATTAACTAAAAGTAAAGTTCTAAACTTTGACGTTCTATGCGTCATTTGTAACAGCCCTTTTGCGCAACTCTAGTTTGATCAAATTAAACTATATCCATAACCCTTCTTTTAATTAACCTTTAATTTATATGAAATTTAATGATTTAATTTATATGAATTTAATTAATTTATATGAGTTTATATTTATAGTGTGAAATTCGTAACAGAAACTATTTTGAATTATTATTCTGTTAAATCATTCTGTCACAAACGCTAAGCCTAATGTAATGCTATTGTGTCCATTATTGTGTTTACTTTTAGCGACCGAAAAAAAAAGATCGCCAAACTGGGTCGTATTCGAATACGTTCCTTGAATTTCTATATAATGTTTTTGAAGGAAAACTATAAAATCACTGCCTGCATGTATAAAATAGAAACCATAAGTTAAACTTTTAATGTGGGGAATTCCGATACTATTGCCTGTTCCATTCCGAGAAAAATAGAACTATTGACATACATTTAATTATTTTGGATAGGAAATTAGGCACCAATGTGCATTCCTTGAATTTCTATATAATGTTTTTGAAGGAAAACTATAAAATCACTACGTGCATGTATAAAATAGAAACCATAAGTTAAACTTTTAATGTGGGGAATTCCGATACTATTGCCTGTTCCATTCCGAGAAAAATAGAACTATTGACATACATTTAATTATTTTGGATAGGAAATTAGGCACCGATGTGCATTTTAAAATTTCGAATCAAAGCAAAGCATATTGTATATGCCATGGTTCCCTATGGCGTCAGACGAAACATGGTTTATCTTTCTCCTTCGGTTGACGTTGTTATGTTCAGATTTATCTTAACTGATATTTAATTTGCCTATTCTGTTCTATTATTTCATGCTATATTTGTATATAGAATCGCTCCTTCGAGCTGAGGGAGTCAGTTTGTCAGTTTATAGTTAAAAATTAAGCTGCTTGACTATAACGAAATATCTTCAATTAATTTTACAAACATCTACATGACAATATAAATAAGCAAGCATAACGTCTTTTGCCAGAATTTCTTAGTGATATGCCTTCGGGAGCATAAAATTTTCTACTTTTTAAATGCAAACTCTCTTTCAATCATTAATACAATGCAAACACATATTTTCATTTATACGCTAATGACACTTATAAAATATTTTATTTATTCTTTGAATGTTGTTTTTGTATTTTGTATATATTTCAAGTGCAGCTAACAGAGACTGTAGGTAGGATTTTTCATGTAGCGGGCATGCAATGGTTTGTGCATCAAAGAAATTAAATTTATTTAGAAAATATTTCCATATCTATAAAGGATTAAATTAAAGAATAAGGGGGAAGTCCTCCATGGCTGATTTCAGTTCAAATTGACAACCCTGCGCAATAATATTATTTTTTATGCGCATGTGCCAGTAGTCGCGTTATATATTTTACAAACATCGCCAAACTGATGTCATTATGTGTATCTCATTGGTTTAATCTACAAAAGGTAGCTCAAGTAGCTTTATGTGACATCGATATATCGGTGTTGGAAAAGGAAACCCTAGGTCTTCTTTGTCAAAGTAGTTGATGGAAATTGATATGGCGGACTGTCTTTTTATTCTTTACTATTACCCTAGAAAGTACCATTAACTCTTTTGACATAAAATATTGCTATGAATTGTTTCAATAACAAAACATGTTATGTTTTGATAGCCAAATTGGCGGAGACATTTATTTAAAGTAATGACATCTCGTAACAAAATTCAAACATCTTCACAAACAACTAAATAGGAAAATATCCAACACAGCTATTTATTTCAATTCATTTTATGGAAAACCCTTCACCACATATCAAACCCCCGCACACACATAGAGGGTTTTTTTTTTATCCCTTTCTTGATCACCGACCCCACATGCATAATATATGCTCCTGTTAATTAAAATCTGACGCGAAACAGACTTTCGTGCAAGTCGAAACAGAAAGAAACAAGGCAAAAGGAGAGAAGGGGAAAAAAATCTTAGGCCCCCCCCTCCGCTATGAGGCAACTTTTTCATTCTTACCTCTTTCTTATGGAGTGTGTTTGATGCGAAGAGGGTGAGGATAGAAAGGGGGGGCCTTTGAAAAGACGAAGATGGATTAGGTTCTCCATTCTTCTCTTCATCAGTGGCTTTGGGGGTGTTTAAGAGGGGCCGTTGAGGTGTGCTTTCGTGGAAAAGGGGGGGGGGACAGTGAAAAATGGATTGCCTGTATTGCATTAAACAGTCAGACATGCAAGATTCAGGGGAGGAGGGGAGCAAATCATTTTCTTTTTAACCATCTGCTACTAATTAAATTCTTACTTCAAATATTATAGTGGAAATTACGTGAGAATAGTACACTGGAAAAAACATTCTCTATTTCGTAATAATTATTATTACTTCGTATATTAAGTAATACTTTTGTTAAAGGTATAAACCATCACCAAAACAGCGTCATATACGTTTTATGTTCCGTGTTTCTTAGTTGGTTTAATCTACAGCAAGTAGATCCATTCACTTGTTTACGTGACATCAATATATCGGTGTTGGAAATATAAATTCTTTACATTTTTGTCAAATCCTTTGCCAAAATTGCCACGCCACAGTTGTTGTCGAAAATTGATTTGGGGGAGTGCCCTAAAGTATTGCTTTCCACTTAGCACAAGTAGGTACTAGAATGTACAATTTGAAATACATATAGTACAAAGCTTACGGTGTTCGCGTAATAAGTAGTATTTATACGTATACCAATAAGTATTTTTGCGTTGTATTTGTATTTTACTATTCTTAGCGCTACGTTCTATACGATAAGTCTTAATATTGTATGTTTTAGATAGATAACAATTATAACCTTAATGTTTACTTAAATAAATGTTCGATAATTCATTTATATATGTTAGATATAACACCACTTTTCATTACTATTACTTGGCAGATAGACTATTTGATTAAGTGTTGTGGGTCCTAATTTAATAGGTTTCCTAAAAATGGGCGGGATGTATTTCCGCTTAGCATTGTAGTCAAGGCGAGTTGAAAACTTCAAAATGATCTTGCCTCAAATCTGGGTTTCCGTACTTACACCACTTGTCAGCCAAACCGCCCAAATAAATATACCGTTCCATGTTTCTCATAAACCATTGGACGACACAAAATGACCCCATCTGCTCTTAGCGTAAACACCTAACTTAATTAATTAGAAATTTCAGAAGTAGACTATGAATGAATAATTCTAAATGGAATTATAATTTAAAGCATGTAGGCCCTTTCGTAAAAAAAATTACACGACTGAAGCTCGCAACTATTAAGAAAAAAGAACATTGAAATGAAAAAAGAAGTATACTTTTCCTGTAATCTGAGTTAAGAGGCCTATGGCTCGAGACTTAATAAGGGTACATGGATCTGCGAGATTGAAAAACATGAAAAAATTAATTAAGTTTTCATCTGCTTAAAAAGTCATTAATTTATAATTGATATCCCCCTTCAAACTGGAAGTTTCTTGGTAGTCCATTACTTATTTTTTTTTATTATTACTTTTTTACAAGTTTCGCGCCGTGATTAGTTTTAACATTATATGTAAAAAAAATATTAGTAGATGTGTTAAGTGTAAAGTTTTGTTCCTTCATCAATTTCATTGTAGGCGTAATTTGTCTTTGATATTTTTAAAAAGTTGTTGTGTTATAACTTTAATAACAAACCTGCTAATTTATCACAGGATCTATTATATTTTTATTAGTAAAATTCATTAATTTATTTTCATATTTTAATATTGACAATAATTTGTTAGAATTAAGTTATATATAGTTCTATTATCCATATTAATTAAACAATCTATATATTATAGTTATCATGAATTTTTAGTTTCTTTTAATAAAAATTAATATAGACTTTATTTTCTAGAATTGTCATATCAATTTTTAATATATTAGAACAGGATATGAGGTGTTTTAATTGAAAGTGGGGAAAATCCAAAGAATATAAAAATGGTGTTCTTTTAATTATTTATAAAAATGGCGATTTTTTTAATTAAAATAATAAATACTTTTGTGTTGGCCAGTTTGATAGATGTCAAGAGATATATCTACTAAGCTCTTAATAATTATGAACATTATGTCGTTTATATAAGGATTTACAGTGTTATTTTTATTATAATACAATGGTTAAACGTAATAAAAACCGGTTACTTATCCTAATAAACATATACACATTAGTGTATTCGGCCTACACTGAACTTTTAAATGATTGGAATTTCATGGTCGAAATATTAGTTTCTTTAAAGTATTTTGAATACAAATTTGAAAACATTAAATTATTTTCATAGTTTACCTTAAATATACAAAAAATTATTAGATTTCCTTAAATTAATAGTTTTTTATTACCAATTTTAGAATTGACAATAAATTTGTCAAATTTCCTAGAGTTGCCTATGTTAATTTATTTTATCTCCTTTAAACGTTCTATACAAATTTGTAATTTAAAAAAATAGGCTTATTACGATGTTTTTTTTTTTCAAATTTATAATAGTTTACTATTATTGAAGAAAATATTATTTTAGATATTTTGTGCAGTATTTAAAAAAAAATAATATTAAATACGTTTTAAATACATAATTTTTTCATGTATCAAGTTCCCGGTTTTTTTAATTAAAATAATAAATACTTTTGAGCTATACAATAAGCTTGTTTAAATAAAACACCATTTACATTTAAATTAAAATTGCATATTTATTTTTTTGAAGATTTTAGAATAATATATTTCACTTTATTTGTCAGTTTAAAAAAATATATAAAATAAATGAATAAATAAGTTTTAAATATTATAAATAAAACAAAAAAAAATCATAAACCTTTCACAAAAACGCTTCTATCGATTAAATAAAAAAAATCGGAATATTTCTAAAATGGTAATAGAGACAAATTACTAGATTGAAGTCCTTCCCTTAAAAGTCCCCTTCACGCAAATAGCATCAATCACGTGATATTTCAAAAGACGTCACTTCCACGCGAAGACCAATTAGAGACGGAGAAGACTTTCCGATAACGATTTCGATATCGGAATATCGATGCTCTATAAAGTATAAACTTTTGAGGTTTTTCCCTTCTCGCTTGTTCTTTGGGATTCCGTTCTTGAATATTTTTAAAACCTATTATTTAGTGTAATGATTTTTACGATGAATGCAACAAACTCTCCTTTCCTAATTTGCATCTGGTATCGTTAAAAATGTATTCAAGAACATTTTCTTGAAAAAAAGAACGGAACCGTAAGTTAATAGTAGCATTTGAAAGAGAATTATCTTTCTACTTCGTTTGCATTTATGTACACGGGAGTAGTATATAAAGAGTTTCAAATGGAAATGGCCATGAGATAGATATACAGGGTGAGATAGATATATCATTGGGTGATGTTCATTTTTTGGCTGTTTAACTCTATATAATAAATCATTATTTTTATTAAGTTTTAACTATTTCGTTTGCTGCTATATAAGCAAAAGTTTCTTAAAATATAAAAATATAAGAGAGAAGTGAAAATATGAGAGAGAAGCATTAGAGCAAAAAAGTTTTTACCAATGCAGCTAAATTGAATACAGCCAAACAATGACCATCGCCTAACGATTTGTGACCACCCTTTACTATATAATTAATATTATTGCAATTACTGACTAATATGGTAAATATATTTTCTTTTAAGGACGTATTTCGGTAGTTTTATCAACAATATACAGACTGTTTTAATTCATAAAAATACTCTACAATATTTTTTCAAATCTAATACTAAGAGAAACTTTTAAAAGCAACTTCGATTAAACTATTTTTTAATTTATTTTCAAATTGGATATTCCGGATGTACACTCACTTCTGATGGCACAATAGTACGCAACTTCTCTTATGTGTGTCTAGTCTCAGAGAATTAACCCTACTCAGCTAAACACATACAACATTCAGTGTTCAAATTCGATTATCACGGTTTACTTCCATTAGCAAATGCACAATCGGAGTGCCATTGTGATTGTTGAATTGTTTAAAATATAAGCAAAATAGTTTGGCAAATCAATCGAGCTAAAGGGGATAATAAGGAAAAACAATCGGTAGACCAAGATGTAAATATATTGTTAATTATTTTAGATTCATGGCATTCGGTCTATTGTAAATGACTCCTTAAAACTACAAAAAAATAGTCAATTGCATAACAATTAAAGTAAAACTGATGTTAGCCTAACATTGTAAATTTAAAAATATGAACGATGGGCCTCTGTCTCACTCAAAGACCAGAGAGCGAAAGGTATAAATATGAAACCGTGTGCCTCAGCCACATAAGTACACGGTCGAAGTGACACTTTTTTTCATCTTCATTAACAATGCGAATTTTAATAAATATTCACTTTACAAATCCCTGATAATATTAATAAGTATTAATAAACGTTGACAGGGTGGCTGGGATGTCTAATCGCCAAACAATATAACGGGTCGAGCACACAACAGCTGACGCATCAATATCGACTTAAACTTGTTTGACTTTACGCATGTTGTATTCATATTTCCTTTTCATATGTCAAGAGCATTCAGATCCTCGCTAAAGAAGCTTCACTTCAAAAATATTGCTTACCCAAGATACGTCAAATTCCATCCGAACTAAAGCAAAAATAGTGAAACTCAAACACTTACACTCAATCCCCCCCGATATATTTACCCATTGTTCCTCCTGAATGGGTGCAATCACTCGGATCCATACCAAAATACCAGTTAAATCTAAAAATAGCGCAACTCATCACGCGAACATAGCCGTAAACCGTGATTGCCTGCCCCCTCAGGAACCCCAAAACAACGGGAATAGAAACCGACTCAAGAAACATTTATGACTCGCGTAAGCCAAAACCCATAGGAGAAGTTATGTAATTGGAGAGACTCAAAACACGATTCGGATGGAATGCAAGAGGAGATCGGGCGAGGTTTTCCTGTGCCAAAGGAAATGAGGTTTCAGTGGATTTAATTCTTATCTTTTAGGGGCAAGGATAATGTGGGGTGGGATTTTATTGTGTCTGAACTTAAGCTGGGACGGGAGTTGAATTTTTGAGGGGGTCTTAAGTGAAATGGATTGGCAATTAAAGTCCTCTGTGGAGATGTTTTTGAGGGTTTGTTGTTGTTTTGTTTGACTTTCTATAGAGAAAGTGTAGATTGGGAGTGTACGGGGAAGGACAACATTTAAATAAAAATGTGTGTAGCTGTATTGTAGCACTGCCAAAAGGTTTTTACGTGAAACGTCGTTTCAGAAGATTATAGTAGTAAAGACTGGTCATCAACAAAAGTCTACTGAAAATAACAAAAAAGAGATAATGTGTGAATATTTTGTGAGCTGTTCAGAGAACTTTTACTTATATTAACAATAAGTAAGAGATTATTTTGCTTAATTAATATTTGAACGCAAAAATCGGATGTTGCAGTATCGCAGCACGATCACATAGTTTTTATGCAAAACTCCATAACCGCAGATTATTGAAATAAAGGTTGGTTATCAACAAAAAACTCTCCAACTGACAGAATATAAACAAGTTGTTCCGTATGATACCGTAAGATCCCACCCACACCCGTATGTGCCTTATTTTATTTCAAACTTATAAATACATCGCTAATAATTTGTAACAATGTACAGTTTATGTCAATCGTGCTATTTGTCACGGAGTTATAGTTTCGTAATAGATAAAACTATAAGTGTGTATCTAATGTATCTGATTTCAAATATGTTATATGTCCAAATTAATTACACCACAATACTCACTATATAAATATAAGCTAATTGTTCTTTTATTTTGGTGTATTAAATTTATATTGTTCAGGAAAAATTGTTGACATTAGAGAGGGTTTACAAGGGTAGATAAAATTTAAGTATATATAAATGTAAGCTCATTTGTTGGATATATGTACACAGTGCGATTTAAAATGTATGTAATTTTTTTAAGGGGTATAGAGAACACATTTTACTTTTTTCTATAATTTTGCATATATCATTATAATTTTTTTTCTACATATGTTAGTAAGGTATATTAACATAAACATCCCCCGATGGTCAAACAATGGTCAAACATTTAAAATATATATAGTGTTTCTTTTTAAAAACAAAACAATACGAAAAATGACCTTTCTAATTTTTGATATATGTCAAGAAACTATTTTCTGAAAAAACTACCTTTTTGCCTTTTTATAAATAAAAAAAATTGTTTAATAAACTGTATTTACAGATTTTTGTTATTTTCAAAATAAATTTAGTAAAAAATATTTGAAAAAAAAAATCGTTCATTTCACTAGCCAAACTATTTTTAAAAAAATAATAAAAAGCATATAATCTATATATTACTAATCATTAAAGATACATTAAAGTAATATGTTTAAAGATACACTGTAGTAAGCTTGGGGCAGTTTTTTCAAATAGATCTGACCTTTTATCAGTTTAAACTTAACCAAACATGAAAAAAGTCATCGCTGATAAAATAATTCAAAGTTGCATATTCAGGTAATTTAGTACAAAAACTTAGTGTTGATTTGAAAAAATAATTAGTTGGGAAACCAATTAAATATTTTTTTGGATATTCTTTTTGATAATGTGTCTCATACCACCTTAATAAATTTATTTTAAAAAAATAAGTGCGTTTTTTAGCCTATTTAAATAACAAGAATAGTGGTTCCCAACCCTTAATTCATGGAATAGTACAGAGTTGTCTGTGGCACTATTTTTCAATTACTAAGATTTTTTTATCAGTTTTTTTATATATATAAATATTTCGAATTAATTATAAAAGTTTTATAAAAATATCTTTGTACATTGACAAAATATGTTTTTAAAACTTATATAGTACCAATAACTTCTTTGAGAGAATTAATATTATTCAAATTTAAATTTAAATATTAGCCATTTGATTTAGATATAAATTACATCAAAAATAATTTAGAAAAATAAAAAGTTTTGCAACTAATGTCAACCACATATTTATCAACCTTTACATATACAAGTATAAGAATCTCAGCAAAAAAAATCAGCTCAAACCTCCATACCAATTGTCACAATGAAAGTTTTATGTAACATTGATATTGTTTCAAAATCTGTCATAAAACCTTGTAAAAAACCTTTAAAAAACTGCAAAAACGTTTACTTTTTAGTATTGAAATTATTGAAGAAAACAATTCAGATTATAAAGTTTTACGAAGCAAAATTAAAAACTACTAAAACACTGAAGGTTTTTTTTGTGTCATTATCTTTTACAAAACCTTCAAAACCTTGAACTTCACATTTTTGATGAATGTTTTTGCTGACTCTTTTTGATGGGATCCCTTAAAGATCATGATAGATACTCGAACATGAATATGACGCTTCACATTTTGAAAATATTTTATCCGTATTGTTTATTTACATAAATATTTTTTCTAGCATATTTTCCTTTTCTAAATATTTCAAAAGAAATGTTCCACTTTGTCGTATGTCCCCCATACCTTCCAGGCAACGCACAAAAATATCCTATACTTTCAAGGAACAGGTAACGCAGTGCTAATGGTTTTCTCCTACGTTTTTATGCTCAACAAGTAGAATATTCTTGTATTAAAAGCGTTGCCGCGCACTTCTATTTATGAAGACGCGGTATTTGCAACAGCTGCAGTTGAATGATCATTAAAATGCTGGGCAAAAGAAAATTACCTAGGGCTTGTCTGAAATGGTGTTTTGAATAATCCTTTAAGCAATTATAAATGCTTTCTGCGAATATAATAGTATACTCCCAATGTGCCTTTCCTGTAAAAGATTATTCATAAATATAGCAGAAGTATTTTCTTTTAACGGAGTTTACTGAAACCTTACAATAAAAATACTGTTTTAATATTAAAATAAATTATTTTTATAGGCAAATATGTCACAGGGAACTGGAAAAATTGACCTATTCGGAAAACGTGGTTTTCTAAATACAGTTGAAGACGCAAATGGAAGTAAGGAATAAGTGACAGAAAAACGGCATTTTCATTCACAACAACCTTTTAAACAAGAATTGCTTTCCGGCATCTGCATTAAGGCAAAATATTGACACGATATTCGTTACACATTCATCTTGCAAACATTCATAGTTTGTAGATTAGGGGTGGTAGGTTAAATAAATTGGTGTAGTTTCATATATATTTGGCAATATCATTAATGGAAGTAGACCTTATAATAATAATCCATGCGCAATACCCTTAATAAATGGCCTCCGTAATTGAAGTAAACTATTAAAAGTGAAACATATACATTTTACTGCTCTATAGCAGGTTGAATAAAGCAAACACCTAGAGAATACAATTTTTAAATAATTGGCTTACGTTCTTAACGTTTTCACCCAGAAATAAAAGTCAACATAAAACTTTTATCAACATTAGTTAAAGGTTTATGTAAGAAAACACTGTACTATTTTTAATATACATTAAATGAAAGGCTTTTTGTTTCGATATTTTTCGCGGAATCTGTAAAACGCATCTGAAGATATTATATAACACCTTCGGTTTTGAAGGATTGAACTCGTTAAGTGAAAAAGCAGATTTTTAAAAATATGTATATTAATTTTTTTTTGTTTTAAATTCGTTTATAAAACCTTAAAAAACATTATATTTTGCAAGTTTTATGAAGGTTTTATACTGACTATTTTTGCTGAGAATCTACATCAAAACTACATTTAAAAAAATAGCTAACTTCTTCCTTCTCTTGTGCCTTCATTTGAAGGTCCATTTAGTGCGAAAGATTGGGATTTAGTACATACTTTCTCTTAGAAATTGTACTTTTTAATTAAAAATTTAGTTAACTCTTATCAGTTTAACCGACTTTTCGACCTGGTCAACTTTGACAGTAACCCTCTATGTTATATTACTTTCTGTTACCTATTGAATGGTACACTAAAAAGAATTTTCCATTTATTTTATAAGTTTGCTTAACACTGCATTAGTAACATCTTCCCGCCGCTGATGTTATTCGAATTCAGTTTTGACGGATGTAACTAATGCAACATTTTAAAAACGAATGTTGCTTAGCATTACACATAGAGTCCGTAAATTAAAATTTAATAAATATATCTATAACTAAATTATTACATAACCCTCCATTTACCAAAATAACAACATGTTCTTTAAAATGAACGAGAATTGCATGGTTTTAAATATAAAAAGCGCTTTTCTTCCTTTAGCTTGTTCTTTTTTAACCCCATTTAAAAGTATGACATTACTTGGGTGATAGCATATTTTGTCAAGGGGGAACCTAAGCCCCAAAATCCGGAAAAATTGTTAAATATTTTTTCTTCATAAAACGATGCTAAACGTATTTAAGAAGGTGTGCACAAAATTTCAAAAAAGTTAAAGAATCAAAACATACGTTATGTTTAGATATCTATATACTATTTATCATCTTTCTACATACTTTTCGTCTGCAATAACCGTCATTTACTAAAAATATATATTTAAAATCTTGGTCACGTTTAAAATGCTAAGGCTTTGTAAATAATTAACTTAAAATCAAACTGTTAATAGTTTTGGAAGCTATAATATTTGTTTCATACACGTATGAATAGATTTTTTAAATTAAGTTATAAATTATGTTTTTACAAAATATTAAACCTAAAAATGAAAATATTTTTTGGGTTAAAATAAGTTTTTGAAGACAATAAAAACACAAATCTGCAAAAGTATACTCATACGTTTATAGTATGTACTTTAACGTAATTTAATCAATTAAAAAAATTTAAAAACATTAAAAATTGAAAGAGGAGTAGTGTTTTTTTAAAAAAAAATCTTTTTAAGCTTAAAAAATACAAAAAAATAACAAAAATAATTTTTTTAAATATATTTTTGTTTTTGATTATTGTTTAAAAAAAGATGTTCTAATAATATAAAAAAATGGCATTTCTGAATTCGTTAATAAACAAATTAGGATTTGGGGCTCGGGTCTCCCTTAACGCTTGGCACTCGAGTGTCGCCTTTAAGTTACTAAAATAACGACGTTATTTTTTATGTTTTTTAAAATGAACGAGATAGAAATATTTATGAGTTTAAAAGTTATTATCTCACAAACTTTATTATAAATTATTTTTATCATATAGATGCACCAACTATGTTCACCAACCATGTTTTTGTTAAATATTTAATGTCATAAATCACTAAATATATGTGTTGTTTATTGAGATTAATATTCAGCTTCCCGCACATTTTTTTTTATAATTATCTGTCCTAAACGTAAAAATAACTCGTTGAAGAACATATCTTTAAAAAGAACTGGAATGGGATGTAACTGTTTCGTAAAAAGAACATGTTCCACGTATGCAAAGGGTTAAGTTAGTGGTTACCAACTCTTAGATGGCTACGAACCACTGATTCAAAAATTTGGCAAGTCGTGGACCACTACATTCTAATAACGTTAAAGCAAAATTACGATCGTCAAAATGACATTTTTATGTGCAAAATACGACTAAGGACCGCTAATTTTGAAACCTGGATAACAGAATCCTTGCATAGATTAAGTACGTTTTTTTCATCAAGCGACCCGGTTGGGCTCGCAACGCTAAGCCAAAAAAGAAGAAATAACGCCAACTCGTCAAAGCAGCCAACAAGAAACGAACGCCCGACAGGACTTAAGCTTATATACTCTGCACAACTTGTAATGTTAAACCGCGTTCGTAAAACAGAGTCCAGAAGCCGAACTACATTTCGTAAAAAAAATACAACCAGTATTGGTGGAACCGTATCTGTGAAACCTTTAATAAACACCATACACTACGACCAATAAAAATCAATTATCAGTTTTGCAAATTTTATTTCAGTTTAATGTCATTATTCGCTTTTTGAAAGCCTGAAAACACACAGAGCATTAAAAATATTTTTTTAAAAAAATCACCACAATGATACGGATACTCTTCAAAAGACCCACTTAATTTCCTTTACACGGTTTCTTTTACCCTTCCTCTTTTCCGTTTTCTTCTATGTCTATCATATCTCCTTCCCTTGCACCCATCTTTAATTCGTGTTTTGAATTTTTATGGGACGTGTTCCCTCCCACAAAAAAGTATCTTTCTTATTTCCTTATTTTTTTCCACCCAACTCTCCTATTCAAATTTATTTCCCAAGTAATTTCCTATGCCGCACGTGTTTGTGTTATCTCGGAACTTTCCGAATAACTTTTATTTCCTTTAAAATCTCTTTCTTCCTCCATCCCACCCCCCTTATCGAAATTTCGAATTCATTCCAAATTCGGTATAAGGAGACATAAAAGCCTCGTTTTTTACTCTACTCCTACCCCATCGAACCTTTTTCTCCTACCCCCACCCTCTATTTCCAACAATCTTTTATCGAACGTTGCACTGTTTGGTAGTGCATCGCATTGTTGTTTTTTTTTAATTGTTTTTCTCTCTGCTGAACCCCAATGACAAGTGGAAATGAAGGATTTAGTTGACTTTTTCTTTAGCTTGAAACCATCGATTGGAATTAAACAAAATGACTTTTCAGGATGAAGATTTTATATGAGAAATAAATTTCTAAAGATATTTTCTTTTTGTGTTCGAAGCATGAGAGAGTCGTAAGACGTGATAGACATATAAATTGTTTTATGCTGTACTCAATGATTACAAAGACAATGCACATTTAAATTTAAATAAAATAAAAACCGTCTATAAACATTTTTATATTTGGCTATATTATTAAACAGTCATAAAAATATGTTTAATTAAATATTTCTTAGCTGTGTAAGAGACCTTGAAATAAAAATATTCTCACTTTGAAATATGTTAATTTAACTTTTAAAAACATATTTGTAAATTCAAATCTTTATTAATTTGATAAATGTCACTTCAGATGTAAAAAAGATAAATGCACTTGAAATGTAATCTTTCGTAACAAAATATTATGTTAAATAAAAATATTGTTTAAATTGCTGTAAAAACTGAAGATTCCTTATTGTAAAACTCCTAACTGAGTAGTATGAAAATTCAGAGTGTAAAAATTTAAAATGCCGATTATGTTAATTCTTTAGTTTAATATGTTTTAAATTTAATAAAATTAATAAAAAAAAATATAGTCAGTTTAACAAAAATATGCCAAAAACGATTTAAAAACTATTATATTGCAAGTTCGTTTTTTTTAGATCAATCTTTTTTAATGAAATTCAAATTCAATACAAGAACATAGAAATAACTAAATTTCTAATTTGTTTAATGTCACCAAATCTTCCATCTTTCAATGCTTTGATTTAATTGGATTACATTGTTCCTATTCCTTTCATTTTAGCTCAGTGACAAATTGTAATAAAGGACTTTATTTTATCAATTGAGGTTCAAATTCAATACAGAAACGCATTAAAACCTAATTAGTTTGTTGACCGTATCGAACTTCTTTTCAGCAAACTTATAATACTTTTATATAAGAAATACTTTACTTTGTATTTAAGAATATGAACTTCATACGCCATATTTATTGTAGCAATGATCAATAAATTGGTGTTAAGACTATTCTATCAAGTATTAGCTTAGTTTTATAAAATAAAATTTGAAAGGATGATAATCTAATTATATCCTAGTAAAATGTGTATTAATTTTTTTCGAAATTATATTTTTGATTTAACAACATATTAACTGAGTATGTATAATTTTATACTTAACATTTCAAACTTTGTCAATATTTATGGATATTTATACAATATAATATCATTTATTCAATTAAATAAATCATATAATTAGTATAGTTGTTTCCTTAACGATATAAAATAAATTTAAAATATATTTAATTTGAAGAACCCTTAGTTTCAAGTAGAATTATAATAAATAAACGGAATTAAAATAAGGACTGAATGTTAAGAAATTGTTTGCAAAATACATATCAACTTAAATGAAAAAAGACCCTTTAAATAAAAATGATTAGGTGGTATAAATATAACTAAATACATCTAATTAATTACTTAATATTTTCGTTTTATTACGATAAATGTCACGAATACCAAAGACACATATTGCTGTGTGCAGGTCTCCGAAATTTGCCAAATTGATAAAAAATCCACTAAATCATAAAAAATAGTTTATGTAATATTATGTTTTACGTCAAATATATTGAGGAGAAATATAAAATCGATTTACATATTTTGTACGAAATATTTTAAAACTATTTAAACTAGCCATGTATTAACGAAAAAATTATTTCCAACCATTACTAAATTCGTTATCATAAATGTTTTATAATTTTCCGACAAATGCGTATTATGAATAAAAACGCAAACACTCTATTTACCTAAAGGTTAACAAAATTCAAATACTTTTAAGAAATAAGATTTTAATAACAACGTTGTATGTCAATTAAACTTAGTTTAGGGAATAAACAAAAAAATTAAGTTTTTCTGCTCACATTTACTTACAAATCCTTACAAAAAGGTAAAGTAAGAGAAGCAAGAATAACGGAGAGGTGACAATAATACACATTGACGGAAAAGAAACAAACACTTAATTCCCTTTAGAACTATTTTTCAACTTCGACACAAAGTTTATTTACTATCCTTTCAAAAGTGGCATGCATGGGACTTTAAGTGTTGTCGTAACGTCGGGAAGAATTATCGTTGAATGATTTTATTGCGTGAAATTCAACTGTAAAAGTAGAATCAAAACTATAAAGGACATTTTATGTTCAGACATATGATTGCTTGTATGCAACTTTTGCTATAACACTGTTTATTTTAGTATTAGTATGAAAATGACTATTGCTTAAAATATAATTTTATATTGAGTAACGCATTTAGTGAAGCGCCATTTTTGTAATAACTTATTTAAAGTACTTGCTTATGTTCACAAATCTTATGTTTAACACCAAAAAAGCATTTGATACTGTATTTTTTTTATTCTGAATAATTTGAAGAATGCTTACTTGCATGTGTAACAGATAAAATGTAGGATGTGGTTGTGGTGCCAGTTTTACTTAAGACTTCATTTTATCAGTTTAAATAAATAAAAATTGGTTTTCAACGCAAACCTTTCCAACAGAAGCAAGATAAGAAAGTAGTTCCGTTTAACAGATGGTCGTCGCCCACTTCGTATTTATTTCAAGAATTAAAAAGCATTGACTCCTTATTACCGATAAAATGAGTCCTAATTTATATTAACCGTGCTATTTGTCACAGATGTATAGTACCATGATACCCTATATAGAGCTATATCGACACAAAAGTCACGAAATGTTAATACCCACTTATGTTACTCCAACAACAGGAGGCAGCCACGAAAAGCAAATCCATTTGACGCGTCCGAACAGAAAACAGTCGATGTCCGTTGCCCCCTAATGACACTTTCCCTATTCGACTGCTATAAATAGATAATCGACAGTGTCATCCGCATCTGGATGCTGTTGGAATGCCAGTCACGAAAGAAGCAATTAGCGGACTGAGCAATTCAAGGGGACCTCAACGTAAAAGGGAGAGTTTTTACGAAGGCTTATTTACATTAGAAAGAGGAAACAGACGTAGAGAGGTACACGGGGTGTAATAAAATGATTATATGCTCCTAGTTGCTTTGCATGTTGTCTGTGACAAGATGCGGCAGTATATAAATAGACAAATCTAAAGGGATAACGGATCTCCATGTGCGGTTAAAGAACATTTGATATTTGCGGTTTTTTTTATGGAATCGTTACATACCATTCCTGTTATTTTCCCCAATCAATGTCCCGATGCCTACCAAGTGATATCAAACTTTTAAATGAAATTAGATAATCAATAACCTAACGAAGAAAAAACGTTTTTATCTTCAAGAACATACAGTTTTTGTTCAATTTGAAGAACAGGGAATAAAAGAACAGGTCGTTATTTTGTTGACTGGCAATCACTTATCGATCGCAAAGGAATAAAACACTCAGAAGAATTTGTAAACTGTAACTTTGCTTTTCTTTCAAGAAGAATTTTATTTAAATTCTTTAAGAAGAATTGTATTAAGCAGGAGGAACTTTCAAAAGTTCATCCTGCTTTAAATGTAAAAAAGGCTACACGTACTGACCAAGTGTATCTGAAGAGTCAGTTGTGAGTCAGCAGATACACTGATTTTCGCAATTTCACGGTAACTTATACATATAATGTCAAATATTATGAAATGTGAAGTACATTTGAAAAGTATTAAATAGTGTTGTATTTTAGCTCATTTATCTGATACGTATGTGTATCACATACTAAACTACTGTGTTAATTGTAAATAGTTTCTTTATTACAAGTAGAACAATACAAAATCAAACGAAAACCTCGTTACAAACAAATATATGGTAATAATCCGTAATATTAGAGATGCATTAAAAAAAACTTACTTTGAAGTATTGAACCGTTTAAAAAATACAATCTAAAGGTGCTTTATTTATAGCATTTTACTTTGAATATTTTTGTTAAGTCTCAATGAATACTTATTGTTATAATATCAGCAGCTGTGAGGCTACCGTGGCCGAGTGGTTATAGGCGTCAGCTAGGGATCCGAGGATTCCTGGTTCAATCCTAGGCGATGGACTTGACAAAGAAAAGTAAAAAAAGTAGTGATCTGGTGATCGGAGGGTTGCCAGTTTTTCTACAAAATACTAGAAAGTCGTCCAGAACATCTACAAAAATTAATGGCGTATATAAGGGATTGGTGCACGTTAAATCTGATCGGAGTCCAAAGTCCCGACGTCTATTGAAATCGTTGGGTGCCAGTTCAGGTGCCTCCTTGGTTCTTAATGACCTTGGTTCTAAAATAACGTGGTGAAAGCATAGAGTAATGATACAAATAGAGGAATAAAAATGCTGATTTCCGTGTGTCCATCATTGAAACCACGTGATAGGTGGAAATGCCAATTCACTCATGCGCCAATATTACTTGGCAGGCCTTGGCGACTTTATGAACTAAACGAGATCGAAGTATTGTAATATGGTTTTGTGTTTAATTTTGTATTTAAATATCGTTTTTTTGAACAAGTGGCACAATTTAAGGGAGTTTAACAGATATATTAAGGAGATTTTTCTTACTTTGTAGTTTTGAAATAATTGCATTACGTTTTTATGTAAAAAAATTACCATAAGCGAAGTTCTTTCAATTGTTATTTTGTATACTTCAATAAGAAAATATGAACAATAAAACCTGAGAAATATAAAGAGGTTCGCTAATTCGAGTATTGAACACAAATAAAATATTTTCTTTTCGTTAATATAGAGGAAATATTTAGCGCATATTGTTTGAAAATAAGTAAATACGCACATATATGTTAAGAAGTGGAATACAGACAGAACTCCTTATCACCAAAAAGGAAGAAAGTGCGCCAAATTTGAAACTCCTGCAGATGTCTGAACGCTAAATGTGGCAGCGCTCTAACCACGTGATGTTGGTTTTTCTTTTCAATGTTGACACCGCGGCCTTACGAGAGTCTGGTATTGAAGGCTCTCTCTATTTAATATAACAACTCTCTGGGTGAAAGTATGAGCGTGTGTGTGAAAGTGTATGTGGCTGTGATAAGACTCAATACGAAGACAGAAATAGGCAGCCGGACCGGAACTGTATACAAAATACCAAAAAAAATCAGCAGCTGTTGTCTCAAAAAGTAATGAATAAACAATTTTTCACAAAAGTGAATATATTGCAACTCTTAGAAGATTGAAGAAATATTTATCAAGTTGTTTCTTTTAAATATCAACACGGTTTTCCGTTTTTGACAAAGTTGGCGTAAATCAATTAAGACCGAACAAAGAAATACCCTTGGAATCTCGCCAAAATGCATATTTTGTCAAAGCGCCAAAGCTCGACAAAAGTCGCCAATAGTCTTTTTGTGATAATGAAAAGAAAATGGCACTTCAGATTGTTATATAAATGTTCGAATTTAATACCCTTTCATTGGAGACTAACACAAAATAAAAATAAAATAAAATATTATCCCACAATGTAAGTTGTAAATATTATTATTTTATTTATTAAATAAAACGGACAAGTAAAAAAGATGATTTAAAAAAATAGAGTTAGGGTTTTTTAACTTATGACGAGAGTATTAATAAAAAAAATCTTCTAAACTCACAAAGCTTAGATTTTTATAGAAATCTGAAATACATAAAATTACTTTTCTTACATATAGCTAAGATAAGGATATCAATATGAGTTTGGTATGGATATAAATTTTTAATAAAGCATTCAAACAAGATACATATTTTTTAATCTTTGTAATATCTTTGATGAAATCTGAATTACTACATTTTAGGCAAATTAAAAGTTCATTGTTTCATTTGAAAAACTACCCATTGCAAAAAGGACACCATAATTCTACGGGTATAATCCGCAATGAAATAACGCATGTACGCATGTCTTGCTGAAAATAATTTGGTACATTTTAGTCATATTTGCAACTCCATTTTATCAGTCAAAAATTCCGTATATACGTCAAAAGTATTTTATATTCTTACACAGCAAAAATAATAAATGCATAAAATCTTCATACAGATTGTACAATTGAAGTTTTTTTGCAGGAAAACTGTAGTGTTTTTTTTAAATATATTAAATTAAAAGTTCTTGTTTTAATAACATTTATAATACCTGAAAATACATTAAAAAAAACTAAAAAAACACTAAAATTTTGAATCTTTGAAATCAGCGAACAGAACATTCAGATTTTTAAAGGTTTGACACAGAAAACCTAAAAACTAAAAAGAAAAACATTCTTCTTTTGTTCCCATGTTTCTTATAAAACTTCAAAAATCTTCAATTTAGCAATTTTGACAAATTTTATGTGCCGATTTTTTTTTACTATGCATGGTTTCTAAAACACCGGCACCATTTCTATCCAAGGATTTTCAGATTTTTTATAAAAACATGAAATAGCTTCATTCTTAAGTGGTAACTTATCCCGTAATTATTACGATTAACAAATATTTCATGCTATAACACAAACTGTTGCATAGTAACAAAAACCAGAACATGAGCATATATTGTGCGCAGGCAAGCGAATAGTAACGACATTTCTTGCATATTAATAAAAGTAATTTAAATAAATGAGTGGTAAACTAAAAAAAAAATTGTGAAGAGCAAAGTTGGAAAATTAACTTTTTTAAACTGTGATTGTGTTTTATCCACTGACCCTTACGCTATTTTAGCAATGAGAGAGTTTCACGTGACGTATTAACATGGTAACTTACTAGTAGTTTCGATTTCTTCCCTACAGCAGACTACTTTGCTTTTGTTTGTTTAGTCGCTACGCTTCCAATTATGGGAAAGTTTGTTTATAATATTTGTTTTTCTAAAAAAGTAATATTTTTATTCCATATATGAATAAATTTGAGTACAGAAATACTTATATAATATTTGTATATAATTAGAATTACAAAAAAATACGGGAAAATATTTTTATTTCAACACAAAAATACTTGAAAAACGACGACTACAATCTATCTCAGTGTATGTAGTAAATATTTCTATATTGAGGTACTATTTAAAAACTAAAAGTTAAAATTATAGTACAGGAGCTAAATCTCCATGCTAACCCTACGGAACTTCTTCGGCGTAGCGAAACTTTCTCCAGGTTCCGTTGGAACAGCCCCCATTATAAAGTTGTCTTTGCTGTTTGGAGGTTTAAATACATGCGAGCACTTGCATATTTTACCGTGATTTTATTTCATTGTAAAGAGGTTACTTTTAAGTTATACCTAAAAAATTATATTTAAAAAATATTGTAAAATTAAAAACTTTTATGAGTTTAAAAACTGTATGCATTGATGGAAAAACTGGAAATCCCTGGACGTGATATCACGTCTATTGAGCGCTAGGGGTAGTTTCTTTAATCTTATTTAGTTACACTGATTTTTCATTTCCTTCCTATGTATTCAAGTGGGAAAAATTTCATGGACTGTTTTAATAATCTTGTGTGACAAAACGAATAGTTAAACAATCGTTAACGTTAAAGTGCTGCCTTATTAATTCTAAAACCACATATTTTTGTGCATAAATGGAAGTATTTTAAAAACTCCTTATTTTTCCGATACTTCACTTACAAAGAAAATTATTTGCAGAAAATAAAAAAAATCTGTATTACGTTCAAACACGATCGAATAATAAAAAAAAATTATCATCCCTCAGTCAAGTAATTGAACACAATAGTGTGAAATAACACGACTGAGAAGGCATATAATTTACTCCAAGCACTGTGTAAACAACACAAGGAGTTTTCTCTAAGGCCAAAAGAAAAGGAGATAAACGTTCTTGGAAAAATGCAAATGTGTGAAAACAGGAGAATGCAATCTACACTTCTTAAGATTCCGGTTGCATTTAATTGTCTTCTTATATGTTTTTTATGAATAGGCCGTGAGGTTTGTTTGAATTTGATTGATGGTGAGTAGAAAAAAACTTTATTTCCTTTTTAATACAATGGTGGTTCACCAAGAGATACTTGAAGACCTCATTTGTTGTTTTTATTGTTCATAGTGTTTTCGATATTTAACGTTAAGTGTGTACATATCCATTGGGATTTTATAAATA
The DNA here is from genome assembly GCA_963932185.1 of Troglohyphantes excavatus. Lineage (NCBI taxonomy): Eukaryota > Metazoa > Arthropoda > Arachnida > Araneae > Linyphiidae > Troglohyphantes > Troglohyphantes excavatus. Next base: position 71,310,841 of record OZ010666.1, on the reverse strand, counting down.
AGTTAAGTAGGGTTATGTCTATTAGAATTTTTTCTGTAATTATAGAAATTTTAAAGTGACAACTGTATCATTTAAATATTCTTGATGTAAATTTTAGACTTTCACATAAGTAGTAGTGATGTATTATACAATACACTAAGCAAGTATCACAAACTAAAAGTTAAATTTACCAAAATCTAATGTGGCAAAAATTTAGGTTTTGAAGTTATTTAAAATTATTGTGTAGTTTTTATAATTTCTGAATAAAATGTGACTATTGAAATAGTGGTTTGTCTACTTTATTACCCCCACACTTATTCGTCGTAGCCCAATCTAAACCATAGGCATATTTTTATTTCAATTTTTTTTCACATGAAATAGCTTTAAATCCAGATTTGTATATAATCGTTCTATACTTTAAAATACGAAGAAGTGATTTATAAAATTTTGAGATCGGCTATACCTAAGCCGCTATTATTTATACCGCTCTAATTCTTGCATAAACAATTCCTTTCCCTAAAATAACATGTCTTAGGTCACGTTGGGTGTTTCATGAGGTGAGCAACTATGACGAAACTATTCTCATTTGAAGGTCTATTAAAAGAACACCAGGTTCAAGAAAAGGCATTTTTTCCCTTCAACGGTAAATTATCTACTCAATTTTCTTTAAAATCGCAATAGTTTATCGACATTAAACGAATTAATTCGAACTGTATTCCAAAGAGAAAGTTCCACTAAACATCCAATTAAGTTAAACAGTTTTTTTTAATTATATGTTGTTCAATTTAAGTTGCTTGAAATTAAAACGGGACTTCTACATAGGACAACAATAAATAAAAGCAAGCGATTCATATTTGCTGTCTCTTTGCTGTTACTTTTGCAAACCCTTTCATACAAAACGTTTAATTATTAGGTGTTCTTAAACATTTAAAAAAAATATAAAACTAATAAATGTTTCCGCTTTAAAACGTAACATGACGTTTGTTTCTTGATTCACTCAATAGCTAATTCAAAAGACGTTTCACGTCAAAAACATTTGCATGCTTTATTTTTAACCGACTGCCCAGCGTGCTCACCAAAACTCCAAAATAAAGCCGCCAGAAACTTTAAATTAAAACCGCCAACGTGCGCCGGTGCGACCAACGTGCGGTTATCAATTCGTCTCTTATGTATTTTTTTATGTATGTTCGCGTGGGATTTCGGTTCTACTTCAGATATTTGCACATATTTTTTTTGTTGGAAAGGGGATGTTTCACTTGGGAGCATATGAAAAAAATATCTGGTTATCCGGCATTTAACTATTCGGAATTCTCAATTAACCAGAACGTTTGAAAAAAAATATTGTCCGATTTCGAAAATTCTTTTTTTGTTGGATGGACAAAAATCTACTTAGGCAAAATCTGCTAAACATAATCGGTTATCCGGCTCATATATATCAGTAAGTGTCGATTAACCTGACTTTTTTTTAAACAATTTATTCAATTTCATAATATTTTCATTGTTTAACAGAAGTTGTACAAGAATGACATTTCGTTTACTTAACATTTATTGCCATGGATAGGGATTGTTTTACGATATACATTGTTGAGACAAAATGTAAGCACAAAATTTTGTTACTGAAATATCTTAGGAAATAATAGCAGGGGCGTAGCCCCCCGCTCAATTAAAAACTAAAAAGGAAAAAATAAAATAATCTTTCTAAAAAAAAAGAAAACCGACTTTAAGAAAATGCGCACAAAAGTAAAAAAGATTTTTTTTTAATTTTACGAAAGAGTTTAAAAATTTGAATTATTTAATATCAATTTTATACTTATTATAACTTTTTGAAGTTGCTGCCAATTTAAAAAATCATATCTAAATTTTGGTGCCGATTTCAGAAAGTTTTAATAAGTATAAAATTGATATTAAATAATTCAATATTTTCAACCCGTTCGTAAAATTAAAAATTATTTTTTACTTTTTAGCGCATTTTCTTAAATTCGGTTTTCCTTTTTTTTAGAAAGATTATTTTATATTGTACGTGCATTGCAGAATACACAGTGAACAATGGTATTTCAAATTGGTTTAACAGTTCCTTTAAATTTTTACGCAACACAAGTATTAGGAAGTAAAAACTCATTGTTAGGTTTGAAGTTAAAGTATTATAATGAAATGTATAAAATAAGTTCATTGTTGTAAGATTCTTTCATTTGTAAAAATCCAGATTGTTAATGTCAGTAGCTCTGAAGATTTTGCTTGCAAAGTTAAACGCGTCAATCATTCTCGTAAGAAAATGATAAATTTATCTGGAATATTCGTATATATTGCAGGGTAATGTTAAAATAGATTCGTGAAGAATTTTTAAAACCTATAACTTATAACTAACTAACATTTTTAAAATAAAGTATTGTAATGCTAATGATAAATATATATCAATATTCTAATTATTAATAAGATTTGTTGAGTCAATTATCGTTTTTTACATGTTTATACGTAATTTGAAATGCATTTTTTATAGGAATAAAGGTGTTTTAAAGCGCGGACAAATATCCCGATCAGAGTCCCGTTTACACGTTCAACAATCATGGAGATCTGCTCCCTGATATGAGTCTTCTTAGCTGCAATAACGTGGAATCTTTGATGTGTCCAGTAAGTAGCATATTAATTAAATTTGTAAATTTCTTAAAAAATAGATTAAAATAATTGTGTCGTTAAACTATTTTATAATTATAAAATAATTAACAATTAATGAGTTTTATCCGAAAGTTAATAATATTCTCACATTCTTTTCATAACATGAACATGGTTTCTGTTAAATGGAGTTAAATAACAGACTACGTGTTTGATACTACAAATATTAACTATTTTAAATTCAAAATTGAAATCAAATTTATATATTTTAACTGATTTTAAATAATTTTTCTCCTAGACACGAAATGATTACTGTTATTCAATGTTGTTAATTTCCATTCTGCTCTTTGATAATTAGATCAATGTACGTACACTGATACGTATGCTAGTCACAGGAATATGCTATATCACACCTGTGTCCGAAGAACGCATCTTCGAAAGTAGTATAACAACTTGTAAAGTTTGCAAAACCAATATACAGCCAGATAGATTCAACATGATGTGTGGTGATCAGGCGATTGTAGATAGGTGAAAGACCACATCAATGTACCATCGTTTGGTATGACGTGAGAAAATAAGTTAAACAAGATGTCTACTGGCTTCTTTAGAACATCTGAGTTGATAATTTTAAAGTCTGAGATAAGATCCTCTTTCAAATGTTAAACAATCTCATTAAGAGTTTTCTGTCCTTAAAACTCTTTTTTAGTGCATATTACAGCAGCATAAAATGCACTTAAACAGGTTTTCTATTCTGCAATTGAGCTTTTAAAGGTTATATTTGGTTCATAGTAAAATCATCAACAAATCGATACAAAAATAAAAAAGAATATTTTCAATCCACGCACTTTTTTTTAAAAATTGTTTAAACTCTCCACTAGCCAAGTTAAATTGTAGAAAATAAACTTTAAATTAATCACACTCGCCACGATCAGACATTAGAACTCTAAATACATGTCAGCAAATGCTCGAAATTTAACTTATATTCACTTACATATTACGTAGGTAAAAGGAGAAAATGCATTAATAAAAAACCTTCTCCCTTTCCCCCCAGCCTACCTTCCTCTACACGGTGATATGTTATTTATACTTATAAGCCCTCTGTAGTTATGGGCTTTGAAATATCACAATTTTTTAAAGCTTCCAAGTATCTTCTGACGTAAGCTTACCTTTTCAAAGATATAGTAACCAAAAATATTTATTGCGTCAATAAAATATTGAATTCGTTTAGGATTGATTTACTAACCCACTAACTTATTAGAAATGTTTTAGTAAATCTTATATTCAAGTTTAAAATGAGGAACTTTAGTTTTCTTGTAAAATCATAAAAATGTTTCCCAACTAATGGATAGCAGTTTGTATGTGTATAATGGAAAATATTGTAATTTGATGTTCAAAATATTATAATTTGTTCTTGTAACAATACCATGTGATTAATTTAAAAATTTTAGAAGGGGATTCTTTAAAATGTAGAATATTACAACAATGCGGGTGGATTGACAATCAAGTGCAAATTTCTTAAAGGGGCATTTTTGATAAAGAGTTTTATGTGCCCATAAACAAGAACATTCTTTGTTTAAATTGACTGTATTGAACATGTTAAATTTTGTATCACATAACTTCACAACAATTTACATTTAAAGAATAGTAATAAGTTGTAAGTGGGCTGATTAAATTTAAAACAATACTTGCCTTAAAACAATAATTGCAACAATATTTGCTTCTTAAAACTGGCGTTTGTTATTAAAATGAATGGAAAAATTTAAATAAATAACATGTTCCATTATTGCAATATCATTCATTTCAGTACAGTCTTTAAAAAATATCAAACAACATATATTAAAGCTTGTTTTCCTTCATTTACTTGGCATCTTTATCTGTATCTAGTTCCATTAATTAAAGGAATATCAAGGTAAGCCCATATTAAATTTAGTTCGGTTACATTATAATTGACATGCTTCTTTATTTAAAACATAATGTTACAAGTGATTTGTTTAGGATTTGTAACATTTCAATTGCAATGTATTTAAAATATATAATTTAAATTTTTATAACTACGTTACGAAAAAAAATACGAAATAAACGGGAAATGTTAAGTTCTAAATATGGATTTCTAACAAGTATATACGTAAGTTTTGTACCAAATTATAAATGTTATGCAACTTTAACCGAAACCGACCTACGAGTTTGGTTACTTTCAAATTGTAATGTACAATTGACGTGAGCAAAAACGCACATTTAGAGTTGTAATAAACCAATAAGGATGGCCGGCGCGTAAAATATCATCTGCCACACTTAAACATCCCTATTATAAATTTGTGACAACATTATAAAACTTTCAAAAATACCAATTAAACCAACCAATTAAACAATATTTCGTTTTATTGCAAATTTAAATTATTTTAAAAATTGTATGCTACCCAAAAATGAGGGCAATAACAAATAAGAATATTTAACATAACTAGAAAATTTTGGGTTGAAGTGGGGGCGGGAGAATGTTTTGTTTATTGAACCCATTGCATAATTTACCAAAATTAAATGAAAGATATTTACAGTTTAAGATCCATATTTTAAATGTAATAAGTCCTTAAACATTTACCCAAACATATAACTTAATAAAAGTATAACTTTTAAAGTTCAGACACTTTTGGTTTTAGTACCATATTTAATTGTCATTTACCCCAAAAGTTTGACCCCAAAATATAAGTTAATATAATTTTAAAATTCGGATGATGTGAAAAAGAATGCTGCTTAGAGTAACATAGACCAAAGGAGCGAGTCAGTGGGTGGTGTATGATCTGTAAACCTTAAAAATCCTATTCACGGGTTGGGCCGAACAAATAATAATAAAGAAGTGTTCCTGATACACAAAATATTAAATAATATTTCGTAAAACTACAAAAATAATTAAGATTTAAGTAGAATAAACCCAGAAATCGTGAAATTGTAGATAATTTTAGTACTTAAAATAGCAAAGTTTGGGCAGAAGTGAGCGCTGTGGCCATTTTTGGTTAATGAACCCACTCACGAATTTACCTAAACTAAAATGAAATTTTTTATTGATTTAGTATCATTTTTATTTGCCATTCTCCTAAAACGTTTTACCCTACAATATAACTTAATATAATTTAAAATTTTAAAGTTCGGATGATGTGAAAAAGGGCGCGGCTTACAGTATCATTGACCAATGGAGCGGGTTGGTGGGTGGTGTTTGACCTGTAACCCTTAAAAATCCGATTCACGAGTTTGCCGAACTAATACAAATAAAGACATGTACCTAATATACATAAAATTAAACAATATTTCGTAAAATTAAAAAATTAAAAAAGATTTAAAGTGGAATGAAATCCAGAAATCCCTAAATTTTAGATAATTTTAATAACTTAAAATAGCGAAGTTTGGGCTGAAGTGAGCGCGGGGGCCATTTTTGGTTAATGAACCCACTCACAAAATTACCAAAACTAAAATGTAAATTTTTATGGTTTTAGTACCATTTTTATTTGCCATTCTCCGCAAAAGAGTAACCCTAAAATATAAGTTAATTTAATTTAAAATTTAAAGTTCGGATGATGTGAAAAAGGGTGCGGTTTACAGTATCATAGACCAATGGAGCGGGTTGGTGGGTGGTGTATGATCTGTAACCCTTTAAAATCCTATTCACGAGTTTGCCGAACTAATACAAATAAAGACATATACCTAATAAACATAAAAATATACAATATTTCTTAAAATTATATAATTAAATATTATTTAAAGTGGAATAAAATCCAGAAATCCCTAAATTTTAGATAATTTGTATAACTTAAAATAGAGAAGTTTGGGCTGAAGTGAGCGCGGGGGCCATTTTTGGTTAATGAACCCACTCACGAAATTACCTAAACTAAAATGTAATTTTTTATTGATTTAGTACCATATTTAATTCCCATTCACCCGAAACGTTTGCTCCTAAAATATAAGTTAATATAATTTTAAATTTAAAAGTTCGGATGATGTGAAAAAGGGTGCGGCTTGCAGTATCATAGACCAATGGAGCGGGTTGGTGGGTGGTGTATGATCTGTAACCCTTAAAAATCCTATTCACGAGTTTGCCAAACTAATACAAATAAAGAAATGAACCTGATATATATAAAATTAAACAATATTTCTTAAATTAAAAATAAATAAATAAGATTTAAAGTGGAATGAAATCCAGAAATCCCTAAATTTTAGATAATTTTAATAACTTAAAATAGCGAAGTTTGGGCTGAAGTGAGCGCGGGGGCCATTTTTGGTTAATGAACCCACTCACAAAATTACCAAAACTAAAATGTAATTTTTTATGGTTTAAGAACCATTTTTATTTGCCATTCTCCGCAAAAGAGTTACCCTAAAATATAAGTTAATTTAATTTAAAATTTAAAGTTCGGATGATGTGAAAAAGGGGGCGGTTTACAGTATCATAGACCAATGGAGCGGGTTGGTGGGTGGTCTATGATCTGTAACCTTTAAAAATCCTATTCACGAGTTTGCCGAACTAATACAAATAAAGACATATACCTAATAAACATAAAAATATACAATATTTCTTAAAATTATATAATTAAATATTATTTAAAGTGGAATAAAATCCAGAAATCCCTAAATTTTAGGTAATTTTAATAACTTAAAATAGCGAAGTTTGGGCTGAAGTGAGCGCGGGGGCCGTTTTTGGTTAATGAACCCACACACGAAGTTACCAAAACTAAAATGAAATTTTTTATTGATTTAGTACCATATTTAATTCCCATTCACCCCAAACGTTTGTCCCCAAAATATAACTTAATATAATTTTAAATTTAAAAGTTCGGATGATGTGAAAAAGGGTGCGGCTTGCAGTATCATAGACCAATGGAGCGGGTTGGTGGGTGGTGTATGATCTGTAACCCTTAAAAATCCTATTCACGAGTTTGCCGAACTAATACAAATAAAGACATGTACCTAATATACATGAAATTATACAATATTTCTTAAAATTACAAAAAAAAACAAGATTTAAAGTGGAATAAAATCCATAAATCCCTAAATTTTAGATAATTTTTATAACTTAAAACAGCAAAGTTTGGGCTGAAGTGAGCGCGGGGGCCATGTTTGGTTAATGAACCCACTCACGAAGTTAAATAAACTAAAATGTAATTTTTAATTGATTGAGTACCATATTTAATTTCCCAATCACCCCAAACGTTTGTCCCCAAAATATAACTTAATATAATTTTAAATTTAAAAGTTCGGATGATGTGAAAAAGGGTGCGGCTTGCAGTATCATAGACCAATGGAGCGGGTTGGTGGGTGGTGTATGATCTGTAACCCTTAAAAATCCTATTCACGAGTTTGCCGAACTAATACAAATAAAGACATATACCTAATATACATAAAAATATACAATATTTCTTAAAATTACATAATTAAATAATATTTAAAGTGGAATAAAATCCAGAAATCCCTAAATTTTAGATAATTTTAATAACTTAAAATAGCGAAGTTTGGGCTGAAGTGAGCGCGGGGGCCATTTTTGGTTAATGAACCCACTCACGAATTTACCTAAACTAAAATGTGATTTTTTATGGTTTTAGTACCATTTTTATTTGCCATTCTCCGTAAAAGAGTTACCCTAAATTATAAGTTAATATAATTTAAAATTTAAAGTTCGGATGATGTGAAAAATGGTGCGGTTTACAGTATCATAGACCAATGGAGCGGGTTGGTGGGTGGTCTATGATCTGTAACCTTTAAAAATCCTATTCACGAGTTTGCCGAACTAAAACAAATAAAGATATATACCTAATATACATAAAAATGTACAATATTTCTTAAAATTACAAAATTAAACAAGATTTATTTTGAAATAAAATCCAGAAATCCCTAAATTTTAGATAATTTGTATAACTTAAAATAGAGAAGTTTGGGCTGAAGTGAGCGCGGGGACCGTTTTTGGTTAATGAACCCACTCACGAAATTACCTATACTAAAATGTTATATTTATTGATTTAGTACCATATTTAATTCCCATTCACCCGAAACGTTTGTCCCCCAAATAGAAGTTAATATAATTTTAAATATAAAAGTTCGGATGATGTGAAAAAGGGTGCGGCTTGCAGTATCATAGACCAATGGAGCGGGTTGGTGGGTGGTGTATGATCTGTAACCCTTAAAAACCCTATTCACGAGTTTGCCGAACTAATACAAATAAAGAAATGATCCTGATATATATAAAATTAAACAATATTTCTTAAATTCAAAAAATTAAATAAGATTTAAAGTGGAATGAAATCTAGAAATCCCTAAATTTTATATAATTTTAATAACTTAAATAAGCGAAGTTTGGGCTGAAGTGAGCACGGGGGCCATTTTTGGTTAATGAACCCACTAACGAATTTACCTAAACTAAAATGTAATTTTATATTGATTTAGTACCATATTTAATTCCCATTCACCCCAAACGTTTGTCCCCAAAATATAACTTAATATAATTTTAAATTTAAAAGTTCGGATGATGTGAAAAAGGGTGCGGCTTGCAGTATCATAGACCAATGGAGCGGGTTGGTGGGTGGTGTATGATCTGTAACCCTTAAAAATTCTATTCACGAGTTTGCCGAACTAATACATATAAAGAAATGATCCTGATATATATAAAATTAAACAATATTTCTTAAATTCAAAAAATTAAATAAGATTTAAAGTGGAATGAAATCTAGAAATCCCTAAATTTTATATAATTTTAATAACTTAAATAAGCGAAGTTTGGGCTGAAGTGAGCGCGGGGGCCATTTTTGGTTAATGAACCCACTCACGAATTTACCTAAACTAAAATGTAATTTTATATTGATTTAGTACCATATTTATTTGCCATTCTCCGCAAAAGAGTTACCCTAAAATATAAGTTAATTTAATTTAAAATTTGAAGTTCGGATGATGTGAAAAAGGGTGCGGCTTGCAGTATCATAGACCAATGGAGCGGGTTGGTGGGTGGTGTATGATCTGTAACCCTTTAAAATCCTATTCACGAGTTTGCCGAACTAATACAAATAAAGACATATACCTAATAAACATAAAAATATACAATATTTCTTAAAATTATATAATTAAATATTATTTAAAGTGGAATAAAATCCAGAAATCCCTAAATTTTAGATAATTTGTATAACTTAAAATAGAGAAGTTTGGGCTGAAGTGAGCGCGGGGGCCATTTTTGGTTAATGAACCCACTCACGAAATTACCTAAACTAAAATGTAATTTTTTATTGATTTAGTACCATATTTAATTCCCATTCACCCGAAACGTTTGCTCCTAAAATATAAGTTAATATAATTTTAAATTTAAAAGTTCGGATGATGTGAAAAAGGGTGCGGCTTGCAGTATCATAGACCAATGGAGCGGGTTGGTGGGTGGTGTATGATCTGTAACCCTTAAAAATCCTATTCACGAGTTTGCCAAACTAATACAAATAAAGAAATGAACCTGATATATATAAAATTAAACAATATTTCTTAAATTAAAAATAAATAAATAAGATTTAAAGTGGAATGAAATCCAGAAATCCCTAAATTTTAGATAATTTTAATAACTTAAAATAGCGAAGTTTGGGCTGAAGTGAGCGCGGGGGCCATTTTTGGTTAATGAACCCACTCACAAAATTACCAAAACTAAAATGTAATTTTTTATGGTTTAAGAACCATTTTTATTTGCCATTCTCCGCAAAAGAGTTACCCTAAAATATAAGTTAATTTAATTTAAAATTTAAAGTTCGGATGATGTGAAAAAGGGGGCGGTTTACAGTATCATAGACCAATGGAGCGGGTTGGTGGGTGGTCTATGATCTGTAACCTTTAAAAATCCTATTCACGAGTTTGCCGAACTAATACAAATAAAGACATATACCTAATAAACATAAAAATATACAATATTTCTTAAAATTATATAATTAAATATTATTTAAAGTGGAATAAAATCCAGAAATCCCTAAATTTTAGGTAATTTTAATAACTTAAAATAGCGAAGTTTGGGCTGAAGTGAGCGCGGGGGCCGTTTTTGGTTAATGAACCCACACACGAAGTTACCAAAACTAAAATGAAATTTTTTATTGATTTAGTACCATATTTAATTCCCATTCACCCCAAACGTTTGTCCCCAAAATATAACTTAATATAATTTTAAATTTAAAAGTTCGGATGATGTGAAAAAGGGTGCGGCTTGCAGTATCATAGACCAATGGAGCGGGTTGGTGGGTGGTGTATGATCTGTAACCCTTAAAAATCCTATTCACGAGTTTGCCGAACTAATACAAATAAAGACATGTACCTAATATACATGAAATTATACAATATTTCTTAAAATTACAAAAAAAAACAAGATTTAAAGTGGAATAAAATCCATAAATCCCTAAATTTTAGATAATTTTTATAACTTAAAACAGCAAAGTTTGGGCTGAAGTGAGCGCGGGGGCCATGTTTGGTTAATGAACCCACTCACGAAGTTAAATAAACTAAAATGTAATTTTTAATTGATTGAGTACCATATTTAATTTCCCAATCACCCCAAACGTTTGTCCCCAAAATATAACTTAATATAATTTTAAATTTAAAAGTTCGGATGATGTGAAAAAGGGTGCGGCTTGCAGTATCATAGACCAATGGAGCGGGTTGGTGGGTGGTGTATGATCTGTAACCCTTAAAAATCCTATTCACGAGTTTGCCGAACTAATACAAATAAAGACATATACCTAATATACATAAAAATATACAATATTTCTTAAAATTACATAATTAAATAATATTTAAAGTGGAATAAAATCCAGAAATCCCTAAATTTTAGATAATTTTAATAACTTAAAATAGCGAAGTTTGGGCTGAAGTGAGCGCGGGGGCCATTTTTGGTTAATGAACCCACTCACGAATTTACCTAAACTAAAATGTGATTTTTTATGGTTTTAGTACCATTTTTATTTGCCATTCTCCGTAAAAGAGTTACCCTAAATTATAAGTTAATATAATTTAAAATTTAAAGTTCGGATGATGTGAAAAATGGTGCGGTTTACAGTATCATAGACCAATGGAGCGGGTTGGTGGGTGGTCTATGATCTGTAACCTTTAAAAATCCTATTCACGAGTTTGCCGAACTAAAACAAATAAAGATATATACCTAATATACATAAAAATGTACAATATTTCTTAAAATTACAAAATTAAACAAGATTTATTTTGAAATAAAATCCAGAAATCCCTAAATTTTAGATAATTTGTATAACTTAAAATAGAGAAGTTTGGGCTGAAGTGAGCGCGGGGACCGTTTTTGGTTAATGAACCCACTCACGAAATTACCTATACTAAAATGTTATATTTATTGATTTAGTACCATATTTAATTCCCATTCACCCGAAACGTTTGTCCCCCAAATAGAAGTTAATATAATTTTAAATATAAAAGTTCGGATGATGTGAAAAAGGGTGCGGCTTGCAGTATCATAGACCAATGGAGCGGGTTGGTGGGTGGTGTATGATCTGTAACCCTTAAAAACCCTATTCACGAGTTTGCCGAACTAATACAAATAAAGAAATGATCCTGATATATATAAAATTAAACAATATTTCTTAAATTCAAAAAATTAAATAAGATTTAAAGTGGAATGAAATCTAGAAATCCCTAAATTTTATATAATTTTAATAACTTAAATAAGCGAAGTTTGGGCTGAAGTGAGCACGGGGGCCATTTTTTGTTAATGAACCCACTAACGAATTTACCTAAACTAAAATGTAATTTTATATTGATTTAGTACCATATTTAATTCCCATTCACCCCAAACGTTTGTCCCCAAAATATAACTTAATATAATTTTAAATTTAAAAGTTCGGATGATGTGAAAAAGGGTGCGGCTTGCAGTATCATAGACCAATGGAGCGGGTTGGTGGGTGGTGTATGATCTGTAACCCTTAAAAATTCTATTCACGAGTTTGCCGAACTAATACATATAAAGAAATGATCCTGATATATATAAAATTAAACAATATTTCTTAAATTCAAAAAATTAAATAAGATTTAAAGTGGAATGAAATCTAGAAATCCCTAAATTTTATATAATTTTAATAACTTAAATAAGCGAAGTTTGGGCTGAAGTGAGCGCGGGGGCCATTTTTGGTTAATGAACCCACTCACGAATTTACCTAAACTAAAATGTAATTTTATATTGATTTAGTACCATATTTATTTGCCATTCTCCGCAAAAGAGTTACCCTAAAATATAAGTTAATTTAATTTAAAATTTGAAGTTCGGATGATGTGAAAAGGGGTGCGTTTTACAGTATCATAGACCAATGGAGCGGGTTGGTGGGTGGTCTATGATCTGTAACCTTTAAAAATCCTATTCACGAGTTTGCCGAACTAATACAAATAAAGACATATACCGAATAAACATAAAAATATACAATATTTCTTAAAATTATATAATTAAATATTATTTAAAGTGGAATAAAATCCAGAAATCCCTAAATTTTAGGTAATTTTAATAACTTAAAATAGCGAAGTTTGGGCTGAAGTGAGCGCGGGGGCCGTTTTTGGTTAATGAACCCACTCACGAAGTTACCTAAACTAAAATGAAATTTTTTATTGATTTAGTACCATATTTAATTCCCATTCACCCCAAACGTTTGTCCCCAAAATATAACTTAATATAATTTTAAATTTAAAAGTTCGGATGATGTGAAAAAGGGTGCGGCTTGCACTATCATAGGCCAATGGAGTGGGTTGGTGGGTGGTGTATGATCTGTAACCTTTAAAAATCCTATTCACGAGTTTGCCGAACTAATACATATAAAGAAATGATCCTGATATATATAAAATTAAACAATATTTCTTAAATTAAAAAAATTAAATAAGATTTAAAGTGGAATGAAATCTAGAAATTCCTAAATTTTAGATAATTTTAATAACTTAAAGAAGCGAAGTTTGGGCTGAAGTGAGCGCGGGGGCCATGTTTTGTTAATGAACCCACTCACGAAGTTACCTAAACTAAAATGTAATTTTTAATTGATTTAGTACCATATTTAATTCCCATTCACCCCAAACGTTTGTCCCCAAAATATAACTTAATATAATTTTAAATATAAAAGTTCGGATGATGTGAAAAAGGGTGCGGCTTGCAGTATCATAGACCAATGGAGCGGGTTGGTGGGTGGTGTATGATCTGTAACCCTTAAAAATCCTATTCACGAGTTTGCCGAACTAATACAAATAAAGACATGTACCTAATATACATAAAATTAAACAATATTTCGTAAAATTAAAAAATAAAAAAAGATTTAAAGTGGAATGAAATCCAGAAATCCCTAAATTTTAGATAATTTTAATAACTTAAAATAGCGAAGTTTGGGCTGAAGTGAGCGCGGGGGCCATTTTTGGTTAATGAACCCACTCACAAAATTACCAAAACTAAAATGTAAATTTTTATGGTTTTAGTACCATTTTTATTTGCCATTCTCCGCAAAAGAGTTACCCTAAAATATAAGTTAATTTAATTTAAAATTTAAAGTTCGGATGATGTGAAAAAGGGTGCGGTTTACAGTATCATAGACCAATGGAGCGGGTTGGTGGGTGGTGTATGATCTGTAACCCTTTAAAATCCTATTCACGAGTTTGCCGAACTAATACAAATAAAGACATATACCTAATAAACATAAAAATATACAATATTTCTTAAAATTATATAATTAAATATTATTTAAAGTGGAATAAAATCCAGAAATCCGTAAATTTTAGATAATTTGTATAACTTAAAATAGAGAAGTTTGGGCTGAAGTGAGCGCGGGGGCCATTTTTGGTTAATGAACCCACTCACGAAATTACCTAAACTAAAATGTAATTTTTTATTGATTTAGTACCATATTTAATTCCCATTCACCCGAAACGTTTGCTCCCAAAATATAAGTTAATATAATTTTAAATTTAAAAGTTCGGATGATGTGAAAAAGGGTGCGGCTTGCAGTATCATAGACCAATGGAGCGGGTTGGTGGGTGGTGTATGATCTGTAACCCTTAAAAATCCTATTCACGAGTTTGCCAAACTAATACAAATAAAGAAATGAACCTGATATATATAAAATTAAACAATATTTCTTAAATTAAAAATAAATAAATAAGATTTAAAGTGGAATGAAATCCAGAAATCCCTAAATTTTAGATAATTTTAATAACTTAAAATAGCGAAGTTTGGGCTGAAGTGAGCGCGGGGACCATTTTTGGTTAATGAACCCACTCACAAAATTACCAAAACTAAAATGTAATTTTTTATGGTTTAAGAACAATTTTTATTTGCCATTCTCCGCAAAAGAGTTACCCTAAAATATAAGTTAATTTAATTTAAAATTTAAAGTTCGGATGATGTGAAAAAGGGGGCGGTTTACAGTATCATAGACCAATGGAGCGGGTTGGTGGGTGGTCTATGATCTGTAACCTTTAAAAATCCTATTCACGAGTTTGCCGAACTAATACAAATAAAGACATATACCTAATAAACATAAAAATATACAATATTTCTTAAAATTATATAATTAAATATTATTTAAAGTGGAATAAAATCCAGAAATCCCTAAATTTTAGGTAATTTTAATAACTTAAAATAGCGAAGTTTGGGCTGAAGTGAGCGCGGGGGCCGTTTTTGGTTAATGAACCCACTCACGAAGTTACCAAAACTAAAATGAAATTTTTTATTGATTTAGTACCATATTTAATTCCCATTCACCCCAAACGTTTGTCCCCAAAATATAACTTAATATAATTTTAAATTTAAAAGTTCGGATGATGTGAAAAAGGGTGCGGCTTGCAGTATCATAGACCAATGGAGCGGGTTGGTGGGTGGTGTATGATCTGTAACCCTTAAAAATCCTATTCACGAGTTTGCCGAACTAATACAAATAAAGACATGTACCTAATATACATGAAATTATACAATATTTCTTAAAATTACAAAAAAAAACAAGATTTAAAGTGGAATAAAATCCATAAATCCCTAAATTTTAGATAATTTTTATAACTTAAAACAGCAAAGTTTGGGCTGAAGTGAGCGCGGGGGCCATGTTTGGTTAATGAACCCACTCACGAAGTTAAATAAACTAAAATGTAATTTTTAATTGATTGAGTACCATATTTAATTTCCCAATCACCCCAAACGTTTGTCCCCAAAATATAACTTAATATAATTTTAAATTTAAAAGTTCGGATGATGTGAAAAAGGGTGCGGCTTGCAGTATCATAGACCAATGGAGCGGGTTGGTGGGTGGTGTATGATCTGTAACCCTTAAAAATCCTATTCACGAGTTTGCCGAACTAATACAAATAAAGACATATACCTAATATACATAAAAATATACAATATTTCTTAAAATTACAGAATTAAATAATATTTAAAGTGGAATAAAATCCAGAAATCCCTAAATTTTAGATAATTTTAATAACTTAAAATAGCGAAGTTTGGGCTGAAGTGAGCGCGGGGGCCATTTTTGGTTAATGAACCCACTCACGAATTTACCTAAACTAAAATGTGATTTTTTATGGTTTTAGTACCATTTTTATTTGCCATTCTCCGCAAAAGAGTTACCCTAAATTATAAGTTAATATAATTTAAAATTTAAAGTTCGGATGATGTGAAAAATGGTGCGGTTTACAGTATCATAGACAAATGGAGCGGGTTGGTGGGTGGTCTATGATCTGTAACCTTTAAAAATCCTATTCACGAGTTTGGCGAACTAAAACAAATAAAGACATATACCTAATATACATAAAAATATATAATATTTCTTAAAATTACAAAATTAAACAAGATTTATTTTGAAATAAAATCCAGACATCCCTAAATTTTAGATAATTTGTATAACTTAAAATAGAGAAGTTTGGGCTGAAGTGAGCGCGGGGACCGTTTTTGGTTAATGAACCCACTCACGAAATTACCTATACTAAAATGTTATATTTATTGATTTAGTACCATATTTAATTCCCATTCACCCGAAACGTTTGTCCCCCAAATAGAAGTTAATATAATTTTAAATATAAAAGTTCGGATGATGTGAAAAAGGGTGCGGCTTGCAGTATCATAGACCAATGGAGCGGGTTGGTGGGTGGTGTATGATCTGTAACTTTTAAAAATCCTATTCACGAGTTTGCCGAACTAAAACAAATAAAGACATATACCTAATATACATAAAAATATACAATGTTTCTTAATATTACAAAATTAAACAAGATTTATTTTGAAATAATATCCAGAAATAGCTAAATCTTAGATAATTTGTATAACTTAAAATAGAGAAGTTTGGGCTGAATAGAGCTTGGGGGCCATTTTTGGTTAATGAACCCACTCACGAAGTTACCTAAACTAAAATGTAATTTTTAATTGATTTAGTACCATATTTAATTCCCATTCACCCCAAACGTTTGTCTCCAAAATATAACTTAATATAATTTTAAATTTAAAAGTTCGGATGATGTGAAAAAGGGTGCGGCTTGCAGTATCATACACCAATGGAGCGGGTTGGTGGGTGGTGTATGATCTGTAACCCTTAAAAATCCTATTCACGAGTTTGCCGAACTAATACAAATAAAGACATGTACCTAATATACAAAAAATTATACAATATTTCTTAAAATTACAAAATAAAACAAGATTTAAAGTGGAATAAAATCCATAAATCCCTAAATTTTGATAATTTTTATAACTTAAAATAGCAAAGTTTGGGCTGAAGTGAGCGCGGGGGCCATGTTTGGTTAATGAACCCACTCACGAAGTTACCTAAACTAAAATGTAATTTTTAATTGATTTAGTACCATATTTAATTATTGCCATTCACCCCAAACGTTTGTCTCCAAAATATAACTTAATATAATTTTAAATTTAAAAGTTCGGATGATGTGAAAAAGGGTGCGGCTTGCAGTATCATACACCAATGGAGCGGGTTGGTGGGTGGTGTATAATCTGTAACCCTTAAAAATCCTATTTACGAGTTTGCCGAACTAATACAAATAAAGACATGTACCTAATATACAAAAAATTATACAATATTTCTTAAAATTACAAAATAAAACAAGATTTAAAGTGGAATAAAATCCATAAATCCCTAAATTTTGATAATTTTTATAACTTAAAATAGCAAAGTTTGGGCTGAAGTGAGCGCGGGGGCCATGTTTGGTTAATGAACCCACTCACGAAGTTACCTAAACTAAAATGTAATTTTTAATTGATTTAGTACCATATTTAATTTCCATTCACCCCAAACGTTTGTCCCCAAAATATAACTTAATATAATTTTAAATTTAAAAGTTCGGATTATGTGAAAAAGGGTGCGGCTTGCAGTATCATACACCAATGGAGCGGGTTGGTGGGTGGTGTATGATCTGTAACCCTTAAAAATCCTATTCACGAGTTTGCCGAACTAATACAAATAAAGACATGTACCTAATATACATGAAATTATACAATATTTCTTAAAATTACAAAAAAAACAAGATTTAAAGTGGAATAAAATCCATAAATCCCTAAATTTTAGATAATTTTTATAACTTAAAACAGCAAAGTTTGGGCTGAAGTGAGCGCGGGGGCCATGTTTGGTTAATGAACCCACTCACGAAGTTAAATAAACTAAAATGTAATTTTTAATTGATTGAGTACCATATTTAATTTCCCAATCACCCCAAACGTTTGTCCCCAAAATATAACTTAATATAATTTTAAATTTAAAAGTTCGGATGATGTGAAAAAGGGTGCGGCTTGCAGTATCATAGACCAATGGAGCGGGTTGGTGGGTGGTGTATGATCTGTAACCCTTAAAAATCCTATTTACGAGTTTGCCGAACTAATACAAATAAAGACATATACCTAATATACATAAAAATATACAATATTTCTTAAAATTACATAATTAAATAATATTTAAAGTGGAATAAAATCCAGAAATCCCTAAATTTAAGATAATTTTAATAACTTAAAATAGCGAAGTTTGGGCTGAAGTGAGCGCGGGGGCCATTTTTGGTTAATGAACCCACTCACGAATTTACCTAAACTAAAATGTGATTTTTTATGGTTTTAGTACCATTTTTATTTGCCATTCTCCGCAAAAGAGTTACCCTAAATTATAAGTTAATATAATTTAAAATTTAAAGTTCGGATGATGTGAAAAATGGTGCGGTTTACAGTATCATAGACCAATGGAGCGGGTTGGTGGGTGGTCTATGATCTGTAACCTTTAAAAATCCTATTCACGAGTTTGCCGAACTAAAACAAATAAAGATATATACCTAATATACATAAAAATGTACAATATTTCTTAAAATTACAAAATTAAACAAGATTTATTTTGAAATAAAATCCAGAAATCCCTAAATTTTAGATAATTTGTATAACTTAAAATAGAGAAGTTTGGGCTGAAGTGAGCGCGGGGACCGTTTTTGGTTAATGAACCCACTCACGAAATTACCTATACTAAAATGTTATATTTATTGATTTAGTACCATATTTAATTCCCATTCACCCGAAACGTTTGTCCCCCAAATAGAAGTTAATATAATTTTAAATATAAAAGTTCGGATGATGTGAAAAAGGGTGCGGCTTGCAGTATCATAGACCAATGGAGCGGGTTGGTGGGTGGTGTATGATCTGTAACCCTTAAAAACCCTATTCACGAGTTTGCCGAACTAATACAAATAAAGAAATGATCCTGATATATATAAAATTAAACAATATTTCTTAAATTCAAAAAATTAAATAAGATTTAAAGTGGAATGAAATCTAGAAATCCCTAAATTTTATATAATTTTAATAACTTAAATAAGCGAAGTTTGGGCTGAAGTGAGCGCGGGGGCCATTTTTGGTTAATGAACCCACTTACGAATTTACCTAAACTAAAATGTAATTTTATATTGATTTAGTACCATATTTAATTCCCATTCACCCCAAACGTTTGTCCCCAAAATATAACTTAATATAATTTTAAATTTAAAAGTTCGGATGATGTGAAAAAGGGTGCGGCTTGCAGTATCATAGACCAATGGAGCGGGTTGGTGGGTGGTGTATGATCTGTAACCCTTAAAAATCCTATTCACGAGTTTGCCGAACTAATACATATAAAGAAATGATCCTGATATATATAAAATTAAACAATATTTCTTAAATTCAAAAAATTAAATAAGATTTAAAGTGGAACGAAATCTAGAAATCCCTAAATTTTATATAATTTTAATAACTTAAATAAGCGAAGTTTGGGCTGAAGTGAGCGCGGGGGCCATTTTTGGTTAATGAACCCACTCACGAATTTACCTAAACTAAAATGTAATTTTATATTGATTTAGTACCATATTTATTTGCCATTCTCCGCAAAAGAGTTACCCTAAAATATAAGTTAATTTAATTTAAAATTTGAAGTTCGGATGATGTGAAAAAGGGTGCGTTTTACAGTATAATAGACCAATGGAGCGGGTTGGTGGGTGGTGTATGATCTGTAACCCTTAAAAATCCTATTCACGAGTTTGCCGAACTAATACAAATAAAGAAATGATCCTGATATATATATAAAATTAAACAATATTTCATAAATTAAAAAAAAATTAAATACGATTTAAAGTGGAATGAAATCCAGAAATCCCTAAATTTTAGATAATTTTAATAACTTAAATAAGCGAAGTTAGGGCTGAAGTGAGCGCGGGGACCATTTTTGGTTAATGAACCCACTCACGAAGTTACCTAAACTAAAATGTAATTTTTAATTGATTTAGTACTATATTTAATTCCCATTCACCCCAAACGTTTGTCCCCAAAATATAACTTAATATAATTTTAAATTTTAAAGTTCGGATGATGTGAAAAAGGGTGCGGCTTGCAGTATCATAGACCAATGGAGCGGGTTGGTGGGTGGTGTAAGATCTGTAACCCTTAAATATCCTATTCACGAGTTTGCCGAACTAATACAAAAAAAGAAATGATCCTGATATATATAAAATTAAACAATATTTCTTAAATTAAAAAAAATTAAATAAGACTTAAAGTGGAATGAAATCCAGAAATCCCTAAATTTTAGATAATTTTAATAACTTAAATAAGCGAAGTTTGGGCTGAAGTGAGCGCGGGGGCCATTTTTGGTTAATGAACCCACTCACGAAGTTACCTAAACTAAAATGAAATTTTTAATGGTTTTAGTACCATTTTATTTGCCATTCTCCGCAAAAGAGTTATTCTAAAATATAAGTTAATATAATTTAAAATTTAAAGTTCGGAGATGTGAAAAAGGGTGCGGTTTACAGTATCATAGACCAATGGAGCGGGTTTTTGGGTGGTGTATGATCTGTAACCCTTAAAAATCCTATTCACCAGTTTGCCGAACTAATACAAATAAAGACATGTACCTAATATACATAAAATTATACAATATTTCTTAAAATTACAAAATTAAACAAGATTTAAAGTGGAATAAAATCCATAAATCTCAAAATTTTAGATAATTTTTATAACTTAAAATAGCAAAGTTTGGGCGGAAATGAGCGCGGGGGCCATGGAGCTGGTCGGTTGTTGGTCTATGATCTGTGACCCTTTAAAATCCTATTCACGAGTTTGCCGAACTAATAATAATAAAAAAAATTCCAGATATACAAAAAAATGAAATATTTTTTTTTTAAATTACAAAATTAAATAATATTTAAAGTGGAATAAAACCTATAAATCACGAAATTTTAGATAATTTTATTTACTTAAAATAGCGAAGTTTGGGCTGAAGTAATAAGCGTTAAGTAAGTAAATAAGCGGGGGCAATTTAATTAATGAACCCATTTACGAATTTATCTAAACTTAAATTATTTTTTTAAATTTTTAGTACCATAATTTAAATGCCATTCACCCCCAAAATTTGACCCTGAAATATAAAATAATTTTACTTTGAAAGTTAGGATGATGTAAAAAAGATGGCGGTTTATAGTATAGTGTACACACAACTAAACTATATTTTGTTTTATTACTATATTGAAACTTACAGATTATAATATTAAATTAATATTTAAAATGGCATGATATCCACAAAACGGGAAATTGGAGATAATTTTAGTCATTTTTACTAGATAAGTTTGGTCTGAATTGAGCGCGGTGGCCATTTTTGTTTACAGAAGCCACTCACGAATTTACCTAAACTAAAATGTACATTTTAAAACTTTTTTTTCCATATTTTAATTGCTATTCACTTCAAAAATTTGACCCCGAAATATATGTTAAGATAATTTTAACTTTTAATGTTCAGATGATGTTAAAAGTAAAGGTCAAGTGAGTCTATACTAGCCGCGCATGAAAGGATCCTGGCGGGAACCAGAAGCTGATGGCCAACATACCCTTTATCCCAAGAAGTCCCGTGTTCCCCTTCAAAAAAGTATGATAGCTCGAAAAAAAACCATCTGAATTTAAAATATACGTGTTGCCAAATCGATACCCATTTACCCCACCTTACCGTAATATACTAGTATTAAAGTTTTTTAAGAAAAATAGTGTATATAGAACTCATGCACGTTAAGGGGACTTGGTACTCCAAAAATTATTTTCTATAATTTGATATAAAATTAAATATTTTTGTGATGACTACATGTAAACTATGCAGGAAAGAAGATTTAGAAGAAAAAAAATTGAATTTTCTTCAAACTTTTTCAAAAATTAAATATTTGTTAAATTTTTCGAAGATTTAAGGCATTTTTCAAAATGCTTCTTCTCCGTCAGATTTCCTTTTTTTGCATCGAATTTTTTTGTAAGCTGTATTGATTTATGCTTAATAACTTTAGGGATCGTATTTTGCATAAGTATTTTAGTTTAGGAGAAAAAAAAAATTAGTGAAAATCCGACCATTTTTGTCCAAAAAACTCTAATTCTTAAACATTTTATTTTTTTAAACAAATTATTTTTAATATTTTTCTAATTCCATCCCTAATTCTATTCAATATACTCTTGTGTACATGTTCAAAAAATGTCACGATAATTCATGCATATTTGTTTGAGTTTTAGTATTTTAAGTAAGTGTATGTTCACGAAAACAGCAAGCTGAGATAAATGCATTTAAAGATTTCAGTATTGAAAATATTTTATTATAAATGTCCCAATTAACTCAAATATTTTTTCACATAAATAACAAATATATATCCTACAAATTATGTAAAATAATTGACAAATAATAATTATTTTATTTTGCTGCAACCTTTAATAAAAATGTCACTTTCAGTATTCAATGCATGCAAAATTTCAAAAAACACAATAAAATAATTCACTGTCAAGCAAATTTTTATTCTTGTAATACATTTTTAGCAAACCACTAAATACTGAACATAATGAAACAAAAATTGACTGCATATATTTATATAATTTGCTTTATTGTTGAGTGTAATTCAGGGAAAACTGAACATTTTTTAGTGGTTTTATACATGACACTCACTGTAAAATTAGGGCACCCTGCAGCATAAGTTACTCCTAATTTATTCTTAAATTTTATTTTTCTCTTTATGCATTGCAATATTTACAAGTTTGAGTGCAAAATTCCTGATAAGGCGGCGTATTGCAAAATAAGAGATTTTGAAGTACACCGCCTTTTCCTCTATTGTCTTTTGGGCAAATCAATTCACACACAGAGTTTCAGTAAATTAATTTCTCGTCTGATCCTAAAAATTTTGAAAACTTTTTCATAGTATGTATAATTCTAAGTTGTATTCACATACAAAATTTGGCAAAAAAACACAGACTCGCTTTTTGCTTACAAATGTATCTTTGGGATACCTGAACTAGCTGATGATGTGTACAATTTCGTTGGAATTTTGCGTTTGGCAAGTAACACATCTTTATAACAGTTCTGTAGAAGCAATCCTTTGATACATTGCCATTATTTTGCCTAGATGTACCCATTTTTACATTCGGTTTATGACTTTCTCCATGTAACACATTGGATAAGGAGTGAAGAAAACGTTCATAATATGATTAATATTTATTCAATCGTTTTGAAACTTTGGGAAAACATGCTAGAAGGTTAAAGCGTTATTTTAAACTAATAAAAAAAATTGACATTTTCATCGATTTTGGGGTACCGAATTCCCTATAAGTTTCTCCGTCGATGTTTCAACCGTTCTTACGTCTACATCAGCTGCGTAGGGTATCTTATTAATTATTTTAACAATTTTCTTTTCTTAAAGAAGCAAGGTAACCTTATGCTTCAGCTGTAAATTTGACTCGGGGGGCTTCCGTAAATACTGGGATTCCGTGGGACTCCGTTCCTACTTTAGTTTATTTCAAGATATTAAGCTAATTTTTGCTATATTTTGTATCGAACGTGACTAAATATATATATATCAATAATTTTTTTTGCAGGGGGTTTATTGTGTTGGAAAGTAACACCCTTAATCCGTAACGCCGTGTTTCTATCTTGATGCCCCATGTACCTAATTTTAAAGACGTTTATGTAAAAAAAAAATACAGAATGAAAATAATGTCATCAATATTGGTTACATTTCAATGTTTTCTAATGCTTTTTGTTATTTTTTTAGTACAATTGCACTCCAATTTCAAGTTGTGATAATTCTAGTTATCCATCTTATATATAAAGCAGAAATCTCCAAAATCTGTCCGGATGCAAGGATAGTGAAGACTATATATAGAAGGTGCGCCCGTTTTTCGCTTTTTGAAAGTGGGCAAGGAACGGCAACTAAATGACGTCATTTTAGCACCGCCTTACTATTGACGTCATGTTAGCTCCGCCTTACTATCAGTTTTTGATCATTCTCATTGGCTGTGTGTTTCGATGTAAGATTGCGTATTTCAGTAATTTTTTTTTTCGATAGCCATTTTGGCCATAACGGTAATTTCATTTTTGATTTAAAAATTAAACTTAATTGTTGGCTTTGAAACCACTTTTTTATTATTCAGAATTAGGTTTTTAGCACTCGGCTAAATTTTTGCTTCATTCGGAGCATTTTTAGTGAGCTTTTTCAGTGATTTTGTTACCTTTTGGTGCTTTGTTTACATCCGGTGTTGCGTTTACAGCCACCTTTAAACCACTGTTTTTGAGGTTTTTTCTTTATAAATATTAATAATAATTGACCGGAACCTAGGTTTATATTGTTACATATAAATTTTTAATGCTTTTAGCACTCTTTTAGTGTTTATTCCGCAAATTTGTTACTAGGTTCATTTAACATTGGGCGCATTACGATTAGTGCTCCCATAGGATTAACATAGGGAAATTTTGGAATGTGACTTTTATTTAAATTTAATTTCTCGGGGACCAAACCTGGTTTTTCTTGTTTATTAACTTGTTCTCAGTCACACCCTATCTTTTTGCTTCATTTGAAGCACTTTTACCTGTTTTATAAGAGTTTTCGTAAAGTTTTGGTTCTTTGTTGATATTTTGCGGAAGTCTTGTAACTCTCAGTTAACTACTTTTAATGGTCTAGTTCAGCCTTGCCATTGGTTCAAACGAGAGCATTAGACACGCCCACAGTAGGCGAAGGAAGGCGTCACTATGACGTCAAATAGTTGCTCTCTCCGCCTACCGTCAGGCAGCTCGAGTACGAGCACACCTTATATATATATATATGGTCTTCACTATCCTTGGTCCGGATGTGTGTTTGTTTGTTGGTTTGTCAGTATATTATAGGTTCCGTAACTACACAACGCAGAGCTTTGAAATTCACAGAATAGTTAGGTCAAAAAATAAGAATTTTAACGCGACTATTTTCAAGTCTCTACGATGTTCCATTCGAATGTTATGACATTTTTTGGCGTACTACATCAAAGTTTCACGAAGTAGCAACAGTAAAATCAGTTAAAATCAACGGAGAAAAGCGAAAATATAATATAACAAAATTATAAACCAATTAGAATTCCGATATTTACACGGAATACTCCATAACTACAAAACGTAGCTTTATAAAATTTATAGAATACTTTACTTGAAAAATTAGAAATTTTTTGTGATAATTTTTAAGTTTGTACGATGTTTCAATCGTATGTTATAACTATTTTAATGGATTCCATTGACTTAACACGGATGAAAATATCGTTTGCAATTTAAAATAAAATTATTCGTTATTATACTATAAAAATGACGTCATAAGTTTTGTTTGATTTAATAATTATTGAAAAATGTCTGCACATCGGGCTTTTTGCTACAATACGGAACCATTCAAAAATTAAAACAACCAGAATTTTATCTTAGGGAAATGGTTTAGAATTGTATTAATATGTAACTATATTTAATTATCTTAGATCGAAGTTTTAGAACAATTCGTCCAAAATGCGAGTAATTTGTGTATGATTGTCCATTTTATTTATTTGAAAAATATTTTATGCAAGTATTCTTTTAATGTACGAAGCTTGGTTTCACTGTGAATTTTCAACTCTATTAAACTTTTTAATGTTATTAAAGAATAAAATTTCACAGATACCAACTGATAATTTAGAAAATATTTTTTTTAATGTGTCAATGACTATTTCCTTTTAAAACATTGAATGGCGATCATTAATAATTAAATGTAAAATTATTGAAAGTACATGGTAAGATTATAGAATGCTGCACCGTATGCTAAACTATCGCCAAGTTATAACAGTGTATTCTTTGGATGAAGTGCGTCTTGGCTGTAATTTGCTGTGGAAACTTACTAAATATTTGTATGACAGATATTTTTCGATGCGAATTCAATAATAACAGTATCACAAAATCAAAATATTTGGAAAAATTGTTTAACAAATTGAATAATACATTGAACCGTAAATAAAAAAAATGAACTTAAAATTAAAATAGGTGGTTATTCTTCTGTAATAATATTATTCATGGGAATTCTTTAACACATGGGCATTTGGGCGGAGTAAAAGAAAGTTGTGTAGAATTTCAAAACATACTATTTTTGGTTGAGTATTTATGCCGGGTTCTGTTAATTTTATTCTCACTTTGATAAAGAATTTGAGGCAGTTTATTTGCAAAAAACGCTTAGGTTTATTCTGGCTGCAATTTACATTTTTATGTTCTGCATTATTGCGGTCAAAAATGCAAACTATTAATTAGATACACAAGTTGTTGGTCGAAATTATTGCAAAGATGTAGCCTAAACGATACATTGGAACGGGCATTTGTAAATAGTCAAATCAAACTTGCAATACTGGGAAAAGGGAAATTCGGAATGTTTTGAAAGTTAAATCATTAAAGTGTTTTATCAAATTTCTTAATTTGGTGAGCTTTAAACAATTATGTTATCTGTTTCTGCTGCCTTTTCACTTCCATACGGCTTCAGAACATTTCAATATCGAAATTGATTCAGAAGTTTTATTAAAATTCACGCTTGAAGTTATTGCTTTAAAACTGCAATTTAATTAAACCCTCCTTGATGAATTTTAAAAAAATATATACAAAAATGAAGATCACAGCGCTTTGTTTATTATTTAATTTAATAATTTTTCCCTTAGATAAAAAAACCATAGCTTTATGTAAATACTTATTCCTATAAAATACCTGTTATAATGCACATTATCTTTCAATAATGATGGCAACAGTAATTAAAATTTTATCCATTAAAGTAAGCACTGAAAACTAAAATATAATTATAGCTATTTCCCAAATTATGTACAGACCGCGCTGTATTGGGCCCCAACTCGGTACAAGGTTGAGAGGGGGATATGATGAATGGCCTAAAATGGTTGAATCGGCTTCCTTCCTTTACACGATGGTATGTCATTTATCCATTTAGGCTGATTCCACGTTGAATGAATGATAGCGGTACGCATATTTCCACCTTGTACAAACGTAAAAGGGGGATGGGCTAAAAATCGACATGTACGAAACGTCTGACTTTCGTCTACACAATAGTATATATATATATATATATATATATATATATATATATATATATATATATATATATATATATATATATATATAGATTGAGATAGATAGATTGAGATAGATAGATTGAGATAGATAGATAGACAGATATATATATAGATAGATAGATAGATAGATAGATAGATAGATAGATAGATAGATAGATAGATAGATTTCTTTATACCCATCAGCTGATTCCACTTGGAGTTAAGTATTTTAAAAACGTCATTTTTTATTATGGTATTTAATGCAACTATGTATACCCATACAGAAAGGAAATTCCTATTAATTTCTAAAAATATTTTTGTGCAGGAATGTTTAATTTTTAAAACTCTATATCTTATGAGAGATAAACTAGAAATTATTGAATTTTTATCGGTGTTTTAGCAACCAAGTAGTATAGAGATATTTGTACTTTTTTAACTTCTAATTTATTAAACATACAAATATTTTAAATAACAAAAAAAAGCTTTATCACATTTTAAAGAGGAATTCTAAAACGGTATATGCGATTATCCCAGGGAGTATAAATGTATATATTTTCAGTTATTTGTCGTTATTTTATTTATCTCCGTGCGAAGAACGGGTACTTTTGCTAGTCTTTCATAAAACTTAACAACGTGCTGTATTTATACAAGAAAATAAAAATGTTAAAATTTGAAGATTATTTTGATATTTATTTATTTATTATGCTTATCAAAATGATAAAGTGTGTTAGAAATATATGTTTAACTGAGTTTATATTTTTTAAATTATTTTAATAAGTTTGGTTAATTTTGATAAATAAAGATCATCGTAAACATTTTTATAATATATTTCCCAAGAAAATTTCATATATTTTTTGTATAAAAAGTATTTAGTCTAGGAATACCATATTAATATAACAAAATGGCAACTTATATTGATATCTGGCATTGTTTATTAATATAATTCAAATATACTTATTTACCATTGATGTAAAACATATCAGTGACTGGACTTTTGTCTAATAAAATCTACGATCTATTTCACAATGTAAGTATAAAGACTAAAAGTTCAGGATAAAGGGGCACTCCGCCAAATAAATTTTCCCCTTACAACTTTGGTGGGAAAGGACTTGATTGTCTATTTTCGACTACGATACGTTCATGTCACTTAAACAACCGATGTAAAATTTACATATTGAATAATTGTTTTGGGTTGTCGGTTGAAAATTCAACCTAATTACGATTTTCATTAGAATATGTGTAAAATACGTTACGCAAGTATTGCACAGTTTTAACAGTTTGATTGAAAGCATATTTGGCGGCATTAATTTTGACTACTTGGCGGATGCCCCCCTGTTATTTACCTAATCCAGTATAAGGTTTAGTTATCTTAGTTAGTAAATTTACGTGTGTCACAAATGTCCTCGTTGGGCGCATTAAAATATGACATTCTTTTTAAAAAAGACCAGAAAACAAATGTCATATTTATAGCTTTAAACTTTTACGTAAACTGGCGAAAGTTTATTAGTTAATAATCTGAGACCATATAAAAAAATATTTTGATCGCCAAGATTAATATATCACGTTCACTTTGCCTTGATAATTTAACAAACTATTAAATTTGTGATAGTAACTTCAAATTTAAGAACGGACATTCTTATTCTCAGTGGCAAAATACATGCTCCATTATTTTTCGAATCACAAGAGTTTAACTAAATTCAAGTATATAATTTTTAACTATCTTCTAAAGAAAGCGGTTAATACATAAACTACCGATTTAGTTATGAACATTCTTAATGATATGTACTCTCATTCAATCATCTTTGACGTTACTTGTTTAAAATTCGAGTTTTTTTTCTAATACAGTTTTTATAATTTTTTTCGTATATGATTCTAGAGATATTTAACTGGTCCGTTAATATTAT
The DNA here is from genome assembly GCA_963932185.1 of Troglohyphantes excavatus. Lineage (NCBI taxonomy): Eukaryota > Metazoa > Arthropoda > Arachnida > Araneae > Linyphiidae > Troglohyphantes > Troglohyphantes excavatus. The sequence goes on along the minus strand of OZ010666.1, from coordinate 71,281,492 downwards.
CCGTTTACATATTTTTTATAATCATGGCCAAAATAATGTGTGTACTTTCCATACAAAAAGGCACTGGCTTGAAGCTCTCGAAATTAAGAAAACGTTCCAAATTCTTTTTGAGACTTCAGGTGAATTGCTTCTCCACTTCCACCCTCCCCTCGAAAATTTTGGCCTACTATAACTTATAACAATAAGGACGACCTCCGTCCTGTGCATGCACTTGAGAATTGAAAAGTTGTGCTTTTGAAATATCATAGTTTTTCGAAATCTCATGTAGACAGTGACCTTCCTCTCGTTATAACGTCAGAAGTGTGCAAAATTTCCTCAAGCTCAGATTAGACTGTAGATTTGAATCAAAGGCAAAGCCACAGACACTCTTCTTTATATATATATATATATATATATATATATATATATATATATATATATATATATATATATATATATATATATATATATATATATATATATATATATATATATATATATATATTTTATATTTTGTTGTATAATAATTTTATCATTTTGTCACTAACTTCACCGTGTTGCTGTTGTTTTACCGCATTCTGTACATATTTACATTAATTTTATCATTTGGACACTAGTTTTGTCATTTTGATGAGATTTTTACATATACGACTATAATTTAGTTCATTTGGCGGCATTTGTATTCATATGGTGACAATTTTAATCATCACCCAATCAAAATGCATCGTTTATCCCTCTTCATAGGTTACATAATTTTAAAATGTGAAATTGTTTTAATCTTGAAATATTGCATCGTTACATTTCCTTAATATTAATCCTATGGAAAGTTTTTTAAAAATTTGTCATTTTGGATGTTCGAGTTTGAATTTTTAAAAATCCTTTCTTAGTGCACCCTTAGGTTCAAAATGTCGAAGATAAACGTACCAAATTTCAGACTCTCTCGGTCTTTGGGATCTGGGGATTTCATAATCAATGAATGGTGTTTGTTTTTTATATATATACACTCAAACCTGTTTTTGTGCGGTAAATAGGGACCGTATAAAAAAAACGCATAAAAAAAAATTCTCACAAAACTTCACGAGTAGCCATAAAAAATAGTTTTCGCAACACAATTAATTTTTTATGCGGTGGTTTTTTTATGCGGTGACCGCATAAAAAAGTCTCACATAGAAAATAACTCAAAATCTAGTATATAACTAGTAATTGCTTTTTTAAACGAAATCAAGACACGAGGCTTGACAGCTACTTGGAATCTCGCCAAACCTTTTGGAATCTGATTTAGAAAATACACATGCGAACATTTTTAAATATTTTATTTACATATGTACTTATTTTACACATACAAAACTTTTCAAAACGTATAACCATTATCCTTCGTAGTCTGACAATACGCGAACTTGGTTCTAAATCGCTTTCGGCACTTGAAGATACTACCTCGCACTCGTTTAGAGTTGACTTTTTTTCAGTTGCCATGTAGTCAGTGATCTCAGTTTTTGCGTCGACTGTTGTTTCACTAGATGCTTGTATATGTCTCGGTAGCCAGATAATCAATTATGTTCCAATTTGATTGAAATTTTCATATACCGCACAAAAAAAGTCGCACAAAAAAAAATCGCACAAAAAAAGACTGCACAAAAACAGGTTTTAGTGTATATATAAATTTTATAAATATAGATGCGGTCTGCTCATTGCAGGGAGATCTGAATTTCCAAGAAAATCAAGGTGTGTGTCAAACAATATTCCTTTTTTCTTTGATGTGTGAAAAAGTGGACATTTCAAATAAGTTACCGCCAAATGAGGAAATACGTGTCTCAGAAAATGATGTAAACCTCTCAAACGTTAAAATCTGAATGTGATTTTTTCAAACTCTGAAAGCTAAGCTTATTTCTGAAGAAAAAGATAAGAATGTACGTCTATTGCTTGACAGTTGATCTCAGAAGTCGTATATAGTAAAAGATACAGATACAGAAATGATGTATTCTCCTCTCGCCAAGAAAGAATAACACTTTTATTATTTGGCGGTGTTTTAAGCAAAGAGTGTAAATATGATTGTTACATTATAAGATTGAAAAATTTGAGTGGCCAATTCAAGTGTGACTTTGAAGTTTTAGATCAAGATGTAATCTGTGAAAATATAGTACCTGTTGAAAAAGTTCATGGTTTGAAGAGCTGGAAATGAAATATATTAATTTGACTGATATAAGTGACATTTGTGAGTCCATTCAGATTCTCTTTGGTCGACGAGAAATGTTGTCTTCTGTATTAGTTGCGATTGAAACATATAATGGTTGATGGGAAAAGTTAATTTAAGCAATGTAAAAAATGGCTGTGACAAATTTGTTAAAGAAACGGAGATTTCTGATTTATGGTAATTAGAATCAAAGATCCTATCGATAAAAAGTAGAAGTTAGAACAAGACTTTTTGACAAAGAAGCATTTTCAGGAAACTGAGGACGTTAATTAATGAAGAAGGTCGATATGAAATTAATTTACCATAGAGTGAAGACTCTTCTCCGTTTCCTGAAAACTTTGATTTAGTTAAAAAGAGGTTGGAAATAATCACTTCATAGCTTGTTTCTAACCACTTGTATCACGGATACGACAAAGTTTTCCAAAAAAGTTGTAATTATTAAAGTAGTTCCTGATGTTGAAGTGAAATCGTATGGCCATTACTTACCACATCGACCAGTGAGAAAGGAAAGCAGTATTAAGCCCATTCGTAATGTATTTGATGCGTCAGCAAGGAAACAGAATAAACCTTCTTTGAATCAGTGCTTTGAATGTGGTCATAATCTTATTGAGCTAATTCCGGACATTTTGCTTATCAAACTATTGCACACAACAGTTTGTGCAATGGTTTGATAAGCTGAAATTTTTAGAAGATATACCTATTCCTAGGTGGATCAACATTGGTTTTGATAACTTGAAAATTTGTTCAATTCATTGTTTTTGTGATGCAAATTAGGTTGCTTTTGCTGCAGTAGTTTTCTTGGAATTGAAAATGAACATGGTGCAGACAGAATTAAGTTTTCTTTCGTCGAAATCCCGAATTCCTATTCTCCGTTTTGGTGGGAGCTCTATTGACAAATTCTGTGAATGATGTACTCGGTATGAAGGACAGGGCTGTGATCTGTTCAATGAAGGCAGTTCTATATTTCCAAGAAAATATATGTCTTTAACAAACTATATTCTATTCGGTAGAACTGTTACTGAGAATATATATTTTTAGCTTTGTATAATTATATAATATTCTTTATTTGTATAATGTTTTTACTAGATACATAATGAAAAATGCTGTTTCTGTAAGTAAAGGATTTATATAGAAACATTTTTCAGAAAATAATATACCTAATTCAATAAAGTAGTTATTTTAAAATTTTGGTATGCGAGCAAAAATGTCGATTTAACTTCTTACTTTAGTTAAGAATAGTTAAATTTTACAAAGAGAGTTTAACTTAAAAGTTAAATTTCAATTGAAGATTTTATATCAATAAAGAGTCAAAATAACTGTAATTTAACTTAAAAAGCTTTTTCTGTAGTTTAGGGAATTTTTTTTATGTTTTCTTCATATTTTTTGAAACTTTTATAATTTTAAATACAGTCCACTAAAATTCTCTCTGTAAAAGAGGCCAAGTTTTCAATAGCAAAAGTTCTGGCCATAAAACGTAATGAAATTTAAATATGGTCACGTGTAATAACAATGTAGATTGATGCTATTACAAACATTATTTGTCGTACGGGTGTTTGTTGAATTTGGCGATAACGGTTTTTGGAAAATATGTTTAATACTTTTGATAACAACACTTTTCGATCAACTTCATATTTAAAAAAAAAACGATTTAGTTTTTGTTTGTGATTATCATATTTGGGTTATAAAATGTATGCGTTGATTGTAAATTGTATGTTATTCTTCATAGGTTTTCAAAGAGAAAATGTAATATTCAAAACGATACAGCAACATCTAAGAAATCCAAGAAAGGTATTAATATAAAACATATTGTTATTTTCATTTAAATTTTAATTTTATTGAACTTTTATGTAATTTTTTATTAACTAAGTAAATAATCGGTTTTGCTCGTATTCATATTATGTAGTAAGAGATGCGTTGATTTTTTTTAGTTTGCATAGCCCGTTGAATATTACTCTTTATATTGAATAGGTTTCGAAATAGTATCTAAACTAATTTTAAAAAAAATGTACACGACTTTACTTGCTATGTGATTAAATCTTCAACTGATATTTAATAAAATGTGTTTTTTTGTAGCAGAAAAAAACTTGAAAATTGGTGATTACAAATCTTTTATTAAAATGGTTTGTTATAGGCTTGTTCGTTCAAAACCTGGCATTTAAAGGTATTTTTGACAAAAAAAAAAAGCATGAATTAAATTTTGAAAACATTAATTTTAATATTTTCGATGCGATAACTTAACAAAGAAAAATAATTTAGCATTCTTTAAATTAGAAATAAATTATAGTATTTGGCGAAATTTTTTTATAACATTAGGTAACTAAATATCCGTCTTTGAGGAGAAAAAGAGAAAGATATCTGAGAAGAAAAAAATATATCTTATTATATTTTATAACTATTCCACCCTGCAATTTCAGATAATAATAAAATATAATTTTTAAATGCATTGATTCAATATATTTAACAATATTTCTATTGAAAATGAAATTTCAAATATTTATTTTTGAAAGGAAACGTCTTTAAAATTACCTGCGTGAGGTATAAACATATAAATATTAAATGAAACTTTTAGGATGGTCCATTCTAACATATTATCACTGCTTCACTTCGTGACAAATGCGATGATTAGCATAAATTTAATCCTGTTTTATAGAAATTTGGCACCGATGCGTTTAAAATCTTGAAACATTGCAATTCAAAGCATTTATGAGGCATCGATGGGTGTCTATAGCATCAGACGGAACAGCTATTTTCTTCCTTCGGTTGGCGATGTTTTATGCTGAATATATTTTTTTCCCAATAATGCAGTTTAGTTCATAACTAATATCTATAACAGTTCGGAATATGTTTAATTGATATCCGTTGTATAATTTAACTTATTTAGTTGAATTACTTGTTATTCGTAAGCTTACATTCAAGTCCTTACTGTAGTAGATAAATCCCTTCATTCGTTTTCTTTACAGAAGATATATGTGAATTGAAGTCTTACAATCGTTTAAAAGAACAAGACTATTTTGAGGTACATGGCCTTCTGCATGGTATGTAAATTATATTTTTAACTAATATCTCTTTTTAATCAGACCAGAAGTTACATGGGACGTATCCGGAGTGGGGTACGTTAAACGTATCTTGTGTGTACTGAAGAGGGTGAATGGTCCTAGGGTACATAATTGACGTAACCAGATACACAACTTACATTTATCCACACGCATTGTAAAGCTTACATTGTAATATATTATGTTATTAGTGGGGATTTCCCTATAGAGACCAACACATTCCTATGTGAGCGAAAGGGGCGGTCGAGGATTGGCATCCCTTCGTCTTGTTTCCAGAGTCTCTTCATGCCATTTAAGGACACAGGGTGTCGAACGCTGAGGTGCCATCGCCGGATACCATAACAATTCTGCAACAAATTTCACACTTGTGAGTCTTATGACTCTTATGACCTTATGACACCCCCGTGAGGATCGGCAATCGTACTGCTTAGCTACGCCTTTGTGCACATTAGGATAATTTTTTACGTATTAATTTAAAATATGAAACTTATTAATTGAATTATCCTTTCCTTTCCCATTACATAACAGTTTTGTTTACCTTGCAATCATCGGTTTTTTTAAACAAAAATTAAACGTAAAAACGGGGAATTTAACGAAGTTATGTATTTAATAACTATTAGAAATAGCTTATTTATACTTTTCCAAAAATTAAGTATTTATTTAAATAAATTGCCAGAGTTATAAAACTATCATTAAAAAAATTTTAATGACATGACTGTTTCCTTACTACTGAATATTTTTACTTTTACATTTAAAGATTCATATAATATTTTTTGCGAAGTACGCGCAAGAGGTACATAGAAGATTCAAATGCAGCATATATATATATATATATATATATATATATATATATATATATATATATATATATATATATATATATGTGTGTGTGTGTGAGTATAGGATGGGACATGTTTCAATTGGATATATACGTAGTTGAATGCTGTGATATTGTAAGTTTGATAGAAAAACTAAATCAGTTGTTTCATTATTAACTTTTAATGTGCCTGTGGTGCTATAAACACTGTTTTATATTTAAATAAGCGTCCTCTATGATTTATTTGTTAAAGAAAAAACTTATCCTCAAATGACATAGTGAGGTTTTCCATGAAGCCCCCGATATAAGGTTGGGGTTTTCATTTTTAGACGGTTTATAAACAATTAACCTTTAAATACGGTTTTTAAACGGGCAAGTGATATGACGGCTCTTACATAATGCAAAACAAAATATTCCTTTGGTGTAATTTTTTTTACTTGTTTTTTTTTTACAATTTACTAACTATCAAATAGTAAATAGCTATTGCAAACATTTTGACATCACACTTTATTCTTTTTAGCAAATCATACTTTAATTCAAATGAATGTTAGATTATACAAAATGGCGTGAAAATCAAATACATTATTCTTATTTCGAAAAGTTTGTCTTGTTCGGACATATTTTGTGTGTAAAATACTTCTAAATTTTCCCAGTAAATTTATATTTTTCTTAACTAAATAAATAGCATGTATTTAACTTATTTCCACAAACTTTTAATAATAAGTTTAAGTCTAGATTAAAAAGTTTTGTTTTTTTACTTATTTCTTCAAGTTGAATAAAGGAAGTAACGCTTATAGAAGTCCAATCGCATGTCACAAAATAATTCAATCATTGATAATATATAAAAAAAATATTTGTTGTTTGAATTCAAATTATTGTTATGATAAAGCTAAATAGCTCCAACGTTGAATTATTTAAAGATCTTTTAAAGCCTTTTCATAAAATAATATATTGGAAATGATCCAGGATATTACAATCAGAAGCATTTTTTTTCCTAAAATAAATATGACTTATTTTCCAAAACAGCACCTCCCTCGTCTTCTGGCGATCCCTTGCAAGAGGGCTCAGACACCTTCAGCGTTTCGCCACCTATTAATCCATTGACGCCGGTTGGTAAGAAAATTTCCCATTTGATATTTTAATTTTTTTTTCAATAAATGATGGGAGTGGTTCCACTCGGTGTTTCTTTCTTTCTAAGAATCAACCAATCGAAATGCTGCATTACTTGTGTATATAACAGATAGCTTTGTCAGTGAAATAGTGTTTCAGAGCTAGAATTTCTTTCGAGGGCAAATGATGTCTCGTCCATCATCACGAAATTCCTAAAAAACAACATACTTTTATAACTGTTTTTGATGTATATTTTGTGCTTTATTGTAATGACATGAATCCATTGCTTATATTAATACACTAAAAAACTGCAAATAAACTTATTTTGTAGACGTTAGGTACACGTATTGTTTATTGTCAAGTAATCTTGCCAACGGTCGGATGTGTGAAGTTTGGCACTATAGATAGTTATTTATTATTTTAAAAGTCCCGATATCGTTTTGATTACTTATTTTAATTTAAGAGCTTAATATGGTTAATATTTAATTGCAATTTTAAAAATAGAATATTTAGGTAAATATTTTTATAAACAAAATATTTAGTTTCTTCCCCCCTACTTTCTTTTCATTCTCACACTAAATAAAGATGTTTTTTTTATCTAGTCGTTAATTCTGAGTCAAATAGCAGCCATGACTGCCAAATAACCAGCCCCATATTGATGTTGCATATGCATATACTGACAAACATTCCGACAGAAGTGATGACGTGGTGCAAAAAGATCTCCATCACTTGCCCCCGTGAAAACTCTTCTCCACATGTGAAATAAATCGTCAATTAGACCATGAAAAGGTGTTGCAGATGAGCCATCATTATCACTTACTACTGTTAGGCGAAAGAAGCCAAAACGAATAAAATCTGAAATTAGAAGACCTAAAATTCCAAAGAAAAAAAAAAGATGAGAAAGCAGTTGGGTGTAAAATTCTTGAATTTACGATTATGTTCAAACCAACTGGCACGTATTTGTGCAACGAAAGTGTCCCATTACAAAGTCTGCAGCGAAGGCTGCATCCGAGCATTAAATATATGACAGACATGTTTTACAAGTCAGACCAACAGTATGGTCAATGAAAAAATTGTGGCTTGAAGGTCAGTCTACAAATGCGGAAAATGTCAGGTTCCTCTATATATCGAGTATTACTAGACTTACCATGAAGTCAAGACAAAGCATAGTCCAGCAAATGTTTGGACTTTAGGCGTGAAGCTCGTTCTAAAAAATAGGATTGCTTTATATAATAGTTATTAAATATGATTATTGAATTGCTTGGATAAACTGACCATTTGAATTTCTTGCTTAAATGTAATAATATGAGGGAAATAAAAAGGAACTGAAATGGGTGTCTGAAGAAGGTGGCTCCACTTATGGGGCAACTCTGGTCAACGTTCCTTCATATTATTTGTTTTAATATGTTATATAAATTTGTCATTGTTCTTTTTAAGAATAATTTGTGCCTGTCTATATGAGCGTAGAATTTATAATACTTTTACATTCGTGTGCACACTACGGACTATTGGTCAGAAATCTCTCTTTCCAGTTAAAAACATCATAGAAATAATTTCAAAAAAACCTGAAAAATTAAATGTATACTTTAATTGATATAAATAAACAAGATATAGGATAAAAAGTAATTTTTTTAACTATTTCAATTCGTCTTTAATGGATGAAACGAGGGTGAGGGGACTGATATCACCTCTTACCTACTTGAAGTGACAGACTCAACCAAATCGACATGGAAGAGACTGGCCATCGTGTACCCTAAAATCTTGAGTTATAAAAATTTAAACTTCGACTGCACCCTCAGGAAAGAGCTTAACTTCAGGGTTGGGTTTGGCTGAAAACAAGGCCGGACTCGGCCTCTCGTATGGGACAAAGAAACCCTTCAAGATTTCCACCAGTCTGACTAGTACTTCACGTATGGTATCTCTGTATGAAGTATCTCAAATTTTTTTTAAGTTCTAATTTACTTGTTTTGAACTCATGTACTGTGTAATCGGGTGAATAGCAGGAGTTTCGAACTTTACAGTCATATTAAGCCCTTTTTCTTTTACATTTAAACTCATGAGAAATGTTTCAAAAGTTTGGTAGCACAGTATACTATAATCGTTGATCATGCGAGCAAAATAATTAAATTTATTAATTGCTTCTATTCGCTGACAAGTACGGGTGATTAGAAAAAGTATTCTGCTTTTTATAATATAGAAATATTTTTAATATTCTTCTCTATAATAGTGTATCATGAAAAATAATGTTCAGCTCTGTCTGTATGCCGTTGTTTACATATATACTGTATTCAAAGATATCACATGCAATACAGTTTTTCACTATTATTTATTTTCGATAAGAATAATATAATTAAATATGAAATTGAATGCTATATTTACATTTTGCGACTGTTATTTATTATTTAAAACTTTAATTGGAATTATAATTAATTACAGTACTTCAGAAAACTTTCCAACTAATAAATTAAATATTGATACAGTTTCGTAACTCTGCAGGAGAAATTGCACCTTGGATGATCCTGTTAACCAGAATACTAGAGATTGAGCCGTCGAGGGACCTATTAAATGATTTATTAAAGGTTTGTTAATTTTTTGTATTACTATTTGCGTGTCTCCCTAGTTTAGATACTAAATTTATAACTATAGTTTTCACATGCTCTTTCAAAATGAATTTTACGGCTGCTAGATCTGTTTTTTCATTACCGGATATAAACACTTTCATTTTTGAGCATTTAACTATTGTCCAGGCTACTTTCGTCGATTTTGACAATTGTTCCGTCATGGAATCACCTGACTTTTTACCAAACTAGACTCTGCCCATTTATAACAAATTCAATTTACTCCAATTAATTTCCAGCTTCGAACCAAATAATCGGTGGTTACAGTCGATGGGTCGATATGTAATTGAAACCGTTCTCATTTTTAACGGAATAAATTTCGTAAAAAAAAAACCGACAAATTAAAGGCTCTCAGTTTGACGAAATATTTAATCGGAAGATTTAGCAGATAAAAATATGAAAATATAAGTTGCTAGACCTTCGTTTAGAGGAGATTTTTTAAAATTATTTATTACTATAGTACCTTGTAATGTTTAGCTCCGTGAGAAGAACTGGTATTTCTTAAAAGTCTATAATAATAAAATCAAGCGTATGTGGCACGCAAAATCCATACTTCCTCTGTATATAAAAGTCTGAAAACTTATATATAGATACTTTTTATCCTCAACTTGTGCATCTCCTGATTGCAATTTTAATATTCCTTTTATTTTTTTAAATGATTTTTTTACGGTTTTAGAGCCCTTTTTCAAATATCAATTTAAAAAGAAATAGCATCAACGTTGTTATTTAAAATAATATGTTTAGAAAAAGAAAATCTGACTTTAGGAAAAATATGCTAAAAAGTAAAAAATAATTTTTAATATTACGAAAAAGTTGAAAAATTCAATTTTATATTTATTAAAAAAATTTAAATCGGCGCCGAAATTTATTTATCCTTTTTGTTAATTGGCACCAACTTGGAAAAGTTATAATAAATTAAATTTTATATATAATTAAATTTTTTTAACTTGTTCGTAACATTTAAAAATATTGATTTTACTTTTTGCGCATTTTTTTAGGGTAAGCTTTTATTTTTTAAAAAGATTATTTTATTTTTCCGTTTCTAATTTAGTAGAAGGCTTTGCTATTGTTCATCAAGGAAGTGAACTTGCTGCTCACATTTTTCCTAGTCTCTCATCCGGTTTAATAAATGTCGGGTAAACAAACTTATATTGTATACTGTAAAACAATCCCTATCCATGCTAATTTCATTGCTGACTATCTTTATTCAACAATGATAATATTTTGAAGTCGGAGAAATTGTTATAAAAAAGTCCGTCTAATCGATATTTCCGGATATATAACAGCAGGAAAACCGATTCATTTTTAATTTTTTGGCAAAAGTGGATTTTTATCTATGTAATACAACAAGTTTTCTAAAAATCTGATAATAGTTTTTTACAAACTCTCCGGTTAATTGAGAATTCTGCATAGTTAAATACAGGACAATTTAAGAATATTTCTTCAATAGGTGTCCAAATGAGACATTTCTTATCCAACAAAAATATATTTCTTTCCAAATATCGGTATTTGAACAGAAATCATGCTGGAACATTCATTACAAATACATAACAGTTGAACTGATAACCTCTGTTATTTTGGAGCGCTTTGGCGAGTGATTGGTGCACTTTTCAGTTTGTTAAAATCACAATATTTTGTCAACCGTAAAATAGTTTACACTAAATTAATATTATATGTTTATTGCTTTAAATAATTGATAAAATAAAACTTTAATATAATAATAATAAGTGTTGAAAAGGTATATTTATACTTATTTTTAAGTTAAAATTCATTATAGTCAAGTCATACTACACCAATGATAGTTACATTTTAATATTAAAATACTTCGGAGTTGAAATATTCATTCCTATTCTTCGATTTGAAAAATAAATGTTTTATTAATTACTATATCCTATCGTTTTATTAAACCCGTGTTAAAAACGGGTATGTCTTCTAGTTTGAATATAAATAAGGGAAATTAATTTCATTATTTTTGATTTGTACTTTTGTATGAATGTTATATCCCCAACTACTATATTTACTAAGTATCATAACATGATTTAATTAGTATATATTATATTCTTTTCGTAGGTAGTTCATATAATATCAAGACGACTACCTACAACCCGAGAAACCATACGATTCCAACCTAAGCCCTTTACACAGCATTATAAAGGTTCGTTAATTTAAGTGTCGATCTTTGATTTCCGTCGAACATTCTCTGTAGAGAAAGGCCATTTTAAATATATCGCGAAGACCTCCCGTTGTTTGCGATGCGATTGGGAACTTGATAGAAATAATATATAATCTTTAATCTTATATATAAAGCTGAAATCTCCAAAATCTGTCCGGATGTTGGTTTGTTTGTTTTTTTGTTTGTTTGTCAGTACAAAATAAGCTCCGTAACTACACAACGCAGAGCTTTGAAATTCACAGAATAGTTAGTTCAAAAAATTAGAATTTTAACGTGACTATTTTCAAGTCTCTACGATGTTCCATTCGAATGTTATGACATATTTTAGCGTACGACAGCAAAGTTTCACGAAGTGGCAACAGTAAAATCTGTTAAAATCAACGGAGAAAAGCGAAAATAATTACGAATCAATTGGAAGGCCGATCTTTACAAGAAATACTCCATAATTACACAACGTAGCTTTATGAAATTTACAGAGAAGTTTACTTGAAAAATTAGACGTTTTTTGTGATAATGTTTAAGTTTGTACGATGTTCCATTCGTATGTTATAACTATTTTAATGTATTCCATTGACTTACCATGGATGAAAATATCGTTTGCAATTTAAAATAAAATGTTTCGTTATTGACACTACAAAAATGACGTCATTGGTTTTGTTTGATTTAATAATTATTGAAAAACGTCTGCTCATTGGGCTTTTTGTTACAATACGGATTCACTCAAAAATTAAAACAACTAGAATTTTATATTAGGAAAATGGTGTTTAGAATTGTTTTAAAATGTTAAAATTGTATTATTTCTTTTGTTTTGTTTGTATACAGGTTTAATTGTAACTATATTTAATTATCTTAGATCGAACTTTTAGAATACTTCTTCCGAAATGCGGGTAATTTGTGTATGAACGTCCATTTTATTTATTTGAAAAATATTTTATGCCAGTATTTTTTTTTAAATTGTACGAAACTTAGTATCACTGTGAATTTTCAACTCTATATAACTTTTTAATGTTATTAAAGAATAAAATTCCACAGGTACCAAATGATAATTGAGAAAATAAATATTTTATTTAATGTACCAATGAATATTTCCTTTTAAAACATAAAATGGCGATCATTAAGAATTATATGTTCTAAATTATTGTTCTGAATGATTGAAGTACATGGTGAGATTATAATATGCTGCATCGTTTGCTAAACTATCGCCAAGCGCCAAGTTATAACAATTTATTTTTTGAAAAAGTGCGTCTTGGCTTTAATTTGCTGAGGAAACTTACTAAACATTTATTCACAAAATAAAATTTTTAGGAAAAATAGTTTAACAAAATGAGTAAATACCGAATTTTTAACACATTGATACGGGTATAAAAAAAATGTTCTTAAAATTAAAATAGGTGGTTATTCTTCTGTAATAATAGCATTCATGGAAATTCTTTAAAGCGTGGGCATTTGGACGAAGTAAAAGTAAATTGTGTAGTGTTTTAAAACATACTGATTTTGGTTAAATATTTATGACGGGCTGTTAATTTATTATAATATTTATTAAGAATTTGAGGCAATTTTTTTGAAAAAACGTTTAAGTTTATTCTGGCTGTAATTTACATTTTTATGTTCTGTTTTACAGAGGTTAAAAATGCAAACTACTAAGATCAAAGATATTGCAAAGATGTGGCCTAAACGATACACTGGAATGGGCATTTGGAAATAGTAAAATCAAAATTGTAATACTGGGAAAAGGAAAATTCGGAATGTTTTGAAAGTTTAATCATGAGAGTTCATGATCAAATTTCTCAATATGGTCATCTTTAAAAAATATATACATTGTCTGTTTTTACTGCCTTTTTCAATTCCATACGGCTTTAGAACAGTTCAATAGCGAGATTGATTCAGAAGTTTCATTAAAATTCTGCATTCAATGAAAAAAAAATTCAAAAAGTCGATATTTATTGAAAGGGAAATTCAATGAAACTGCAATTTAATGAAACTCGTCTTGAAGGTTGTTTTCAAAAATAATATAAAAATGAAGATCATAGCGCTTTGTTTATTATTTAATTTATTATTTTTTCCCTTTGATAAAAAAAAAGTTTTATGCAAATATTTATTCTTATAAAATACCTGTTATAGTGCACATTATCTTTCAATAATGATGAAAACAGTAATTAAAATTTCATCGATTAAAGTAAGCACTGAAAACTAAAATATAATTATAGTCGTTTCCCGAATAAATCGCGGCATCCGTGTTAAAATATGATATGTACAGACCGCGCTGTATTGGGCCTTACTCGATACAAGGTTGAGAGGGGGAGATGATAAATGGCTACAATGGTTGAAACGGTCTTCCTTCCTTTACACGATCGTAAGTCATTTATCCATATAGGCTGATTCCACGTTGAATTAATGATAGAGTTACACTAATTTTCACCGGGTACAAACGAAAAAGGGGGGATGGGTTAAAAATCGGCATGTACGAAACGTCTGACTTTCGTCTACACAATAGTATATTATTTATACCCATCAGCTAATTCCACTTGAAGTTAGGATTTTAAAAACGTCGTTTTTATTATGGTATTTAATGCAACTATATGTACCCATACCGAAAGGAAATTCCTATTAATTTCTAAAAATATTTTTGTGCATAAATGTTTAATTTTTAAAACTCCGTATCTTATGAGAGATAATCTAGAAATTATTAGATTTTTATCGGTGGATTAGCAACCAAGTAGTATAGATATATTTTTACTTTTTTAACTTCTAATTTATTAAACATCAAAATACTTTAAATTATAAAAAAAGCTTTATCACTTTTTAAAGAGGAATTTTAAAATGGTATGCAATTATCTGACGGAGCAGAGGAAATGTATATATTTTCAGTTATTTGTCGTTATTTTATTTATCTCCGTGCGAAGAACGGGTACTTTTGCTAGTATAATCATAAAATAATCTTTTTTAAAGAAAGGGAAACCGACTACAAGGACAATGCGCTAAAAATTAAAAAATAAATAATTCACAGAGTTTGTTTTAGTTTTAATAGTTGTTTTAATATTTGAAAAAATGTAATTATTTAATATCAATTTTATACTTTATGTTATATACTATTTTAAAGTCGGATATTGTTTAAAAAAACGGATATTTTTTTCCAAAAGGTGCCCAAGTGAAACATTCCTTCTCCAACAAAAAAAAAGTCCAAATATCTGAATTATAACAGAAATCTTGCGCGAACATGCGTAAAAAAATGCATACCAGTCGAATTGATAACTTCTCATCTTCTTGCCCGCGCAATTTGGCGGTTTTAATTAAGTTTCTGGCGTTTTTCATTTTAAAGGTTTGGTTGGCGTGTTTTCCAATCAGTTAAAAATAACTGGGTGACACTTTTGATGCATAGTGAGAATTCTTGTTCCCAAGTGATTTGTTTTATTATCTATAAATAATTTTACATTTTTGTAACTAATGTGTTGTAAATGAGATCTGATCTACATGATTTTTTTAAAGGTATCAGAAAAATTGAAAGGATCACATTTATTTTTTGAACAATGCTTCAGTTAAGGGTATTCCAAAATAATTAGGCATTTCATGAAAATAATAGCAATTTTATGATATAATTTGTTTTCAATATCACGGCGACATCAACTTTTTGTCGCTCTGTGAAATTTTTTTAAAATATATTGCACAGTATTACAACAGTATTTTAAATGTTTCCTCACGTCTTTACTTAAGTTTAACAGCCTCCTTGAATTATACTTTAAATTTCCAATTTTTTTTTATTTTAAATGCATATGTTCTGAAAGTTTGTGCAATATAACTTGTGATTTTACAGAAGCTATGGACTGCAATAATGAAATAAATTTTTTCACATAAGATAGTTAGGAAATTGACATTATTTGAATTTTAAGTTAAGGATTTTGAAATATGGTAGAATAAATACCCTTTCCTTTCAATAATGTTTATCTTATATAATTGCAGAGCTGTTTATTGTGTTAGATACTAACACACTCATTCATGAATTCAAATTGGTTGAACAGTTTTACCTTCATGCTCGTCAAAGTAAGTTCATGAACAGTAATATATGTATAGTAAACTTGCATGGAACAATTGATATGAGTAAATTAAATGTTCTCTCTTTTCTTTTTTTAATATAGTAAAAAATTGGGCGAAACTGGTGTTTCCCAATCAAATTAGACGAGAATTAGATGGCTTGAAGAACAGATTTGACGTAACTTCTCCCTCTTTTTTTAACACACATACACAAACACACACACACACATACACACACACACACACACACACACATATATATATATATATATATATATATATATATATATATATATATATATATATATATATATATATATATATATATATATATATATATATATATATATATATATATATATATATATATATATATATATATATATATATATATATATATATATATATATATATATATATATATATATATATATATATATATATATATATATATATATATATATATATATATATATATATATATATATATATATATATATTTATATATATATATATATTTATATATATATATATATTTCTTGATATATATATTTATATATATATATATATATTTATATATTAGATATTTATTTCTCCATTGTAGAGTGATTATGTGCTGTATTGTCACTTGGCTATTTACGTACGCTTTCAAAAGTCATGCGTTGGTATTATACCATTAACGAAGTACAATAGTACTAAAAGACACATGTATAGAATGTGTAGCAACAAGGTATCATTATTGACTTAAAATATTACAGCTCTATTAATAAAACATGGCTTGTTTATCGCCCATACAATTACTTGACTGAGCACATGCAGTATATTTTCTAAAGGCGTCTATAGTCATATGTGTTACAACATTAAATATACTTTTTAGATCCATTTTAAATGGGAAACAGTTATTTATTGCTCTTCCACTCCATAGGTACGAATATGTGTATATGCTAAGTTTAAATAGGCCATAACTTTAGGCTAGGTTTATTTAATTAACACCAATTGATTAAGTAGGATTTGATCAATTATCAGAGACAGCTCAAGGAATTACTTAGGACAAGCAAGCAATTATGACACTATTCTTCATTTTGAATGAAATGAAATAATAAAAATTAGGATACAAAGATTCTTTAATAATCTAATTTAGCCTTTTTTATACTTAAATTTGGGTCTCCTTAATCCAACGTCCCAAAGAGATTGGGTCTTAAGTTGCACTTGAAAAAGTTTTGTCTTCATAAAAACAAGTGTTTTATTTACGAGAAACTGCTATCTGTTGTAATACCCGATAAGTAAAAGAAAAAGGGCTAAAACCTTAATAGAATACAGAGTGAAATGTGATAATGGAAAACATAAACACATATGAGGATTTGAAAATATTACATTTTGTGAAAAGGGTAATCCTATATGAAAAAATCATATAACATGACCCTTTAACAGATCCATTTATGCTATTTGTGTATGACATTAATTGTTAATATTCGCACTTTGGTGATTAAAAAAAAATGAAGTTATGTGAAACTTTCATTGTATTACACCCTCTTCACTTTCTGCATTAAAACTTATTTTGAGACTGGAGAAGATTTTCCAGAGCATCTTTTGTGACAATAGTTAGTAGTTTGATCACATTACCATAAAATCATGTAAAAATAAAAGTGGGTCTGTCCGGCATAAGATTAAAAGATTCGCATTCGGATAATATCTACCAAGTTTAGATTAATAATTAAATATCCATATGGGAACTTAAATGGTTATTAGGAAAGTAGAAGGGCGCTGTTGAAATTCCAGCTCGGATTAGCAACTTGGAAAGAAATAGGGTAGATTTATTATTCAAATCTATGGGAGCATCATTGAGAAATCTCTTTCACGACTAGGATATAATTTATTTGCAAAATCATTAGGTAAAACTAACTTTATTTCTGCGTCAAGCAATCAATTATTGTTAAAATATACGTACATAAAGTATTAAGAGGGTTTTAAAAGAAAATAAAGAACAAAAGCTGTCATGATTTTTAAGTTTTCATGTCCCTTAGTAATTTAGTATCCATTTATTTAGCCTCTAACGTCTAAACGGTTAGTCTCAGAAAAAAAAAGTAAAATAGTATCTCAAGATGGCGGCAAACGCTGGAGTGTAAACTTAATACATCATACATAACACTTTTTAGAAGCGATTAAAAGTGTTTCCAGTTTTCCCCTATTTTTTTCGAATTGGATTTTTTTTCATGCTTAGCTAACTGGACTAGATATTTGGTCCAACAAATACCCCGGCCTTCAGCTTTGCTTCAGATAAACCTGTCAATTGATTACAAATCTATTTGAAAAGTGTTCTTTCATTTGGTAAGGCTTTCACAAATTGCTTTATAGGGCTTAATTTTATATGAAACGACAGTAGAAAAACGTATTTATAATAAATCAAACTTTCCATTTAAATATCTTGGAATCCGGGTTCCAACGTTCCAACGTCAACCCTTTTGATCACCACTTCTTTATGAAATATTCTTTCCTGTCACATATATCCCCTTTGCAAATAAAATACGGAAATTTCTTGTAACAAATCTGTTTACCAAGCAATTTAGCTACTATCTTAAAATACCGCAATCTGCCTATTTGTGTTCTGAATACGAAGTTTAAACATTACTTAAAAACCTTCATAGCACTATTTTAAATGAATTAAATGTTAAAGAAGCTTATAAGTACAGAAGAATACTCATTTCCATGGCGCAATTGTACAGATTTTAGACTTCTCTTTGACCAACAGGCTAGTGAGCCGGTTTTAATTCATTTTCTCAGGCTTTATTGTGTTTAACAGACGGTTCACTAGCCATTAGTTTTATTGTTCTTGGATTAATATTATATAAAGAAAACTATTATTTAAAATTGTGTTTAAATTTTTTGGAATTATTTTTATTGAAAATTTTAATAGAATTTTTGTTACGGTTTCAAAACGATATTTCTAATATAATTTTATTAATTTTAGCAAACGGGATATATGAGTAGAAGAGCCGGGAGGTTGTTAAACACAATAGCGCGGTCAAATTTGCCGCAATACCTCTTACAATCAGCATGGCAGGTATTTATTTTAGTTTTAACTTTCAATTAGTACTTGAATTAAATCACTCATAAATGTCATTTTTTTAATCTTTAGGCGGAGCTGAACGACTATAGTCGTCTTTGTACTCCCAGTTTTTTCTAGCAACGCATATGAACTTTAAATTTATTAAAAAATTTCGATTTTAAAATGTTTTTCAAATATACACAATTTCTTGGAAGATATTTATTAAAATAATAATTTAAAAAAAAGTTTATATCAAGCGACCCGGTCGGGCTCGTAACGCTAAGCCAAAAAAGAAGAAATAACGCCATTTCGCCAAAGCAGCCAACAACAAAAGAACGCCCGACCGGTAGAGCTTATATATACAGCGCACAACTCATAACGTTAAGTCGCGTCCGTAAAATATATTCCAAAACCCAAACTACATTTCGTAAAAAAATAAAATCAGTATTGGTGGAACCGTATCTGTGAAACCTTTACTTTAATACAAGAATATTTTTTTTAATTGAAAATCAACGGAGATGCGGGTTTTTTAATTTGCGTAAAGTTAGTCGATTTGTCACTTTTTCAAATTATGAAGCCCAAATTTGTCATACGCACTGGACACTACATTATTCAACCGATTCTTCTGATTAATAGCTTATATGATAGCTTTATGGCATCACTAAGGTCACATGTTACTTTTATTTTAAAATATTAATTATTTATAAGTTAATTAGATAAAACAGTAATAAGATTATTAGATAGAAAATCGCGCCCAAGGGTGGATCGATTCCAAAAAAAGATTTCCTACTCTGTTTCACTTCCTACTCTAAAGAAAATACTATGGTAACTTTTCCAAACCGAAATTTTCGCGTAGTTCAGAGAAAGCACAATTTTTCATTATTATTGTCTTTTCTAGTAATTCAGTGTGAGATTTTTTTAATTATTATTATCATCTTTTATATTATTGATTTATGCGGGGTAGTGGCGGCGATTGGGTGGGGGGGGGGCAAGATCAAGATGAAACAAGAAGTGTGTGAGGGGGAGGAGTAATAATAAAAATTTTAACCCCTCTTCCTTCTGATGGAATGAAAATAAATATTGCGTATTTATATATACTCTCTATTTTGTGCTATTTGAAGGATACTAATTTAAAATAGGTACGAGTCGTTCATGTCGATTATTAACCAGTTTATCTTCTGACCACCACATCGATGGGAATTTCACCGTTGGCTCACAGTGGTAACGCTTCCGCCGTATAGAGTTAAGCCTACTGGCATAAATTACATGCAACGTGTCCAGGAAGATACGACATCTCGCCCAGCACGATTGAAAGCCATTTCCCCTTCCGACCGACGATGTACCGCGTGGGAGCGGGGAATGTCGCCATAGGCAGCAGTGTGCGTTTCTTAACCGTAACTCCACTGGAAACCGTAACTCCACACAATGGTAAGCCATTTTTGAGAATAAATGGCTTACCATCTTGTAGAGGAAGATGAGGCGTGTCAATCAATTCGGTCATTTATCCTTCGCCCTTTCCTTTGTACCGACCGCATGGGTGCAAAAGTATTAAAGAATCAAACCTTGCGGTACAGTGGTAAAATGAACCCCTGTGAGCATCGGGGGTATTGTGGCAGAAACGCGATGATGTCATGTTACAAAGGGAAAAGATCGTTAAACGGGGCGATATAAACAAGATGCTCCAAAAATAATGTTAGGAAACCATATTGTATAAACCATATTGTGCACGATAAATCTCATAGTGAGGTCTAAAGTCCTGACGTCTATTGAAGGCTTGGGTGCCAACTCAGGTGTTGCCCTCGTCATCTGACGTTGGTGCAAAAATACGAAGCATCGTTCCCGGGTCTTTCCTTCGAGATAGGCCCCGAACCGTCGCCAATATCCCAATATATATTATTACTTTTTCTAAACAAATGGGCCCCTTAAAAATTATAAAAAAAAATTAAAATGTGTTGAATTGCACAAATACATTCATAAAGAATACGGAAATCGATATACTAGAGGACAACCTAATTTGAGCCTAAAGCAATTGAATATTTATACAGATCAAATCTTTCGCTTCAGGTTCAACTTAGGTTGTACCCGAGTATAGCGTCCTTCGCCATATTGTAAACAAACAGCCGTTGCTAGATTCCAATAATTTATTTTCAAAGATAAATTACTCTTTATTTTGTAATAAATTTTAAAGAAGAGAGTATTACTTAAACTTGTGTTCTTTTCAGTACCTACTTAAAATGTACTAATTATTGTCCAAAAGAAGACCTGATATCCCCCAAAAAAACTTCAGAAAAGTAAAAACCGCTAAGTTGTTTTAATATAGGCACACGCCTGCCATTTGGCTTTTCATACCACTCCCGACGAAGTCATTTTGGAATGTGGTTTGGATATAAAATTCAACAGTAAGTTTTTAGTAACTACATTACATTTATTTCAAATTAAAATATTTAGTTGTAAATAATAGATTAAGAATTATAAATTTGGTTTTTGTTAAATTTTACCTATGCATTAAAAATTAAATAAAATAATAAATTAGTATTATCATATAATAATGTTTTTATGTTTCAGATCCTACAAGCCACGTCGTTATGGCGTGCAACGACATTAATGCACAAACAATGTTTATAACCTATGGTTTTGAAACCGACAAATTCTCCGAAATTATTAAAAAATACCAGTTAAATTTTATATAGGACAATTTTTGTTAAACTTATTTCGTTCTTTGCATATTTTGAAATAGAAAATTATCTTATTGTATTTTTATCTTATTGTATATATGTAAATTCCCTTGTATTTAAATCACTTGTTTTGTTGTGTAAGATTGTTTCGAAAATTTAATATTTCAGAAATGGACGCATATGCTAATACATATATGTAAATCTTAAATAATTAAATTTCTGTTCAGGATAAAATTTGAACTTATCATGTTTAAATATATAGATATATATGTCCTTTATATTTAAAGATTATATGTATTCGTTTTGTTTTCTTTAGAATTAAACGTAATTTAATGTAAACGTAATCTTTGTTGTAAAGAAATGGAGGATAAGGATGATAAGGATTTTTTTTATAAGATATATATTTACATGAAGTTAAAATTATAAGTGATTAATTGGTTGATGTTTTAAACAATTAAAAAAAATTATGAATAAGGATATTTAAATTATAAATAATATGTTCTTGAATGTTATAAATTTATGTTAAGAATTTTGAAAATTTAGTTTTGTAAATTATTTTGATGTTAATAAACTATTTAAAAAATTGTATAATATATTCTTGTCAAGAAATATTTTTTTTATAAAATAATGTTGATATAAGCAACGTAATTTTAATATATCGTCATCATTTTTTTCATCTGACCCTGTTTGAAAGTAATACATAATTATTATTTTTAGAAAAATAGTTTGTTCTTATTTTGTAATTGAAGTATTTAGATGATAAGGAGTTTTTATAGGACGTGTACATTTATTTGACGTTAAATTAAAAGGATGTTTTTTTAACGATTGTTAAATTGGTTCAGATATCTATTTTTTACACAAACGAATCAAAGTAATATTTAAGCAACTACCTTATTAAATAAGACCTGAATCTTCTACAGTTACAATAATGTTTTTGAAACATACTATTACGTACTTTTATTTTAAAAGGGTTATTTAATGTCGTTTAACATACTGAGGTTGGTGGTTAAGAATTTGACTTAAGGACTTTTTTAAAAATCGATTATATTGTATCGAAATATCATTACTCTAAATGAAAAAATATCATATATAAATAATATTTATTACATTCGAGGTATATTAAAATAAAAAAAAATATTTTTTCAAGTCTCCAGTGTCTCGTCAGAAAATGTGATTGCACTAGAAATACTGCTTTGGAATAGGTAAATATGTTCAAAAATTACAAAATTCTTGCTCTCTTTTTGACATAGTAGGATTCAAGGATAGCTTAAAAAAATAAAGTTTAGTTGATTTGTGGATACAGAAAAGCCAAGATTTCATACAGGTGAAAGTGTTTATTCTTTAAAAGTTTTTATGTTGCTAAAATAAATTATGCACTGAGTGGTCAAAATTTTATGACCACATCACACGTTTATGATCTATGTCGTCACACTGTTTCAGTCAGAGGAAGAGGAAGGTGTAATAAAAGAAATTCTATTGTTCACACAATTAGTTGAGGAGCTTTGTTAAAAAAAGAAGGGTTAAAACGCAGTTTGGATGATTGTAGGTGCTAGAAGTGCATATAGTAACAAACACAGCAAATCCGCTGTATTTGGGAAATGTCCGAGATAAGTTGTAATGAAAGTGTTTAAAGACTGGACTGTTAGCAAAAAAACTGGGTATCAACTTATCTTCTGTGGTCGTAAACAGAAACTAAATGATCGGGCTCAAAATACCTCTAATCGCAAACACTTCAGATATGAAAGTTTATGGGATATGGGTATGGTCATAATATATTAATATATTAACCATTCAGTGTAGAGCAATCAATATGCATAGTTCCTGATTAAAATAAGTTAATAGCCTAGATAAATCTCCATATTTTTTTTAAAGTAAGCCATAGAGAGAATTTTCATTAGTTTGCTGTTATTCAGATATCAAAAAGTAAAACTCCTAAAATTACGAAATTGAGTAAATTTGTTCAGAAATGTTTGATAAAAAAGACGAATGTATTTATGTTTAAATACGATTATTAGTTCAGAAGTTATTTAATATTAAAATCGTCGTTGCTAAAATTTTCCTTACAAGTAATTTTGTCCGTCGAGTTTCTGACACAATATTAAGAGGAGAGATTCAATGTTTTTAGGGAATGTAGAAATAGGTTTAACTGAAAATCCAAGTAAGTATTTTTTTTTAAATTCGAATTAGTTCTGAATTTATAAATTTTTTAAACATTTAAACACACTCCACTTATTTGAAGTTTTTTTACCCTCATTTTTGCGACGTGATTTTTAAACTGCTATAAGTAATTTAAAATTATATATTTTCTTAGTCAAAAATATATACTAATGAGTGTTCAAACTTCATCTTTTAGATATCATAAAGATTATATTTCTATCTTCAAAATTAAATTAGATAGTGATAATTAGGCTAGGTATTAAAATTAGTGAAAAAGCAAGATTTTTTTGGATATTTCGAGGAAATTTTAAATTGTGACTTTTTTTTCTCATTGCTCCGCTCGCATCTCAAAAAGTAAATATTCTTAAGGGGACTCGGTACCCTTGGAATAATTTTTTTTATTAAATAATTTACATGGATATTTTACACATATTATTGAAGGTTATTATTATATAACATGATTTTAGCAACAAAAAAAATGTTTTTATGAGTATATTTTTCAAAATTTAATTTTTTTCTTAAAAATTTAACTTTTTTAAAAATGGTTTTTCTTTTTCAGTTTTTAATATTTTGTAAAGATTTTTTTTCCTTACATTCACTATACTATACTTTATAACTTTAAGGATCGAATTTGAATTTACTGATTTAGTTCTTGAGAAAAAAAATAAAATGTCGATGTATATGCAAAAAAATGGAAAAAAACATGATTTAGTCTACTTTTTAATTTTTAATATTTTTTCTTTTCACTATTTTGCAAAACCCATCCTTGATTGTTTTAAATAGGTTATTCAGGAATTTCAGAAAAAAAATCAAGTCATTTGAATAATATTTGAGAAAGTATTCTTATTTTAAATACCGTGGCATATGCAAAAAACACAAACTGAGATAAATCAGTTTAAACATTTCAAATCCAAATAACTCGATGAATACATTTGAGATTTTCTTCACACATAATTAATTTTATAACTACTTGCATACATATAAAATTCCGGTTTCTATTATTTAATTGGAGTACATTAAATCAGTATTATGTACTCAGTTTTAAAATGATAACAAAATTAAATTTTTTAGAAAAATCTGTTAAAATCAAAATAATAATGTTTAAAATATTGTTTTACACTAATTTTGTGTTAGAAACCATACTAATACAACTGAATTCATTGAACATACATATTCCATACCATAAAACACTTTAGAATTGGCTTTGACAATAGCAAAAACATGTATTACATTTGTTAAATACGTCGCCTTTGGCAAATACGTCTCCTTGCACCTTCAAATTTAAAATTATATCAAACCACGGTAAAAAAAAAAGTAAACAAACACGTGATGTGACAGATACAGTCACAGATAAACACATTCAACTTGTTCTTAGCTGATTTTTCTTTAAATAAATGACCAAAAGCTGTTGCGTCAAAAATGTAAACATCGAAATGGACGTAGCATTTTTAGTGCTGTGAAAGTAATGAAACGCATTTTTATTACATTTATAATTATCAGATCGTTTCAAAACTTTGTAATAATAAACTTTAGGTACAAGAGCATATTTTAAGCAAAAAAAATAATAATTGATATTTTCATCGATTTTCTCAAATCAAAGGGTACCAAGTCCCCTTTTAAATTATGAAATTGTGCCAGTTTGTTAATAAATGTTTGAGAAATAAGGTGAATATATTTTTTTCAATGCAATCGGTATTTTAAATGTTATTTAATGTTAAAGTCCAAATTTCAAAAAATTTAAAAAAAAATCATATATTTTTGAATTTTTGTCTTCCAATTTTCAACAAATAAAATAAAGATTTCGGGATATAGTTTAAACTATTGGCTACAAATGATCTAGAGCGTTTTTGAAAATTCGATTTAGTTTTGTAGTTACACAGTTTTAAACAATTTACGGAATGTCTAAAATAATCGCAATTTTGCACGTTTTTTTAAAAGTTAAAAATTAGAACTGCTCTAAGTAGTTCAAAAATATACTTTTTTTCCATTACAAACATATAATATAAACTTATACTTATATATATGTATACTTATATATATGGTCATGTTTGAAAAATCCTACTTTCTTGGATGGTATCGAGATTGAAATTCTATCTTGAAAATTAAATTATATGTAACTATTTATGTGAAGTACTTGAAATATTTTTCGAATGGGGATCAAATAGGAAACAGAAACCTAGTTTCCCATAATTTAATATATATCTTATTGGAAAGATATTCTTAGCGCCAATTCTCTTGAATATTTAGTAGTTTTAAATAAAAGTTGTCGATTAAAGTGAAATTTGGGTCATTTATACTTGGCACATTTATGCGATTGTTGTTATATGGTTGAAACACGTTTCGCCTTTCATTGAACAGAAACAATTCTACAATTCACTTTTCCATGAATGATTTATTAATTAAAAAAGTATTGTTGTTAGGACACATTGTCGTTGTCTGCAGTGTATGAGGCCAGCATTGGTTTGCGAAGCAAACGTAGCAATCATCCGGGGGTTGGAGGAGCAGGGAGCGGAGCCCCTAGTGCATAATAAAAACATTGGGTACTTTTTAAAACAAGTGTTATCCTAACTTAGCATTTCCTGAAATAACAATCTATTCAACGTTAAATAAAAAATACTAAATAAAAGACTTTTAGATTTTGATATGTTGCTTACCAATTTGTGGCATTAATTAAAAACATGGTATTCTTAAACGATAAAGTCATTCATTAAATGAAACTAATTACGATAATATATATGTCAGTTTTGATCACGTTAATTAAAAATGTTTTTGTGTTATTCAAAATTAGGGAAACCGATATAACTAACTGAACATATTTATAACTGTAAAATAGATAAGTTTATTTAAATAAATAATACATAATATTTCTTAATCTCAAATTTATTGTCAGGGCATCAAAATGTTAAGTTTTAATGGTAAAATATACATGTTAAAATTCTTCCGAAAGTCCTTTTATATTTGGACACCCTTTAATCACTACTTCCTATCGACAGAAAGTCTATCTTGTATTAATTTTGAACTTAGAATGGAGAATCGAAAAGCAAAGTTGTTGAAAACACTCGCAAGCTCAGTTTACTTTTGCTAAGTAGAAATATTCCGAAATTCTTGTAAAAAAGGCTACTTTTGGAATATAAAAAAACAGTTTGTTTTTCTTTTCGCCAACTCAAAATTGTATGGTGGTTGTACCGGTCATCCTGCCATAAAAAATTAAAAGTATCTATACCAGTGGTTCCCAAAGTGGGTTCTGTGGAACCCTGGGGTTCCACGAAAAAATTTAGGGGTTCCGCGAGACAAATTTTATTTGATTAAAAAAAAATACGCTTAGTGATTTTCTCGAAGAATCTGAAGTGGATTTAGATATGGAAATCCATGATGGTATAAAAACACATCTATACAGTTTAAAGCAATCACTCAGTGATTATTTTCCAAACCCGGAGAATCAAGATAATTACTGGATACAAAATCCTTTTAAAATAAAAGAAAAACCAAAAGGATTTCATTCCATTGATTATGAAAATTTGATTGAATTGATTTCGGATACACAATTAGAAGCCAAATTTAGAACAGTTTCATTAACAATATTCTGGTCAGATGTATTCGATGAATATCCAAATTTAGCAAAACTGGCTATTCGAATTCTATTGCCGTTTGCAACCACTTATTTGTGCGAAGTTGGGTTTTCAAAATATGTTACAACACAAACCAAATATCGTAACAGACTTGATGCTGCACCAGATATGCGAGTTCAGTTATCAAACCTAACGCCCAATTTTAAGAAAATCATGGAATCAAAGAAGCAGATGCATTCTTCACATGAAAGATTTTTCATTTATTTTAGTTTATGTTTTGTATTTTTATTAATTATTTATATGATGAATTGCTTTTTTTTTTTGAGTTTTGCTTAATTCAATAAAATCTTAAATACCAAAATAATACTTGTTTCATTTAATATCAGATATTAAAATTTTGAAAAGTCGTTAATTAAAAAATATTTTGAAAACCCAAATTCAGGGTTCCGCGATCATTGGCAACAGATTTTGGGGTTCCACGACCAAAATAGTTTGGGAACCACTGATCTATACGATCTTCGCAGTGTGTCCTAACTGCAGTACTCAACGTCTTTCGGAAAGGACGTTGTACGTTATATCATGAAGTTTAAATTATTAGAATAATTTCTAGTGGTTTTAAATACCTTAAGAGGACACGGAAACTCAATTTCTTAAAAAATCTTTTTTTTAAATATTGCAGTTTTGAACAAACCTACACTTTTTTTTTCTAAAACATTTTAACTTTTGTTACTGCGATAGATAATAAAACTAATAAAAAAAATGTTCAACTAAGAGTGGCCTAACTTACGTTAAATATATTTTGTTTATTTTATATCTCGGAAATATGATTTATAAACTTGATGTTGTTCTCAGAAATTATTGCACTCAAAGCTTTCAAACTTTTGCAGCACCATTTCAACATACGTGAGTTTATTTTAAGGATTGATTTATGTCATATAACTTGATTTATTTAAAAACGTATGTCAAAGTAAGTAGAAAGATATGTCTATTAACCATAAAAAATTGTAGAACAGGTCAGTAAGTAGTTTCTGAGAACAGGTACATAAAAAAGACCCTTTTAACATGGTTTTCAGTGGAACCTTCATTTTCCCCCAACTTTAAGATAATACATATATTTAATTATATTTTTTATATTGTCCACTAAGTGCTTCTTTTGTGATTGGAATTTCAACTGTATCCATATAAGGATGGCAATTTTCATTATTTATTTATCACAGTTGAATAGAGAAAGTGTCATTAAGGAATAATGGTAAGCAACTGCCTTATGTTATTTGGACGCACCCAAAGGATTTGCATTGGTGGATTCCTGTTGGAGTAATATAAGTGGGTTTTAACAAGTTGTTACTTTAGTGTCAATAGAACTAACTCTATATGGGGTTTTTTAACACTATAACTGGTGGAAAACGTAACGGTTGATATAAATGTGGGCTCTTTTAATCGGAAATAATCAGATAATACTTTTAAATCATGAATGGGATACAATGAATGAATTTCATGTGTGTACATCAAACGAAACAGTTTATTTACCTGTTGCCAAAGTTTGCTTTGGTGAATATTTTTTTTTTACATTCAAACTGCTGAAATTACGTTTTATGTTTAATTCAAGAATGTACTGACGGTTTCTGCTAGAGCCACACATTAAATCCGTACGCAAATAAGAATTCAATTTTAAAGACTAAAAATTTTATTATTTAACATTTATTTGAACTTTAAAATAACAATTATGAATATAAGTATGTATTTAAAATAAATTATCACCCACAAAATGTGTTCATTACATCAGCAATGACATTATTTAATATTTTATCCTAAAAATAATTCATTTTTAAGTAAGAGCCATATTGCTCTTAAGTTATTCAAAAATAAGCAGTGTTATAGTAACAGTTTCATATAAATTCAGCATATGTCTGAACGTAAAATGTGATTTTAATGGAAAACTACTTTCTAATTCTACTTTTAAAATATAATTGTAAGCAATAAAATCATTCAACAATAACTATTCTAGATGTTACGACAACACTTAAAAACCCGTTCATGCTACTTTCCAAAGGACAGTAAATAAACTGTATGTCGAAGTTGAAAAGTAGTTCCAAATGGGATTAAACGTTTGTTTCTTTTCCGCCAATGTCTATTATCGTCACCATTTCATTTTTTGTGTTTCTTTTACATTACCTTTTCAGAAAGGTTTGTAAGTAAAGCAGATAAAAAGAAAAAAAAATTATTCCCTGAACTAAGTTTGACTGAGATACAAAGTTGCTATTAAAATGTCATTTCTTTTTTCTTAAGAGTACTTGATTTTTTTTTAATATTTAACTTAGCTTTTCTTAGGACAAAGAAAGCGTTTGCTTTTTTTATTCCTAATACGTATTTGTGTGAATATATTAGAATTTTTTTATGCAGCGAACACAGTAATGGTTGGCAGGATGGAAACGAAATTTTCTGATTCATTGCCTTATATTACTGTTACAGTTTTAAAATAGTTATAAAAATATTACTTTCAAAAGATTTAAATTGATTTAACATTTATCCTTATTGCATTTAATTTAAAAGGGTACAAGAAAACGTGCAAAAGAATTTAAGTGGGTTTTCCGAAAAGTATCAGTGTCATTGAGGCATTTTTTTGAAAAAGATGTTCAGTGTGTTTTTAGGATTCCACGGAACGAAAATTTATACAAATCTAAAATAAGATTTGCAATAATTAATTTTTTATTGGTGTTTGGTTCTTATTAGAGAAAATGTTTAAGTTATTATAAACGTTACATACAAAAAATAAATACATTATGTTTATTATAAAATCCAATGATATTCGTAAATATGTTTTCAAAGTAAGCAATTATAAACCGCAATTAGAAATAATTAGAAAAACAGCAATTAGAAAACGATTGTCTATGTCACTTCGGGTGCAACTTGTTTTTTCTTAAATACCAAACATATAAAATGTCATCAAAATCTCTATTTCGATATTTTTTTCAAATTAAGAGCATTGAGGTGTAAATATTGAGAGTATTTACTAAAATAAAAAAAGCATTATTTTTTGTTAGAAAAATAAATGTGTTGGAGTTATAATTTAAACTTACTTGCAGGTGATACAAATTTATAATTTTAATGTTTTACATATCCCTCCCTCAGCGGGTTAAATAAAAAATTTAAATTATCTGTGCATTTCCATCCATCAATACGCACAATCATTCGTATTTTCTGGCACCCAGTCACTCAGTTAACTATTAATTTCATTAACTAAAACTGAATAGGTATTATTGAAATACCTATTTAGTTGCAGTTAGTCAAGCATCATATTTGAACAAGCAAAAACATTTGTAGGCGGACAAACAACTTTTGAAACTTTGTTTGTTTCTCTTTTATAAATGTGCTATAGACATAGAACCAC
This sequence comes from Troglohyphantes excavatus, assembly GCA_963932185.1. NCBI lineage: Eukaryota > Metazoa > Arthropoda > Arachnida > Araneae > Linyphiidae > Troglohyphantes > Troglohyphantes excavatus. The sequence goes on along the minus strand of OZ010666.1, from coordinate 71,250,687 downwards.
ATTTACAGATTTTGTAAAAGCTACGGACACTATTACTCGTGATTGCTAGCCCCTAAATCACCCAGTCAGATATTATTATCACTAAGTAATACGGATTCATATTTTATTAAAAATATCTCTTTAGGTGCAGTTAGTCAAGCATCATATGACAACTAGCAAACATTAGTAAGAAAAGGCATAAATAACTTTTGAAAATAAACTTGAAATGTTTGTTTCTCTTCTGCAAGTGTGTTATAGACATGAAACAGGATTTACAGATTAGCTTCAGCGGTTTTCAACCTGTGGTACTCGAAGTCCTGGAAGTACGTAGTGTTCCGGTTGGGGTTATGCGAATATTATTTGGATTGGCGGAAAACACATAAACTAAAATATATAAATGTAATACGTAAAATAAAAGCATATAACTCTACTAGTCTCTCTCTCTTGTCGTCAATTCAAGCCGTTTGATTAACTTTCCAGCTAACATAAAACCATTACTACCAGACAAAAACAAACTTTTGTTGTTTGCATAGAGGGATGGGATATGAGAGAAGGGGTACTCATATATGAAAAGTTTTCTCAAAGGGTACGTGAGAGATAAAAAGGTTGAGAGGCATGATTCGGCATTTGAAAATTAATTTTATTGAAAATACTACGTAATCAGGATGCGTAATTTTTATTGAAGTGTTCCAGCAATGTCACTCAAAAGTAGAAAAGTCATTTTATTTTGGTTGTTTCTCTTTTGAAAATGTGCTTTAATGAGGAAACAATATTAAAAAATTTTGTTATTGGTTAGGTGATTTTCGCTTTTTTAAATGATACTTTCTTGAAAATAGTCATGCCATGATAACTTTGAAATATAGCAAAAAACTGCTTGTAATATAAAATTCATATTGCACAATATACAGTTAATTGTTTGAAACAAAGGTTCCCAAACCGTGGTCCATTGGGGATTCACGAGAAGGGCAAAAGTTTTTCACAGTGCTATGGTTCTATAAAAAATGTGTGCAAAGTGAAGTAAGTTACAAAAATATAGTTCCGAGATAAGAGCGTTTAAATGCTTCAAAAATCCTTGGCTATTATGTTTAGAATAATCAATTTCTTAATTCATTATTAAACAACCTAATGAATTACGGTCCACAAATGACAGATCTATAACCTAGTGACACAAAATGATGTTAGTCATTTTTGGATTTTTGTGATATACACCATTTGCGAGAAAACATTAATTTGTACTCAAGAAAATTTGACAACCAGATGCAAGCCAAAAAACACATTAATATTTTGAATAACAGCAGAAAAATTTACTTATATTAATTTGAAATATTACATAAATTAAGGTTAATTAAGAAATATTGAAATATTAATAAATTAAAGAACGCGGTTAAAGCTAAAAACTATAGGTTTTCAGTGGATTTTTTTTGTACCTAATTGACGCAAAAACGAAGATGTTACAAATTCGAATTTAATGTATGTGTGCGCATAACTTTTGTTCTGATTTAGGTTAAAATATATTGTTTTCTTATATAAATAATGTTTTCATTAATAAATTTTTTAATAAACGTTTAGTTATATGGCAATCAATTATCCTGAATTAATGGACTTTGTTAATTTCCAAAATTGTTTTTTGTTAGATAGGGAGCTTGTTTGATAACAAATGTTAATGGTCTATGTCCATATAAATGTTAAAAACTACTATTGTAAAAACAACAAATACAAATTTTAAATTAATTATTTTTAAATCGGATTGTGTATAAACACATTCTAAGAATACTGAATAGTCCTTATGTTATGATCATATATTCTATTTCAATAAGATATATCAATATTACGCCTCTTACACAGCGGCAAAATTTAACAAGGTCAAATAAAAATAAAAATAATAGGAGCACTGACCAATGGTAAGTACATCAAATAAATATCAAAATATAATTTCTCTTGTAAAAAAAAGTAAGTGCCAAGGAAAATTAGTAACATATCTGAGCCACTTTTTAAAAAGTAACTAGCACATAATTAGGAAATTTATTGAGTTTGTTTAGAAATGTTTGGAAAATAGGATGAAGATATTTTTATTCTAATGGAACATTTACAATACACGTTATTTTATGTTAAAGTTGAGTTAAAGTTGAAAATGCATGAATACGAATTTGTGTCGATTGAAGCAAATATTCCATCATTTTAATTTTTTGTAGAATAGTAGCCAAAAATGTCTATTCAAATGCATGACGATTTTCTTTTTTAAATATATGTAATAGTTTTCAAGTTATTGCAAAAAAAATTAACTACCGCTTGCTGCATAACAAACATGTTACAAACTATCTCCAAGACTTACCCAGAGCATGCATTTGTAGAGTAGTCAGCTGCGCGCAGGGCTTTAGAACAATAGGTCGCAGGTTCCAGGTCCCGGCAGGGCCACTCCAAATTTTTAATTAAGATTTCCCCAGCAACGCGGGACCAAACAGTTATTGCGACATTTTAGAACACATTTTATTTCAACATGGTTTATGGCAAAACGATGGTTAAAATTAACGGTGTAGTGTTCCCGTGCCTTTCTCCCGGGATAGATCCCATATTTGAATTTTTGAATCCCGAATAAAAATTTTGAAGAATTTCTCGAATTTTAGTAATTTTGTTTTAAACAAGAAATTTCAATTGACGTATTTTATTTTTTTGAGATTTTTAAATAAGTTTTGTTTGCCAACACTATGGATTGGAACAAAAGAAAAATATATCTGTGTTTTTAATTTGAAATCCGCTTCCACAGCATGCACAATTTGTTTCTTTTTCCATATCAGGTATTGCCCTCGTCATTTGACCATGGTTCAAAATTACGAGACACTGTTCTTGGGTAATTCCTTCGGTATATATAGATCACTAATACCCTTTTTTAGTTCTAATCACTAATAGCCATTATCATCACTAATAGGCGTTTGTTTAGCTCTAATGCGGCGTTAGCTCAACCAACTAACCAAGCTAACTTGGCTGCAAAGAGATCAAGGACAGTTTCAATTTGCGTCAGCAAAAAAAGACACCAAGAAAAGTCGCCAAAAAAGATATAACTTTCAATCTGAGTCCGTGAAAACAATCGCATCACATGCATTCACAGCGAAAACTCTGATTAATTACAAACCGAGTTTCGAAGACGAATCCCTTGACAACTCCAGAGTTCACTCGACGCCGTTCCAAATACCGAAAACATTCTCCATGTTGGGAAATTTCCCGAGCCCAATTTCGGTGAAATCCCATTAACAAAATTAACTTTCTGGAGAATTGCAGAACCTATTGAAAGGAAAAGTGGTTTTCTCTTGTATCTTTTCCACGGTTATTTTTTTGAAAGGATTTAATTGATACACATGAAACAATCAATAAATCATTGAACACAGATTTCGTATGTTTTATTGCAGAATTTGAGCATTGATTCTGGTACACACATCTAAATAACTGCTTGTCCGAGAGTTAAACTATTTTAAAGGGACACCGTATCTAAATAATTATGACATTATAGATTGTTTTATTTGTTAAAATTTTTAAAGTCTTCAAATATTCTTTCAAAATTCTAGAAATATATGTTTTTAATAAGTTATTTATGATTTTATGCTGGATGATGTCTTATGTTTCTCAAGAAACGAACACTTTAAATAGTCTTATCTCTGTACTGGGTATTTTTTGAAAGGATTAATCGCTTTATTTCACTAAAAAATTTAATAAATTAAACAGAAGAATTAAATAAAAAAAGTGAAGAATTAAAATAAAAGATTTAAAAAATAAAAAATATTATTGAAGAAATGTATAGTATTTTAAGCATATTTTAAAATACGTGTATATTATAAATTAGCATGTGTGAATTATCTCGATAAGTAGTAGTTTTTTTAATTACTAAAGAAAGAAATAATTAGTTTTTAAGGAAGGATTGTGCTTTATTATGACTAGTAATTATTTATATAAAAATAAATTTATTATATAATTTTAATGCAAATTCTTAAATATTATATTTCAAAGGATATAAGAAATTTTCTTGATCAATATATGATAATTTTTAAAAATACTTAACGTTTTAAAAATAGTTTTAGAAAATTTAAATGTTTAAATTAACAAACAAACTTTTATATAATTTTTATGTAAAATATTGGCATTTTATATAAAAGCAAATAATATACATTAAAACGTTGCATTAAAAAGTTAAAAAAAGTTTAAATGGTACCTTGTCCTTTAATAAGTCGTTGTTTTGGAAACAAAGCAGTGGGTATCAATTTTCTTGATAATTGAATGTCGGATAACCGAAAATATTACATTTTTTTTAAATAAAGACAATCCCTATCAATGGAAAAAATTTGTGATCTGTGAAAACGTTTGAAAAACGCCGGCTAATTGAACTTTTCTGATAAATAAAAGCCGGATAATATTTTTTTAAAAATTGTTTGCCGAAGATATTTTTTTTCCTTTTATTTAACAAAACAAAATTTGGAAGTGGGACAATATATTTTTTTAATAAATCGGTCCGGGTAATTGAGAATTCCAGAAAGTTAAATGTCGTATATCCTGATTTTTTTACAAAAGGTTCCTAAATGAGAAATTCCTAATTTAACAAAAAAAATTCTAAATAGCTAAATTAGAACAAAAATCTAGCTTGACCATGCATTTAAAAAACGTAATATTTAATTGATAACTTCCTCGTTCGATCAATTGGCGGGATTAGTTGGCTCGCTGAATATGGTTAAAGTTCAAATATAAATCAATTATATATTCAAGACATAGTGAAAGTAATTTCTTAAGCATTAATCGCTGTATTTCACTAAAAATATCATACATACAAAATGTATTTTTAAATAATATGTGTGTGTGAAGCTTATAAAAAAATAATTAATGTATAATAAAGATACTGTGAAGCTTAATAAAGATATTTCTGATATACTAATTTTATATATATACATATATATATATATATATATATATATATATATATATATATATATATATATATATATATATATATATATATATATATATATATATATATATATATATATATATATATATATATATATATTATATATATATATATATATATATATATATATATATATATATATAATATATATGTAAACAATGTTTGTAAATAAAAGTGTATGTAGTGTTGTTGTAACATGTACGAGTAACATAAGGTTTAAATCGTTTTATTAATGTTGTATGGTGTGTCAACTTTGTAAAGATAATTTTCATACACATATCCTCAGGATAATGTTCAGTCTGTCGATGGTGTAATGGTACGTTAGTGGTTTTGGAATGATGCGTTGGTAAATGGTTTTGGAAAGAAATTGTGTATTAAGAAATTTTTATGTGTTGTTCTTACATGTGTAAGCAACATAACTGAACTATATTATTTATTTAAATATTTATTGCGTGTCATATTTGTATAGGTTATTCTTAAATGCCAGTATTAGATGGTCAGATCGTCCTTAAAACGTTTTCGCCAAATTCTTAAATTGAAACACTGATTATGTCCATGCTTTCACTGCATTTAAAGATTACTTACTAGATTCGATTTATAGTTTTATACACATTTAATTAATCTTTTGACCTATGTTAAATAAAACGACGATTTTTAAATATGCAAAGCACATTGCGATACCATAGTGTAATACCATAAACCGCGGTTTGGGAACCACTAAACTAAAGGGATATTGTTGGAAAAGAATGTGGACAAAACTCCCACGCATGAGACGTCCATTGAGATGGCCGGAGAATACTACGCAATAAAGTTCTGATGACGCAGGACAGTCTCCATCTTGTGAGAGAGACTTGAGAACTGTACCACGAGAGGCATGAATAGGAGGTGCCAATCTCGTAGGCGCACTTTCCTTTAATTGTAAATAATATAAAATGTAAACTTTCTTAAAGTTAACTTAAACTTATATTATATATACCTGAAGAGTTGGTTTCTTTGCGTAAGCTTGAATTTGATTAAGAGCCTTTTTAGAGTGCGTGTTGTGTAAGGGTAGCAGCAACTACAATACCCGAGGATAAACTTGGATAATCTTCAGATACGTCAACTCAACTCAATCGCTTAGGTGTTTGAGCCAATCGTCACGTCGCAACCTCGCTTATTTCTTCTGCGGACATTCAAAGTCGACTGCCTTCGAGGGACATACACACACAGAATAATTTATTAATAAGCCCAGGGCACTCTATCATTTTTGTGTTTACCTAATTACGCGCCGCATTATTTACTCGAACGCAAATTAAATTCCAGAGCAAACACTATTTAGCCCCAGACTCTCGGAGTCATTAGCGTATGAAAACCTAACCACATCGATTGATTCCTAATGCCGAGACTGCAAAAGAGACTTGGCGATCAAGAAATACTTCCTGAAAAGTGTTCTTTTATGCGTAGAAGTCTTTCCTCCTCTTGCCCGCAGGCCACACTTACCCGGAATAAGAAGGCCTCTGCCTAAATGATACATTTCTGCTGGGAAAATTAGCTTCATTGCTGCTGGAAAGTCTCCTTCTTTTTTGAAGTTGGCGGCGCATTGATCTGTTTGTTTGTATTTCCTATTCGAAATGAATTAGGAACTGTCGTAATCGATTTCGATGTATTTTGCTTCGAGCATATGATTCTGCTTGTTTGTTTGCATACAGTCAAATCTGAAAATAAATGGTCCATTGGATATGTATTTACTCGTGATTTGTGAGTAAATATAGGTACTGTGATAAAAAATATGTCTAGAAGATTATTTTATTTAGTTTATACAATTTTGCTGCATGTGTACGATTTATTTTCGTCGTTAACTTTGTCGATTTAATAATGAAATACTATCCGTGAAATAATTTGCTTTAAAGATGCTGATTAAATGAATTACAAACTTGTTAACACAAAATTTAAAGGGGATGCAACACATTTGAAATTGTTTAAAAGAAATGAGCAATTTCCATTATATTGTTTCATATATGTATGTGTGCAATGCATATTATCATAACCATATAATCTAATTTTTGATATATTCCTTTCTTATTTTTGATATATATTTTGATATATATATATATATATATATATATATATATATATTATAAAGAGAGATAATATGTATTACTAATCCTTAAACACAAATCAAAGGTTGTTTATTGGAAATTTCGTCAGAGCCAGCATTTTGAAAAGATAAAACTCACAAGACAGAAAATGCTGAGGGGAAAGTAGTGATACAAAATGTTTTAGCCTTACTTTTCACAAAACATCCCACAAATTATTGTCGCATACTTTTAGAAATTCTGAACATTTTACATAATAACCGTTTTTGAGCAAATTTGGTCATGCAAAGAAATGTATCTCTTAACGAAAATGATTCAGGTAACGTCACTAAATTACTCTAATGCAGCACTAAACATTTGCTGCGCAGAGGTTGCCAAAAAATATCTTTACATTTAATAACAACAAATTTCCGATTTATTCCTTTAGTAAAATATGCCAACTTAAGACCTGAGGGTAAAAAAATGTAAAACATTCATAATCCAGGCGCAAGAGCTATTCTTTCGTGTTGCAAGGCTAAGCATCCAATGGCTGCATGCATAATCAATCGGTTACACAAGAGTTTTGCGGGAAGCAATGTATTTTAAAGGTGCGTGCTGCAAAGGTATTTTCGCCGGTTCTGTTTTGAATGGTATCGACCGTTTAAGTATTCATCGGTATAAATCCCATTCTTCCAATAGCTTCACAAGGAAATATATTCCAGATGTGACACGAATCTTGGAACGATTTGTCATAGATTGCTTCACTTATTGGAAAAATCGCATTTGAAAGGTAAGAGCCGTTATTTAGATTGTATTGGAATATTTTTATGATTCATCTAAACATGGAATATAAGAAAATAGTTTATATATATAATGGGAAAATAAGATGGATTTTTTAATAAATTTTGAACGTTTGTGATTTTTATATATTTTTTGAATACTATTGAATTATTTATAACGCTTTAGCTTTGTTTTTAGTTTCGATATTATTGAAAATATAAATGTTGCTTAAAATGTTATAAATTTGCCCGCTTATTTTTTGAAGCAATTTTAAGTTTTGCTAATATTGAGAGATATTATATATTGGATAACGTCAGAGCAAAAATTTACTATTTTCTCTTTTAAACTTTTGCGTTTGTAACGTAAAATATTATATAGAATCCAATATATAGAATAATAATATTTATAATCAAAATGCTGAATTGCAAAATCTCAATAAATATATAGTCTAAATAATTTTAAAGCTATAATTTAAAGGCACACACAAATATGTCCATTACAGTAAGGCTTAAAAAATTTATTTAGTATAATAATTACCATCTTAATATTACCAATATGTCGTAACATTCCTTCTAAAAAAAGACGAAAAATTTAAAAGTAAGATTTTCAAGCAGGTGTATTAGTGTAGGTAATATATTAAAAAAATAGCTTTTTATAAATAAACTGATGTAAGGGAATTTTGATTCACGTTATATAATTGTGATTTACATTCAGGATTAAGCAATACTTTTTAGATGAATATTAAAAGTTATTCGATGTTTCAAAATTTTGAATTACCACGATCTTAAATATATAATTTCAATAAATCATTTTTGATTTTAAATATATTAGATTAACTAATAAATTGTGCATCAATTAAAAAACTCTTTGAATTGCTTAAATTACGATATATGGAAGTTAAATAATAACAAAGCAATGTAAGAAAACTTTTGACGATTGTAACGAAATCACCAAACCGTGTGATGTAAGAAAACTTTTGATGATTAGTTAACGAAAATAAATAGTTTGCAGTTTTTCTGTTAATAAAATCAATATCAATTTATCTCTCATTATCTTTTATCTGATCCCCTTAATTATTAACTCTTGAATAATTTTTACAGTAGAAACATGAATATTTTTTTTAGTTTCGTTCATGTGTGGACGGAAATTTCAAACACCACAGCTGTTACTTTAAGAATCACATTTTTGAGCAAAGTTAATTTTTTTTTATCAATTAAGGGCATTTTCCTCTTTAAACACAGTTTTTCTTAAAATGTGTTGTATTTAATAAAATATGCTTTAGAAAATAAGGTATTAGGTATTTATTATTGAAATATTAAGCTGCTAGTTACATTACTTTCGTTGCATGCAAAATTATGTTAAGAGAATTGTTGTTAACCAGAATTGATGTTTCTAGAGGATTTTGTTCCATTTATTTTATTTCACCATGGGGTGTAAATACGTTTGATGATCAAACATTCAAAACGAGTTTTGTTACTTTAAGTGATTCGTGAGAAAATAACTTTTCATAAATGCTTTGATTCATGTACAGAATACAATTTTTCAAGTTAATTTCAATGGGACAAAATGAGTTGTGGACAGATAAAATAAGTCAGTTATATTGAAAATTCGAAAGCAAATGCAGTGATGTAATTATCTTATTTTCAGGAATTTTAGATAAAATAAGTTTTGAATGTTTGCTTCTCAATTTTTGGGCGTAAGAATTTTGCTTTTAATTTATTTTTATATAATTTGGTTCCTAATATGCAACATATATTAATGCTCTAATAATCTTTTATTTTCCCGTTATCTACTGACCTTGTTTAATGATTTTTTTAACAAATATTTTTATTTATATATAATAGTTAATTTGAATGTATTATATGTACAAATTAGATATTCCACTTATTTATTATATAATTCTTATTTAAGAACGTTTTGTACAATTGAGTGTTCAGAGTTTATTTTTTTATATTTTGAATACACATTATAGTACGCTACAACAGTCAACGACAAAACACTTCATTTACCGAAAAACAATTAAAATACATAAAAAAAATATATAAACATTATTAGTTTAACTTCCAAACTAAAATAAATTTCTTTAACAAAATTATTTTTAAATAAGCAAGGTTTTAGTTACTCATTTCCATATTATTCTAAATAATATATGACATTGAAATTATAATACAATTTCTTAGAAAATGAACGGTATTTAATAAACTTATAATGTAAATTAAATTTTCATATTTTTTTTCACAATAACTCTACATTGTAAAGCCGCATTATGATATAAGAATATGACTGTGTGCCATGTAACATTTTAAGCACACTTCTCGCAATCGGATGATAGCTTACTTCAGAAATGAAGCATATAATATAAATCTAATTTCAATATTAAACAATGAATGTGTTTTAAATGACAAAGGACATATTCCACTCATCTCAGAGATATTATTCAAAAGCTTCCATAAATGGAATTACGCGCCAACCCAATCCAAAATTTCAATTTATTAACAAAAGCAACACTTTTGTTCCAAGTCCATGCGGAAATATCCGAGGAATTCCGGCCGCGGAATAAATTAGTCTCAGAGTTCTTTAAGAACCCTAAGAATTAATAAGAGGAGGGGCCGAAATCCAAAACACTTTTCAAGGGAAACCTTTAATTTGCGGCTCGTCGTAAATTTCTTCCCCCCGACCAAATATTTCGTGAGCAAGTCTTTTCAAAAATGATGGCCTCTTAGATTCGCCAAACTCTAAATTAAACCACGCAATGCAAAGAGCAATTAGGTAAAAATGCTAATCCCTCGGGGGGTTCCGAGTTATAAAATATACGATGGCGTTTCCGTATCGCGTGATGCACCGTAAGAATAAACTACATTCGTATCTGCGTTTGGAATTAATGGTATTGGTATTGAAAGATAAAATGATTTGTTTGTGGATGAAATCGAATGCACACTTATTATCCATCTATCGGAAGTTGGATTTGTATATTTGGATACGCATCTTAGCTTATTTTATTTGTATTACATCATTAGCTGGACTCATATTGTATATATGTTACCTGCACCGTATGAAATCCAGGTATTCTATAGCATGACGTTTTCACGCAAGGTATGAAATAAACAAATTGTGTTAGTCTAATATATACTTTGCCTAGGCATTCTACTGAATGAAATGATATTTTAGAAGCGCTAATTAATATAATACTCAATTTGTACTTTTAGGGTGTTAAATTCCGACACTATATCTCCGTATCAAATAGCACGATTGAAATAAACCATTTTTTATAATATTTCGTACGAATTGCAAATTCTGTGCCCCCTCCTTTTGGAAGGAGATATATTTTAAAGCTGAAAAATCCCTTCTTTGAGCAGTCTATTGTGGCTACTCATACCCTCCGAAAAGTCGCTTTTGACATGGGTCAATGAAACATTTCTTTTCAAAAACAGCTGGTACCCCTCCGAACAATCCTTTGAGGCTACTCTTTGCACCTGAGCAGTCGATTTGGTACCTAAGGAAGTACCAACCAGAGAGTTGTAATATTAAATAGAGAGCGCCTTCAATACCAGACTCTCGTAAGGCCGCGGTGTCAACATTGAAAAGAAAAACCCACATCACGTGGTTATAGCGCTGCCACATTTGGCGTTCAGACATCTGCAGGAATTCCAAATTTGGCGCACTTTCTTCTCTTTTGGTGATAAGGAGTTCTGTCCGTATTCAACTTCTTAACATATATCTACGTATTTACTTATTTTCAAACAACATGCGATAAATATTACCTCTTCATGAACGAAACGAAAATATTTTATTTGTGTTCAATACTCGAAGAAGCGAAACTCTTTATATTTCTCAGGTTTTATTGTTCATTCTTATTGAAGTATACAAAATAACAATTGAAAGAACTTCGCTTATGGTAATTTTTTTAAATAAAAACGTAATGCAATTATTTCAAAACTACAAAGTAAGAAAAATCTCCTTAATATATCTGTTAAACTCCCTTAAATTGTGCCACTCGTCAAAAAAAACGATATTTAAATACAAAATTAAACACAAAACCATATTACAATACTTCGATCTCGCTTAGTTCTGAAAGTCGCCAAGGCCTGCCAAGTAATATTGGCGCATGAATGAATTGGCATTTCCACATATCACGTGGTTTCAATGATGGACACACGGAAATCAGCATTTTTATTCCTCTATTTGTGTCATTACTCTATGGTACCAACTGGATTTAAAAGCAGTGTGCCATTGCTGTTTAGAATGGACAAATTTACGAAATTATTAATTTAATACGTTTGTTAAGTTGTTTTGCTTAGGACGGAAACTAAATAGTTAAATTAATGGAATTGAGTGTTATTGTATATGTCTACACATATTTGCTAATAATTCTATACAGTGAAGAAAAATATTAAATGATTTAAAAATTTTACAAAATGAAAACGTTCTTAATATTTGAAAGTATTTTCAATATTTGTCTTTTACTGCACATTTAACTGTTTTTGAATCAAATTTCGGCATATTCTTCTGAGATACGATTTTCTCGTTAATAAAACCTTTCCTTGACGTTTATCCTCGGGCAGGCAAATATAACTCAGTAACTAGTTTAACAATTCTTTCTACGGCTTGCGTGTGGCATGGAACCCTGAGAAAGTAGATTAATAAGTTCTCCACTATAGTTGCTTCTGGTGTTTTGTTAATGAATTGTTCAAGGGAATAATTGGAAATATGTATTGTCATTCATTGGGGCTCTGGGTGATTTCTATACAATTTCATGGGTATCCTGTCAAAGTAATCTTTAGCGTCAAAGTTGTTTTTTGTAACTGTAACCTTTCTAATAATATCTTTACTTTCCGTTCTTGCTTTAAGAAGTCAATGAGCATAACCCAACAATTTGTGACCAACCTGTACGTTTTTAAGTGTGTTCATACATTCATAAAATTCAATCATAGTATATAAAATATGAACTTTTACTTCCCGTCAAAATTCTCGAAATCATGGTTGACTAAATTCGTTATTTTTTTTCAAATGCGACATCAGAGTATATTATATGTTCCCAAAAGTATTCAGAGTTATTTACCCCGTATATAATCTTATTTGTCATGAAAATAATTTTTATATATAAAAAATTCTTCTTGTAAGTAGTTTTTTGACATTTTGTAATAAATAATGCAAAAATATATAATCAAAATATTAAACCTGCAGATTAAAATTTACGCCAAATGAAATAAACGCAATACACTGATCGTTAAATAAAATTGTCACCGAAAAATTACTCTTATCTTTGTAGTTTTTGCTATAAAGAATAACAACATAAATAGTGACAAATTTTAGCGTGATTTGCAGTCTTTTTTTCTCTTGAAATCTAATTAGAAACACAACAGGCCACAGAAGGCGTTTAACAGACTCGAAAATAAATGAGGGAATAAAATCCTATTTAAAATTCCCTTCTGTGCTATTATTCCCTTTAAGAGTGAAAGGAAAGGATTTTTCATCCGTGTAAAATTCTTTTTGTAGCGGTGCTTTTCTTATTTTGGATTAAATTAGTACAAATTTTATTCAGAATTAAAAAAAAAAAACTGCATTCTATAGAGTGGCCACAACTGTTAGGCGATGGTCATTGTTTGGTTGTTGAACTACACATAATGATTAATTTTTTTGTATACTTTAACTACTTATTGCTACTAAACTTAAGTGATTTGTTTAAAATATAAGCGAAATAGTTGAGCAAAAATATGTTTTTATATGCCAATATAGCCACATGCGATACAGCAAACCATCGCCAAATGACCATCTCCCAACAATGTGTGGCCACTCTGTGCAAAGTGATAAAGTGGTCGCAAAAGCATTTTTTGTTTGCGACTTTAGATCAAGGTTCTTGTTAATTGTTTTATAAATTATAATTGTGATGTTTATTTGTCATTAAAGGAGAATAACTAAATACATTTTAATTATTGTATTTTGTCTAGTTGATTAGTGAAACTATTTGTGTGAAAATTGCTTGTTGTGGAAAGTGACAATTTGTCAAAGATTTCCCTTTAAAGCTTAAATAGCACTCTAAAGTTCAATGGTAGCATAGGAAACTTAAACACGTAGAAAGAACAGTAGACGCTGAATAAAAGGACACTAAGATATTTCGAGTTATGACATGTTCATATATATATAAAATTAAAAGGGCTCTAAAAGTGTTGATATATCAAGGATATGCACTGTGTTTTCCCGATTTTTAATAATGTACATGGACAACATCGCCAATTTTTTCTCCGAAATATGAAATAATTTTATTAAATAAATTCATTTCGGCATAAATCAAAAGAATAGAATGTATATCAAATTTAATTAGAAATCGATCGATTGAGCTTCATTCAGATAGCTCTAACTACCTCCCGTTAAATTATGATCGCCCAGCATATAACGATAGGTTTTCGACAGCACAACAGAACTTTCTTGGGACGCCTTTCACTTAGCACATCAATCTCCAAAAATGAAAATTCCTTCTCTGTCGGACCTCTCAATTAGTTCATCACACCCCAAACGAATATCGCCCCCTGTGTTTCGAAGTAATCGATCAAGGCCGTGGAAAGGCACCGAAGGGAAGACTTTTTCTTTTCTTAGAACGATACGGGACTGCCAGCAATGGAAAACAGAAATCGCCAAATTAGCGGTAATAGCCGCCAAGTTTCAATACTTTTCATTAACATTTTGTTTAGAATTTACTGAATTCAGGCAGTAAGAAAAAATAAAAGTTATTAATTTGAACTCAACAACTTTAAAAAAAAATACTAATATTAATTTTATTTTAAAACTCCTCAATATTTATTTCAGGAAAAATTTGTAACTCTATTTTTGGTATATATTGCTGGTATACCCTAAATATGCTTAAGCGGTCTAGGAACCCTTGTATTGTAACTTGGAAAATCATTGACGTATACTCTCTGATATATAAGGGCAATTACGCAAGTTATATTAATTTGTGTCATGAATAAAACTCAGTTTTCGAATCTTCGCACACTTTTCAATAACCCGTCTTCCTTTATTCTTCTTAAGGAAGTTTGTGTGATTTTTATTTTCTATAGGAAAAGGCTTCCCCTTTAATTGTGTGAAGTTTTGTTTACAATGTATTTATCTAATAAGTAATTTGATAAACTAATGGGGTATAACTCAAATTGATTGTTACGTTATTGTTTTAATTTTACCTAAAACAATTAGTAATGTTTTAAATTGCACATTTCAATTTATTTTCTTATCACCACCAAGAATTTTGCCAACAAAAGGCTTTTAAATAAGGATATTAGGATTGGCTATAGACGCCTATTTATGCCTCGTATTTGCTCAGTTTTATTTTTAAATTTTATATACATTGGGGTCTAGTTTCCTATCGACTAAAATTTATGAGGACTGTGTTATTTTTCACCGAGTTATGGTGTCAAAAGAGATTTTCCTAAAAGCGTAACGTATTTCTCTTCGGATACCCTGTGTTGTTGATTTGACCATGTCGCTAGTTTTAAAATAAGGGTACCCCTATTATAAAATCAGCCAAATGGCCAAGTCGTTGTACATAACAAAAATACAAATACACCATTTGAGCCTTCAGGTTCAAGGTTCAACAGGATTGGTTCAATCTAGCATCTCCATACTATTCCCCATAATTAGTAATATCCATTAGAAAGTTATTCCTTCTTTTTCTACCTAGTAAAATAAGGAACAACTTTTCAGTGAATATTGCTAATTCTGGAGGTGAAGATGCTAGACTGAACCAATGTTGTTGGACCTTGAGCTTGGAGGCTCAAATTGCGTATTTCTTTTACACAGAACAAAAAATAGTATGACCATCCCTCCATTAAAATTTACTGATAATAAGGCTTTCAAGGACTCTTTGAGAGCATCCTTAATTATAATCAGATGTAATTTGCTAAACTGTTACCTTTGGTTGTCTCTTATTAACATGGACACTCTTCTTTCCACTCGAGCATTTAGTAGCCTTTGTCGACTACGTAAGATATGTTGAAACACATTTTTTGGCTAAGAGTCCAGTCTTTAAAGCCGCACTGCAGTTCGTCTTGAACATTTCACAAATTCATTTTTCTGATGCTCACTCCACGACTCGCAATCATCTAACGTTCAAATTACGTTAAATTCAGGTTTTTATCTGCACATTTTTGAACAAAACGCTCATACTAAGGTTTTAAGGAAACACCTTTCATGTTTTTATACTTCTCTCGCGTATGACATCATATCTCATTTATTTAAAAACAACATCAGATAGTCATCATTTTTCGGTCGCTCAGTGTATTTTATCTATATTTACTAAAATTCGCCAAAACGACAATTTCGCGCCGCAACTAGACACGCAGCTGTGGTGTCCGCTGTTAATAGAATGCGCCATCTTGATCCCCGATCCATCAAGTGATAGTTGAAAATTCAAGCACGTCTCAACCTTGACATTTCTATCGGAAAAACAGGAAAAAGAGAGAAGAGAGTTGTTTGCCTCTCAATCATTGCGGCACTTAATTCCGAAAGAGGTGGGGGAACTATGATTATTGAAAGGAAGAATGAAAATTCACCATTATTAGAATATGAGAAAAATTGCTGGTTTTGTTCCTGCACTGAGTATTAGATTATAATATTTAGTACTAGTCTGCAATCCTTCTCTCGGCTGCACTTCTACAAATTTCTACCAAAAATAAAATTTAATATCTAATAATAATTTTAAATTGAGAAATAAGAAAAAAAGAAACAATTTAATACGAGTGATTATTTCTTCTATATCTTCTATTAAGAACTTAAAAATAGTAATATATTTGTTTAAAAAATTTCTGTGCATTTTCAGAAAAAATACTAAAAAAATGTAACATTTCACACACATTCTTCCTGAAAAATGCAGTGTGCACCGAAAATAAATTTCTTCCAGAAACACCAAGATATATTTAAAATAAATATTCGACAATCAAATTTACTTCTATGAAATCAAACTAGGTTTAGGTCACGGCAGGCATCACTAGCAAATAAATGCATTTCTTGTCATTATTTATTGTCCTACCAGCAAAGTAAATTATTATATATGACTATATTCTATTCTCAATTTAAATTAATTTGTGTGCAAGATAAACTAATTAATTTCAAAGCACATTAAATAATACTATGTCAATTAAAAATTCAAAGAATTCTCTAAACATATTTTTTTTCAAATTCAGATTGCTTTGATAAGCTTTTTCACAAATACATTTTGCGGTAGATAGTATTTAATATTTTAGAATGTATATAAGTTCATTTTCAAATCAGTTCCGAACTAAATTGTGAAATATCGGCATTAATCGTCAGTTGATTGTTTTTTATAGTGGTACATGAAAGAAATAAAATCCGCCAGAAGCAAATGGTTTCAAAAGAGCAAAAAATACTTCTCCGCAAATTGAAACGATTAATCACGAGAACTAATTGTTTAGAAGTTGAATTAAGTAAATGATTTGGCATTTTTCTTTGTTTCCTTCTTCAAAAAGGTAAAAAGACAGATTAATTACAAATGCGTTTAAAGAATGTAATGTGTCAGCATTTGAGAAAGATTGAAAAAAAAATTATCATATCAAAAGTGCTCTTTTGAAAAATCTTGTACTAAGAAAATAAATATTAAATAAATTGTGTAGTTTTCGCATTTTTTAATAATCACAATGATCAAAGATCATACAATATGTTATGATCGTGGATATATATCTTAACATTTAACAGAGCAA
Organism: Troglohyphantes excavatus; assembly: GCA_963932185.1. Taxonomy (NCBI): domain Eukaryota; kingdom Metazoa; phylum Arthropoda; class Arachnida; order Araneae; family Linyphiidae; genus Troglohyphantes; species Troglohyphantes excavatus. Next base: position 71,233,219 of record OZ010666.1, on the reverse strand, counting down.
GTAGATTTTCACATATATTAATTAGAATGACTTTTTCATGTGATAATCCATGTCAAAATTTAAATAATGAAAATAGAAACGGCAAAGTTAGCTCAAAGACACACATAAAAAATAAATATCAAGAGTTTAGCTATTTTTTAACCGACTGAATAGCGCGCCAATCAAAAATTAAATAATAAAACCGCCAGGAACTTTAAATTAAAACCGCCAACGCGCGCCAAGTCAAATGGTTATCAATTCGACCGCTATGTATTTTTTTATGTATGTTTGCGATAGATTTCGGTTCTACTTTAGTTATTTTCACAATTTTTTTTTGTTGGATAGGGGATGTTTCACTTGGGAGCATATTTGAAAAAAATATCCGGTTATCCGGCATTTAACTATCCGGAATTCACAATTAACCGGACCGTTTGTAAAAAACATTGTCCGATTTCGAAAATTATTGTTTTGTTGGATAGAGAAAAATCCACTTAGGCAAAATCTGCAAATTGGTTATCCGGCTGCTATATATCCAGAAATGTCGATTAACCGTAGTTTTTTTTGAACAATTTATCCGATCTCATAATATTTACATTGTTTAACAGAAGTTGTACAACAATGACATTTCGTTTAACCAGCATTTATTGGCATTGGTAGGGATTGTTTAACAATATACGTTGTTGATCACAAGTTGCTGCTTGAATTTCTTGGTGAATAAAAATACAGGGCGAAACCCCCTGCGAAATTAAAAACTAAAAAGGGAA